>BSBK01003892.1:17500-752500 GCA_027943335.1 Chamaecyparis obtusa
ATAGGAATTTTCCTTAGATGACCAATGATTATGCATTTTGATGGCAGTGTGCTAGTTCAAAAGGATAATATAAATCTGAAACAATTTTTTCTGATTTTCTCAAACTATAAATGTGGTCAAAGTGTAAATATTATGTGGAAAACCCACAAACCAAGCTAGAAAATTATTGTACATCAAATTATCCCTATATTCATTCAAGTATTGTTATGCTTCAGCTACCTAACCTTTGAGCTTCATCTAGAGGAATGTGTAGCTTTAAGATAGAGTTACTTCTTGGGCCTTACAATAGGGTAGAATATGATCAAGATTTGTGTAGGTTGTATCTTTGTTAGTCCCATTATTAAGTTCTTATGGTTCATGATTTGAATCTATTATGGTTGTGTAAGGGATTTGTAGATGCTTTTTATAACATAATTATTGGACACCATGATTGGAACAACTGGTTGTTGGCTATTGTACACATGAATCATAATTGTCAATGGTTCTTTGTGTTCAAGAATTCGTTGATCAATCTTTGAGATTTATTGTCCCAACTTTAAAAGAGTGATAAAAGATATAGTGAGTACTATCTTTTCCAAGTGTTTTGTGGGTGCCATTATCTTCTAGGAGTAATTGCTAGAACCAAATTATGTTCTTTGCCTCTAGTAAATATTGCAGAAACAATCATCTTCTTGGTGAAGGGTTTCTTCCATCCACATGAGGCACTATTGCATGGTTTCAATTCCCTTGTAGTATAGTGATCCTAATTTAATACAAGTGTGCACTATTTTGGGATCCATAATTTATGGCCCCTACACTATGGTTGTTAGCCTAAGACAGGCCTACCTTTGCATATAATAAGAGGCCAACATGAAACAAACATCCAGAAGTTAGGGGTTGTTCCCTATCCATAATTTATTATTTAAGTGCTAAGTGATGATGGGTATATCATGTAATTCATACCTAGTGTGTCTCTTGCTTTCTCTCCACATTTTACATTAGGAGTATATGCTATAAAATACCAATGAAATCAACTATTGGTCAAATCTAATCAAAATTGCAATATAAAGATTAAAATAGATCTTAAAGAAATATGGGAACCATTTTTGACAGATATTGTACAAATGAAGAGAACACTCCCAAGATGAAATGCTTCATTGTGGAACAATTGAAGGACACTATTTTACTTTTATATGCAAATCTACAATAATTTTGATATATTTCTAAGATAACAAAACCATAGAAAGATTAGCATATAGAAGAAAGTAAAGAATAATGATCATATTTTGAGATATTGTGGAAACTTAAAGGAAAGAATTCTTGGTGAGGTTATCATGCAATCAGTGAGTGATCCTTCATTCTCCTGGTCTTCCCTACATCCAAACATATCAGAAATACATAATACAATGATAAAAAGCCTTTCACAATCCCCCTTCCCTCAAGGAACACTATCAACATCTAGACCTTGACTGTCCCCTCAACCAGTGACCCTTCAAAACTGGGTTATCATGCAATCAATGAGTGATCCTTCATTCTCCTAGTCTTCCCTACATCCAAACATATTGGAAATACACAATACAATGATAACACATCTTTTACAATCCCCCTTCCCTCAATTATTTATTATCAACATCTGGACCTTGATTGTCCCCTCAACCAGTGACACTTCAAAACTAGGTTATCATGTAATTAGTGAGTGATCCTTCATTCTCTTGGTCTACCCTACATCCAAATATATTGGAAATACACAATACAATTATAAAAAGTCTTTCACAATCCCCCTTCCCTCAAGGAACACTATCAACAAGTGATCCTTCTTCTTATTAGCTATATCCAATGTTTCATTGAAGTCACGGCCAAGACTGAAGGTCACCTTACCCATACCATTCATGGATTTTGAAATTTTGTTCCAAACTCTTGAAAACTTTTCTATTGCTTCTTGTTACTTCTTTAAATACTTCTTCTACCACAATGTCCTCCTGCCCTATCTTCTTGATCTTCTTGGCTAAAGCAGATGAATCCACACACAATAACCCAAAATGAAGGGTTTTGTATCCTTTAATGAATCTCATTCATTGGTAACACATGGACAGTCAAACCAGTAGTATCCAAAGCATTCAATAAGTGAATATGAATATTTGAAAACTTTCCTCTCAACTTCCCCAACCACTCCTAATCGGTTAGAGGGATATTTCTAGAATCTCCACTATTCCTATCCTTAGCAACAATTCTTAAACATTCTTTATCTGATATGATAATAACATGATAAATTGAACCAATGGCATGTTCTTCATGTGGTACAAGGAAGATTTGGCTATCAAATCTTCCTTCGTGCAAGTTGAGCGTGAGAGAAGGTATGTGATTTCTTCATCTTTGATTGATATCTTTGACAAGCAACGTCTTTTGAGCCTTTGGCATCATATTCGAGCACAAATTTCAAATGCATTGCATTTTATTTGATCATGAATGCTCACTAAAATGACCGCATTCTACTGGTGTCATGCCCTAGCTCGTGCTTTATCTCCATTATTTGATGTTATTGGTGCTTGTGCTCAAGGATATTGATTCACTATTTTCAAATGTTTGGATTCACGTTTGTTGATATTACAATTCATCATATCAGATAAAGTATGTTTAAGAATTTTTAGTGTCTAAGAACTCAACTAATCCCTCTAACCAATTAGGAGTGGTTGGGGAAGTTGAGAGGAAAGTTTTCAAACATTCATATTCACTTATTGAATGCTTTGGAGACTACTAGTTTGATTTTACATGCATTAATGTTTAGAAGAGATCAATAAAGTATTTAAAGACATTCTTACATTTTTGGAGAGTTTTAAGAGGCACTTATCATGATTGTACCCTCACAAATAGTAGCATAGACTAGTTTTACTAAGTTTCCTTTCTCTATTTTGAGGTTTCCTTTCTCTGCCTTAGGGGTATAGTCAGAGGGTTCATTGAAAAAAATGATCCTTTGAATGGTTACTATGAATATGAATGATTTGATATAGCATATTTCTCATTTTACTTGAAGTTTGGAATAGCTTGTGCAAGGGTGAAAGTAGTTTTGATCATTTTGGTCGTGACTGTTCCTCTACATAGTCAAAAAATGTAACTGTCTAATGATTATATGTAATGTTGAATGGATTAAATGCTTTATTCTTGGTAGAAGTGAATGGAAGGACTAGTTTTTGGTGTTAGGTTTCATTTATTATTGAGTTCAATGTGTTGAGGAGTTTTCTCCTTGTTTAATGTTAACTGTTCCTGCACAATCCACTCATACAATAGTGAAATGCTATGTGGATTGATAATTTCATACAGCTAGTCCTTTGGTGTGTATAAACTACAATCCAGTCACTTATTGAATGCTTTAGAGACTACTTCTTTGACTGTCCATGGGTTACCAGTGACTGAGATTCATTAAAGGATACAAAACCCTTCATTTTGGAGTTATTGTGTGTGGATTCAAATGTAGGTTTGATTTGGTTAATGTTTAGAAGAGATCAATAAAGTATTTAAAGACAATCTTACATGTTTGGAGAGGTTTGAGAGGCACTTATCATGATTGTACCCTCACAAACAATAGCATAGACTGGTTTTACTAAGTTTCCTTTCTCTATTTTGAGGTTTCCTTTCTCTGTCGTAGGGGTACAGTCAGAGGGTTCATTGAAAAAATGATCCTTTGAATGGTTACTATAAATATGAATGATTTGATATAGCATATTTCTCATTTTACTTGAAGTTTGGAATAGCTTGTACTTAAAGTTTGGAATAGCTTGTGCTTGTGTTGGAATTCTTGGTAGAAGTGAATGGAAGGAATAGTGTTGGTGTTAGGTTTCATTTATTATTGAATTCAATGGTTTCCAAGATGTGTTGAGGAGTTTTCTCCTTGTTTAATGTTAACTGTTCCTGCACAATCCACTCATACAACAGTGAAATGCTATGTGATTGACAATTTCATACAACTGGTCCTTTGGCACGTATTAAACAAAATAGAATTTTCAGCATATTATTATCATTCTATTTCTTTGTTGTAAACATGCCATTGGTTTAGTTTTGTAATTTTTTTTCATGTATAATTTTATTTTATTTTTTTTCCATTTGATAACCACAGTCAACATTTCAAAATAGTGAATAACATCAAATAATGGAGATAAAGCATGGACTAGGGCATGACACCAGTAGATTAAAACTAAACTAATGACATGTTTACAACAAAGAAATAGAATGATAATAATATGCTAAAAATTCTATTCTGTTGAATACATGCCAAAGGACCAGCTATATGAAATTGTCAATCACATAGCATTTCACTGTTGTATGAGTGGATTGTGCAGGAACAGTTAACATTAAACATAGCTAGTGTTCTCTTTACTTTCTCAAATCTCTGCAAGTCAAGAACATTAGAGTTGTCTAATACATTTTTAGTATCCTCTTTCCATGGGTCCTAGGTCTTTGGGTCCATGGAAAGGAAATAGATTACAAAATACACTTCAAAACAAAGGAAAAACATAGCAAATTCAGTCTAACTCATTGTAGATGAAGGAAAAGTCATGTTAATAGTTCCTCTAAGTCTTCCAAAACATTTATTGAACTCCCCTAAAGTCCTATTGGATCCCCAAATTGCTTAATCCAATAAACTTACATCAAGATCATGAGAAACTTCAAGGGATTAAAAACATTACTTGGAATAGTCAAATCATTATGCTTTCAAATCAATTACCTATCAACATATCCCTTGCGAGGGAGAGAAGCCAAACACATAAAGAACATGCACATAAACACAACAGCTGAAAAACTTAAATGGAATACACCAAGAAGTACCAAATGATGAATGCTCAATTGTTGTAATGGCAAAACATCATAACCGTCCATTTCTAGAACTTGATTTTATAGTCTAAATGATTTTTCTATAGTCGTAATGATTTTTCTAGAACTTGATTTTCTAGTCTTAATGATTTTTCTATAGTCCTAATAATTTTTCTATAGTACTCTTAATGATTTTTCTAGAGCTTGATTTTCTAGTCTTAATGATTTTTCTTTCATCCTAATGTTTATTTCTCTTGATAAATTAGGCCTTGAATTTGAATTATTGTTCACTATTTTATTTCAGCTTGATATTTCATTCATTTTTCATATACACAGAGACTACGCATGCTGATAAAAAAATGAGCTATTTGATTAAGGTTAACTATTCATGATTGTAAATAGTCAATATTTCTAATGGTGCTCCTTGGTGTATTTCATTTTAAAATAATCATGTTTCTAAAGGCTACGATAAATCTCCCTTTGTGTTGAGAAAATTAGAGTTGAAAAAATGGTTGCAAACAAATCATCCTTCTTCCACCAACATTCTAGTCAAAGTACAAGTAACAAGTCATTCCATTCAAGAAAGACCATGTCTGATAATATCAATGCAGAACAAAATAAGGAGTATGCAAAATTTAGTGATTGTATCTTCCATTAGAGCCACTTCATATGCATAGGTGATGAACATGCATATTTGCCTGAGTGCTATTGGGAGCTTACCCAGCAACACATGTACTATTGTGAAAATCACCACAAATCTATTTGCTGTTGGGTCTAGCTTCCAATATTGCTTGGTCAAATATGCATTTTTTTCACATGTGCATATACCTTCTATGATCAACTCTTATATGCACAACAACACAAGTGATGAACATTCAGATTTTCCTAAGCAGTACTTTGAGTAGTCCTCCTACACATGTACTATTGTGAAAATCATCACAAGTCCATTTGTTGGAGGGTTACTCAAAGTACACATGTCTGGAGGTCTAAAGGAAATAAGATAATTTTAAGAGTCATGAGTCTTAAGATTGTACTTAATATAGCCAAGCTTCATTCAATGGTACATTCAAACATGAAATAAACCATTCTTAAACTAGATTAAACTAGTAAACCAAAGGACATGCTTTTACTACTAAGTCTCTATTTGTTGGGCATACTAATTATAAGTACTTGACATATATCATAAATGTTGCTAATTAAGGTTGGTGGGATGATTACACCTATCTTGAAAAAAGACTGTCAAATAAAGAACATGCACATAAACACGACAACTAAAAAATTTAAATGGAATACACCAAGAAGTACCAAATGATGAATGCTCAATTGTTGTAATGGCAAAGCAATATCAAAACCATCCATTTCTAGAACTTGATTTTTCTATAGTCCTAATGATTTTTCTTATTTCTTGTTTGTGCTTGGTGACATGATTTTGAACATTGTTGACATACTTAAATGGAATACACAATACCAAATGATGAATGCTCAATTGTTGTAATGGCAAAGCATGATAACCATCCATTTCTAAAATTTGATTTTGTATAGTCTTAATTATTTTTCTATAGTCCTAATGATTTTGAAAATTGTTGACAGAGTTTTTCTTTTTTTTATTATAGTATAAATGATTTTTCTATAGTCGTAATGATTTTTCTTATTTCTTGTCTTTTGTCCCTTTTTTATTTCCTATGTCTATGCTTCATGACAGGATTTTGTCACCTTCTTTTGATGGTATATTTCATTCAGTCTATGTGAAATACTATTTTGTTCACTATTTTATTTCAGCTTCATATTTCTTTCATTTTTCATATACACAGAGACTACACATGCTGATAAAAAAATGAGCTATTTGATTTAGGTTTACTTTTCATTATTGTAAATGGCTAATATTTTTTATGGTACTCCTTGGTGTATTTCATATAAAAATAATCATATAAAAATAATAAATGTAGTAACGATGGTGTGGTGCATTATTGATATATAGGCTTGATGACTCTTGTTAATGTGCCAAACTGTCAATGTGGTGGTGGGCATTGTGTGTTGAAGACTTTACGGACACCAAACAACCCTAGATGACAATTTTGGTGCTGCCCAAATAGAAGAAAGGTTGCTAATGTGTATATATTTAATGTTTCTAATGTAAATACTATTCATTATAATATAAGAACTAATATAGACTAGGCATCACAGGGAAATAATGGCTAAAGATACTTTAGTTGGGTTGATGACAACTCATCTGCATCTATTCGCCCATCTCCACTTATCCGTGATGAAGGATTTGAGTGCAAAATGTGTCAAACTAGGGCAAATTTTGAAATTATATTTTACAAATGCCTTCTCTGTATTGTAATTGCATATCTTTGTTGCGACCATATGCAGAGATGAACTCAAGAATTAGTTAGTTTAGTATTTTCATATTGTAACTAATATTTTAATATGGATATGATGTAACTTCTCTTTGCCTCAAGTGCGCATATATAAGGTTTGTTGGAAATATAATTGGGAAATGTGATACTAAGAGGGGGGTGCTGGTGAATTAGATATCACCTACTTAATTCATTCTTCTATAAATAAAACTTTTTCATAGCATCAACAATACTAAATAAATAACATACTAAACATAATCCATGAAAGCATTCATAACACAAAGATTTTGGTTACCCAGAAACCCTTGAAAGGTAAAATTGGGGTGGGGATGACACCCACAAATCTTCACTACTACAATAACAAATTTTCATGTTAGGGCTTACAAAATTTGATCAAAACTTGATCTACCCTGTGAGGGGTCTGCCTTGTTAAAAGCTAAAAGACTTATACAGTCTACCTTGTAAAAGGATTTGAAATGTACAACAAAGTAAGCACTTGGTTAAGAGATTACAAAAAGTCTGTTAGGACTAATCGATTAAGAGATTTACCCTGATACACTGGCTAGAATGTCTCAGTGCCTGATCTTTTGGTTTGCACTATATGTAGATAACAAATCTTCTCTTTACTGTATTGTGTTGATCTCATCTATCAGATTTATCTCTTTTTTGTGCCTTCATTTCTTAGCTCGATCACTAAACTCTGTCTGAATACTTCTCTTCACTGAATCATACCTATCTACTTATTCCCTTCACATTCGCTATCCCTTGCTACTACATTTTAGGGTTTAGATCTTGACCTTATATAATCAACAAAACATCTTACTGATTCAAGATCTACGGTTCAGATTAATTCCTTTTTCCACTTAAGCCTTACTAATTTTTTATTGGCTCTAGGTATTGCGTAGGGATCAATGATTGCTAAGTAGATGTGTAATTACCTCCATAATTATCTCAACAAACAAAATACAAAACATGAATGTCAACCAAAACTATTTACCTCGATCACTGTGCCAAAACAAACTCTTATGTCATTCTCTGGCTAACTCAACAAATGCAGTTCCTAATACTCAGCATTCACTGTACTTGGCATATGTTGATAACTCTGGCACTTGGTAATCATTTCATATAGGACTCAGCAAAACTAGACTCGGTATACTACAAAAATACATAGTGACCATAAGTTTACTCGGCAGTACTACTGCTCGGTAAGTAAACATTACATAGCTCGGCCTTTACATAATGACTTGGTCGCAGTGATGACTGACCATCATTGCCTAGATAAATGACTAAGTGTGTGTCACTAATAGTCAACAAAACTATAGAGATCTACAATCTCCCCCTTTGACATTAGTGGCAAAAACACTTTGTCATGACATTACATCTCAGTTTACAAAAATATGTAGTATAAGCAAAATACTCCCCCTGAGATATATATACTATAGACACCTAAAAATCGTTTACAAAATAAAGTATTTTTATTTTCTGAAAAATCCCTGATGACATCATCATTTATTAATTATTTATTTATTTTATTTATTTATTTATTTTTATATCATTAAATCCCTTTATCTTAATTAAAAATATTTAATTAAGAAATCCCTCCCAAAAATGTTTAAATCTTATTTAAACATTATCTCCTTATTTATTAATTATTTAATTAATAAATTGACCAAAAATCCCAAAATAAATAATTTATTTATTTTTTGCCTAAAACTTGGTCAATTTCCTTAAGACCACTAACCTCTTCCAGAATATTCTAATCCTTCTTTAATTTTGATTAAAGGTTAATCCCTTCATTTCCTAACCCTAATCCCAACTCAAAATATTTAATTAAGATTAAATATTTATTCCTCATATTTATTAAATTCATTTTTAATAAATATTCTCAAACCTAAACTATGGAAATAAATAAATCTTTATCTATTTCCTAAAATCCATATTTATCCTAAGGAAATTCTAGACTCTTCTAGAAAGTCCTAATCCTAATCCTAATCCCCCCCCCCCCCGCTAATCCTGTCACATTCCCTAACCAAGGTTAGCCAACTCCTAAGCTTAACCCAAAGTCAACAAACTTCTAGAAACTTCTCTTACATGTATTAAGTGCATTTAAGGCCTCCTTATCCCTCTTACATGCATTTATCATGCATTTAAGAAGCCCCTCACCCCTTTCTTACACCCTTTGACCTTAGGCACATTTCCCAAATTGTGCACATCCCTCCCATCTTTCAACCCAATGCCTTTGTGACACTTGTCACAAGGAGGTGGCCCTGAACTAGCACAATCCATGTGCTCCCCTTTGAATGAATCTTGGCCTCTCTTAAGGATTTTGATCCTGGCCACTCATTCTTCCTACCCAAGCCCTTAGGAAATCCTATAAATGCTCCCTCTTCCAAGAGCAATTCATTAGCTTAGACTTTCATCTTCAATGCATTGTTATCATGCCCTTTTACTTCTAGCTTTAGCATAATCAATCCTAATTTAGCTTACTTTCAAGCATTTTAGCTCATCTTAATATAGCTTTAATGGATTGACCTAGTTTCTTCCATTGTTTTTCATAAGTGTAGCATCATATCACATCTCTATTTGGTCTAAAATCAATCTTAGCATAAACATCATGTAGCTTAATCTTCATTCCAGCATCATTTGGATATTTGAGGCCTTAGGGGCAAATCAAGTATTCTATACCTGTTTTGTGCCATTTATAGGGTTTTCATGAATCTCAATCCGTCCTAAAATGCATAAGGAATATGCTCCAAGTGATAAGAGAGTACACCCACATCCCCTTAAGCAAGAGAAAATCAAACAGTGCTTAGGTGCACCTATTTTAGCTCAATCTAAAGTGGCTTAGTTTAGAGTTTCCTTGTTTTGGATTGATTTCATGCTAGACTAAAATCTAATCTTTGTTTGGCTTGAGTCTTTAAATAGGTATCCTCAAAAACCTTGTCCACATTTTGGCATGCCCGGTGGGAGCGAAACCCATAATCAGCTTGATTAGATCATACTTTGTACTCTCATATTTGCCATTTTTCATGAATAATTTGTAGGAAATAGATGAAATGTCACCTACACACAGTTCAGTCATGCCTAAACATAGTTCAGTCACGCTTATGAAGAATCTGATGATGCCTAAAAGCTCTATATCGATGTCTATTTTCTGAAGATTTTCCATGCTCGATAACTTCTATTCTGTCTAAACTTTTTTTCTGTCACCTGCAATGGAAATAATCATGCCTACGAGATAAACATTCATGCATCTGCATATATAATTGTCGCCTACAATCATTTCATTGTCACCTATATCCATTCCATTATCACCTATCAGCATTTCATTATCACCTCTACATCTTTTAGTCTCGCCTATGCATGTTTAAGTGTCACCTGTGAACATTTTGTTGTTGCCTCTGCATGTTTGATTATCGCCTATAAGACTTTCTCTATCATCTCCGCAGATTTCTCTGTCCCCTGTAATAATTCCGTTGTCACCTGAGAGTTTTTCTGTGTCACCTGTGCATTTTCTAGTGTCACGTATTAGCTGGACAATGTCGCTGTCAACTATGTTTTTGCCTTAAATTTTTCTCAAATTCATAAAAAAGAAAAGGTCAAACAAATCTTGAATGAAACTAAGGAAAAGAACTTAGGTCCTAAGAGTCATTATCATTTTGAAAATCAAACACAATCTTGAATGATCTAAATTGGAAAGAACAAGCATCTCTATTCCCTCATTTTCAATTCAAGCAAAGCACAAATTCAATCTTGAATGATCTAAGGATAAAATAAAGCTCTTTTCAAAGTTCTAAATCAACACGCAAATCTCAATCTTGAATGCCCAAAGGAAAGAAATTGCAATCACTCAAATCATTTACATTTTGGGGAAAGAACAAATCAAATTTTAAACACTTGTGTCTTAAGTTATTCAAATTCAAACATCACTTAATCAATTTGGGAAAAAGAACAACTTGCTTGATGTGCATCTAGGAGCTTTACTTTTTCTATAAATCCTATTAAAGTAAGCAACGTAGAACATTTGGACTCGGACAAGTTCACTTGTTCTAATTTTAGTGAGGCCTGTCCAAGGAGAAAAGTGCTTCCTCCTCGGAGAATGACCTCAAACCGGTATCCCCCCCCGCCGGTATATAAATAAAGTGAAAGAAAAAAGTACTCACTTATATCTCCTAATCCATGGGCATTTTGTGCCAAATGCAAATGTCTGGGGATAGGTTAATATTCCTCCCCCAGCGTTGTTGGCTAGGCTCTTAAGTGAGTCACAGGTGGTTAGCATAATCGGGTATGGAGACTCCACGGAACTATTAAAAGACTTGATAAAATAGAGGCTACCCTATCTATATCCAAAAGTATCAAAATCCTTGTGCAAGGACTGATTCCAAGGGGTTTACCAGATCACCTCAAGATTACTCACCATTTGTATTCCCTTCTAAGGGGTACCAAGCTGTGGGCAAGCGATTTTGATACTCACCTTCCTTAGGTAGATTTACTTGAAGTGCTTGACAGTCAAATACTTCATGAAAACACTTGTTGGAACATACACTTTTCAAAGCTTTATCAGAGTCAGTTATCTTGTTTGTGTCTCACAAGGTTGCTTAGTCCCTTGAGGAGATTGCTTATCTAAAAATATTTGTTGAAATCTATCCTTTGCCATTGGAAAAACATCAAACTGATCTACAACTTGGTTCAAAGGTACTCAGAACAGCCATGTCAGTCCAAATCCTCCCAAAATCTAGAAAATGTCCAAATCTTTCAGAATCTCAAATCATGGTTTTCTAGTCATATTCAATCCAGTCTTGTCATCCTTTCCTCCTATCCTAGGTTAGAAAAGTCATCTTGGTCATCCCCCATCCCCTTGTCTATCTTCCTCTAAAGTCAGTTTTCTTCCAAACTTGAGTCAAATCCAATCCTATTCTGACCCTATCAGTCATTCCAATCTGAGTCTTAGTCTTCCAGTCCATCTTCATCCTTCATCCTTATCCAACTCATCTGCAAGTCAGCATGTCTCAAAACTATTATGATGAGTTTGGTTATTATGTCTCTCCTCTCAATCCATCCTATCCTGATGATGATGAAAGCCTTGTAGATCACGATGCATATTTTGAAAATCTTAGCAAGTTTGCTCCAAACATCCCCCAGTATCCAATCATTCCTCCAAAATATCCTATCATGCCTTCATGCTTATCCACTAGCACTCCCTTTCATGTCCTTGGCAAGGAAAATCCATTATCTTATCCATCCACACCTTATCCCTATCTTAAACCTACACATCCTCCATATGCATCCTTCATACCTCCATCTCCTGCTATGGTCATATCTCAATCACCGCCATCCCCTCGAAACACTTCACGCTACTTCCCTTATCTAAAACCTCCATCCACTTATCCTCCAAAACCCTTTCAAAACCAAACACCAAGTCTTCCAATCCTTTTCCCCAATCCTCCATCCTATCTCAATCCACCATCTTCTATTCCAAACCACATTTCCAAAAATCCCCTCCCACAAGCAGAGTGCATCCTTCAAACTGCTTCATATCCCATACCTCGATCCATCACCTCTACCTCTTCAGCACCATCATCCCCTAAAGCAAGTTCAAAATCTTCCACTCCACCTTCATGTGAGGACCATCCAAGCTCCCCATCTTCTACACATTCTAATCCCTCACCTCCTCCAAACTGAAAGTCTCCAAGGAGTTTCACAAGGAAGCCAATAAAAAATCCCACTCCTAAAGTTGAAGGGCTATGCCATCTCAAACTGTCATTTGAAGCCATCACTGATGAGGCCCATCCATTGTTCCCATCTATCATCTATCTGTATATTGATCCTCTTCCATCTCCTAGCATCATTGAGTCCCTTCCATCTAAAGTCTCCATCCAATGCCTACCAACATCACCTCCTCCTAGCATTATCCAAAGCACATCTAGTGAGCCCCATGAGTTCACCCTTCTTCCTACCATCATAGCTACAGAATCTCCCACCCTTCCATCCACCCCATCTAAAGAGTCCATCCATGCATCCCCCAGCATTCTATCCACACAAATCCTACCATGTCAAGATCTTGTCCAAAAGCATGTTGAAATACTCACAGAAGAAAATCAAGATCCAATCCCTTCACTTCCCCCATCACATGTTCTATTGCTTCCATCACCCCCAATCCAAAATCCTACAATCCCAATTCCTCCAATCCAAGATCCTATCATCCCAGTTTCTCCAGCTAAAGATTCATTACTATCCCCCCATCCTAGTCAAAATCCCATCATCCCATCCTCTCCTCTTGAGGATCCTCTAATCCAAACTATCCAGCTACCAGCACTCTATCCTCTTGGTCCACTTATGTTTGTCAGAGACAACCCACTTGAAGCAGAAGCAATAAGTTCCATATCTTCCATCAGGGAACTAGAAACTAGATGTTTATCATATTCTCCAAGTCAGAAATATCTTTTTTTGGATAAAATGCTCAAGAAATGGAATTATCAAGGAAAAAGAATGTGGACAAGGCTTTTGAGGATACTTGTTTTGAAAGACTCAAGCCAAACAAAGATTAGATTTTAGTCTAGCATGAAATCAATCCAAAATAAAGAAACTCTAAACTAAGCCACCTCAGATTGAGCTAAAACAGGTGCACCCAAGCACTGTTTCATTTGCTCTTCCTTAAGGGGATGTGGGTATGCTCTCTAAGCACTTGGAGCATGTTCCTTATGCATTTTAGGACAGATTGAGATTCATGAAAACCCTATAAATGGCACAAAACAGGTATAGAACACCTGATTTTCCCCTAAGGCCTCAAGGATCCAAATGATGCTGAAATGAAGATTAAGCTACATGATGTTTATGCTAAGATTGATTTTAGACCAAATCGAGATGTGATATGATGCTATGCTTATGAAAAACAATGGAAGAAACTTGGTTAATCCATTAAAGCTCTATTAAGATGAGCTAAAATGTTTGAAAGTAAGCTAAATTAAGATTGATTATGCTAAAGCTAGAAGTAAAAGGGCATGATAACAATGCATTGAAGATGAAAGACTAAGCTAATGAATTGCTCTTGGAAGAGGGAGCATTTATAGGATTTCCTAAGGGCTTGGGTAGGAAGAATGAGTGGCCAGGATCAAAATCCTTAAGAGAGGCCAAGATTCATTCAAAGGGGAGCACATGGATTGTGCTAGTTTAGGGCCACCTCCTTGTGACAAGTGTCACAAGGGCATTGGGTTGAAAGATGGGAGGGATGTGCATAATTTGGAAAATGTGCCTAAGGTCAAAGGGTGTAAGAAAGGGGTGAGGGGCTTCTTAAATGCATGATAAATGCATGTAAGAGGGATAAGGAGGCCTTAAATGCACTTAATGCATGTAAGAGAAGTTTCTCAAAGTTTGTTGACTTTGGGTTAAGCTTAAGGGTTGGCTAATCTTGGTTAGGGAATGTGACAGGATTAGGGGGGGATTAGGATTAGGATTAGGATTAGGATTAGGACTTTCTAGAAGAGTCTAGAATTTTCTTAGGATAAATATGGATTTTAGGAAATAGATAAAGATTTATTTATTTCCATAGTTTAGGTTTGAGAATATTTATTAAAAATGAATTTAATAAATATGAGGAATAAATATTTAATCTTAATTAAATATTTTGAGTTGGGATTAGGGTTAGGAAATGAAGGGATTAGCCTTTAATCAAAATTAAAGAAGGATTAGAAGATTCTAGAAGAGGTTAGTGGTCTTAACGAAATTGGCCAAGTTTTGGGCAAAAAATAAATAAATTATTTATTTTGGGATTTTTGGTCAATTTATTAATTAAATAATTAATAAATAAGGAGATAATGTTTAAATAAGATTTAAACATTTTTGGGAGGGATTTCTTAATTAAATATTTTTAATTAAGATAAAGGGATTTAATGATATAAAAATAAATTAATTAATTAAATAATTAATTAATTAATAAATGATGATGTCATCAGAGATTTTTTAGAAAATAAAAATACTTTATTTTGTAAAGGATTTTTAGGTGTCTACATTTTGCCCCTCTTTGATACGATGCCGCAAGTGGCGTGGCGTCAAAGACAAGAAAATAAGATGCCCAAGGCTAGAATTTAGAGGAATAAGAGATTGTGCCCCCTCGAGAAAATAATGCAAGGAGTAAACGTTGTGGAATTTTCTCGAAAGGAAATAGAGAAGGAAGGAGCTAGGAAGAAGGGGAGATAAATAACCAAGCTTCCAAGAGCAAAGATGGGTGAATGCAAGATGAGATGGAATGCAAAATGTAGGATGTAGCTATATGAGAGATGCAAGATGCAAGATTAATCTATATGATGCAAGATGCAGGGGGTTGGGGGAAGCTCCAACTACAAATGTGGAGAGCACAACCTAGTTTAATATAGAAATGCTAGAGACCTACCAAGGATACTAGGATCATGAGGCCTTGTCACCAGTATTGTAGAGGACTGATGCTAAAAAGACACGCAGGGTTGCCTCAACATCACACATGAAACCTAGAGGACATGGTGGAAATGATGTTGAAGAAACCACAAACACATGACTAACTCACAGGAAGAAGCAAAAGATCAAAAGACCTTGCCCCAGATTCTCCTCATTCACTGCACACCATGATATAAAGGATCATGGCAACTTTGAGTAGAGAACAACAAGAAGCTATAAAAGATTAACAAGACCCAAAGGACAAAATCCAAGACCAAAATGATAACTCCAAAAAGACATCCTTTGCAAAGGAGAGAGATTTGATTTGATTGATGGTGGGAAGATTGGTCTGAATGTGTGGAAGGATACATCGACACGGACCTGGTGTGCTTGGTGGAGGATTAAGTCAGACAAAAAGGATACAACTAAGGGGACCCGTCATTAGGCTTAGGTCAGACAAAACAGAAGCATACATCTATGCGGACCCGATGCTGATGGGGAGAATGCTGTGTTGTTGATTGGCAAATGTGGATAAGGCTTTTGAGGATACCTGTTTTGAAAGACTCAAGCCAAACAAAGATTAGATTTTAGTCTAGCATGAAATCAATCCAAAACAAGGAAACTCTAAACTAAGCCACCTCAGATTGAGCTAAAACAAGTGCATCCAAGCACTGTTTGATTTTCTCTTGCTTAAGGGGATGTGGGTGTGCTCTCTAAGCACTTGGAGCATGTTCCTTATGCATTTTAGGACGGATTGAGATTCATGAAAACTCTATAAATGGCACAAAATAGGTATAGAACACCTGATTTGCCCCTAAGGCCTCAAGGATCCAAATGATGCTGGAATGAAGATTAAGCTACATGATGTTTATGCTAAGATTGATTTTAGACCAAATAGAGATGTGATATGATGCTATGCTTATGCAAAACAATGGAAGAAACTAGATTAATCCATTAAAGCTATATTAAGATGAGCTAAAATGCTTGAAAGTAAGCTAAATTAGGATTGATTATGCTAAAGCTAGAAGTAAAAGGGCATGATAACAATGCATTGAAGATGAAAGACTAAGCTAATGAATTGCTCTTGGAAGAGGGAGCATTTATAGGATTTCCTAAGCGCTTGGGTAGGAAGAATGAGTGGCCAGAATCAAAATTTTTAAGAGAGGCCAAGATTCATTCAAAGGGGAGCACATGGATTGTGCTAGTTCAGGGCCACCTCCTTGTGACAAGTGTCACAAGGGCATTGGGTTGAAAGATGGGAGGGATGTGCACAATTTGGGAAATGTGCCTAAGGTCAAAGGGTGTAAGAAAGCGGTGAGGGGCTTCTTAAATGCATGATAAATACATGTAAGAGGGATAAGGAGGCCTTAAATGCACTTAATACATGTAAGAGAAGTTTCTAGAAGTTTGTTGACTTTGGGTTAAGCTTAGGAGTTGGCTAACCTTGGTTAGGGAATGTGACAGGATTAGGGGGGGATTAGGATTAGGACTTTCTAGAAGAGTCTAGAATTTTCTTAGGATAAATATTGATTTTAGGAAATAGATAAAGATTTATTTATTTCCATGGTTTAGGTTTGAGAATATTTATTAAAAATAAATTTAATAACGATGAGGAATAAATATTTAATCTTAATTAAATATTTTGAGTTGGGATTAGGGCTAGGAAATCAAGGGATTAGCCTTTAATCAAAATTAAAGAAGGATTAGAAGATTCTGGAAGAGGTTAGTGGTCTTAAAGAAATTGGCCAAGTTTTGGGCAAAAAATAAATAAATTATTTATTTTGGAATTTTTGGTCAATTTATTAATTAAATAATTAATAAATAAGGAGATAATGTTTAAATAAGATTTAAATATTTTTGGGAGGGATTTCTTAATTAAATATTTTTAATTAATATAAAGGGATTTAATGATATAAAAATAAATTAATTAATTAATAAATGATGATGTCATCAAAGATTTTTTAGAAAATAAAAATACTTTATTTTCTAAAGGATTTTTAGGTGTCTACATATACATTCAAAAAATTTCAAAAAATTTGGTTACCTCCCTCTTTGTCATGTCATGTCATTTTACTTCTCCCTTGATTTTGACACAATGAATGTCATCTGGAGTGGGGATCTCGAAATTCTTCTCCAAAAATGGTTTGTGTAGCACCATAACCATGTGTAGTGTAGTTTCCCATCCTCCAGCAGCAATAGTGAAAACTTCAGACTGCACTTCTAGCTCGGCAACTAGATTGATTAGACTCTCGGCAGTAGAAAAATTTGAATCCCTCTAAGTTAATTCATTAGACTTGACCAACTTTTTGTGTAATGCCTCAAGGTGAGGTGTTAAAACTATTTGCATAGAAAGTAAGTGAGATCTAATCTTTGTTGGAGATTTTCTAGCAAGCCAGTATTGACTGTATGTTTGTCATTAATGACAACGTATGGAAAGTAGCATGTGTGGAAGTCTTATTTAGTAAATTTTCTATGTATGTAGCATGGACTTGATATCAGCATGATATCATGGGTGCAAAGGTTAACTGTTAGTACAGATAGTTATATAGTAGCTTGTGTCAGCAGTGTTCCTGATAGAGTTATAGGAAGTGTTCTATGTTTGGTTGTTTGTATAGTTATCATGGAGCCTTACATGCTTGGATATATGTTGAAGACATGTTAGTGATGTTTCAGTTATGGACGCATATTTTTTTGATGAGTAGAATTGAAGTTATGCAGTCGCTATTCGCCAGCAGTAGTTTCTTGTGTTTGTTCAGAAGAGCCAACAAAAATTTTATTGGTTATGTAGTTGCACCTATCCTGTGGATATGCACCCTTGGATTTAAGCTTAGAAGAGAGTTATTGATGTTTGGTTAAGAGCACATGAGTTAATTTAGCTTACAAAGAAAGTTCCAATTATTTTGGTAGAGTCGACAGTGTGTAGCGTGCATCTACATTTATCTTATTAGACAATTCCCAAAATATGTTGCGTGCATAGTAGAGCCGACATAATATTTGTTGGAGTTTGTTATGGTTTCTCTATTATGATTTCAAGGTGGTTCTAATAGGCCAACTGATGAAAGGTGAATCTTGATGAAGGGTGCTCCCCTTAATACCACAAACACATAACAGACATAGAGAAACAACAACAATAATATGCAAGAACAGAAAATTGGCTTCTTATTATCTCCACAAATGTGGAATTACAAATTTTCAAAATTACAACATGCAAAGCCACATGGGCATTCCCTTACAATATTTTGTGGGACAAAGCCTCGAACTATTACCCAGATCTACTACCCAGAACTATTATGAACTGCCTAAGACAATAATACAGCCTTCCTTATATAGGCAATTTTCCAACACCTGGGAAGGTTCCAAAATTTTAGCCAAAAAGGCCGACCAAACTTAGAATTATTTTATTTTACATTTTATTACATCATAGTTGGCTCAAGATAACCTTTGAAACCCGAACAAAAATTTTGAAGAAAATTATTTTCTGCCATTTCAGGTGGCCCAACTTCCGAAGACCATAAGTCATCACCAGTTGACCGATTGACTATTATAAAACCATTTCAGAAATGCCACAAAGCGCTCTACAGGCTTGACTGGCGCAAGCACTCGTCACCCAAATTTTTGACCTCATCCGGGGCCTCTAAAGCCTTCAAAACTGAGTTCAAAGTTTCTATACCCTGCTGCCAATACCAAAAATCTTCAATATCTTCCAATATACACTTGATCTAGCAATGAGACTTTACTGGCAGACTTATATGACCAAAATGAACCTCCAAGAAAGAAATCAGATCATTCTGAGCACATACAAAAATTACCAAAAATAGTAACTTTCCATAAATAGCAGCTCTGCACAAAATAGCCCTTATTGAATGTAAAAATAGAAAAAAAAAAAAAAATTTGGGTGATGCAAGATTGCTCTTACACCCAAGATGCTCCTGCATCACCAACTTGATTATATCTTTTTGAGAAAAGATATTTATAAGAAGTCATTTGTGATTGTTGAAGTGTGATTCATGGTTCATTAAGTAGAGCAAAGCAGAGTGTGCGAAGTGTTGAGCCATCAGAAGAAGGTCTATGTGACCAAGTAAAGTACTTGTGCTATTCATTGAAACTAATCCAGATAGTAGGTCTAAGCACAATTCACCAAGATCCAGATATAGTGCATATCTGTTATTCAGAAGGTTGTAGCCTTCGGCCATTTGAGTAGTGAGCTCTTATATAGTGTGTCCTCTCCCCTAAGAGGGACAATTGTAAAAGAATCCTAACAGGGTTCGACCCTTGACCAGGTCTATTGTGCTAAATATATTGTAAATTAACTCTTAATAGGGTTAAGGATCTTCTAACAAAGATCATAATCCTCTAGTGCAGAATATTAGTGGGTGTCAATTCCCACTTGGGTTTTTACCTATTTGGGTTTCCCCATAACCAAAAGATTGGTGTTGTGTTCTTGTGTTCTTTCATTATGTTTATGCTTAATGTTTAAGTATACTTAATTGGATAAAGAATTAAATCTTGTAGATAATTGATTCACCCCCCCTCTCAATTATCTCTTGGGACTATTCCTAACAATTGGTATCAGAGCCAAGTGCCTCAAAGAGAAATTTTAACAACTTGAGGTTGATTAGATGGTGTACTTTAGGAAAGAAAGTCCTAAGTTTGATGGAGAGAATTATCTTGATTGCAAGAACATGATGGTGACCCATTTGCAGTGCATTGGTTTTGAAGTTTTTGATGTAACTATCAAAGCAACCAAGATACCTACCCTAGAAGACCTTGCACAAGAAGATGCTACTGATAGGAAAAAGGAATTGTTTCATCAAAATTCTATTGCTAAAGAAGCCCTTATCAGTGCCCTATCTGATGGTGAATTTTTAGAAATAAAAAAGGTAGATACAACCCACAAAATATGGAAGCACCTAGAGGACATATTTGAAGGAGACAAACAAGCAAAGGATGCATGCAGAAAGACATGGAAGAAAAGATACAATGCCTTAGAGATGATGCCTAGAGAAAACATCAGAGCTTACAATCAGAGGATAAATGAAGCAGTTGCTAGAATTGAAAACAATGGTGGAGAGATTTCAGAGGAGGACATCATGGACAAGATGATGACTACTCTTACTCCTAAATATGAAATAAAGATTAACATCCTTGATGAGACCATACAACTTAGATCTAATTTCAAAAGAGATACTTTGATCAAAAAACTCTCATGTTTTGAGATTTCAAGATTGAAGACAGAACCAAAGAGTGAAAGAGCCTTCAAAGCAACAATTCATGGTAAGAAATCTGCAAACACTTCTGGTAATTTTGATAATGATGATGAAGAGAAAAATCTAGAGGATTTCATTGCTATGATTGCTAAAAGAGAAAAGAAAGGAAAAGGAAAATATGAAGGTCAATTACCATTTAAGTTCTTTTCATGTAATAAGATTGGTCACTTTTCATCTAAGTGTCCTACTAGAGCTAGAAAGTTCAAAAAGGATTACAAGCCTAAGTATTCTAAGGAATGCTACTATGTTGGAGATGGAGTATCTGAATATGAATCTGGTGAAGAAGAAATTGGATTCATTTCTATTATAGAAAAAATGAATAATAAGACAACTCATGAAGATAAGAAAGGAAATCAAGAGCTTGCATTGATTTCACAAGCTGACATAAGGACAGCTTGGATTATAGACAATGGTTGTTCACATCACATGACAGGTGATAAAGATAGGTTTGTTCATTTGGACAAATACAATGGAGGTATGGTTAGATTTGGAGACAACACTCCTAAACTAATAGTTGGTAGAGGAGCCATCACTTTGGATGGAAAGAATAGTACTAATGATGTTCTTTATGTTGATGGTTTGAAACATAACCTTCTTAGTGTTGGACAACTACTTGGAAAAGGATATCAATTAGAGTTCAAAGATGACAAATGCATCATTAACAACAAAGATGGTGTTATGATCGCATCAAGCTCAAAGACAACAGGTAATGTTTTTCAACTCAATTCAGAAGCAAGTTGTTTTGTTGCTAAATTTGATGACAGTTGGTTGTGGCATAAAAGACTATGTCATATCAATTTTGATAACATGGTGAAGATAAGAAATGTAAAGGTAGTAAGATATCTACCTAGCATATAAAATCTAGTTGATATTATATGCAGGGAATGTGTGATGGGAAAGCATGTGAGAAATTCATTCAGGAGCAAGCAGAATTCAGCAGAGAACAAGTTGGATCTAATTCATATAGACCTATGTGGTCCAACTCAAACAAGATCATACTATGGTGAAAGGTATTTCATTTTGTTTGTTGATTATTATACTAGAATGATGTGGGTTGTGTTCTTGAAAGATAATTCAGAAGCATTTGAGAAGTTTAAAATATTCAAAGCTAAGGTTGAGAATGAATCTAGACTAAAGATAAAATGTTTGAGATCAGATAGAGGAGGAGAATTCACCTCTAACAGATTATATGAATACTATGAATAACATGGCATAAAGAGACATTTAAGTGCTCCTAGAACCCCTCAATAGAATAGAATTACAAAGAGAAGGAATAGGATCATCCTTGATACAGCACACACCATTATGATAGAAGGAAAAGTTGCACACACCTATTGGAGAGATGTGATCAATAAAATAGTCTATACCATCAATAGAATTCAATTGAGTCCAGGCACTGACAAAACACCTTATGAGCTATGGTTTGGTAATGTTCCCATAGTAAAATACTTTAGAATCTTTGGAAGAAAGTGCTACATCAAGAGGGATGAAGCATTGGCAAGTTTGATGCAAGAAATGATGAAGGTATTTTTCTTGGTTACTCTACTAAATTTCCCTTGTTCATTATTTTCAGATGATTGATTGCTTCCCTTTGCTTGCTATTCTATGTGCTTTCTATCTATTTGGTATTTGAGAATGAATGATCCTGAACTATT
Source organism: Chamaecyparis obtusa (assembly GCA_027943335.1). Lineage (NCBI taxonomy): Eukaryota > Viridiplantae > Streptophyta > Pinopsida > Cupressales > Cupressaceae > Chamaecyparis > Chamaecyparis obtusa. Next base: position 39,977 of record BSBK01003892.1, read on the forward strand.
ACATGAATCTGCAAACCTAAACAAAGAAAATCTTACAAACAAACTGGTTCTAAAAACTAAAAAATTGCAAATCTGAAGCAAAAATCCTTTCTAGTGTCAAAATTCATCCTAAAATTTCAAAACTCGTATCAAAGCTAAATTCAAAGTCATCAGAAAACTCCAAAATTTGTCATAAATCTAGCTTTTACAACCTACTTCCAGATTCTATCAAAAAAATCATTATGTCAGGAACAGAGCAGAAACTAGAACAAATTCATTCATTTTCCTAAAGTGGTCTCTTAAGTCTGATTTAGCCTTCTAATTTATCAATTTGAGTCTTTTTCATCTTGTGTCAAAATTATCTTCAAATTCAGTCTTCATACAAAAATAGCTAAGTGTTGTGAGCTCATGTCCGCTATCTTTTGGGCATCTACCCATACTACTAGGGCACAGTATCCTTCATTTACATCCAATCTAATCTTTAATCAATCCAATCTTGACAAGGTTGCGTCATTCGATCTTCTTGAATCAAGTCATTATTCAATCATCTTCATCTTGCTCTCTTTCTTCACATAAGATTAATGATGGAAACTAGAGCTTCCTCGCACAATAAATTTGGAGAAGCATCCAATACCTTACCTTTGACTTCTCACATGGGTCCAACCTTTGAGCAACTCTACAATTCAGGTCTTTACGAAGATAATGGTCTCAGCAATCTTTGATTGAAAATTGGTTACATACCTCCCCCTCCATCAACCCACAGAGGTGATCAACAAACTCCACATCAATCTATCCCATGCAATCCTAAAACTCCTAACATGTCTCAAGGAGGGACAAACCACAAGTCTCAAGGACATCACTCTAAACATGGTGCAGATCAAGAACCCACACCTTCTGAAATTGCTCGATATCAAAATGATGATGACTTCAAGAAAATGATGAGGCATTTCTTGAAGGAAGACAAAGAAACATACTTCTTAGAGTTAGCTCGTCAAGGGGCTACACTTCCTCCCAACTTTAATGTTGAAGATATCATTATGCATTAGGAAGAAACTCCAATCATAGCTATGATGAAACAGATGCATGCCATGCAAGTCAAACTTACCAAACTTGAAAGAGAAAAGGAACCTAAAGAGTTCTCCATGGAGGCTCTATGCCCTTTTCCATTTGATAAAGATTTGTACATGCTACCTTTCCTTTAAAGAGTGGAGATGCCTAAATATGATAAGTATGATGGAAACTTTGATCCTTAAGATCATGTCAGAGAATTTTGTACTAAATCTATGGAGTTCATACATGAACCAACCTATCTAATGTGTCTCTTCCCTTGATCTCTGGGAGGGGCAACCATTCATTGGTTCTCTAGAATGCCTCCTACCATCAAAACTTTTGAGGGGTTAATAAAACTATTCTATCAATAATACTCCTACAACATTCAACATCTGATCACTATGATCGACATCTACAATCTGAAATAGAACTCAGGAGAACCATTCCTGACTTTTCTCAAAAAATGGAGGAAGAAATTTTCTCTATATGCTAGACCTATTCCAAAAACTGAGATGCTGGAAATCTTCATCAACATCTTGTTCCAAAACTCAACTACCATTTGCAAATGCAAAATCATACATCCTTTGATAAAATGGTAGAAAATGCAATCAAAATTGAGAAAGTACTAGTCCAAAAGGGAGACATATCTCTTCAAAAAGACAAGTATGAATCTGGATCTAATTCTAGAGATAAAGGCAAAAATTGGAACAAGAATAAAGGCATTGTCACAGATGATGTTGTTGATAATATCCAATGAATCAAACAAGAAACCATCTGACTACAAACCTTGGGCTAAATTTACTCCTCTTGGAGAGTCCTTGGAATCTGCAATGAAAACTCTGTTGGCCAACAACATCATCTTCTTGCCTAAGATCTGACCATTTGATCCTGAACCTAAGCCAAAATGGTGGAAAGAGACCGATTTTTGTGGCTTCCATCATAATAAGGGTCATAAAACCAATAACTGTGTTCACTTGAAACACATCATACAAGAAAAAATTGATAATGGAGAAATCATAATAAAAAATCATAAAAGTAATAATGATCATACAACGTTCACAGAACCATTTTTGAAACATGGTCAAGGAGATTCATATTCTCAGCTGGTGCTAAAGTCAATTATGCCTATTCTAGAAATAATGTTGTCATCAATATGGTTGAACCATGTCTATCTGAGCATTGCAATGTCATCACAATTGTAAGAAAAGATAGAGATAATCAATCAGCAAATGTAGTTACTCGATCACAAGCTCATGCGCATCTACAAGTACAAACTTTTGATTCTTCAAATGTTCCTAAGATACCTTTCAATCTTTTTTCTACTTCTAAAAAGAAGGCTACCTCTAAATCATCAAATCCTAAAGACACGAGGCCAACATGATACAGAATTGTCAAACAACTCCAGCATACAAATGCAAAAACTCCATGTTTGAGTTGCTTTAGATATCTCCAACTCATAGAGCCATTCTAGACAAAGCTCTGCTCGGATCCAATGTTCTTGACAATCTTGATTTAGACAGATTCTAGACTATGGTTGGTCATCTGACATCTCCACAATATATCTCCTTTTCAGAGGAAGATGATAACTCCTTGAGTCATCTGCATAACCAACCTTTGCACATTGAAGTCTTGATCCAAAACCATCATATCAAACATGTGTTGATAGATGGAGGCGTTGGTCTCAACATTTGTTCTTATAGCTTGATCACACACTTGGGATTATCTGAAAATTCCATTGATCCTAAGAAGAAGATAACTATCAAAGCATATGATGAGCAAGAAAGATCTTCCAAAGGAACTATTGTCTTACCTATCAGAATAGGACCTGTTATTAGAGACACCATATGTCAAGTTCTTGATCTACATTTGGCTTACAACATCCTTCTAGGGAGACCTTGGATACATGAAATGAGAGCTATTCCTTCCACATACCATCAATGTGTGAAATTCCCTTATGAAGGAGTAGAGGTGACAATTCCAGTGGACCTATACACAACTTGTAATGCATTGAAAGAAAGTGTTGATAAACTTGGTCCTAATAACAGAGAATCTTCCACTAAGAAAATAGACATTGCTTCAACATCCAAAATGGAAGACATTGCTAAAGAAATCAAAATGAAAGATAATGGTATGGGATAATACACAATGGAACCTATTTTATCTCTTGCATCTCTCTCGTTGTCTCCAAAATCTTATGGACAACCATCTAACAAAGTGAAACCTATAGCTAAAGAATCCCAAGTCATATTCAATGGAAGCTTTGTCATCAAATAAGTATCTAAACAAGAGTTTGAGGAAGATGAAGTTGTGCTTGCATGGTTATACAAGGATGAACCCCAATCTCAGTCAGTCCATAAATGTGACTCCACTTCAAGAAAAATTCCTCAGAAGTCATATGGACCAGGAGACAAATTGATCACAAAAATGGGATATACAGGAAAAGGACCTTTAGGACTACAAGGTAAAGGTCTTCTATCACCTCTTGACCACCATGGTCAAACCAACATGAATATAATAGGTCTAGGATATAAGAAGAATCCTTTCTATCTTAGCAAGAACTCCTCACATGTCTTAGACCAGACTGAGCCATCCACAGCAAATCAACTAAAGGAAGAAACAACTGAACAATTTGACAGTGATGATTCAGACACCACTGATGAGCTCATTCCTTATGAGTGTTTGCCTAAATAAATTAAACACCTCCTTGAAGCTGAAGATTATCCAATAAAAATAATCAATGTAGTAAAAACACAAGAACCTATGATAGAACAAGAGATAGTTACACCACAAGAACCAACTAATCTCAAAGGTAATCAAATAGAAAAATAAGAAGGTGGTATCTATTCTGAAACAAATTCCCATGAGTATGAATTCAAATCAAAATCTGAGGGTAACCCATCTTGGGGTATTCATCCTGACTTTACAAACATTCTTAGATTTCCTAGAGGCATTGATTAGGAATCAAATGACTATGAATGGGGGGTCATTCCAAAAGAAGATGAGCTTATCATAGAGAAACATGTTGATGTTATTCACCAATATGCACCTAAGCTCAACGTAGGTCTAGAGAAAGATAACAAACTTAATGAGTCTAATCCACCGATGGTTGAAGTTGATTCCCATAATGACATTGAGCCTATTCACGAATTGAATGTTTTGAGTTATAATATCACCTTTGAACTTGAGAGTCAGGTTAGGACCAATGATGACAAATCCATATCCATAAACACTATTTCCCAATCTTTCACCACTTTGACTATCCAACATCCCAAAATTCTTGACCAAACCTCCATGGATCTAAGTCAAGGTATCTATACCTTTCCAAATGACTATGCCCTTGCTTTCTACCTCAAGGTAGTTGAGCCTATGAGGACTTCCATCAGTGAACCGAGCATTAGCATGATAGATTTAGACATCAAGTATCTTAGTCAAAATAATAGAAATAAAAATAAAAATAAAAGGAGTTCTGAGGGTGAAAACCACTTTGTGGCAGTCTCAGAACCTACAAAAGTAAAAATAAAAGATGTATCCAAAGGTGAAAACCTCTTTGAGGTGCCTAAGGATGAGATATTTGATGTCCTTTTGAGACATTTATAGGACAGATCTCCAGTTCATATTGATCCCACTCAATCTATCAACTTGGGAACAACAGAAGAACCACAGTGGATTCATGTAGCACAATCCTTATTAGAAGAAGAAAAGAAAAAATTTACAACATTCCTAACAAAAAAGAAGATCAACTTTGCATGGAAATATTCAGATATGCCAGGGTTGGATCTTGATCTTATAATGCACCATTTATCTATAGCTCCAGGCATCAAACCTGTCAAGCAGAAATTGAGAAAGATGCATCCACATGTTGCACTCTTGGTAAAAGCTGAATTAGAGAAACTACTAAAAGCAAGATTCATCCATGTTATTAATTATGCTGAATGGATCTCAAATATTGTTCTAGTATCCAAACCAGAAAAATCTATAGAGTGTGCACAAATTTCAGAGATGTAAACAAAGCATGCCCTAAGGATTATTTTCCACTACCTAACATTGATATGAAGTGGACATGACTGCGGGTTTTGAGATGTATTCTTTAACGGATGGTTTTTTTGGATATAATCAAATCAAAATTTCTCCAGAGGATCAAGAAAAGATTACTTTCACATGTGCATGCGGTAACTTCTATTGGAATTTCATGCCATTTGGGCTTAAGAATGTTGGTGCTACATATCAAAGAGCTATGACATCTATCTTTCATGACATGATGCATTGAACCATGGAGAATTATGTTGATGATACTTTAGAAAAACCTATGATACAATCTAGACATCTGAATGATTTGAGAAAAATACTAGATTGAATGGAGAAGTTTAGTCTCAGACTAAACCCTAAGAAGTGTGCTTTTGTTGTCACTTCTGGAAAGCTCTTAGGCTACATTGTTTTAAAGAAAGGAATTGAAGTAGATCCAGCAAAAGTTAAAGCTATCATAGAGATGCAACCTCCCAAGAATATTAGTCAAATGAGAACATTTCAAGGGAGAGTTCAATCTATCAGACACTTCATATCACAGCTTGCAGATATATCACAACCTTTTACAAAATCATTATATAAAGGTGTGACTTTTGCATGTAAAAGAGGAATGTGAAAAGAACTTTAACCATATCAAGAAATATCTATCAAATCCTCCTATTTTGATACCTCCTATTCAAGGGAAGCCATTTGTCATGCCCTACCAGGGAACTCGAAAGGACAAGACAAAAACAAGAGAAAAAGTATAAAAAAAATTTTCTTTTTAAATTCCTTAAGTTAACTAGGTATTAAATTCTTAACAAGTTCCCTTACAAGATTATTCCTTTAAAACCATTTTTCATAGTGCATTAAGATTTAACATAAACTAAAGATAGAAATTCCTCTGATCCATTTAACCACATAAGAGAAAGTAGAGAGAGAGACAAGTGTACTAAAACAAACATTTATTTCTTTTTCAACATGAAATAACATTAACACATTTAAATTCATATTCTTTCAACAATTACACTTTCCATATTCTAAACCATCACTTTCTTCCAACAACAATAATACATATTGATTTTCATTCCCATAATTTTCCTGGATATACCCTTCCTAATTAAAAGAATGCTTACAATATATCTTGTACAATACAAGGCCTTATAGGCTTACATGAATAAGAATAAAACTTTACAATTTTCTTCACCAGATACAATATGCAGAATAGGGAGAATGTCTTCAACAACTTTAGATGCTCCATGAAAAGCACAAATATGAAAAATACCTCAAAAAGAATCACCACCCAACCACGTAGATCCACAAAGGTCCACTCCCCCATGCTAGGAGATAGAACCATTGTTCACACAGAGAAACTAGGCAGTCTAAGGTTGAGGGAAAACCACCCAAACCAGAAACAAGAAGAAACAAAGAAACATTAAACAAAAGACCAAGAGTGGAGTTCCCTAGGATGCTGACTAGGTGAGCATCATCACATAGTCCTATCTGTTGGGATCCTTCCTAGCAGTCATGTACCCTGGTGCCCTCATGCGGCCTACCCTAGTAGCTACAATGACGCCGGTACTCCAACAGGACCTATGCGGGGCTATTATACATATTTATCTTTTTAAAAGTTTATTAAATCCCTTACCCATTCCCAACCAGTTATGAATTATATTAGGTTTTATTTTCCAAACTCACCCAAAGGTTATCCTTCTGGCCTCCTCAGCCAGATCCTATGGTGATCCACTCACCTAGGGCACCTAAGAACCTTACTCAACAAATAGGCTATCTAGGGTTTACAACTTCTCATATAAATCCCCCCCTTAGGGTCCTTTTGGTGTTTTCTTAGGGCCCATACCACTAGGAAAAACCCTAACCTTCAAGTCAAAAGATGACATACAACAAAATTAGAGCTATCATAATGATTCCAAATATAAAAGCATAAAGGTAAGGGTAGAGGGATGTACAACTCCTAGACACACCTACAAGATACAAAGTAACACTATAATCCTTCAAAATACTCAAAAAAAATTGGAATTAACAAACATCAAAATATACATATAAGACGTAACATCCATATCTATGAATTGTTTAATTATGTTATCCAAAAATAGATTCCTACTATATCATAAACTAGAATATAATAAATATAGGCTTATTACAAACTTAATACACAAGTAGTTTATTGTTCACTATTAATTAAATCAAAACTTTAATTAAATTCAAACTTAATATAAACTAAAGTTAACCTGTTAATTTATAACCATAAATTACATTATGATTTAAATTATACATCACCTTTAATGAAATAGAATAATAATAATAAATAGACCAATTCTAATTTTAATTAAATTTGAAATTTTAAACATCTTTAATTATTTATTAACCAATTTCTCTTATTTTCATTATCTATTGATTATGTGTAGTCATAAATATATATATTTACAATACATCATTTATATCTATAAATTTTAATAATTACTAGGTAAAATGAATTTAATTTTATAATAATACTAATTTATTATCCATAATATATATTTTTATTAAATAATTTTTGCACCTTAATAGTTTTGGTTCCATATTCTCCTTTTTTCCCTTAAAGAATACTTTTTTTTATTATTTATTTTCCTCCTATAATTTCTCCTTATTTTCCTCCTATAATTTCTCCTTATTTTACTCCTATTTTTTCTTCTTATTTTCCTCTTATAATTTATCCTTCTTTTTTCTTCTATCTTTCTTCCTTCTTTTTCTCTTATAATTTCTCATTCCATTTATATTTTAATATACACTCTAATCTTTTATTTATTTTAACAAATAAAATTAATTTAAATAAAATTTTATTATTTTAAATAAAATTCTATTTATCATTCTAACAACATAAAATAATAATGATTTTATAAAGTTTATTATTATTTTGTTTTTATTAATAATCAATGTTAACCTTTAATCAAACAAGGAAGTTTCTTATTAAATAAATCTGGCCTCAAATCTTATGATTTTTCAGAGAAAAGGATAGCTAACATTAATTCGTAGGAAAATCATATTTCACATTCATTTCCAGATTGCACTTTCAAATTTAAAGTCAATAAAACATAAAAAACATAGTCAAGCAATTAAAGGATGTTCCTAGGCTCCAGACCCTACCTCAAAATCTTGTAGAGACTAATGGTTGAACTCGATGGCCTCTTTTCCTCCAATCCAATCCTCCTCTCTAAAAATTCCACTTCCCAAATCTCACAAATATAGACTCTCAAAATATATATATAAAAATAAATAAAATCATATTTCCAATGGGAATAATTTCAGATCTCCTATTCAAGGCTTCTCCCTTTTTTTTTCTCCACTTACAGGGATGGATCCTAATTATATAATCTTATGAATAGTTGCAAAGGTTGGGGGAGTTGCTTCCCGTGGAGAAACTTCCCTTCTCTAATGTTCAAGTAAGATTAATAATTATTTAATTTAATTAATTAGGTAGGTAGTTTCACCCGTTGTGAAAACAAACTTACCTACCCTTCTCATACTAACTTACCCCAAAAAAGAATATTAAATAATTTAACTCCACCTATATAGTTTTATTATTATTTTTATAATTAATAAAAACTAATTTTTTTATAAATATAATATATTTGGGTATGCTTCTCAAGGAAGTCACTACCCTAATGGCAACATGGGACCCCTTATAAATCGGAGGCCCTAGGTTCCACTCCCACCCTCTACACTAACAAGACATACAAGAGAGAGAGATAATGTAGGAGTAGGTAATTAGTTTTATTTATCATTTTTATATATTATTTATTTATTTTATTCACTTTGCATTTATTATATTTATCTAAAGCCACATTATACATCAAAATAAATAGAATCGTGATTATAACTAATACACTCATAGGAACATAATTACAAACACATCAATAAATGAATATATACAGGTATGCATATACGTGTCCACCCATATATGCATACTTTGTATATATGATTAACACATAGAGAGAGAAAATAACATCATTATCCTACATATCTCATAACCAAATAAATGAGACTGACATCAAAGATTATATAAAATAAGGAACTCAAATCAACCCAAAACCAAACCAAGAGATTGGACAAAATAATCAAAACTATAGGTTTTTCCCGTGTGTGAACTATGGACCATCTCCGAACAATAATAACGATCAAGGATTTTGAGGGATCGCTTAGACCTGTGAAGCCAAGTGGAGATGATGCCTGGTACCTACAAGCCTGCATCACTGAGAAGAGATACATGTGCATAGATACATAATAAGACATATGCAAACAAATGACCAGGATCGATACATCATGTGGACCTCAACTAAGTGAGTAACTACGACTTCATCCTGAGTCATGAAAACACATCAATCACATATGGAACATGAGACATCATAGATAGTAATGGTTAGATTCAAATCCTTGGGTTATCTCTACTTCCTCATAAACATATAAAAATAATGATTAATAAACATTAAACATTAATCATAAATGAGTGTATCTAAATCATCTGATAAGCATATCATCACCCATAAACATGAATGTAAACATATAGTTATAATCATCATAATGCAAAATATCCAAATCAAAGAGTCAAAGTATAATCATCAGAGAGGGTATTACACCATTGATCTTATATGTCTACGCAACAGATACATCACTGGGGGAATTTCTAGTACAACATCATGAGAATAAAAAGGAAAGAGCTATATATTATATCAATAGAACTTTGGTTGCATATGAGAAGAACTATTCAATGATTGAGAAATATTTTCTAGATGTGATTTTTGCATCATAGAAACTGAGACATTATATGTTAGCTCATGCCATGCATTTGGTAGCTAAGATTGATCCACTAAAGTACCTACTAAGAAAAGCTTCCCTCACAGGTAGATTAGCCAAATGGGTCATGCTCTCAAGTGAATTTGACATTGAATATGTTGAAAGAAAAGCTATTAAAGGATAGGTACTTGCTGATCAATTGGCTAAAGCACCATTGTTTGATGATACACCAATGCAAATGGAATTTCTAGATTTCTCTATCATGAACCTGTCTTCTAGATCATGGAAGTTATTCTTTGACGGCTCCTATACACAGAATGGATCAGGAGCAGGCATATTGTTCATAACTCCTCAAGGATACTCAATTCCTAAGGCATTCAGAATCAAGTTTCCTTATACAAACAATATTGCTGAATATGAAACCCTTCTTAATGGTATAAAAATAGCAATTGAGTGGAGAGTGATAGAGTTACACATTCATGGAGACTCACAACTTGTGATACATCAAGTCAATGATGTGTACCAAACAAAAGATGTAAATCTAATCCCATACAAGAGAATGGTAGATGATCTAAAGAAATATTTCATATCTATCACCTTTGAGAAAATTCCTAGAATAGAAAACAAGGTTGTCGATGTAATGGCAATGCTGTCTACTTTATTACAATAGCTTGAACATGAGCTGCGCTATGAGTTCCTAGTGGAAGCACTATCCTATCCTGCATATGATTCCCCCAAAACCTACATGATCTACACTATTTTTGGTCATGATTAATCTAGTTACAAAACCTTTTCTCCTATCTCCAAGGCCAAATCATTCCTGATACCTTCAACCGCCATGAGAAATGATACCTTATCCACAATGTGTCCCAGTATGTTATCATTGGTAATGATCTATATAAATGAGGTCTAGAGGGTACACTATTTAGATGTCTAGAATGGGAAGAGTCTCAACATGCATTGGAGGAAGTCCATGAAGGTATATGTGGATCACACTCTAATGGTTTAACACTAGCTTGAAAGCTTATTAGGGTTGGGTAACTTAATTCATGCTCCAGGGAGAGATCTAATTCCCTTTACTACACAATGGCCTTTTCACCAATGGGCATTTGATCTTATAGGATCCATACATCCTCATTCTTCTAATGGACATACCCATATCATAATAGCTATAGACTATTTCATGAAATGGGTAGAAGCAGTTCCTTTAACTCAAGCAACCAACAATCAAATCTCTATGTTCATTCTGAACTACAGCATATGTCGATATGGTATTCCACATTCAATAGTCATAGATAATGGTGGGTAATTCAAAAACAAAGACTTAGATGATCTATGTGCCAAATTCAAGATCACACAACATTGGTCATCTATCTACTATCCTCAAGGGAATGGACAAGCAGAGGCTTCTAACAAGAATCTATTGAAAATCTTGCATCGTATAGTTAATAAAATAGGAAGAGACTGGCATCTCATGATCAATCTAGCTCTCTGGGCCTAGAGAACAAGTATTAGAATGCCCATTGGGGCTACACCATTCACTTTAGTTTATGGGTCTGAAGCAATACTGCCTATTGAGGTTGAAATCCCATCACTAAGAATCAAAATGCATGGTCTAGTAAGTGATGATGACTACAGAGTATCTAGGTTGCAAGAACTTGAACTACTAGATGAGTGCAAACAAGTAGCATATGATCATCTTAGAGTATATCAGAAAAGAATGTCTAGAGGCTACACCAAGAAAGTCAGACATAGAGAATTTCAAGTTGGTGATCTAGTCTTGAGAGAAAATCCTAAAAATCAATCACATCAAGAATGCAAGGGGAAGTTTGAACCCAATTGGCTGGGTCCCTTCATAATCACTGATACTTTTGGCTCTAGAGCATATCACCTCTCAATTATTGAAGGAGAATAGCTCTGAGAACCAATCAATATTCTCCATCTGAAGAAATTCTACACCTAAGGTATTCAGTCTTTGCAAAATATCCTTAAAAAATCAGAAAAATTAGAAAAAGTCCTAAAAAAATGAACATCTTGGTGAAAACCTAGCAATATCAAAATAGTATACATGAACAATCAAAAGAGAAAAAATATGAGAACATATAATGATATATCAGTTGTCTGTCTGATCCTCTCCATCTAGTGGAGGTGGTGGTGGTGCATTAGGCACTGCCTCGGCTCTTGGTGCTCTAGCTCCCTCTAATGCTATCATATACTAAGAGTACATAGGAACTCTCTGAGCAACTGGTATAGCAGCATAGTATGCAAAAACATAATAGGTAGATTGTGACATCTGATGTGTCACCTCTATCTGTAATCTACCAACCTCCTCATGAAGCTGGGACCACTGTCTATCTACCTCAAGGAATCTCTCCTCCCAGCAAGCACTTTGTACCTTCAGGTCCCTGACTTGTAATCTGAGTCTCCTAATGATCTCCTATGGAGAGATTGGTACACTAGGATCAATATCTACCATTGACATATCAATATCTATAGCAGGCTGCTCTATGGTATCTTCTCTCTATGCCTTACAACATCTAACCTCTATACCAAGATCAAAACTGGTATCCTCCTATAATGGATCAGGACCATCACCACCTACAACCTACTCAGCTGCAAGTACCTCATTTGTTGTACCCACACTACCTAAAGAGCCACTCTCTCCTCTAGTGTATCTCCTAGAAGTACCTGTTGATCTACTCGCTAAAGAACTAGTCGGATGAGGAGGTGGTCTAGCATGTCCAACTAGTCTTTGTAGTGTCATAACTTCTCTCAGCCTAGGAGGTGTAGGCTAGGGCATCTGTACCTGTGCACATCTCTATCCTTGACCAGCTAGAACCTATGCACCTATAACATCCATGGCCTCCTCCATAGAAGGAATCAACTCTATCAGATCAGAAAACTTGTATATGGGATACTCTGCAAGCCATCAAATGAAATCATCTATAATGTTAGCATCTACCACATTGGCTCTATAATGTCAGTCTCTACCAACTATACCACTATACTCCTATGTACACAAAGCATATGATAGCTGAGGGCCCCATCCTGATCCAAGCTCTCTTAGAATCTATGCATAGGCAGCATGCTCCTGTGGTGCATTCTGGATGATGCCATATTGTCTCCATACCTTGGTAATAAGAAATCACTCTATCACAGATGTGGATTGCCCAATCAATACACAGCTCTGACAAAAGTAACTAAACTACTCTCTGGCAGTAGGCCAGGCCTCTATAATCAGATATGGTCTCCATACTATGAAAGTCATATCATCTAGGCATCACTTGAAGTACTATGTGTGGCCTATGTGGACTTGTGTAATATAACCAAAGTATATATATCATTGGCTCCTATGGCTGGCATTGATCCTGATACATTGGTCTACAAACTAGGATGTGCTCCTATGCCCATATCTGAAGAACTAAAGCACCAAAGGCAAATGACTTTCCCTCCTGATACATGATCTTGTGCATCTCAGAGAACATATGTGCTAACATACACTGACCCCAAGCCATCTCAAAAGGAGAATCCATCAACCATGCCACCATCGGGGCCAAGCCCATCAATAGACCATTTTGCTGATGGTCAGACATAATGATGCCTCCTATCATCCTGGAAATAATGCACTCTAGTCTATGGGTCTACCCATAGCACTGTACCAAGGTCTCCCAAGAAATAGAAGTAGACAACTGTGTATCATCTCTGAAAAGACATCTAAATGCTAGTAGACCTAATTTCCCCGAACTCACGTAATCAGGATGCTGACCATGGAATGGTATACGCATGATCATGTACACATCCTTAGGTGTGACAAGGATCTCTCCAGTCGGCAAGTGGAAAGTCTAGGTCTCAGAATGAAACCTCTCTATCAGGGTAGTCAATAGTCCATGGTCTACGCTAATCTTGGGTAACCAGATCAGATACTCAAACCCGCAAGAAGCAAGATGAACCCTCATAGGGTCAAACAGTGATACACAAAGTCTCTGAGTAGCAGGATGAGAAATGCATACATGAACATCCGGATATATAACCTACATAGCATAGAAATGGGGAATCCTATTAGTAATTTGGTTGAAAAATAGGCTAACAGTATAGAAATTGAATAGTTCACTGTCTCAGAAGGTACATTCAAAGCTCAGCAATCGGCCTAAGAAATCAGAAAATAAAAAAATTTGTCCTAAAATGGAGTTTTTTGCTCACTGTTTCCCATACGATGATTCAGACTGGCATCAAAACTCATACGAGTTTTTGCAGGCTATCATACAACAAATCATAGTGCTACGAGTTTCTAGGGTTTCTCATACGACAGAGGAGGGACCTGACAAAACATCGTATGACTCTTGGTTCCCTCTCATACGAGTCGTGGGGGGTTCTCATATGACAAATGAAATGAAATTGCAAAGTCGTACGAGTCACAGAGGATAGTCGTATGAGCTTTCATGCATGCAAGATTTGAAAATTAAAAACGTATGAAAAATGACCTAAACATGCTACAAATATGCAAAAATTGAATTTTTAGAGAGGCATAGAGGTCCACCTACCGGATGTCCATACTGTCAAGGTCTCTGATGTCTACGATTGTGCTCAAATTGATGGAAATTGACATGTACCTTCATTTATACCATTTTCTTGCTCAGAGGGCTCCACAAGGTTTCAAAAGTCAACGGTGAATAATGAATTGAAAATGACCCTTCTAGCCTTTATATAGCTTTTGACCTAATTTTCAAAAGTGCTCTGTCTTTCATGAAAATTGCACCCCTAGCTAATTTTGATGTCCTGAACCCATTTTCAAGATCAAAATCAAAATCTGAGATCATTTGCTATGTCAAAATTGTGATTTAAAATTTTCAGACCCAGGATGTCTAACTGCTTGCATAATCAACCTTCAATCATCACAGAAATCCATTTTCCAACTTAACTAATTATCTTACATCAAACTATCAAAATTTCAACTTGGTCAACCATGGTCAACTCATGGTCAAACCTCATCAAACTTGGTCTCTAGGACCTCTAAACAATGTAGAACGCATTCTCGGATGTGTATAACCACTTCTTGAATCAATTAACATGCTTCTAAACTATTCAATGTTGACTTTTCTTGTCAGATTTAAATTTTTATTCTAAAGGGGGCATGGTATTGCACATCATTCAAAGTCTGTAAATCTAAATCTGTAATCAATATTTCCTTAGTAATCAAGACAACAACCACGTCTGGTTGCTGACTCATCAAATGTCCTTGTCGCTTGGGGAAAATCTATCATCGCTTGGGGCATATCAGATTCATCGAGATCCATATCAATCTGGTATCCTAATCTATCTTGTAAACTGTATCAGCTTTTTGTAACCATCTGTTCATTAGTGTTATTTTCCTTGGTTCTTCGTAACTAATGGGTTTAGGATGTGATACCAATATGATTCATACAAGGACATTCGGTTCTCGAATCTGTCACTCACTTCTTCACAATCATAAGGTTCAAAATTAGGTGTTTTGGCACTTTTTCATAATCATCAGTTCATTGTTGCTATATTTGACATCATCTTTGGTCATTCAGGACCTAAATCTTAAATCTGGCATCTTTAAATCTTTCAATCGGTTTCTATCTTGGAATCAGTTCATCTTTCAAATTAGTTTCATATGTATATCAAACACAGACTATTCTTTGAACCACTACGCTTTGCATAGTGATTCAAAGAGGGGCAAAATGTAATACCCCAAAAATGGGCTATAGGTTCATTGACCTCCTACATCTTCAAATTTGAACGAAATTGACATCAAAGTCTTAACCTAAGGCACATCTGCACATCATCGAATCCTAATTGATTTTATCCTAAATTCTGCATTAGGGAATATTCCTAGCAATATTCCTATTTATCCTAATTATCTTTTATTTAATTATTATTTGGCAATAAATCTTATTTATCCTAATATTTGATTAATTGAATATTCTGAATATTTAATTAATCAGATTTAATACTGCCACTTAATTAAATTTAATTATATTTATTCCTAAATTGTATTATTTAATTTTGACAATAAATCTAAAATCTCATGACTAATTGATTAAATTCTTATTTAATTGATTAAAGCCAGTTGTCAATTTTTAATAATATAGTTTTTTAATAATGTTTGATTTAATAATTGATTAACCCAAAAATCAATTGTTTTATTTCAAAAATCAGTTAACTTGAGAATAAATCACTTTATTTTTAAATTAATTTATAATTAAATCATGCATAATCAGAAAAGCAAGCAACTAGAAATTAACAATCAATTTTAAAATTGAAACTCAACATCTAATGATGAGTTGAAATTTGATCTAAACTCTATTTTGAGTTAAACACTACTTTTGCATGATTTTTGTGAGTTAATTATCTCTAATTTCCTGATAACTCAAAAATCAACCTGAGTGTATCAAGAGTGATTTATGGCTTTTCTCCTGCATCCTCAAAGCCTTAGATTTCTATAAAACCAAGGCTCAGCTCTTCATAATTATCTCATCAACACTCAAATTTGCACAATTACTCTAGTGAATTGGCGATTGAAGGATTAAGCACTTGCGACAGGCGATTTGTGAGATCTTTCATAGTTGATCATAGCTTTTGCATAGTTTCATATCATAGTTTTCATATTCATTCATAGCATTCTTAGATTAAATGTACATTCAATTTCAATTTCATTCATTTAGTTTAGATTCATATAGTTTTCATTCTTATTGCATAGAAAATACAAAAATCTAGAATAATTTGCATTCATATAGTCTCTCATATTTTGCATTCAAATCCTTCATTTAGGTGTTGCATTGTAATTGATCTAGATTCCAATCTGAGAAAATCATACTCATGTTAGGAATGAATGCTAAATTTTTGGCATCCATTCTGTAGCAGTTTTTGTTGCATTCATGACTATGATTGTCATTGATGTCAACACAGTGATTTACCAGAGACTTGCAGAGAAGTAGACAGTGTTTGGATTAGCGCACATGGGATATTGTAGTTGGAGCTATGAGATGTTGAGGATATACTCTTTGATATGTTTTATATTTATGATTAAGAGCATAGACATTAATTCATTTATTCATGGAATTTATGAGCATTTTGGTGGAAGCAGTATTCAGGCAATGTTCCTAAGTAGCGATTTGTGGAAATCGGATGATATCTCCTAATTGGGATGGAATCTAGTTTTGCACAGTTAAAGGGAAGTTGAAGACACATTTTTAGTGATGTGGATGATAGCCCAAACTTCAAGGTCATGTGAGTGAATAATTATTGTAGTTGGAAGCTGACAGTTTTGTGTAATTTTGATGTAGTGTGTGGAAACTTTTATTTTGTAATTTTATGCCGACTCATTTGTAATTACTTGAGTGTGGTATAAAGGAAGGAATTTTTTCATTTTTGGAGTATGGTTGGATGTGTTGATGTATGCATGAAGTGAAGAAAAGAGCTAATGCAGTTGTGAAAGCAAATTTGTGAAGGAAGACATGCGAAGTACAAAGATCTAAAATTGAGATCTGGTAAAACAGTGAGTGCGGTTTGGCACAATCAAAGAAGAGGTAACATATTGTTGAGATCAGTAATCTTTTGGTATTATTCTATTGAGTAATACAAAGATCAGTTGGACAATGTATTCAATGATCTTACCTTGATGCTATTTGGGCAGTGGGTCCTTTTATCTTCCATAACTCTTAACAGGGTTAGAATATTTTAACGGCGATTCAAAATCTCCTAACAGTGATTCATATGTATTGAATGTATTTCATAATACTCCTAACATAGTCCATCGTTTCACAAGGAATATTCATATTAGTGCATCTTTTGTGGGCATCATTCCCACCGGGGTTTACTCTTTGATTAAGAGGTTCCCTAGTCAACATATCTTGTGTTATTGTGTTATTGTGTTATTGTGTATGAATATCTTTCTATGGTTAGTAATTATATTTCTTACATGGTATAATGTTGTTGAAGTTGATAAAATTTATAATTATCAGATAACTAATTCACCCCCCTCCCCCCCCCCCCTCTCACTTATCTTGGTGGACTTTACTTTCTAACAATTGGTATCAGAGTAGCTTGTCCTTGAAAAAGAAGTTTAACATCTTAAGGAGATCCATGGTGAATTTCAAAAAAGAAAGCCCTAAGTTTGATGGAGTAAATTTTGATAGCTGGAAAGAAAAGATGAAGACACACCTACTGTGTTTAGGACTAGGTTATTGGTTGATTACAAAGAATGATAAGACTATCATTGAATAGGACAATCTTCAAACATGTACTAGCAATGAGAGAGATCTATTCATGTGTAACATACTTGCAAGAGAAGCACTCTTGATAGCCCTTCTGGAGAATGAGTACAGTCAGGTAAAATGTTTGAAAAAATCTTATGAAATTTGGAAAGCTTTACACTCTACTTTTGAAGGTGATGAACATGCAAAGAGAGTTAGATTACATAATTGGATATGTGCATTTGAAGATATAAGAATGATGGAAGATGAATCTGTTAGAAGCTATATTGGTAGAATGTGAGAAATTGTTACAGGCATAAAATCTTGTGGAGGAACAAAGATAGAGAATGAAGTGATATAGAAAATTATGAGGACATTGACTCCTGTATTTAAGTAGATGACACAAATGATTAAACAAGTTATACCTTGTACTAAAAACTTTACAAGAGAGACTCTTCTTGGAAGATTGGAAGCAGCAAAGATGAACCTCAAGTTATCAGGAGACTTTCCAAGAATGCAGATAGCATTCAGTGCTCTTAGTGTTCACCCTACTTTGTCAAGAAGAATCAGTGTGAGTAGAGATTATGTTGGCAATAGTAGATCTATAAATCAAGAAGACAAGAAGATTGAAGAAGGTATTTCCTTGCTTGTAAAGAGAGAACCAGACGGTAAGAAAATTTTTAAATGTTGGACTTGTCAAGAATATGGTCATTTTGCATCTAATTGTCCTAAGAGAGTTAAAAAGTATAGAAATAATTTCAAACCTAGAAGATCTAAGGAATGTTATTATGCTAATGATCAAGATCTTGAAAATAGTGTAGAGAGAACTCTAAGTGAAAGTGATACTAAGAATAATGATAACATAGGATTTGTAGCAATTAAAGAAGAGAATCTTGAAATAGATGTTAAGGAAGAAAAAGCCTTAGTTTCTCAAGTTGAAAAGAAAGCTGATTGGATTATAGACAGTGGTTGTTCACATCATATGACTGCAGACATGAAAAAGTTCATAAAATTTAACGCTTATGATGGAGGAGTTGTTAGAGTTGGAAACAATTCACCTTGCTTGATTAAAGGTATAGGATCTATTACTCTTGATGGAAAGACTACTACTAATGATGTTTATTTTGTGGATGGATTGAAACATAATCTTTTAAGTGTTGGAAAGTTATTTGATAAGGGATATCAAGTTTGGTTTACTAAGAAAACTTGTGTGATAAAAGATAAAGTTGGAAACCTGATTGGAACTAGATCTAGAACTAGATGTAATGTATTTTAGTTGAATCCTACTGAGATGACATGTTTGATTATCTAATTGGAACTGGATCTAGAACTAGAGGTAATGTATTTTAGTTGAATCCTACTGAGATGACATGTTTGATTACTAAGATTGATGACAGGTTGTTATGGCATAGAAGGTTTTGTCATATAAACTTTGACAACATTGTGAAAGTAAGTACTACACTTGCAGTAAGGGATTTCCCTAAAATTATGAAGTCTACTAACATGATTTGCAAAGAATCTATGTTGGCTAAATAGAAGAGAATTTCTTTTCCTAGTAAGAAGTTTACATCTGTAGAAAAGTTAGAGATTGTTCATATAGATTTGAGCAGTCCTACTAGGACTAGAGGATTCTATGGAGAAAGGTATTTTATGATTCTTGTTGATGATTTTACAAGAATGATGTGGATTACATTTCTTAAAAAAAAGTTTGAAGCATTTGATAAGTTTAAGATCATTAAGAATAAAATTGAGAATGAATCTAGAATGAAGATTAAATGTTTGAGATCTGATAGAGGTGGAGAATTTACTTCTAGAGAGTTTAACACCTTTTGTGAAGAAAATGGCATTAAGAGATAGTTTTCAGCCCCTAGGACACCTGAACAAAATGGTATTGTAGAAAGAAGAAATAGATTAGTGACTGGAGAAACAAGAGCTATGTTATTTGAAAATGATTTGGCAAAGATATTCTGGAGAGAAGCAGTGAACATAGTAGTGTATACAATGAATAGAGTACAAATCAGAGTACAATGAATTATGGTTTGGACATGCACCCTCAGTTAAGTATTTTAGAATTTTTGGAAGCAAATGTTATATAAAGAGAGATGATGATATTGGACGGTTTGATCCTAAAAGTGATGAAGGTATATTTCTTGGATATTCTTTGAAAAGCAAAGCCTATAGATGTTACAATAAAATAACTAAGACTATTGTTGAAAGTGCAAATGTTAAAGTTGATGAAAAGTTCAAAATTTAGGAAACAATGATTGATTATGAATCAGATGAAGAAGCTCATCCTAAACCTAACACTAGAACTACTAAATTATTTTATGAGACTGATAGTGATTTGTTGAATGAAAGTCACAATGAAGTCATTGAAGAACCTACACCTGAAGTGAGATCTAAGACAATGACACCTAACAAGAATTTATCAAGAAATCATCCTATTAAGAAAATTATTGGAAGCATTAAAAGAGGAGTTCTAACTCAGAATAAGGTACAAGAACATTTATGTTTGATTTCTCAAATTGAACCTAAAACTACTAGTGAATCTTGTGAAGATGAAAGTTGGATTAATGCTATGAAAGAAGAACTAGATCATATTGAAAAGAACAAGACATGGGAATTGGTCCCAAGACCTAAAGACAAGAATGTTATTGGAACTAAATGGGTATTCAAAAACAAGATGAATGAACAAGGAGAAGTAGTAAGAAACAAAGAAAGATTGGTATGTAAGGGATACTCACAGCCAGAAGGAATTGACTATGAAGAAACCTTTGCACCTGTTGCAAGAATTGAAGTAGTAAGAATGTTTTTGGCTTATGCAGCTTATAAGAAGTTCAAAGTATATCAGATGGATGTGAAGTCAGCATTTCTAAATGGAGAGTTGGAAGAAGAAGTCTACATTGAGTAGCCTAAAGGTTTTCCTTTGACTCGAGAAGGAGACATGGTATGTAAATATAGAAAGCCTTATATGGACTAAAGCAAGAACCTAGAACTTGGTATGAAAGACTGGACATGTATTTGTTAAAGTTGGGATTTAGAAAAGGAATAGTTGATAGCAATCTGTACAAAAAAGAAATTGAAAATGGTTTGCTAGTTATATTTATTTTTATTGATGACATTATTTTTGGAGGAGAAGATGAAGCTAGTGACAAATTTGTTGATGAAATGAAGACAAAATTTGAAATAAGTATGATTGGTGAAATGAAATACTTTTTGGGATTATAGATAACATAGAACAATGATGGTATCTTTGTGAGTTAGACAAAGTACCTGAATGACTTGTTGAAAATATTTGGAATGAAGAACTATAAACCAATTGGAACACCTATGGTAACAGGACATAAATTATCTAGCACAGAGGAAACACTAGCAGTTGAACAGAAGAAATAGAGATGTATGATTGGAGGATTGCAGTACTTGACTCACATAAGACCTAATATAGCACATTCAGTTGGAATTGTAGCAAGATTTCAAGCTGAACCTAGAGAATCACATTATGCAGTAGTAAAAAGGATACTGAGATATTTAAGAGGCACAATGGACTATGGATTGTGGTATGAAAAATCTAATGATTTTACCCTATATGCATATACAAATGCTGATTAGGGAGGAACTGTTGATGATAAGAAGAGCACCAATGGTGGAGCATTTTTCCTTGGAGGAAGATTGGTTTCTTGGCTAAGAAAGAAGTAGAATTGTATCTCATAGAGCACAACAAAAGCAGAATATGTAGCAGCAGAAAACAATTGTAACCAGATAATTTGGATGAAGAAAATGCTGAAGGATATTGGAATAAAGTTTGTTGAACCTTTTGTCATACACTATGATAGCACCAGCATAGTTAGTATGTCTAAGAACCATGTATTACATTCTAAGAGAAAACATATAGAGATTAAGTATCATGTTGTAATCAGGACTGGGACACTATATGTATGTAATAGACTCCTAACAGGGTCAACATCCTTAACAGGATACTTTTGATTAGTGTATCATTGTGGGTATCATCCCTATTGGGGTTTTCCCTTGGCTAGAGTTTCCTCGAGAAAAAATAATGGGTTAGGAGTTCATTTGCTTTATTGCTATGCATGCTATTTAGTTTACTTTGTTTTTCAAGCATCAAGTTAATCTGTTATATCCATAATTGGGCAAAAGTAAAAGTTTGTAGAATACTAATTCACCCCCCCCCTCCCATCTCAGTATTCCCTATTTCTAACAAT
Organism: Chamaecyparis obtusa; assembly: GCA_027943335.1. Classification (NCBI taxonomy): domain Eukaryota; kingdom Viridiplantae; phylum Streptophyta; class Pinopsida; order Cupressales; family Cupressaceae; genus Chamaecyparis; species Chamaecyparis obtusa. The sequence goes on from BSBK01003892.1 coordinate 62,235, forward strand.
TAGTATCAGAGCTTTGTTACTCAGAAAAGAATCATTCGGAGAAAGCCTAGAATCTTGAGTAAGATCTCTATGGATATGGATCAACTACAAAGGAATCTTGAAGAAGCTCTTGAACAGATTGATATGCTTATTGAAGAAAGAGATACTCTGAAAGGAAAATATGATGATGGAAAGAACCTCATTGAGAAGTTGAAAAATAAGCTGGAAGAACTGAAATCAGAAAAGGAATCTACAATTCAAATTGAAGATTGTGATGAAAATATGGAAAAATAAAATGAGATCCTTAAACATGAATTAAAGATAGTAAATATGAAGTTAAGTTTGAAAGATGGAAACAACAAGAATGAATCAAATCTGAAATCTGAGAATGAAGATTTGAAGTCTAAACTTTGTAAAGTGACATCTGAACTTGAGAAAACCAAATTACAATATGTTAAACTTGAAAAGTACAATACAATTGTGAAAGGTGAACTAACTCAGTCTAAGCAACATCTTGAGAGACTTTATTCCACCAGTGAGAAGATTGATGAACAAATGTCTTATCAAAATCCATTCTATGATAAAACTTGTCTTGGATTTAACTCCTCTAAGGTTAGTGAAGAAAGAAGGAACTAAATCTAAAAGTTTCTGAGAACAAAGATGAAAAGAAATCTGATGAAGATAACAAATCTGAGGATATACCTAAAGAAGAAGAACCACCTAAAGGTACACAGAGAAAATTTAAAGGTAGATGTTTTGTATGCAATACTTTTGGTCATATGAAGAAAGATTGCACAGGTAAGCAATTCAAACCTCTTAATGGTTATTGTTATAACTGTCATGGTTTTGGACATAGAGCTATTGAATGTAAGAAGCCTACATCTATGTTAGAATTTAATATTTCATTGGCATATTTGTATTTAAAGGATAAACCAAGGTATCCTATTATATTCTTCCTCTAGTCCAAGTAGGAGGACATGTCACATATTTGTAATTCCTTTATTAAGGAAAATAGATATTCCTCCTTATGAGGAATTCTACACTTGTCTCACACACTAGTGAAATGTGGCACACACAAAAATGGGAGTTACAATGTAACTCATTTCTCACATCTCTATTAAGAGATGGCTCTCCTTATCTCAAGGCATGAGATTCTTGTTCTTCTTGAACATTGTATGAGCTAAGCTCTCACCCTCTCTCTCTCTCTCATTCTTAGGCATTTTTGTCACTTTCATTATATCATGGGGGTTTTTTTATGCTTTTCCCCCTTCAAAATATTGTCTCCTTGTTGCTTCCTTCTTTGGTGAATGCTCCTAGAGTTGTGATTATTCATGGTAAATCTCCTATTTCCTAAGCTCATTGATTAAATAATTTTCTATCTCTCTTATTTTGTTATTATTTTAACAATCTAATGATAATAATAGTAGTAGAATGTTTAGAGATACTAACAATGCAAATAAGAGACCTACTGAAGATATGAACAGAAGAAATGGAGTAGTATGTTATAGATGCAATAAGGTTGGACACATTGCCAGGAATTGCAAATCACAAATCAGTCAGACATGACCGAGATATGGAAATAATAGAGTAGTTTGTCAAATATGTAACAAATTTGGTCATACAGCAAGATTTTGTAGGATGAACAACATGAGAAATCCCAACAACATGAACTACACAAGAAGAAATGAGAATGAAAGCAGCAGTCAAAGAGGATGTTGTAGTAATTTAGAAGAAGTGAAGTTTGTTAAGAGTACAGATCAAGGAGACACATTCAGCATAGAAGGTAATCAGACAGGTGAAGTATTTGATAGTAAGTGTGAATCTCTCCCTAGCCCATCTCAAAGTACTTAATTCATAAAGAATGCATTAGAGTAGAAATTTAGGATAGTGTAGAAATTAGTATAGGATGAATTTATTCTTGCATAGTTAATGTAAGGTAGTATGTGATGTAATGATGCTATGGTTAAGAGTGCATAAGCTAATATGAATATATGCGACTTCGCAAGAAGTTTGAAGTTTTGCAGGAAAGTAGGAACAACTTTTTGGAAAGAAGCGGCAAAAGAATTGAATGCGATGTCAGAATCTTGTAAGATTGAAAGGTTAAAAGCTTATGTTTGATATTGTTTGATCATTAAAGCAACTGCAAGTGATAAGGAGATCATTACAGTAGTAATTGAAAGAAGTTTGCAAGATTTGGTGAAAGAACTTTGTGTTGCATCTACGCAAAGCCCTAAATTGCAAAATTAAGGTATGTTACTAAGAAAATCTATCAGTCAATTAGAGCATTTTTAGAAGATGTGGATGTTTCATTTTTTCACAACATAAGAGATACAATTAGACCTAATATTAAAAGGGAACCAGTAGAACCCTTGGAAGAAGACCCTAGTCTAGCATTATTGTCTGTACCAGATGGAGTTTTGCATTAAGAAAATGTTAAAGGTTATTTGGGATGCAAACTTGAAACCCTCAGTGAAAGTGATTTTACTAAGGAATATGAGAAATTATACAATCTAGATATGTCATTGAAAGTAGGGTTTGAACATCTGAATGAAAATTAAATCATGAAGTATTCACTACAACATGAATTCAATGATGATGAATGCACCAAAATCATTTTGAGCAGAATTCACAATGGGAAGTTTTGGTTAGATGATAGAGTGATTAATATAATAGCAGACCTAATTCATGAAGTAACTAGTTTATCAAAATCTGGAGTTGTACCATTTAATGAGAAGAATGTAAAGAAGATAGTATTGGACAATACTAAGTCATCCTACAATGGTAGAGGAATAGTAATCAGCAAGATACAACAAGATGATGTTAGATATTTATGCAAGATCTTAACATCCAAGTTTTGTGCTAACTCTAGAGAAGATGACATGGTAGTTGGAATGATTCATGCAACCTATTTGATTTGCATTGATAAAGTTCAATTGGATATGTGTGAAATTTTGAGAATTTAGTTATTTGAGAACCTTGAGAAGATAAAGAAGACTAAAAACTCTCAATTTAGATTCTCATCCTTGATTACATATATGTTTTTCCATTTGCTAAGAAGATTTCCATTCACTATTGGAGAAGATTGGAATGATAATAGGACCACTATGGACAGAATCAAGAAGGTGTATCTGAGATACCCTATAGACAAGGTTAATGAGAGTGTAACCTTGGTAATCAAATCATTTCAAAACTTGATGAAGAAAAGATCAAGGATCCCATAGGCTATAGTCAAGAAATAGAAAGATGAAATATGCTTTATGGTTGACATTGATTTTATCTTTATTGAAGCAGTTAAACCTAGAGTAGAATTCATAGATCCTCTTGGATATGAAATTTTAGAAGTTGAAGCAGAAGAGTATGTGAGTAGATTGCTTAAGAGTAAGTTGGATGTAAACAGTTCTAGATTTGGAACTTATGAGGAGAATTTCAAATCTGCAAAGTCTTTAAAAGAAGAAAATTTGTCAAAGAAAAGAGTGGAAAGCACTATTAAGAAAATTCTTAAAGATACAGGAATGTCAGAACAAGATTTTCTAATTGCAAAGCAGACTGCATCAATAATAAGAGACATTAGATAGAAAGAAGTTTTGTCTGTTCCACCCCTATCATCAGTTGTAGATCAAACTGGAAATATTCAAAATGTAGTGAAAGTGGAGAAAGTTGAAAAGGGATAGGAAACAAGAAAATCTACAAGATCCTCCACCACTCCACTAGGTAAAAGGGTAAAGGAAATGGCTAGTGGACCTGGTAAGAGATAGAAAAAAATATTTACCCCAGTACAAAGGAAAGTATCAGAAATAAAAGATGATGAAGCTACTAAAGTCAAGAAGAAGAAATGGAAACCAAAGATAGAGAAGGTAAATGATCAAATTATCAATGATGGAGACTTTTCTAAGATGAAAAAATACTATGAGTTATACAATTTTTTAGAGAGATTGAACTTAGAAAATGCAGTTGTCAAACACATGATCTTAGCCGATAAGAAATTTGATAGCATTCAAGGGAAGATACCTGATGAATTGTTTGAGAAATTAGTAAACAGAAAGAAGAGAGCAGCTGAAAAAGACAATAAGATTAGACAAAATTTTGTGAGAAAGCTCTGTGATATTAGAGATGAAGACCACTTCAAGAAAATCATGAAAGATCTTAGCACTCACTTAAGAACTAAAAAGAGAATAATTCAGATAATGGGAGGAAATTATGAAGAAATTAACAAGGAAACTAAACAAGCAATTGTAAAGATAATGACTACAGGTGTTAGTAAGCACTCAAGTGCAGAAGATCAAGCTTTGGAAGCTGAGCACCACAAAAGTCCCTCTCCACCACCATCAATCAACATTGCAAATGAATCAATGAATGTGGAAGGAACACATATCACACTGGATAGTGATGACAATCCATTTAGCAACCTTGAAAAAATTGTTGACAATTCGGTTTTGGAAGAACAAGACATGATAGTTGAGGAAGAAAGGAAGGAAACAAGGAAAGAAGAGGAAAAACAAGTAGAGATTCAGGTAAATACAGAAATTGTAGGATAGAAAGGAGAACAAGGTAAAGCAGAAATCAGTCCTACCCCTAAGATTGCAGTAGAGAAACCACAATTAGAATCCATTTTTGCTAATCTTGGAAAAGAAGTGGATGATGATGATCAAATGGAGTTGATCTCATCCCTAAACAAAATTATTGGTAAAAACAAGAAAGTGAAAAGCCTTGAAGGATCATTGCTAGAAGTAAAAAAGAAGTTGCAGAGTGTTGTGACCAGGCAAATCCACAAGTAAAAGCTAAGGAAGTTGTGAAGGCATTTGACAATGAATTCACTAACTTATCAGACATAGCTACAATAAAGGCTCAAGCAGCCTATGAGGCCAACATATTTCAAGATATAAGTCAGAATATCAAAAATGATATTAATAATCTGGATGTGTGTATCAAGGACCTTAGAAGGAATTTGAACAGAGGAAAATCCTTGTAAATTCAGTGTACAAAAATAGAGAATCATGTATCAGAAGTGACTGAGAAGATAAGAGCAAAAGAGGCATAAATTCAAACAAAGGTAAATCATTTATCCAGCCCAAATGCAAAGATAATAGATTTTGAGAAGAAAATAAGTAAATTGAATGATGAAATAAGAATTCTTAATGATGCAAGAGAAAGGAAATTGAGAATATTCTCTCTACTGAGAGAGCACATTTCAATTAAGATAAGCATCATTGAAGGAAAATTGGAAGAATGTCTTTCATCCAAGACATCTTATGAGATGTTTAACTTTGCAAACCTTCATGCATGTGAGATTGCATCTTATAGTTTATGTGCACTACTCAGTGTTTCAAACACCATGAAGAAAGCATGGGAGAAGGAGATAGAGAGCATAAAAGTAAATTTTGCAAATTATTTTGCAAGCCTACTGGCTCTACAATTGTGAATCACAGGTAAACATTTTTGGGAACACAATTTTGGCACCCTTTTTTGTCATTGTTTTCAAAGGGGGAGTGATAGAAAAAAATTGATATATTTATATGGAAGTATATTCCTAGGGGGAGTATATATGATATATAAGATATTTGGAGATATAAGGATAGTGAAGATATATTTTTTGTTATGGCCACAATTTTGAAGTTTTGCATGACTTAGCCAATTTTCTCATATGTTGCCACCAATGACAAAGGGGGAGATTGTTGGAAATTTGGCTGAGTTAGATATCTAGTTGTTGTCATTATGGAAACATATAGTTTGTATGAAGACCGCATATGATAGGAAGTAGTTATGACAGAGTGCAAAGTAAAATTGTCTAAGTGTAAGCAGTATTTTCCCAGTCTAACTAGAGATAGTTTTGGTTGGTGATGTTGATATAAGTAAGTTCAGTGCTTGTACACTTGAACATAGATACTTTCATGAATATTGAAGACTCACCTCAGAGCGTAATTCTGTACGGCATGTACAGAATAAGTTATTGCAATATTATCGAAGATAAAGTTAAAGCCGACAGGATAAAGAAAGAAGACAGAATGAGTAAATAGTTAAGGGATTATTTTTTTTATCAAAATAATAACTTAATCATATAAAGGGATGACATCCTAGATGTTATCCCTTGGGTAGTGCAAGTTAATATGTAGTTTTTTGTAAAGTGCTTTATGTTTTGTAAAGCTGATTGTAAAAGTTATTATTCTTAATAACTTGTATAAATGTAAGACATGTGTAATGAAAAGGCATACGTGTGACATATACATGAAAAAGATATTGATGTGAAGTTGTAAATTGTAAAAGTCATGCAAGTAGATTTTGTATATGCAAGCGAAGAGAAAGATCAGAATAGGAAAGCTATTCGGCAACAATGAAAGGTTATATACCTCATCCTTTTTGTAATCAAAAATCATTGTACATTACATGTTTGGCTAGTGAGCTCATCTTGTAATCATTCTAGTGTTCTACCAACTCTTAGTAGGGTTGAGGCTTCTAACAAGGCCTAGAGTCCCTTAATCAGGACTGAGACACTATATGTATGTAATAGGCTCCTAACAAGGTCAACATCCTTAACAGGATACTTTTGATTAGTGGATCATTGTGGGTATCATCCCCACTAGGGTTTCCTCAAGAACAAATAATGTGTTATGAGTTCATTTTCTTTATTTCTATGCATTCTATTTAGTTCACTTTGTTTTGCAAGCATTAAGTTAATCTATTATATCCATAATTGGGCAAAAGTAAAAGTTTGTAGAATACTAATTCACCCCCCCCTCTCAGTATTCCCTATTTCTAACAGATATGACACATCTAAGGTAATGAGGATTGTAGGATATGACATTGATTGCCCCCAAGTTTGAACATTGATAGGATACAGAAGCATTTGGCTTATTGGTGTATAGACTGACTTTATTGAAAACAGGAATGCAAAAACAAACCAGGAGATATGTACAAACTAACCCAGGACTGAAAGCTGGGAAAGACCAAGATTGCGCTGATAGATGGAGTGGTTTGAACAAGTGGCACCGGTTTGCTATGTTTTTACCATCTTGGTAGAGATTCTATTTTTGCTACCAAGGTGCTTGTTTCCAAGTTTTCACCAAGGCACTTTTTCTTTTTTCTTTTTATTTGTATTTTTCATTTTTTTAATTTTTTTCTACTTTTTCATTTTTTTATTTTTTTGATATTTTTCAAAATTTTCAATTTTTTTTGTGAATCATCAAGGTACCTATTGCTAGGTTTTCACCAAAATGTTCATTTTTTCAAGACTTTTTCCAATTTTTATAATTTTTTCAGGACATTTTGCAAAGACTGAATGCCTTAGGCATAGAATTTATTCAGATGGAGAATGTTGATTGGTTCTCAAAGATTTTCTCCTTCATTTGTTGAGAGTTGATAGGCTCTAGAGCCAAAAGTAGTAGTGATAACAAAGGGACCCAGCCAGTTGGGTTCAAAATTCCCCTTCCATTCTCTATGTGATTGATTTTTAGTATTCTCTCTCAAGACTGAATTGCCAACCTGAAATTCTATGTGTCTGACTTTCTTGTTGTAACCTCTAGACACTCTCTTCTAATATACTTTGAGATGATCATATGCTGCTTGTCTACGCTCATCTAGTAGTTCAAGTTCTTGCAACCTAGACACTCTGTAGTCATCATCACTCACTAGACCATGCATTATGATTCTTAGTGATGGGATTTAAACCTCTATAGGAAATATTGTGTGTGTGAATTTTGTACCTAGCTATAGACACAACACTTCAGTAAAACATTAGAGGTTAGCAAAAACTAAAATCTGACAAATAATTGAAACTGTGCTAACCAGGTGATTTACTGCCTTTTAGTAGGTGTGAGTATGATGTTCTTAGATTGGAATCAAGATCAGTGACAATGCAACACCTAAATGAAGGATTTGAATGCAAAGAATGAAAGATTATATGAATGCAGATTATTCTATATTTTTGTATTTTCTATGCAATAAGGATGAAAAACTGTATGAATCTAACCTAAATGGATGAAATTGAAATTAAATGAAGATTTAATCTAAGAATGCTATGAATGAATATGAAAACTATGATATGAAACTATGCAAGAACTAAATGATCAACTATGAAAGATTTCACAAATCACCTGTCGCGAGTGCTTAATCCTTCAATCACCAATTCGCTAGAGTAATTGTGCAAATTTGAGTGTTGATAATTATGAAGAGCTGAGCCTTGATTTTATAGAAATCCAAGGCTTTGAGAATGTCAGAGAAAAGCCATAAATCACTCTTGATAAACTCAGGCTGATTTTTGAGTTATCAGGAAATCAAAAATAATTAACTCACAAAAATCATGCAAAAGCAGTTTTTAACTCAAAATAGAGTTTAGATCAAATTTCAACTCATCATCAGATGTTGAGTTTCAATTTTAAAATTGATTGTTAATTTCTAGTTGCCTACTTTTCTGATTGTGCGTGATTTAATTATAAATTAATTTAAAAATAAAGTGATTTATCCTCAACTTAACTGATTTTTGAAATAAAACAACTGATTTATGGGTTAATCAATTATTAAATCAAACATTATTCAAAAACTATATTATTAAAATTGACAACTGGCTTTAATCAATTAAATAAAAATTTAATCAATTAGTCATGAGATTTTAGATTTATTGTCAAAATTAAATAATACAATTAGGAATAAATAGAATTAAATTTAATTAAATAATTAAGTGGCAGTATTAAATCTAATTAATTAAATATTCAGAATATTCAATTAATCAAACTTTAGGATAAATAGGATTTATCGCCAAATAATAATTAAATTAAAGATAATTAGGATAAATAGGAATATTGTGAGGAATATTCCTCGATGCAGAATATAAGATCAAATTAATTAGGATTCGATAATGTGCAGATGTGCCTTAGGTTAGGACTTTGATGTCAATTTCATTCGAATTGTAGATGTAGGAGGTTAGTGAACCTATAGCCCATTTTTGGGGTATTACATTTTGCCCCTCTTTGAATCACTGTGCAAAGCATAGTGGTTCAAAGAATAGTCTATATCTGATATACATATGAAACTAATTTGAAAGATTTGAAAGATTTGAAAGATTTATTCAGAGATAAAAACTGATTGAAAGATTTAAAGATTCAAGATTTAAGATTTAGGTCCTGAGTGACCAAAGATAATGTCAACTATAGCAACAATGAACCAATGATTATGAAAAAGTGTCAAAACACCTGATTCTAAACCTTATGATTGTGAAGAAGTGAGTGACCGATTCCAGACCTGAATGTCCTTGTATGAATCATATTGGTATCACATCCAGAACCCATCAATTACAAAGAAACAAGGAAAATAACACTAATGAACCGATGGTTACGAAAAGTTGATATAGTTTACAAGATAGATTTAGGATACCAAATTAATATGGATCTCTATGACTCTGATATGCCCCAAGCATGAATAGATTTTCCCCAAGCGATGAGGACTTTAGATAAATCAACAACTAGATGTTGTTGTTGTCTTGATTACTGAGGAAAGATTTTATTACAAAATTGAGTTACAAACTTTGAATGATGTGCAATACCATGCCCCCTTCAAGATAAAAATTGAAATATGACAAGAAAAGTTAGTGTTGAATAGTTTAGAAGCATGTTAATTGATTTGAGAATTGGTTATAAACATCTAGGAATGCATTATGCATCATTTAGAGGTCCTAGAGACCAAGTTTGACTAGGTTAAACCATGAGTTGACCATAGTTGACCAAGTTGAAATTTTGATAGTTTGATGTAAGATAATCAATTAAGTTGAATTCTAGATTTATGTGATGATTGAAGGTCGAATATGCAAGTAGTTAATAATATAAACGATCTCAAATTTTGATTTTGATCCTGAAAATGGATTCTACATGTTGTTTTGTTGGAGGTTTATCATAGTTTTGAAGAATCGTTTAAGTTTTCAAGAAATTTGTGAGATCGTGCAAAGTGCAAAATGAAATGCAAACCTAAGACCTAGGACCTAGTCACTGATCATGTGTCGATTTGTTATCATCATTGAACTTTTTTAGGTAACCAGATAAATCAATACAATTCCCACTAGTTAGGAAACTATGAACATATGAATATTGATTTGTATGCTCAAGAATCAATACAACGCTCATTAGTCATACAACCATGGACATATGAATATTGATTTTCTTTTTGGAATGTCAGATTAGATACAAGCATCAAGGCATAAATGCCAGCATGAGCTGAATATCATGTCCATTTTGATATAGCAATTTGTATAAGCATCAAAACATAAACGTCATGATGACTAAAATACACCTTGAAAAACAAGCACATCAAGCAGTCAAGAGATCATTCTAAATCCAATGTGAATTACCCGTAGTGACCCTTTATCATTCACATCCTTATGTAAGATCACATTTCATAGTAAGAGAAAGAACTTACTCAAAAAGATAATAGTTAGATCAAACTTCCTTTAATTTTTTGGGTATCAATGGTTGAGGTACGCATGGCCATCCAATTCGAGATAGAGGCTCTTACAGATAGACACCATTTCAATCCAAAATTTTCAAATTTGTTAGATTTTCACATACAAGTAGAAAATAAAGGAAAGATTATGCCCCCAATCATCACTCTCTAAATCCTATAAAGGATATCATTGAAGAGCTCAAAAGGACACAATATGCAAAAATCTCAATGTGAATTAGTAAGCATACAAGGAGATAAAATCATGTAAAAGCATAGATTGTTTTCAGTTTGATGTTTGATTGCATTGTTGTAGTGTTACCCAAAATTCCCTATTCTATGCATTTTGGTCACAAGTTGAGCTAAAGCTTCATTTTACCCTATTGAACACCATCAAAAAAATTTATGAGCTTCTGCCTTGTCTTCTGGTCTCTGCAAATGTTTTAAACCCTCTGGCCTGCAAGTACATTTGAAAATCTAGTTGTTGCTGCAAAACCCTAAAAAACCCCTTTGGCCGATTCTAATTCTTCATTACCTTTTCAGGCCACTTAAATCTTTAAAACACATGTGCTAAAAATTTGACCACCTTCATGTGTTAAGTCTCTAGGTTGTCGGGCGGGGTCCCTTTTAATTTTTCCTACCAAAGCCTAAGTTTTCGGCAAATATTTCCTCTTGACCTTCCCTTTGAAACTTGTGGTTGTCACATGTTTGCATGGAATCTTTTGAGCCCTTTCGATCATGCGATAGGATGACACCTACATCGGTGGGCCCATTCTTCACTGCAAAGGTTAAAGCTCGACAAAATCTTATGGTTGTCGCTACACCGCTAAGGAAAGATGTTGCTTGTTTAAGCACATGGTGTAATGATGGCCGTTGATCTTCCTTCTGATACAATGTTGCTATCAGTGGGTCCATTGCCACGTAGTCCAACGTGTCCGCTTCTGGTTGGCCGCAAGTTTGGTGACATGGAGAGGTGTCAGCGGGGCCCGGTGGCTATCTTTCCTCAAGGATCTGATAGTTGTCATGTGTTCACAAGGAATATTCCTTGCCCTTGCGATCATGTGACAATCGTTGATGCTTATTTATCACCACGGCTCTGACAATGGGTCCTCTTTTCTGATGTGCTCACTCCTCATTGGCTGGGGTTTTGAACATGTGGAAATTTGTCAGTGGGGCTAAGTATCTTAGCGAGATGGTAGGGAAGAAAGATCTATGGTGGTCACATGATTGCATGGAATCTTTTGAGCCCATGTGATCATGCGACCACCGTCTGATGCAAGGTCCAGGTTCCTTTGACTTCTGAGGTGTCAGTCTTCTCTGACGTGCTTGTTTTCTATTAGGCGCTACTGACGACATGGTCTTTTGACTTTTCAAGGGTCCCGCAACTATTGTAAAATTGATATGAGCTGCCCAATATGCCAGGAAATAACAGGATCAATAATCACATTTTAAACCAAACCTGGTAACCATTTATTTTCAATTTTAAATATCTTTCTATGAGGGTTTTGCCATTGTTTGATCCAGCACGATATGAATGACAGAGGTAGCTCAAAATAAATTCTTCTAGACATTTTTAGTTGGGAGGTTGATGATAAAGGTCTAGATAGCCATCGTGGGTCTATTATTGTTTCTCAAGTACCATAACATTGATTTCAAGGCTGAGTTGCCAAGAAGTAGATGGATCAAGGTGACCTATCTGCAGGTGGATAGGGCATGAAATGGACATGCAAACATAGATTTTTTGATCATTCAGGATATTTGCAAAGATGTATTTATGATGAGAGGTGACAGAATTAGGGTTTGTTTATTCCATGCAAAATTATGTAACCCTAATTAGATTTTTTCTCCTCTCGGTGTGCATTAGAGGAGATGTATATATTATTTTTGGAGCTTTTAGAAGCTCAGAGTTCACATTTTGTAAAAGAGAGAGTCCATTTTTGAAAGAAAGTCATCCTTTCTCAAAAGGCTATCCATGGTGTCTTCTCTACCCTCTAGTCTTCTACTCTTTGTAATCTCCCATTAATAAATTCAAACATTGTAGAGGTATTTTGTGACAATTCTTCATGCCCCTATGCTTCCTTGTCTGAATCATCTCTTAATGAATTGAAGTCTATGTACGTTTTCAATGACAACTTAGGGTTCCTGATCCCTCTTACTTTTTGTAATTGTGTGTGTTATTGTGTTTGATCTGATTTCCATGTTTTTGTGGGTTTACTTTAGACCCCTAACAGTCTTGTCTTAATCTTACACTGAGTTGCAAAAGTGAATGTCTACTTGCAGGTCATAGGTTGTGTCTTATGTTCAGGCCCTCCTATGAAACACTTATGAAAGCCTATTCAGTAAGTTGTGACCTACTAGACCTAAGCCTTTCATTGATTTCATCCCTCTATGCTACAATTCATACTCTAATTTTCGTGTATCACCTAGTAGGTAGTTTTCTTTCAGTCATTTCCCTTTCCAAGCATTCCTTCTATCCCTTTTCCCCTCAAGTTTTACTTTTCAAGTCAAGAAGAAAATTAAGGTGATTATCAAGAGGAACCAGCCTAAAACCAAGAGGTCTCATCTCAATTAGCATAGGTCCCACAAACTGGAGATGATTCCCATGTTATACTAGGTTATCAAGACTACGAGAGCTTGAAACAAGGGTGCAAACTTAGTGTATAAAATGTAGATGCAAAATCCTTTCTGGAGACAAGACTAACTGATTGACTCAAATGAAGCTTCAAAGGACTCTGACTGGATATGACATGTCTAAGATGCATTGGAGGCCATAGGATATGACTTTGATTTCCCCCAAGTTTGAAACATTGATAGGATACAGATGCTTTAGCTAATTGGTGTACAAACTGACTTATTGAAAACAAGAAAGCGAGAACAAACCGGGAGATATGTACAAACTAAAGCAAGACTGAAAGCTGGGAAAGACCAAGATTGTGCTGATAGATGGAGCATTTTGAACAAGTGGCACCTATTTTCTAGGTTTTCACCATCTTGGCAGACATTCTATTTTTGCTACCAAGGCACCTATTTCCAGGTTTACACCAAGGCACTTTTTCTTTTTCTCTTTTTTTTTGTATTTTTCATTTTTACATTTTTTTTGTATTTTTGATATTTTTTACTTTTTTTGTGAATCATCAAGGTGCCCATTGTTAGGTTTTCACCAAGATATTCATTTTTTCAGGACTTTTTCCAATTTTTAAGATTTTTTCAAAACATCTTACCATAGACTGAATGTCTTAGGCATAGAATTTCTTCAGATGGAGAACGTTGATTGGTTTTTGGAGCTATTCTCCTTCAGTCATTGAGAGTTGATAGGCTCTAGAGCCAAAATTAGTAGTAATAACAAAGGGACCCAGCCAGTTGGGTTCAAACTTCCCCTTGCACTCTCTATGTGATTGATTTTTAGAATTCTCTCTCAAGACTAGATTGCCAACCTGAAATTATCTATGTCTAACTTTCTTGTTGTAGCCTCTAGACATTCTCTTCTGATATACTCTAAGATGATCATATGTTGCTTATCTATGCTCATCTAGTAGTTTAAGTTCTTGCAACCTAGACACTCTATAGTCATCATCAGTTACTAGACCATGCATTCTGATTCTTAGTGATGTGATTTCAACCTCAATAGGCAGTACCACTTCAAACCCATAAACTAAAGTGAATGGAGTAGCCCCAGTGGGTATTCTAATACTTGTTCTATAGGCCCAAAGAGCTGGATTGATTATGAGATGCTAGTCTCTTCCTATTTTATTAACTATTTGGTGCAAGATTTTCAATAGATTCTTGTTTGAAGCCTCTGCTTGTCCATTCCCTTGAGGATAGTAGATAGATGACCAATGTTGTGTAATTTTGAATTTGGCACATAGATCATCCAAGTCCTTGTTCTTAAATTTTCCACTATTATATGTGATTATAGAATGTGGAATACCATATTGGCATATGATGTAGTTCAAGATGAACATAGAGATTTGCTTTCCAGTTGCTTATGTTAAAGGGACTGCTTCTACCCACTTCATAAAATAGTCTGTAGCTGTAATAATGTGGGTGTGCCCATTAGAAGAATGAGGATGTATGGGTCTTATAAGATCAAATTCCCATTTATGAAAAGGTCATTGTGTAGTGTAGGGAATTAGATCTCTCCCTAGAGCATGAATTAAGTTGCCATGCACTTGGCACTTTTGACAGTTCTTAGCAAACTTGATAGATTCTTTCTCCATTTCTGGCCAATAGTACCCAACCCTAATAAGCTTTTGGGCTAGTGTTAAACTGTTCAAGTGTGACCCACAAATACCATCATGGACTTCCTCTAACACACATTGATACTCTTCCCATTCTAAACATCTAAGTATCATACCATCTAGAGCTCATTTGTATAGATCGTGACCAATAATGACATATCAGGAGGCATTATAGATAAGGTATCTCTTTTCATGATGGTTAAAGGTATCAGGAATGATTTGGTCTTTGAGATAGGAGAATAGGTTTTTATAGCGGGAGGAATCATGACCCACAATAGTGCAGATCATACGGGTATCAGGAGAGTCATATGTAGGATAAGATAGTGCTTCCACCAGGAACTCATAGCATGGCTCATGTTCAGGCTACTATAATAAAGTAGATAATGTTGCCATTGCATCGGCAGCCTTATTCTCTATTCTAGGTATTTTCTCAAATGTGATAGATATAAAATATTTCTTTAGATCATCTACCATTATCTTGTATGGAATGAGCTTTTCATCCTTTGTTTGGTACACATCATTGACTTGGTGTATTACAAGTTGTGAGTCTCCATGAATGTGTCATTTTTTTACCCTCCATTCAATTGCTATTTTCATACCATTCAAAAGGGCTTCATATTTGTACAAGGAAATTTAATTCTAAATGCCTTAGGAATGGAGTATCCTTGAGGAGTGATAATCAAGATGCCTACTTCAGATCCATTCTATGTATAGGAGTCATCAAAGAACAATTTCCATTCTCTAGAAGAAAGATTCATGATAGAGGAATCTGGAAATTCCATTTGCATTGGTGTGTCATCAAACAAAGGTGCATCTGGTAATTGATCAGCAATAACTTGGCCTTTAATATATTTTCTTTCAACATATTCAATGTCAAATTCACTTAAGAGCATGACCCATTTGGCTAATCTACCCATGAGGGCAGCTTTGCTTAGTAGGTACTTTAGTGGATCAATCTTAGATACTAAATGCATGGTATGAGACAACATATAATGTCTCAGTTTTTGTGATGCAAAGATCATAGCTAGACAACCTTTTTCAATCATAGAATAGTTCTTTTCATATGCTACCAATGTTATACTGATATAGTATATAGATCTTTCCTTCTTGTTCTCATCATGTTGTGCAAGCAATGCCCCCAATGATGTATCTGTTGTGGAGACACATAATATCAATGGCTTCCCTTGAATAGGAGGCATCAAAATAGGAGGATTTGATAGATGTTTCTTGATATGATTAAAATTATTTTCACATTCCTCACTCCATGCAAAGGTCACACCTTTATGTAATGTCTTTGTAAAAGGTTGTGATATGTTTGCTAGCTGAGATATGAAGCATCTGATAGATTGAACTCTCCCTTACAATGTTCTCATTTGATTTATTTTCTTGAAAGGTTGCATCTCCATGATAGCTTTAACTTTAGATAGATCTACTTCAATTCCTTTCTTTGAAACAATGTAGCCTAAAAGCTTTCTAGAAGTGACACCAAAAGCACACTTCTTAGGATTTAGTCTGAGACTAAATTTTTCCATTCTATCTAGTATCTTGCTCAAGTCATTTAGATGTTTAGATCATGTCATAGATTTTTCTAAATTATCATCAACATAATCCTCCATATTTTGATGCATCATGTCATGAAAAATAGATGTCATAGCTCTCTGATATGTAGCACCAGCATTCTTAAGCCCAAATGGCATGACATTCCAACAAAAGGTGCCCCATGCACATGTGAAAGTAGTTTTCTCTTGATCTTTTGGAGCAATTTTTATTTGATTATATCTAGAAAAACCATCCATTAAAGAATACATCTCAAAGCCCATAGTCATGTCCACTATCATATCAATGTTAGGTAATGGAAAATCATCCTTAGGGCATGCCTTGTTTACATCTCTAAAATTTGTGGATACTCTTATTAATTTGTCAAGTTTTTTATAGGTACAATATTAGAGATCCATTCTACATAATCAATAACTCAGATAAATCCGGCTTTTAGGAGCTTCTCTAATTCATATTTTACCAAGAGTGCAACATGTGGATTCATCTTTCTCAATTTTTGTTTAATAGGTTTGACATTTGGAGCTATAGATAAATTATGCATGATAAGATCAAGATCCAACCCTGGCATATCTGAATATTTCCATGCAAATTTGATCTTCTTCTCTATTAAGAATGTTGTAATTTTTTTCTTTTCTTCTTCTGATAAAGATTGTGCCACATGAATCAATTGTATTTCCTCTGTTGTTCCCAAATTGATAGATTGAGTGGGCTCAATTAGAACTAGAGATCTATCCTATAAATGACTCATAAGGACATCAAATATCTCACCCTTAGGCACCTCAGAGAGGTTTTCACCTTCGAATATGTCTTCTATTTTTACTTTTGTATGTTTTGAGATTGCCACAAAGCGATTTTCACCCTCAGAACTCCTATTTTTTTTATTCTTATTCTTATTTTTCTAACTAAGATACTTGATGTCCGACTCCATCATGCTAATGCTTGGTTCACTAATGGAAGTCCTCATAGGCTCAACTACATTTAGGTAGCAAGAAAGGGCATAGTCATTGGGAAAGGTATAAACACCTTGGCTTAGATTCGTAGAGGTTTGGTCAAGAAGGTCAGGATTTTGGATAGTCAAAGTGTTGAAAGATTGGGAAATAGTGTTTACGGATATGGATCTGTCATCATTGGTCCTAACCCAACACTCAAGTTTGAAGGTGATATTACAACTTAAGAAGTTCAATTCATGAATAGGCTCAACGTCATTGTGGGAGTTCACTTCAACCATTGGTGGATCAGAATCATTAAGTTCATCAGTTTTCTCTAGACTTACATTGCATTTAGGTGTATATTGGTGAATAACATCAACATGTTTCTCTGTGATAAGCTCAGCTTCTTCTAGAATGGCTCCTCATTCATAGTCATTTGATTCTTCATCTATGCCTCTAGGAAATCTAAGAACATGAAAAAAGTCAAGGTGAATACCCCAAGAAGGGTTACCCTCAGATTTTGATTTCAATTCATACTCATGGTAATCTGTCTAAGAATAACTACCACCTTCCTCCTTGTCTATTTGATTGTTTTCAAGATTAGTTGGTTCTTGTGTTGCAACTATCTCTTGCTCTATAGTAGGTTATTGTGTTTCTACTACATTAATTCTTTTTATTGGATCATCTTCAGCTTCAAGGAGGTCTTTTATTTCTTTAGGAAAATGCTCATAAGGAATGAGATCTTCAGCGGTGTCTAAATCATCACTATCAAATTATTCTATTGTTTCTCCTTTTAGTTGATTTGTTGTGGATGGCTCAATCTGTTCTAAGACATGTGGTGAGTTCTTGCTAAAAAAAAAGGCTTCTTCTTATATCCTAGAATTGTTGTATTCTTGTTTGCTCATCCATGATGATCAAGAGGTGATAGAAGACCTTTACCCTATAGTCCTAGAGGTCCTTTTCCTTTATATCCCATTTTTGTGATCATTTTTTCTCCTGGGCCATATGACTTAGAAGGGATATTCAGTATTTTAGCATCACATTTTTTAACAACTTGAGATTTAGGTTCATCTTTGTAGAGCCATGCAAGCACAACTTCATTCTCTTCAAACTCTTGTTTAGATACTTGTTTTGCAACAAAATTTCCCTTATATACCTCGAGAGGTTCTTTAGACTCAATTTTAGACAATTTTAGAGTTTGCCCATAAGATTTAGGCGAGATAGGGAGAGATGTCAAAGATAAGACTGGATCTATAGTATATTCTCCCATACCATTTTCTTTGATCTCAACCTCTTTAGCAATGTCTTCCATTTTGGATGTTGAAGCAATGTCTAGCTACTTAGTGGAAGATTCTCTGTTACTAGGAACAAGTTTATCAGCACTTTCTTTCAATACATTTCAAGTTGTATATAGATCAGCTGGAATCGTCACTTCTACTCCTTCATAAGGAAATTTCAAACACTGATGATATGTAGAAGGAATAGCTTTCATTTCATGTATCTAGGGTCTCCCTAGAAGGATATTGTAAGCCAAAGGTAGATCAAGAACTTGACATATAGTATCTCTAATGATAGGACCTGTTCTGATAGGTAAAACAATTGTTCCTTTGGAAGATCTTTCTTGCTCATCATATGCTTTCATAGTTATCTTCTTTCTAGGATCAATGGCCATTTTTGAAAATCCTAATTGTGTAGTTAAGCTGAAAGATCAAATGTTTAGACTAGCACCCCCATCTATCAACACACATTTGACATGATGGTTTTGGATCAAGACTTCAATGTGTAAGGGCTGGTTATGCAGATGACTCAAGGAGTTATCATCTTCCTCTGAAAAGAAAATATACTATGGAGACATAAGATGACCAACCATAGTCTAGAAGCTATCTAAATCAGGGTTATCAGGGACATTAGATCTGAGAAAAGTTTTGTCTTGAATGGCTCTATGAGCCAGAGATATCCGAAGCAACTCAAACATGGAGATTTTTGCATTTGTGTGCTAGAGTTGTTGGACAATATTGTATGATGTAGGCCTCATGTCCTTAGGATTTGAAGATTTAGATGTAGCCTTCTACTTAGAAGCAGATGAAAGATTGAAAGGCACCTTAGGGACATTTGATGAATCTGGTATTTGATCTTGCAGATGTGCTTGAGCTTATGATCGAGTAACTGTATTAGTTGATTGATTTTCTCTTTCTTTTCTCACAACTGTGATGACATTGCAATGCTCAGATAGACATGGTTCAACCATATTGATAACAGCATTGTTTCCAGAGTAGGCATAATTGACTTTAGCACCCATATTAGGCTGAGAATAAGGATCTTCTTTACCATGTTTAGGAAATGGTTCCATGAATGCTATATGATCATTATTTCTCTTATGATTATCAATCATGATTTCTCCATTATCAATTTTGTCTTGTATGATGTGTTTCAAATGAATGTAGTTATTAGTATTATGACCCTTATTGCAATGGAATTCACAAAAAAATTTCTCTCTCCACCATTTCAGTTTTGGGTCCAGATCAAAGACCTTTATCTCAAGCAAGTAGATGATTTTGTTCACCAATAGAGTTTTCATGGTAGATTCCAAGGATTCTCCAAAAGGAGTGAATTTTTTATTAGGATTTGTAGCCCAAGGTTTATAATCAGATGAATTTTTGTTGGGATCTGTTGCTTTAGCTTTAGAAGCTTTGATGGCTTGGGTGCCAACAATGAGATTGAAAGTGGGTGCCTTGGATGGGGCATGAATAGTATCAACAACACCATCTATGACAACACCTTTATTCTTGTTTCAATTTGTGTTCTTATCTTTAGAACTAGATCCAGATTCGTGCTTGTCCTTTTGAAGTGTGATGTCTCCTTTTTTCACAAGTACTTTCTCAATTTTGATTGCATTATCTACCATCTTATCAAAAGATGTATGATTTTGCATTTGTAAAGGGTAGTTGATTTTTGGAACAAGATTTTTTATGAAGATTTTCAGCTTCTCAATTTTTGGAATGGGTCTAGCGTATAGAGAAAATTTCTTCCTCCATCTCTTGAGAAATGTCATGAATGGTTCACTTGGATATTGTTTTAGATTGTAGATGTCGATCATGGTGACCAGATGTTGAATATTATAGGATTATTATTGATAGAATAGTTTGATTAACTCCTCAAAAGTTTTGATAGTTGGAGGAATTCTAGAGAACCAATGAATGGATGACCCTCCCAAAGATCAAGGGAAAAAATGCATTAAGTAAGTTGGTTCATGCATGAACTCCATGGATTGACTATAGAATTCTTTGACATGATCTTGAGGATCAGAATTCCCATCATACTTATCATATTTAGGCATTTCCACTCTTTTAGGGAATGGTGGCATGTACAAGTCTTTATCAAATGGAAAAGGGCATAGAACCTCCATGGAGAACTCCTTATGTTCCTTTTCTTTTTCAAGTTTGTTAAGTTTGACTTGCATGGCATGCATCTGTTTCATCATGGTTGTGATAGGAGTTTCTTCCTCATGTGTAATGATATTTTCAACATTAAAGTTTGGAGGAAGTTTAGCTCCTTGATGAGCTAATTCCAAAAAGTATGCCTCTCTATCTTCTTTCAAGAAATGCCCCATCATTTTCTTGAATTCATCTATTAGCTTGTGGTGACTAATCAGGAAAGTACTGTACACTTTTCCTCTTGACCTCACTGGGGTTCAGGGCCGGGCCGGGCCCCGAGCGGGGGTTTGGGGGTGCAGCCCCCAAGGAAAATTTTTTTGAGGCTAACTACTTTTTTGGTTATTTGGGCCGACTACTTATAACTCATTCTAACCCTAAAGTGGAAAAATATTGTATAATATGGCTTAGGGTTAGGGATTTTCATTATCTATGATTTTAGTACTTGCGGTAGAATTGGGCTGTAAGGGATTACGGATTGTAATCAAGTTGTAATCACTGGATAATAATAATATTGGACTCACTATTGGTGGATGTAGCCCAGAGATTGGGTGAACCACGTTAAATTTGTGTGTCTTGTGTTCTATTCTATGTGGTTTATTATTTTCTGATATTAGTTATATTTGCACATAATTGTTATTTCTACCTTGTTAATCCTAACCACGTTAAATCTATCTCACGAGTTAGTGGGAGAGTCTCTCAGTTAAGTGGGAGAAATGGTAGATGAGGGTAGGCTGAAGGTTGATAAGTTTAATGGGCAGAACTTCTAGTTATGGAAGATGCAAATGGAGGATTATCTCTATCAGAAGGATCTATGGCGGCCATTAGAGGGAGTAGCCAAGAAAGAGCAATCAATGTCTCAGGATGATTGGGATATTTTGGATAGGAAGGCACTGGGGAGTATTCATCTATGCCTGGCACAATCGGTGGCATTCAATATTACTGAAGCAAAGACAGCTAAAGATCTGATGGAAACCCTAGCGAAGTTGTATGAAAAGCCTTCAGCTTCAAACAAGGTATTTCTTATGAAGCATTTATTTAATATGAAAATGGTAGAAGGTGGATTAGGTACTGATCATTTGAATGAGTTTAATACAGTTGCAAGTCAATTAACCTCAATTAAAATTACTTTTGATGAAGAGGTTAGGGCTCTCTTGATTTTGTGTTCTTTGCCAGAAAGCTGGAATGGCTTGGTAATGGCTGTTAGTAATTCTATTTTTGGTTCTAATACCCTAAAGTATGATGATGTTATTGGTGTTATATTGAGTGAGGAAATTCATAGGAAAAGCTCAGGGGCATCCACATCGGGTAGTGTATTGAACACAGAAAGTAGAGGCAGAATAAGAGATAGAGGAAACAACTCTAGAAATCGTGGGAAATCAAGAGGAAAATCAAAGGGAAAAAGGTCTGAATCTAAAGGGCCAAATGATTGCTAGTACTATGGAAAACCAGGTCATAAGAAGAAACATTGTTGGTCTCAGAAGAAAGATCAAGGAGACAAAAATGATGGAAACAAGGAGGCAAATGTGGTAAGTAACAAATCCGAGGAGGATGCTTTGCTCTTGTCCTTAGAAAGTATTGATGAATCATGGGTTTTAGATTTTGGGGCTTCATTTCATGCTACACCCCATAGAAGTTATTATGTTGATTATGTCCAAGGGGATTTTGGGCTAGTTTATTTGGGAGATAATGAACCCTATCAGATTGTTGGAAAGGGAAAAATTAAGATTAAGTTGCAGAATGGGAATCATTGGCTACTACAAGAGGTAAGACATGTTCCAAGGTTGAGTAGGAATTTAATTTCAGTAGGGCAACTGGGTGATGAGGGTTGCACAGTTACTTTTAATGATAAAAATTGGAAGGTTTCAAAAGGTTCCTTAGTAGTAGAAAAAGGTGTGAAAGTAGGCACCTTATATCTTTGTACAGGTCATACTGTTCCTTCTACTTTAATTGTTTCAGAAGATAATAAATGTTCAGGAACAGTGGCTGCAGTTGAGCAGGAAGAACATCAAACTGTTATTGTAGATTCTGACATAGCACTGTGGCACAACAGACTCGGGCACATGAGTGAAAAAGGTATGAAATTACTTCATTCAAAGAAAGTTTTACCTGGTCTGAAATGTGTCAATATGGATTTTTGTGAAAGTTGTGTTTATGGAAAACAAAAGAGAGTTAGTTTTGTGAAGAGTCGAAAGGAAAAGAAAAATGAGAGATTAGAGCTTGTGCATACAGATGTATGGGGACCAGCTCAGGTATCTTCCCTTGGTGGCTCTCTGTATTATGTTACATTTATAGATGATGCAACAAGAAAAGTATGGATTTATTTCCTTAGACAGAAATTTGATGTATTTCAAACTTTTAAGAAATGGAAATGCTTGGTTGAGAATGAGACTTGTAAAAAGTTAAAATGTCTTAGATCTGATAATGGTGGTGAGTATTGTAGCACAAAATTTGAAGAATATTGTTCCTCTAATGGTATTCGTAGGCAAAATATTGTACCAAGGACTCCACAAGAAAATGGAGTGGCTGAACGCATGAACAGGACAATAATGGAGCGTGCAAGGAGTATGAGGTTGCATGCTAGGCTGCCCAAAAATATGTGGGCAGAGGCAGTGAACACTGCTATTTATTTAATCAATAGAGGCCCCTCTACTCCTTTGGACTGTGGTATTCTAGAGGAAGCATGGAGTGGTAAGAAGGTGAGTTATTCTTTTCTCAAAACCTTTGGTTGTGAAGCTTTTGCACTTATAGATTCTGAAAATAGAACCAAGCTGGAAGCTAAGTCAAAGAAATGTGTATTTTTTGGGTATGGCATTGATGAATTTGGTTATAGACTTTGGGATTTTGAAAATCATAAAATTGTAAGAAGCAGGGATGTCATATTCAATGAGAAAGTATTGTACAAAGATCTATTGCTGCAGCATGAGAAGAAAGAAAATGACTATGTAGTACTGGATGATACTCCACAAGTTCATGTTCCAGTAGTTCCTTATGCTCTGCAACAACAGCAACAACAAATACCACACACCCCAATGAATGTTAGATGGTCAACAAGGCTAAGTAGACCTCCAGAAATATTTTTTCCATCTTTGTATTCTATTTTGTTAACAGATGTTGGTGAACCTGAATGTTATAATGAAGCTGTGTAGGTGGATACAAAGCTTCAGTGGGAGTCTATAATGACAGATGAAATGGACTCTTTGCTAAAAAATCAGACATGGGATTTATGTAAGTTACCTGCAGGTAAAAGGGCTTTACAGAATAAATGGGTTTATAGGATAAAAGAAGAGGATGGAGGTACGAAAAAATTTAAAGCCAGATTAGTCGTAAAAGGATTTGCACAGAAACATGGTATTGATTTTGATGAGATATTTTCTCCAGTTGTTAAAATAACTTCTATTCGTACTATTTTAAGTATTGTGGCTACTGAAGATTTGCATTTAGAGTAGCTTGATGTTAAAATAGCCTTTCTTCATGGTGATTTGGATGAAGAAATATATATGGTTCAGCCACAAGGATTTGAGGTCAAGGGTAAGGAGAATTTGGTGTGCAGATTGCAGAAAAGTTTATATGGCTTGAAGCAACACCTCTACAATGGTATATTAAATTTGACACTTTTATGAATGGGCATGGATATAGTCGGTGTCATTTTGACCATTGTGTTTATTTTAAGAGGTTGGATGATGACAGCTACATTATTTTATGTTTATATGTTGATGATATGCTTGTAGTTGGGTCTAACATGAATCACATTAAGGGGTTGAAACAACAGTTAGCAAAATCTTTTGCTATGAAGGATTTGGGGGCAGCAAAACAAATCCTTGGTATGAAAATTTGTAGAGATAGGAAAAATAGGAAATTGTCTCTATCTCAGGTTGATTATATTGAGAAGGTGTTGCAATGTTTCTCTATGAAAAATGCCAAAGCTGTCCGCACACCTTTGCCTGGTCATTTGAAATTGACTAAGGACATGTGTCCCAAGACACCAGAAGAAGAGACTAAAATGTCTAAGGTACCTTATGCTTCAGATGTAGGGAGCTTAATGTATGCTATGGTATGTACTAGGCCAGATATTGCACACGCAGTGGGAGTCATTAACCGTTATATGAGTAACCCTGGTATTGAGCATTGGAATGTAGTCAAATAGATTCTTAGATATTTGAGAGGCACATCCAGTAAGTGTTTACACTTTGGGGGTTCTACTACTACTATACAAGGCTATGTTGACTCAGATTTGGCAGGAGATATAGATAGCAGGTGGAGTACTACAGGTTATATATTTACTATTGGTGGGACAGCAGTGAGTTGGATTTCTCGACTACAAAAGGTGGTTGCTTTATCCACTACAGAGGTAGAGTATGTTGCTGCTACAGAGGTAGCCAAGGAGATGATATGGCTTCAATTCTTCATGGTAGAATTGGGACATCCACAAAAGGATAATTTTCTACATACAAATAGCCAAAGTGCCATTCATCTTGCAAAGAATTCTGCTTTGCACTCAAAGACAAAACACATATAGTTGCAGTACCATTTCATTTGATCAGTTTTGGATGATGGACAGTTAAGGCTGGAAAAGATTCATACTGATGATAATCCAGCAGATATGTTTACAAAGGTAGTAACAAGGGAGAAGTTGAACTCATGTTCAGCTTCAGTTGGTCTTCTAGACTGAACAAAATAAAGGAACAACTGAGTCCAAGTTGGTTCAATCTTGTGGGAGCCTCATGTGGGTAGCGGTATTGCTACAGGATCAGTCTCCAAGTGGGAGGTTTTTTTTAGTATAGTGTGGATACTGATCAGTCACCAAGTGGGAGATTGTTAGCTTGTGGTGACTAATCAAGAAAGTACTATCCAAAAAAGTACTGTAGGGAAATTTTTTTGAGGCTGACTACTTATAACTCATTCTAACCCTAAAGTGAGAAAATATTGTATAATATGGCTTAGGGTTAGGGATTTTCATGATGTATGATTTTAGTACTTGCAGTAGAATTGGGCTGTAAGGGATTACAGATTGTAATCAGGTTGTAATCACTGGATAATAATAATATTGGACTCGCTGTTGGTGGACATAGCCCAGCGATTGGGTGAACCACGTTAAATCTGTGTGTCTTGTGTTCTATTCTGTGTGGTTTATTATTTTCTGATATTAGTTATATTTGCACATAATTGTTATTTCTGCCTTGTTAATATCCTAACATCATCATCATTTTCATATTTAGAAATCTTAGAAGGTGTAGGTTCTTGATCCATACCATGTTGAGAATGGAGCCCTTGAGACCCGTGTTGCATCCCTCTATGAGACATGTTAGCAGTTTTAGGACTCCCTGGTGTGGGTGTGAAAATTGTACCTGATCTGTAGACACAACACTTTAGTAAAATATTAGAGGTTAGCAAAAATCAAAATCGTGCAAAATTGAAATCTACTCTAACCAAGCGATTTACTACCTTCTAGTAGGTGTGAGATCGATGTTCTTAGATTGCTATCAAGATTAGTGACCTAGATGACACCTAAATGAAGGATTTGAATGTCAAACTGATATGAAATATGAATGCAATTAATGTATTTTTTTGATATTTTCTATGCAATAATAATGAAAAACTGATATGAATCTATGCTAATATGGAAATTGATATGCAATGCTAATCTAGAAATGATATGATATATACCAAATTTTGGGCAAGCTCCGAGAAACATAGAAACACTATCTTTCATTACATCGGGCGCTTCAATAACATATAGACTACAATGCATATGATGATAATCAGGACTATTATCAGACCACAACAGGCTGATTTACAAGACTCAGACTCTACAGACATGCTATAAGATTGACAGTCTGATTTCTGATCTTCCTTCAGGAAGAGAGCATACTCTCTATGTCTTTCTTACCTAAAGACTATGCAGGAAATGCAGGAAACTAGACACTCTAACTATCTCTTTGGGCAAGCTCCGAGAAACATAGAAACACTATCTTTCATTACATCGGGTGCTTCAATAACATATAGACTACAATGCATATGATGATAATCAGGACTATTATCAGACCACAACAGGCTGATTTACAAGACTCAGACTCTACAGACATGCTATAAGATTGACAGTCTGATTTCTGATCTTCCTTCAGGAAGAGAGCATACTCTCTATGTCTTTCTTACCTAAAGACTATGCAGGAAATGCAGGAAACTAGACACTCTAACTATCTCTGCTACTGACTCTTGAGCTCTCGAATTGTTATCCGAGGAAGTTATGATTTGCAAGTGAGGTCTGCGTTCCTTATATAGGAGAGGAACCGACTTTTGGGTTGCAAAGCATCTTACAAAGTTTTCAAATCCGTCCACAAGAATTGGACACGTAGCAGAGCATCTACTTTATTAACCGACCTTATCTCGAACAAGAATCTCGCTAGGAATGAGATGAACAGTAATACGAGATAAGAACAAAGCATCTTTTTGACACGTGAAGGGTAACACGTAGGTCTTTAAAGGAAGAACCTTATCCTTCTTTTTACCATGGTGGGATCCATGCGTCCTTTTATTCCGAGAGGATAGTAACTCGTCTAAGTGACAACCCCACTTAGTAAGCGTGCGATCTGGGAGAATGAGATTCCCAATCGACTTCAACATCATCATCTTCTTGCTCTGAGCTGTCAGCTTTATCTGCGAATCTTGATCTTTGCATAATGCGGTCGAACTTATCTTCAAGGGATTCTTCTTTCCATAGGATTCTTCTTTTACATCGAACAAAAGCTTTTTCAGTGTGTGGCTCTGACAAAGTCTGAAAGCTTGAAAATATCCAAACTGGAATCCTTTCTAAAGCAAAGGAATGAATATCACGCAACTGCATAGAATCAACTTGTTGCTGCTGTGGACCAAAAATATCAAACACATATCTGTTTATCGGATTAGTAGCATAAGACCAAAACATAATCTTAAACAGATAACCATAGTTTGAATCCATAGGCATTAAATCATGGCAGTGTGGAAATACTCCTCTAAAGAAATCACAAAAAGGATTTTCTCTTTGTAACCAAGATATCTGATTAGGGATGTGTGTACTGCTAAGGATATTGATCGGCCATTCAAATGATGTAGCACTGGTAACTAAATGGTTCAAATAGATTTGAATCTCAGGGTCACTGGGATGACAAGCTTCTCGCTGAATCAATGAATCTGTCAGAAGATTTCTACCAGCAGAGAAATGACGATCTCTGAGACAAACATAAATATCCTTGGAAACAGCTAAACTGTTATCATTCCAATCAACATGACTGATGAAGTTAAACTCTTCAGTTCTTTGGCAAATCATGTTAACATTATGAACATTTCTATTCTGATCATTGTTAAACTCATTTAACATAACTTGGTATCTATCATCTTCATGTCCATCAATAATGTCGATCACATTATTCCATAAATGAAACAAAATGTTACCTTGATCATGTTCAAGATCTGTATGAAGATTCGGCTGAAACACTGGATTATCAGGGACTTGCACTGACAAACTATTCACATGCCTTTCATGCTGAGCAAACAATCTTTCACCAATTTGTTCTTCTCTCTGAAGAATTCTGTATCTTCTCATCCAATCATTCCAATCACCAGGTTCATTATCAAGAACAATTTCAATGTTAGACCTGATATCTTGTTGACTGTCTAAAACAGTGGATCTAAGATTGGGATGAATAACTCTAGGCTCATTATCTTCATTAATACTGTTTTGAGAAAGGGAATTAACAGTATGAGAATAACAACCTTCACGACTAAGGAAGTCAGCTAAGACATTCTTAGTACCTTCAATGTGCTCAGTATCAAAATCAAAAGTATCAAGAAACTGTGCCCATCTAAGCAATCTTGCTCTAACAACTTTATTTTTAGATTCCTTCTTAAAGAAACCGGGCAAGTTCTGTAAATCACTTCTTAGCAAGAATTTCTGATCACCAATAAATAATTGAAACTTCTCAAAAGCATGAACTACAGCTAATAATTCTTTATGAGTACTGTGGTAGTTCATTTCAGATCCTTTAAAAGATCCTGATTCATACCTGACAATTTCTTCTCTATCCTTACCATGATGTTCAGAGACTTCAAGCAAAATATCACCCCAAGCAGAATGACTTGCATCTGTTTGTACAATTTTCTTACCTTTACCAGGTAACTTCAAAGGTGGCAGTTCTTGACATTGTTGCTTGATTTTAGCAATTGCTTTGTTATGAACATCTGACCATGGAGGAGAGTTCTTCTTCAGAAGCTTGTTCAACTCTTTTCTGGCTTCTGCTATATTCTGAAAATAACCTGCGACATAATTAACCATGCCGAGAAATCTTTGTAAACTCTTTTTGTCAGTAACCTCAATCTTCTGAATATTTCTTAACAAATGATCTTGAGGATATATTTTACCATTGAGCTCAATCTTGGTGCCAATAAATATTAAACTTTCAGAACACCAACTCAACTTTGTAGGATTGAGACACAAACCATTAGCTTGACAAATAGAGAGGAACTTTTTCAAGTGTTCCAAATGGGACTTATGATCTTGACTGAAAATCAATATATCATCAATGTATGGTTGGATAAATTTAGCATATGGAGCAAATATTGAATCCATACATTTCTGGAAAATAGAGGGAGCAGTTTTAATACCAAAAGGTAAAACACACCATTCAAACAGACCTTGTGGAACAGAGAACGCTGTCTTGTATCTGTCTGTTTCTGAAACTGCAATTTGCCAAAACCCTTTAGTCAAGTCAAACTTTGAAAATACATTACAACCTTGAATTCGCTGCCAGATATAATCTTTGCTAGGCAGGGGGTGTCTATTATCTTCTAAACAGACATTCAAAGGCTTGTAATTAACAACTAACCTTTTTTCTTCTAATTCATTTCCATTCTCGTCTTTCTTTGGGACATACATTGCATGACAAGAAAATGGACTGTTACTAGGTCGGATGATACCTTTTCCAAGTAGATCTGTAATCTCCTTTTCACAGAGCTCCTGTTCTGCTCTTGACAAAATATAGTAGTTAGCTTTGCACTTAGGTGTAATCTCAACACCACTGAGATCTTTTTTCAAAGGAAAGGTGCAAACAAACTTTCTGGAATATTTATTCAAATCTTTGGTCAAGACAGTATCAGTAAAATCTTTCTGAATTTGCTCTAATTCCCCCCGGGTGAAAAGAGACTGGTTGACAAACCAGACACGGGAACCAGGAAGAACAACTTTTGCAGGAGTTGGTAAAGACAACTTCGGAGAATAGATCCTGTGTTCATTGATTTGGGGAACTGACCCAAATGAAAAACTTATATGAGAACCTGCAACACCAACTGTGTAAGGACTCCACTGCTGTAGGGTTTCACTGCCTATAATACAGTCATACAGCTTGACAGGATACTGTAGAAAAGTGGCTGTATAGGTATTAGAGGTAAACTGGATAGGGATAGCAGCTTGAAAATGGATAGGGTTGTCCTTATGACTTACGGAGTGGATAGTGGTTGCAGTAGATTTCCAACAATCTTGAGGAAAACATTCAGAACGGGCAATATTACAATCTGCTCCGGAATCAAGTAAAGCACACAAAGTATAGGGCTTTAAACCAGGTAGTTTAATAGTCAACAGAAAAGCAGGACAAGGGTTAGACATACCCTTAAGGTAAGCAAAAGCTTTCTTAGGATCAGCTGCTGCTTCTTCTTGAGTATCTGGCTGGGCTGATTCTTCTGAATTGGATTTTTCAAATAGATAGTTCTCAAGAGGATTGATTGCTGCACGAGAAATTTCAGCAATTTCTTTTTGCACACTAGCAATTTCTTTTATCACATCAGTTCTCACAGTATACAAGAATGCTAAACGGTCTTGTAACCAGATGTGCCGAGAACTTTTCTGGAATGCTCTTTGAGCAACAGGATTCACAACATAGCCATGAGAAGAACTTGAACTTGGCTTTTCCTGTGTAAGAGACATCTTTTCAAAACACATTAGATCAGATACTTCAGATAATTCAGGATTTTCTTCAAATAACTTATCAATATCTGAATCTATCTTTTTCAAATCATTCATCAACTTTTCATGTTGATGAGGAGTCAAAAACTGATTTCTCTTCTGAGTTAATTCACTCTTTTTTAACATCAGCTGTTGAAGCTTCTCAGAAGGACTAGGTTTAAACCAATCTGGATTTATCTGAGTCATAGACTGACCTCTCAGTCTAGCTTGTTCATACAGAGGTTGTCCTCTGCCAAAACCAGATCTAAACATATTGCAGAAAAACATATTACAGAAATAAGAGATTTCTGAATCTGAACCTGAACCGGATGAAGATGCTGCAGAGTGAAAATCGCACTCTGAATCTGTTTCTTGTTGATGGATATTAAACACTTGCATATCCATATCTTCATCATCACTTTCTATATCAGTTATACTGATATCATCTGAATCTGAATTGTCAAAAACAATTGTCAAAGGAAGAGAATCAAGGTTACCATGAGTTAATCTTCTAACTCGCTTAGACTTTTTATTCTTTTCCTTATCAGGACACTTATTTGCAAAATGAGGACCTTTGCAAATATAGCAGATAGGAGTAAAATTCTTTTTCCTAACCTTTCTCTGATTTCTCAGGAAGACCTTCTTTTTTCGGAAAGGTTTAGAATACTTACTATATGCCTTCTTATCATAATGCTTAAACTTTTTCTTCTTAAACTTGTGTGATTTGTTGTGCTGCAAACAACCATAATTATTATTACACTTACACAAGTCTGTCTTAAGATAAGGCATAACTTCTTTCTTCTTTTTCCTGTTGATTCTTTCCGTACAGAGATCACTGTTAATCTCCTTTATAAACTGAACCAATTGAGGAAAAGTGACATCACTGATAGTCATATCAGGAGTTTCAAGAATACTTTTTAAAATCTTTTCCCTGTAATAAGATTGCATCTGATAGGGAAAACCTTCTAGGAATGTATTATACATCCACTGATTATTGTTGGTTTGACCAGAGAGATAAAAATTAGTATACTGTTCAGAATAGTAAGCATCAAGTTGCTTCATGTCACAGAGACGATTTTCAACAAATCTCTTGTGAGCGGCTCTCTTCTCATTATCATACTGACCAACAAACATTCTATACAAAGAACTACAAACATCATTCACACCTTGATGGATAAGATCATCTTTATACTCTGGCTTTAGAGTATCCCATGCAGTTCTGGCTATACCAGTCAAAGCATTTAAAGCTTTTCTCAATGCTTGCTCTTGGGTTAGATTCTGAGAATGAATAGCATTATCAACCCATGTTCTAAAAGCATCAACTGTAGCTTTATTTTTCAGAGGATCAAAATCATCAAAATTAAGCAAAGGTGGAACTGTTTCTGAAAAGACCTGTAAAGGTTCATGCTGTTGTTGCATCATATTCACAAATTTCCATGTTCCTGTGACAGGGTCAAATTCTTCTAACTTAGGCTTTGGAGTATGGAGAACTAAGCCTTTATCTTTCAACTGACTTTGCAGTCTAGCAACATCATAAGAAGAATCAGGAAAATTACAGGTAGTACTGGAAGATTTGGATTGGGTGGTTGAATCAAAGACTTGTTCAACTTTAGAAACAACACTAGGAATTATCTGGGAAATTCCATGGCTATCGGCTAACTGCTGACTACGGATTTGAGTGGTAGTCTGTTCAATCTTGGCAGTAGTCTGGGTGACGGTTTGAATCTGAGAAATTGGAATAGATGGGTTATTGGCCCACCACGCTTCAGCAGTCTGCTTAAAAGCAGCATAGTCACGCTTAAGGATATTCAAATCATTAGCCATAGAAGTATTAACAACATTATTGAGCTTAGACTCAATGGAATGTAAACTTGCAAGAATATTGTGGAAATTGGCATTAACACTGGCTTCAGTTTTCTGACGGTTCAATTCAGCTTGTAGGGCTTTCTGGTGCATGTCGGCTTGTAGGACCAAAGCTTTACGAATACACAGATTAGCATAATTTAACATTTTGGTCTGTGTAGTGGCTTCAGGCTGTCCTGAGGCAATTACATGATGAGGCCAGAATGGGATAGCAAATTTATCATCATTCAGCAAAAAGTCATGTAAAGGAGGAACAGTAGGTTCAACAAAGTTGGCTTCGGTAAAGCTGGTTTTATTACCAGACATCAACATATGCACATGGAAAACTGGTTTAACAAAAGAGCAGTGAATGCATTGCATACTTCCATCATCTAGTTCTGTAAACTGAGGATGAGGACACTGAGGAAGTTGCTGAGTCAAAGGATTAGTCACAAAGGGACGTTCATCAAAAGACAAATTACACACGGTACAAAATAAAGATCCATGAGGATTAGGAACAGCATCAGGATGAAAGCAAGAATGTAAAGGCTTGCGCTGTAATAAAGTAGATCCTGATCTTTGTAATGGATGATCTTTATAATTGAAACTAGAACTGGAAGAGCTAGATGCAGACAAATGTTCAGAAGCAAATGAAATACGAGCTTCAGTAGGAGTCTCATGAACTTTGGAAATAACAGTAAGGTTCTTAGGAGAATCTAACTGTTTTAGAGCTCTGACATCTACAATCCATTCTTTAGGAACTTTGATTTCAGATAGATTGACCATTTTTGGAACAGTGAGCTGTGCTCCTTTAGTATCTGTTTGCCATAACAGAGAATATCTAACTTGGGATTTGTCACTCCTTGGATCCTTAACAATAGGGATAGTTGTGTTAAACAACCTACCATACAAGGCAAAGAACAAAGCATGCGTTCTAGATCCAGGCTTCATATTCAGGTAATGGGTTCCAAATTGAAACATCAATATCTTATCAAGATGGTCATCTAATAAGCTTATAGCAAAGTTCGGAACAACATCAAATGCTGTGGCTCCAGCAGCCATAGGGGCAGAAATACCTCCCATAATCATATCAGAATAATTATTATGACGAGCATCAAGAAGAGTCATAAAGGCAGTAGCAGGAATGCCTTTCCTATACAAAGGTTCTATACCACAGATGATATGACCTATATGCAAATACTTATAACCATTTTTTTGTTTGGCTTGTTTAACCAAATTTTGAATCTCTTTATTGGATAAGAGATTAATAAAACTATGAGGCTTATCACAATTAACTACTACTTGCATCTCTATCAACTTACAAATAGATTTAGACTTATAAGAAAGAAATCCTAAATCACCATATATCTCTTGCCATTTCTTTGTGGGTAATCTGAATCTCTCATTAGGTAACTCTAAATCATTACTATCAGACTTAAAAGGATTATCTATATTGATATTTTGAACTTGATCAAAAACAGAGCTGAGGCTTACCAGTTCTTCTTCTCCAGTATTGCTATCGTTCGTAGTTGTCTGGGATTCAGTCATCTTGGTCCGTTCTGTTACTCGGGATTATAGTAGTGCTACCTTCCCTGCCTCTAAACACGGCTTAACACGCCTTCAACAACGAGGACTTACTTCACACAGAATCCAACCAGAACACCAAAGATTCAAGAATCGAGATCCAGACAAAAGAACACAATACTTTTAAATGGAACTGTAAGAGAAGCAAAGTTTTTGAAAATTCTAACAATAATATGAAAGCTATGAATTTGAAATTGATCTCACAAAGGTGTCAATTTGCAAGAGCTTTGATTTTCCCAATTCCAATTCTCCAACGTGATTGTGCAAAAATATGAGATGCTTTGGATGCAAATTTGAGAGATGAATTATGAAGAGCTGAGCTTTGTTTTTATAGAAATCCAGGGCTTTGGAGGTGCATGAGAAAAAAGCCATAAATCACTTAAATAACTTAGGTTGATTTTTGAGTTATTTTTAAATAAAGGATAATTAACTCACAAAAATATGCAAAAGCTAAGTTTTAACTCAAAATAGAGTTTAGCTTTAATTGATAATTGATAGTTGTCTGCTTTTATGATTGTGCATGTTTTATTTATGAATTAATTTAATAATAAAGTGATTTATTTCTAACTTAACTGCTTTTAAAAATAAAACAATTGATTTATGGGTTAATCAATTATTTAATCAAACTTTTATTAAAAACTATATTATTAAATAATGACAACTTGCTTTAATTAATTAAATAAGAATTTAATCAATTATTCATATAATATTAGATTTATTGTCAAAATTAAATAATACAATTAATAATAGATAGAATTAAATTTAATTACACAATTAAGTGGCAAATATTAAATCTAATTAATTAAATATGAAAATATTCAATTAATCAAACTTTAGGATAAATGTGATTTATTGCCCAATAATTATAAAATTAAAGATAATTATGATGATTAGGAATATTACTAGGAATATTCCCCGATGCAGAATTTAAGATAATCAATTATGATTCGATGATGTTTAGATGTGCCTTAGATTAGGACTTTGATGTCAATTTCGTTCGAATTGAAGATGTAAGAGATTAATGAACTTATAGCCCATTTTTGGGGTATTACATTTTTCCCCTCTTTGAATTACTGTGTGAAGCGCAGTGGTTCAAAGATAGTCTGTGTTTGATAAAGATATGAAACTAATGTTTGAAATTGATAATTGATATGAGACAGAAGCTGATTGATATTGATTTGATATGGAGATAATAGGTCCTGAGTGACCAAAGATAATGTTCACTATAATAGCAAATGAACCTATGATTGTAAAAAAAAATGTCAAAATGCCTGATTCCAAACCTTAGGATTGCTAAGAAGTGAGTGACCGGTTCTAGACTCGATTGTCTTAGCAGAACTAGCAGGTATCACATCCGAATCCTTTAGTTGCCGAAGAACCAAGGAAAGAACACTATGATTCGATGGTTGCAAAAACTAATATAGTTTACAAGATTAGGAGAATACCAGATTGATATGGATCTTGATGAATATTATATGCCCCAAGTGATGATAGATTTGCCCCAAGTGATGAGGACTTTTGATGAATCAGTAACTAGACGTGATTATTGTCTTGATCACTGATGAAAGATATGATTTCCATAAAGATATGATTTCAAATTTGATTACAGACTTTGAATGATGTGCAATATCATTTCCCCTTCGGGATTAAAATTGAAATCTGACAAGAAAAGTCAGCGGTGAGAGTTCAGAAGCATGTTAATTGATTGGAAAAGTGGTTATACACATCTGGGAATGCATTCTGCATCATCAGAAGGTCCCAAAAGACCAAGTTTGACTAGGTTAAACCATGAGTTGACCATAGTTGACCAAGTTGAAATTTTGATAGTTTGATGTAAGATAATCAGTTAAGTTGAATACTGGATTTTTGTGATGATAGAAGGTCGATTATGCAAGCAGTTAATAATATAAATGATCTCAAATTTCAATTTTGATCCCGAAAAAGAATTCTACTTCCTGTTTTGTTGGAGGAACCTTCATGTGAGATTCAGCTCTTGTTAGATTTGAAGATGCGAGTGGAGAATTGTTTAAGCATTGAAGTTCATTTAGTCATTGTGAGATCATGCAAAGATGAAAAATAAAATGCAGAATGAAATGCAACCTAAGACCTAGGACCTACTCACTGATCATATGTCGATTTGTTATCATCATTGAACTTTTAGGCAACTAGATAAATCAATACAATGCCCACTAGCTATGAAACCATAGACATATGAATATCAATTTGTATGCGCAAGAATCAATACAACACCCACTGGTCAACAACCATGGATATATGAATATTGATTGTATTTTCAGAATGTCAGATTAGATATAAGCACCAAGGCACAAACACCAAGATGACCTGAATATCATGTCCATTTTGATATAGCAATTTGTATAAGCATCAAAACATAAACGTCATGATGACCGGAATACTCCTTGCATTGCAAACACATCAAATAGTTAAGAGATCATTCTAAATCCAATGTGAATTACCTGTAGTGACCCTTTATCGTTCACATCCTTAGGCAAGATCGCGTTTCACAGTAGGAGAAAG
Organism: Chamaecyparis obtusa; assembly: GCA_027943335.1. NCBI lineage: Eukaryota > Viridiplantae > Streptophyta > Pinopsida > Cupressales > Cupressaceae > Chamaecyparis > Chamaecyparis obtusa. The sequence continues at coordinate 98,725 of BSBK01003892.1, forward strand.
AACTTACTCAAAAAGACAATAGTTAGATCAAACTTCCTTGAATTGTCTGGGTATCAATGGTCGAGGTACGCATGGCCATCCAATTTGAGATAGAGGCTCTTATAGTCAGACACCATTTCAATCTGAAATTTCTAAAGTTGTTAGATTTTCACATACAAGCAGAAGACAAAGAAAAGATTATGCCCCCAGTCATCACTCTCTAAATCCTATAAAGGACATCATCGAAGAGCTCGAAGGGACACAATATGCAAAAATCTCAATGTGAATCAGTAAGCATACAAGGAGATAAAAGCATGAAGCACAGATCATTTTCAGTTTGATGTTTGATTGCGTTGTTGTAGATGCAAAATGCTTTCTGGAGACAAGACAGACTTGACTGACTCAAATGAAGCTTCAAAAGGACTCTGAGTGGATATGATATGTCTAAGATACATTGGAGACCATAGGATATGACATTGATTGCCCCCAAGTTTGAACATTGATAGGATACAAACGCTTGAGCTGACGGTGTACAAATTGACTTATTGAAAACTGGAAATGCAGAAACAAACCGGGAGATATGTACAAACTAAAGCAAGACTGAAAGCTAGGAAAGACCAAGATTGCACTGATAGATGGAGCATTTTGAAACAAGTGGCACCCGTTTGCCGAGTTTTCACCATCTTGGTAGAGATTCTATTTTTGCTACCAAGGCACCTATTTCCAGGTTTTCACCAAGGCACTTTTTCTTTTCTCCATTTTTTTTTGTATTTTTCATTTTTCAATTTTTTTGTACTTTTGATATTTTCTGATTTTTTTATACTTTTGATATTTTATAATTATTTTATAAATCATCAAGGTGCCTATTGCTAGGTTTTCACCAAGATGTTCATTTTTTTAGGACTTTTTCAGATTTTTAAAATTTTTTTCAAGACATTTTACGATAGACTGAATGCCTTAGGCATAGAATTTCTTCAGATGGAGAACGTTGATTAGTTCTCAAAGCTATTCTCCTTTAGTCATTGAGAGTTGATAGGCACCAGAGCCAAAAGTAGCAGTGATAACAAAGGGACCTAGTCAGTTGGGTTCAAACTTCCCCATGTGTTCTCGATGGGATTGATTTTTAGGATTTTCTCTCAAGACTAGATCACCAACCTGAAATTCTTTATGTCTGACTTTCTTGTTGTAGCCTCTAGATATTCTCTTCTGATATACTTTGAGATGATCATATGCTACTTGTCTATGCTCATCTAGTAGTTCAAGTTCTTGTAACCTAGACACTCTGTAGTTGTCATCAGTTACTAGACCATGCATTCTAATTCTGAGTGATGAGATTCAACCTCAATAGGTAGTACCGCTTCAGACCCATAAACTAAAGTGAAAGGTGTAGCCCCTATAGGTGTTCTAATACTTTTTTTGATAATGGTTCTGATACTTGTCCTGATACTAGTTCTAATACTGGTTCTGATACTTGTTCTGATACTGGTTCTGACACTTGTTCTAATGCTTGTTCTGATACTTATTCTGATACTGGTTCTGACACTTGTTCTGATGTTTGTTCTGATACTTATTCTGATACTTGTTCTGATACTTGTTCTGATATTGATTTTGGTACTTGTTATGATACTTGTTCTGATACTTGATAGAATATTTTTCCATTGCGAACTCCCAAGCAAGATCATATCGTGCAGTCCCAATGTCTAGCAAGGTGGAGAACAAGAGGGATTGGCAAGTTGGTGGAAGAGATGGAAGACAAGAGAATGAAGGAGAATGAAGGGAAGAAATCCTCAAGGGAAAACTCCTCAAAAAAACCCAAGCTAGGGAAAAATTATCATGTAAAGCACATTTGGACAAGCAATCAAAGGCTAGCATAGGATAAGTCACAAAAGCGTAATGCCAAAGAAGGACAGGATGTAGTCCAAAGGAGTAGACATGTCAAGAGGCTTCATAGCATTGTGTTTTACTCTTTCTTTCTTTTTTGAGATCAAGACCAAAGGGGAAAAGGATAGCGATAGGCAAAAATGAATGGAGGAAGATGGATATGAAGGCTAAACATGGAAGGAATGAAAGCAAGATCATCAAAAGATAGCTCACAAGATAGCCAAATATTCATGTATAGATCAACATTGTCAAGATCAAATAGAGAAGATGGAATGGATGAAATATGTAGAAGAACTACGCATGATGCTTGATTGCCAAGTTTTTATCATGGTACTTATCCAAGGCACCACAAGGGAGTGGTTTTCACCATAGGATGAATTTATTTCTCTTTACGTTTGCTACCAAGGTGCCTATTTCCAGGTTTCCACCAAGGCACATTTTCAATTTTTTATTTTCATTTTTTTATTTTTTTTCATTTCTCTTTTTGGAAGAAGGCAAGCTTTTTAGATAATGCTCTTTGAAAGGATAAACCATGATATGCCAAAGATTCAAAATGATATGCTCAAAGATGTTGATAGGGAAAAGAATATGGAAGAGAAAAATGGAGGATAAGGCTTTATGTAAAGCGAGTGAGGTTGGAAGATAGGAGGAATAGGCAAATGAGGAAAAAGGATAGAAGGTAGAAAGATAATGAATGGAAGGATTGTGAAAGGGTAAATGGAAAGGAAGGCAAGATCAACATCAACACACACCTTGAAGGGTGGGGAGAGGATGGAAGAAATGTGAATGAAGGAATACGTGAAAGAATATGGCGAATGGATAGTAGAGGTTGTGGTTTAGGCATGTGGAATGAAAGAATATTTTTGGAAGAAGATGAAGTGGAAGCCTTTGGAAGCTTGAATGTCAACTTAAATTTTTGCTCAACACCAGGCTCTTTCAAGAGAAACTTTAGAATCCATATAGCCATAGGCTTTTCATTTCTTTTTGGTAATTTGGAGAGAATATCTTTAATGATGGATTTTGGAACCCATACTTGTCTTGTAGTTTTTTTCTTAGATATCTCTTTTGACTTTATGTTTCCATGTCTATTAAAGGAGACATGGTGATCTTTTTTTGATGGATTCTTGTATTGCTTCTTTTTCTTGTATTGAACATTCAAGTTACTTCCAAAAGACTTGGAACTTGTGGAAGAAAAAGGAGGATATGACTGGTTTAGATGGGTGGATGGATGAAAAGGATTCAAGGGTATGCATCTATGTTGATCTTGAGGAAAGATGGGAGATGGAGGGATGTAAGGACCCAAGATGGATGAAAAATTAGAAGAGTTAGGAGGGGAAAGTGAAGGGACATAGGGACCCAAGATGGAAGGAAGGCGTGAAGCCCTTAGTAGTGGTGGAAGAGGTCCAAGGATGGAAGTGGAAGATGCAAAAGGATAATCAATAAGTTCATCAGCATCTATATGACAACCAAGGATATCAGAATCTTTAGAGTGAGCATTAGAATTTTTAATAGAATCAAGTACATCTTGAATATGAGCACCTTCTTTGATAGGATTGTTCAAAGCTTGCAAAGACTTAGGAAGAGTAGAAAGTGGAAGCAAACATGGAGTGGTAGAATAAGAAGATGGAAGACTTTGATCTTGACAAGGATCTTTAGATAGCATAAGCTCATAATTTTTCTCTTGATTTTCAATAGGCTTAACATTGGAAGTAACAACACCATTTTTACCAACCTTAATGGAAGTATCATTTTTGGAAATCACAAGTGTAGTAAGGTCATTTTGATTGTCAATAAGCTCAATAGTGTAAGTAGTAGCTTGATCTTGCTTAGGAGAAGACTTAAGACATGGTGGAATGAATGGGAAAGGGCATGCGGGATCAAAAGAACCATGGATTGGATAAGAGACATCCTGAAAAGGAGTGGATGACATGGAGGCTTCTTGATCTTGATCTTTCTTTATGTTCTTTTCTTCATCATTTTTAGAGTCCTCTTGACATGGAGCCACTGCTAAGGAAAAGGAAGCATGTTGGGATTGTATGAATGACTTTGGAAGAGATGGTGGAGGACTAGCTGAAGTAGGGATTATAGCATATGAAGGCTTAGGATCTTTAGGTTTATCATTATTGAAATTATTTGAAGCCAAGTGAAGGTTAGCTTGAATTTCTTGAAGAGGTAGCCCTGGAGGATAACTATAGGGAACCGCATGAAAAGTATCAGGGCTTGTGTCAGATGAAGGTTCTATGAAAGATTTGAAAGACTCAGAAGCTTTAGGAAATGTACAGGTATTGGAGGAAGTAGGGGATGGAAGGGAACCATCACAAGATAAAGGTCCAACACTAACATGATCTTTCTTGAGAGTGTAATCTTTATTTTCAGCCTGAGAGTTCTTAGAGGAGAGATCCTTATAGTATTGATGTTTCAAGCTAGCACGATGCATTTTATAGTCCCCAGCAGTAGTAGATGGATCATAATCAAGGTATTGTCCACAAAAGCCATCAAAGTCTCTTTCAAAATCAGAATCATATGGATCACCATCATGATCTATCCAATGTGATGGCCCATTTGTAGTAAGTAGGAACACACGACAAGGACTCTTAGGAACAGAGGTGTCATAGGTATCATTACATTGCCTGTCATCATAGTCATCATAGTCTCCAAAGCTGGATGTGTCACTCTCTATGGAAGAGGTATCATAAGGATTGTCACATTGCTCATATTCTATCCAGGGGCATGGTGAAATGTACAAGTCTTTTATCAAATGGAAGAGGGCATAGAGCTTCTATGGAGAACTTTTTAGATTCCTTTTCTTTCTTAAGATTATTAAGTTCAACTTGCATAGCTTGCAACTACTTCATCATAGTGGTGATTAGAGCTTCTTCCTCATGTGTACTGATTCTTTGAGACATGTGTACTAATTCTCAATAGCTATTGCTCTATTCCTGACACAGTGATTTGTTCGACAGATTTTGGAAATAGGCTGAAAAAGATAAATATCTAGCAATTTTGATAATTTTCTGACAACTTTTCAAAATTTTCCCAAACGACACTCTGTAGACTCATACGATAGATGGGCAATAATGAAATGACACTTTGAGAAAATTCGTATGACTTTTGGGTAGCTATGAAATGATAGTTGAAAATCTCATATGATAGTTGCAAGATTTTGACTTTGAGAATTTGTTGGCATGAAAACTTGTACGACACTAGGTTTTCTATCATATGACAAATGGGTTGCAATGAAATGAAACTTGATAGAAACACGTATGACCTTTGACTTCCTGAAATGACTTTTGACTCCAGAAAGGATTTTTACTTCAGATTTTGCAAATTTTGAGTTTTCAAATTTGGATTGTTTGCAAATTTCAATGTCTAGATTTTAGGATTGTAACAGATTTGTTCTTTTTCAGTAACCAGATAGATAAACAAGCATGCAAAACAACAAGCATGTGATTTCAAGCATGTCTGAAAATAATGGACAAGGGCAAAAGCAACCTTGTGCATGAACAATCAAGTGACTTATTCATTCTAATCCTCAAAAGTGCCAATTGTGCATGTTCCAAAAATGTTTTGCAATAATGCACATATACCCTATAAAATAAAAATTTGGCCTCGCTAGGGTTTTTAGTAATGGTTTGACTCTGCAAATTTTATGATCCAAATGGGTGAACTCCAATCCCGATGCACTAGGGTTTTGACACAGTCTGAGAACTTAATCTTTAGGAGCTACTAGGGAGATCTGACAACCCAACAATGAACCATACCCATGGAGATTTCTTCCACAGGGACATTTATATAGCGGTTGTCACTACCACGGTGAAAATGGCTATTATCGCTTGAGGTTCCATCAACGCAGTTTGCCTTGTGAAGGGATTGTCCACTACGGTTAACCCTCTCTAAAGGTGACTCATAGATTTATACCACAAGGGGACTTGGCTCCAGATCCAAGGTTTTTGACACCTTTTCACTTTTAACCCAAACAAAGCAAGCAGTTTAATCTGACATACTAAGAAAAAGTTTTGCTTCACCAAGGTCTATGATGTCAACCCCATGTGATCTATCAACCCCTCTAGAGAGAGAATGTATCAATCAATAAGGGAAGATGCACTAACCAATTTTGATTCACCAAAGCTCACGATGTCTACCCCACGTGATATATCAACCTCTCCTGGGAGAGAATGTATTGATCAATAAGAGAAGATGCACTAACCAAGTTGAATGTGAAACGCACTAAGTAACCTCCCTACCTACAAGGATTCTATTGTTAAGAAGGATTTTGCTGGGAATCCAATCTCTCAAGAATCATGAATAGTGTTCATAGGGCCTAATTACTATGTGAGCACAGATGTATTCCCGAAAGCAAATCTACCAAAAGTACCCAAAAAGTAGAAAGAGGAACACTTAACGCTTAAAGAGAATATGAGATGAGTCCACAAGGTGGAACACTTAACACCTCACACAAGCTGAAAATGAGTCCCCAACTTAGAAAACAAGTGAGTTCCTAAAAGCACAAAAGGATTGTCTGGTGGAACAATTAACGCTTCTCTTTTGTAGACCCCTCCCCTTTATGGTGTTGAGATTGCAACCACAGGCCAGAATGAGGGGCCAGTAGATTAGCGAGTCCAATAACCCAAGATAGAAATCAAGATCAATCACAAGTATCTGAGACTACTTAATGAATCCTTAAGGGGTCACAACCTAGTATCAATTATGCAAGTGTGTAAAACAAAAGCATGAAAAGAATCACCCAAGCTAGACACACGAGAGATTTATTTTAAGTCCCAAATCAAAATGTCATTAGATGAAGGAGAATACTTGGGATCCTTGCAACGTGCTTAGTAGATTTTACCTAATTTTTAGCAATTTTTGTTGAGCTTTACCATGCAAGCAAGCTATGAACTCTACAACAAGCCAACAAGCAAACAAGATATGCAAGGTATATTCAACTTATGAAAACCCTAGGGTTAGATCTAAAAAACAATTTTTAGGAGAAATAATAACCAAAAAATAATCCAAATGACAACTTATATCATGCATTGAATCATATGAAAAATAAGTGCATACCCATCACAAAATTTTAATTTTTTTGCACTGCATTTGACCTAGTCAACAAGATCTGATTTTTTTGATATGATTTTAGTCACAAAAATAGAAATTTAGAATAGAGACCCCTACTAAAAAATAGAGAGCTTTCCAAAAATATAAAAAATTTAGAAAAATCTTTTCATTTGTGCCCTAGAGACCCATTTTATCAAAATAGACCAGCTTTTGTAAATTGACTATTTGAGCTATGATATCATATCCAAATTTAAAACACAAAGAATTGACCCTATATATAATTTAAAGAGATTTCCAAAAATATAAAAATTTTTGAAAAAAATGCTGATTTACGTCAGATATTAATTTTTTTAGAATTTAAAGAAAAAAATAATTAAAAATTTAAAACATCTTAGAAAATTCTAAATTTTTTACTGTAGCTTTCCTAATATCTCACCAACCTACAAAAAAAATTTCATACCAAAAATCCAAGCCATTTGGGAGATAAAATTAAATCTTTGAATCTTTAAGGTTTTAGCTCCCAAAAAAATCAAAACCAACATGCAAAGGTGGGTTGCCCCACAGTGGGCACAAGAAATGTGGGTGTGAAAATTGTACCTAATCTGTAGACACAACACTTCAGTAAAATATTAGAGGTTAGCAAAAATCAAAATCATGCAAAATTGAAATCTACTCTAACCAAGCGATTTACTACCTTCTAGTAGGTGCGAGATCGATGTTCTCAGATTGCTATCGAGATCAGTGACCTAGATGATACCTAAATGAAGGATTTGAATACCAAACTGATATGAAATATGAATGTAATTAATCTATTTTTTTTATATTTTCTATGCAATAATAATGAAAAACTGATATGAATCTATGCTAATATGGCAATTGATATGCAATGCTAATCTAGAAATGATATGATATGAGAATGAAAATTCTAACAATAATATGAAAGCTATGAATTTGAAATTGATCTCACAAAGGTGTCAATTCGCAAGAGCTTTGATTTTCCCAATTCCAATTCTCCAACGTGATTGTGCAAAAATATGAGATGCTTTGGATGCAAATTTGAGAGATGAATTATGAAGAGCTGAGCCTTGTTTTTATAGAAATCCAGGGCTTTGGAGGTGCATGGGAAAAAAGCCATAAATCACTTAAATAAATCAGGTTGATTTTTGAGTTATTTTTAAATAAAGGATAATTAACTCACAAAAACATGCAAAAGCTAAGTTTTAACTCAAAATAGAGTTTAGCTTTAATTGATAATTGATAGTTGTCTGCTTTTATGATTGTGCATGTTTTATTTATGAATTAATTTAATAATAAAGTGATTTATTTCTAACTTAACTGCTTTTAAAAATAAAACAATTGATTTATGGGTTAATCAATTATTTAATCAAACTTTTATTAAAAACTATATTATTAAATAATGACAACTTGCTTTAATTAATTAAATAAAAATTTAATCAATTATTCATATGATATTAGATTTATTGTCAAAATTAAATAATACAATTAATAATAGATAGAATTAAATTTAATTACACAATTAAGTGGCAAATATTAAATCTAATTAATTAAATATGAAAATATTCAATTAATCAAACTTTAGGATAAATGTGATTTATTGCCCAATAATTATAAAATTAAAGATAATTATGATGATTAGGAATGTTACTAGGAATATTCTCCGATGCAGAATTTAAGATAATCAATTATGATTCGATGATGTTTAGATGTGCCTTAGATTAGGACTTTGATGTCGATTTCTTTCGAATTGAAGATGTAAGAGATTAATGAACTTATAGCCCATTTTTGGGGTATTACACCTGGGATTGTTTGAGGAGGGGTTTGTTGATTGCCTCCATGAGTTGATGGAGGAGGTATATAACTAGTTTTCAATCAAAAGTTTCGAAGACCGTCATCTTTGTAAAGATCAGAATTGTAGAGTTTCTCAAGAGTTGGACCTATGTAAGTAGACAAAGTTGCGGTGTTAATTGCTTCTCTGGATTTCTTATGTGAGGAAGCTCTAGTTTCCACCATTAACCTTGGGTGAAGCAAGAAAGCAAGATGAAGACAACTGAAGGAAGACCTAATTCAAGAAGATCGAATGACACAACCTTGTGAAGATTGAATTGATTGAAGATTAGATCGAACGTAAATGGAGGATACTGTGCCATAGTAATGTGGGTAGATGCCCAATAGATGGCAGGCACGAGCTCATAACACTTAGCCGTTTTAGTTACAAGACTGAATTTGAAGATAATTTTGACAAGGTTTTGACACAAGATGAAAAAAACTCAAATCGATAAATCAGAAGGCAAAATTAGAATCAAGAGCTCACTTTAGGAAAATGAATGAATTTGTTCTAGTTTCTACTATGTTCCTGACATAGTGATTTGTTTGATAGATTCTGGAAATAGGCTGTAAAAATTGAGTCTCTGACAATTCTGACAACTTTCTAACAATTTTTCAAAATTTCTCAAATGACTTTCTGTAGGATCATACGACAGTGGGTATACTCTGAAATGACAGTTGACAAAACTCGTACGATAGTTGCAAAGCTCGCACGACAGTTGATAGCAGGATTTTGAATTTTTGTTTTTGACTGGTAAAAAAACTTATACGACCCTATACAAGCTATCATACGACAATACAGGGGTTTTGAAACAATAATTGCAAAAACTCGTATGACTTTCTGACCTTGTTGGATGAATTTTTTACTCCAAAAAGGAATTTTACTTCAAATTTTTCAAATTTTAGGTTTTCAGTTTTAGATTGTTTGCAAATTTTTCTATCCAGGTTTGAAAATTTTTCTAGGATCGTTCATTTTTAGTAACCAAATAGATAAACAAGCATGCAAAACAACAAGCAAGTGATTCCAAGCATGAATGAAAAGGGGACAAAGTAACCCTGTGCATGAACAATCAAGTGACTGAATGTGCTAATCACTAGGAGTGCTAATTGTGTATGTTCCAAAAAGTTTTTCAATAACGCACATATTCCTAGAAAAATGAAAATTTTGCCTCACTAGGGTTTGTAGTAATGGTCTGACTCTACAACTTTTATGATCTCAAGAGGGCGGACTCCAATCCAGGCACACTAGGGTTTTGACACAGTCTAAGAAATTAATCAATCAGGAGCTACTAGGGAGATCTGACAGCCCAACAAGAGACTACACCTATGAAGATTTCCTCCACAAGGACATTTATATAGTGGCTACTGCTACCACAATGAAAATGGCTATTACAGCTTGAGGTTTCATCCACATGGTTGACCTAATTAAGGGAATGTCCACTATGGTTAACCCTCTCTAAAGGTGACTCACAAAAGATACCACATGGAGACTGGTTCCAAATTCAAGGATCTGAGTTTTTGATACTACCCAAAAAGGGAGTAGAGCATAGTCCTCTATCCTTTTCACTTTTAACCAAGAAAAAGTAGACAGATTAATCTGACATGCTAAGACCAAGATTATTTCACAAAGATCTATGATGTTAACCGCTTATGATCTATCAACCCCTCTAGAGAGAGAATGTATCAATCAAAAGTTGAAGACACATGAATCTAGTAGAACATGAGACTTTCTCAATAACCTCCCTACCTACAAGGGGATCCTTCATCAAGAAGAGCTTTGCATGCATGAACAAGTGGAAAAATCCCACTCTCTCAAGATCATCCACAAATAGTGTTCATAAGGCCTATTTACTATGTGTAACAGATATGCAAAAAGAAAATCTATGTTCATTTTATAGCCCAAAATGAAGTTTGTGATATGAAAGCAAGAAAAGTTACACAAGCTTGACACGTGAGAGTTCATTTTATGTCCAAATCAAAGTGTTATTAGATCGTAGTAAAATACCCAAATTCCTCATAACACGCTTCGTAGATTTTACCTGTTTTAGCAATTTAGTTGTGCTTTTCCCAATCAGATTCAGCAAATATCAGTCAAAAATAGAAGATTTCAATTGTTAGGGTTAGCTGTTAGTCCAAATCTAAAAATCAAATTTGAAAAACTACCAAAAATTTTGAAACGACAATTGAATTATAGAGTAAAAACTCGTACGACAGTGGGTTACCTCCCAAACAATAGTCGGGAAACTCGTACGATAGTAGGTGTCTTCTCATATGACAATATAACTCCCAAATGACAATGTGTACCTATTGATACAACCCTTGATAGAATCAACTATCGTACGATAGTGGTTTCTTCCTAGTATGACTTTTTTCATAAAGTCATATGAAAAATGTACGGATAGAAAATAAAAGATCATAGTTTTAACTAGAAAATGATAAGAAATTGATAGAAATTGATAAAAATTGAATGGAAACCTATTTTAGGGTGCCAGAAATTTGTGTGTGAATTTTGTACCTAGTTGTAGACACAACACTTCAGTAAAACATTAGAGGTTAGCAAAAACTAAAATCTAACAAATAATTGAAACTATGCTAACTAGACGATTTACTGCCTTCTAGTAGGTGCGAGTATGATGTTCTCATATTGGAATCGAGATCAGTGACAATGAAACACCTAAACAAAGAATTTGAATGCAAAGAATGAAAGATTATATGAATGTAGATTATTATATATTTTTGTATTTTCTATGCAATAAGGATGAAAAGTTATATGAATCTAAGCTAAATGGATGAAATTGAAATTGAATGTAGATTTAATCTAAGAATGCTATGAATGAATATGAAAACTATGATATGAAACTATGTAAAAACTAAATTATCAACTATGAAAGATTTCACAAATCACCTGTCGCAAGTGCTTAATCCTTCAATCACCAATTTGCCAGAGTAATTGTCCAAATTCGAGTGTTGATAATTATGAAGAGTTGAGCCTTGATTTTATAGAAATCTAGGGCTTTCAGAATGTAGGAGAAAAGCCATAAATCATTCTTGATAAACTTAGGTTGATTTTTGAGTTATTAGGAAATCAAAAATAATTAACTCACAAAAATCATGCAAAAGCAGTTTTTAACTCAAAATAGAGTTTAGATCAAATTTCATCTCATCATCAGATGTTGAGTTTCAATTTTAAAATTATTTGTTAATTTCTAATTACCTGCTTTTCTAATTGTGCATGATTTAATTATAAATTAATTTAAAAATAAAGTGATTTATTCTCAACTTAACTGATTTTTGAAATAAAACAACTAATTTATGGGTTGATCAATTATTAAATCAAACTTTATTCAATAACTATATTATTAAAATTGACAACTGGCCTTAATCAATTAGTCATGAGATTTTAGATTTATTGTCAAAATTAAATAATACAATTAGGAATAAATAGAATTAAATTTAATTAAATAATTAAGTGTTATCTCTATTGATCATTTAAGGTTGTCATTAGTACCAAAGGTTTGTAAAGATATCAGTCGGTCACTTACATTGAGCTAATTGGTAACATGAAGCAGAACAAACTAGTTGGTAAAGCTTATATACCGAGCAGCAGATAGTTTACCGAGCACCAACAGACACCGACACCGATAGACAGTAAACACCGAGTGTCATAGTATACATCAAGCAGTTTATATGGTGTTTATCAAATATCATAGAAAATTGCATAGTAATTTGAAATGGCACATACTTCTATGCAAATGGTTACAACGGTTCATAAAACATTTTACCAAGATCGAGGAATATTTAATGTGATGATATTCATTAAATGCAATGTATATCTTTTGTAATAGTTGATCTAGGTTATTATTGTACACTGTAGATCTTAGGGTTATGACTATGTTGTGTAACCTAATTTTGTTAAAGTGGCAAAAATAGAACACTATATATTTGTGTGTTCTGATCATTTTTGGTATGAGCTAATATATGAATCATGGAGCACTTGAAGAAACTACCTAACTTCAAGTCTATCAGTTAATAGAGAAAAACCAAGTACAGAGGAATTTAGATTGAGTAGAATCAGCAAAGGCTACCAAGCATTTTAGAGCAGAGATTCATCACAAGTAAGGTGATATTTTATCAGAGCTTATAGATCTATATCAGATAATTGAGTTGTCAAATAGTAGATAATTGCCTATTGCTTTCTAACAATTGTAATAGAGTTGTGGATAAAATCTCTTAACAAAGTAGACTTAGCAGTCTTATGTAAATCTCTTAACCAAGTGCACACTTCATTAGTGTTGTTAAAATCCTATAACTAGGTAGATCTAGCCAATCTAACATGTCACTCCTAATAGGGTGAGATCACCAAAAGTGATCAAAACTTGTAGCCCTACTAGGTAAAACTTTTCTATCTACAGTAGTGAAGAATTTGTGGGTGTCATCCCCACCATAGTTTTTAACTTCTAACAAGGGTTTCTGCATTAGCAAAATACTTGTGTCATGTGATTGTCATATTTATGTCATGTTATTTACTTTTATAAGTTAAATGAATGATTGATACATGCAGTTAGATTCAAGTTGTTTTGGTTGGTTATTACTATTTACAGTTACATATCAGAAAAGTTTACAAGAAAAATTTTTGAAGGCACTGATTCACCCCTCCCCTCTCAGTACCTATCTCTCCTAATTCCAACAGTTGGTATCAAAGTGTAGTTCTCTTATTGAATAGTTTAACCACTGAAGGGTAAAGATCTAAGTCATGGAGAGATACAAGCTTGACAAGACTATTGAGAATCAGAAGATATAAAAGCAGATGTTTGTGGAATAGTATAAGCAAGCCAAGGAAGGACTGAAGAAATTACTAGATGAAAGGAAGAACCTAGCTATTCTAAAAAATGAGATCGGTTACCATGAAGAATCTATTGATGAAATGTTCGAGAATATTGGATCTAGTTCTGGAAGCATCTTTGATGGATCTAAAAGCATAATCACCGATCTATCTAAAAAGAATCAATATTTAACTGATCAAGTGAAAGCACTAAAAATTTGTCAAGAATCTCAGATGGTGAGAATGGTAGAAATAATGAACAAAGAAAAACAAGCCTAGCAAGAAAGGAATCTGGCTATTGATGACTAAAGATAGATGACTGAACAACTTCAAGCTAAAGAGAATGAGTTACAAAGACTCACTGACTGACATTTCCAAGTAACTAATCAAATGATGACTGTGAATCAAGAGGTAAACTGAGTGAATGCAGAATTGTCAAGAAGACTAGAAGATGTTGCAAGACTCAAAGAAGAGAATGAGAAGTTGAGAAATGAAGTAAAAATTCAATAGCAACAAAATGAAATGAAGAAACTTGCTGAGGACAACTCTAATAATATTGATGACTTTCTAACTAATCAAAGAAGATTTGGAAGTAAATTTGGTATAGGCTACACCGGTGAAGGAGAATCATCACAACAAGCTAAACAAGTCAACATCAGTCAAAATTAGAGATCTAAAGTGTTGGCATGTTATCACTATAGAAAATCAGGACATACATCTAATGTGTGTAGAAGCAAAGCACAAGGTAAACCTCCTATCACTCCTAAGCTTAACGGATATTATTACTATTGTGGTAAGTTTGGACATCCTGCTTATGAGTGTAGAGCTAAAAAAAATGATATTGCTAACAATACCACTATGGAGAAAATATGCTATACTTGTAACAAGCATGGACACTGCATGAGAATGTAAGCCAAAAATGAAACAAGTCTGGACACCTAAAGAGAAACCACAATGCTAGCCATATCAACTAAAGAGACAAGGTAACTCTTATGTTTGGGACTATAATACATGGGCTAACTGCACTGCTTGTGGTAGATATGGACACATTGTAGTAAATTGTTATAGAAAGAGTCGGATTAGACAATCAAGAAGCTATACAAGCACTGGGATGGCTTGTATGCACTATCATAAGGTCAATCATTTAAGAAAGAACTGTAGAGACCGAGCACCAGATGAAAACCATATATTTGAAAATGGATATACTATTGCAGATATCATGAAATTAAGGAACACTATGTGGAAGAAGGCATCTAATGAGAATGCTGAGTCAAGTAATGTTGTCAGTGAAACCTCATCCACTAGATTGGGTGACATCGGTACCTCCACTTAAGGTGAAATAGGTATGTATGGGACTGACATTTCAAATGATCACATTTTACATATACTTCCTTACGCATAATGTTCTTATACCAAATCAGCATGAATAAAGATGCACTATGGTTTAGTTTTCATGAGCTAACAATTTTATACAATTGGTAAAAGAGAGACTGAGAGTTGGTTACCCATCGGTAATCACTATCTAAGGTTAACCGAGCACATGTATCAACTAATGAAAAATATTCTATGTTAACCAAGAGCAGATGAAAATTTTAGTTGTCACCGAGCTGACAGTTGTTTTGTATTGAAAGTTAGATCAAGCATTTATTGCAAGAAAGTTTGAGCAGGAATATCGAAAAGTCTATAAATACATAGGAACAAAGTTCATTTTTTTTACATTGCAATTTTGAAGAGTAGAGAATTCAAAGAGCAGAGTTTGAGCTAAAAGATTTTCAGAAGGATTCAAGGCTACTTTAGATCAAACTGATATCACTCTTCATGATACCAAGTAAGTTCATTTGCTATCAAACACCTTTTATACTGCTACTTGCTGAAACCCTAGAATTGATTTATGGCATCTACATCGTCTACAAGAAAATCACAAAGTGTTGAGGAGGAAGTTAATCTAATTGTTAGGGAAAATTTTGACAAACCTAAGTTTAAGCCACATCCCAAGGTCACAGCACAAATAGATATAATGGGTGCTTTTTGAGCTTACCAGAAAGGGTTTTATTGATAGAAGACATAAGATCATATATTCATTGCAAAATTAGAGAAGTTGGAGATTTTGAAACTATTGCAGCATATCAAAAACTCTGTGGCCCCGATGGAAAAATGAAATCAAATTACAAGAAGATTGAGGAATCAGGGTTATCATGTTTTATACACTTTCCACAATCATTCAAATCAAATTGGATCAAAATCATTTTGAGCAGGTATCACGATGAAAAATTCTGGATGGATAAACCAATTGAGGTCAACAAGAAAATGATCAGTAGGGTTACTGGGCTCCCTACAACTGACAAGGCTAAGGCTTTCCATAGTTCATCATGACCAGATGTTGATAAATTTACTGGAGCACAATGGGATTGTCGGGCACTGAAGATTTTGATAATCAAAGACCCAACAGTCAAATTTGCAGCACATATGATTGGGTACAAGTTATTTCAATTGAGTAGACTCAACAGCGTACCCTACAACGTAGTAGACATGGCACACAAAATTATCATAAAAGGTCACCAGGTTTATCTTTCTGAGGTACTATTTCATCAACTTCAGGAGAATATGAAGACCATAAGGAAAAAGAAGTCTAACACATGTAAGTTCAGATCTCTACTTGCATGCATATTTTTCTATCTACAAAAGTATGTACCTGGCACCGATAAAGTAAATTGGATACTAGATATACCGATAACAAAAAAAATTAGTGAAATGATGAATAAGTTAGGAGATACATTGAATATAGAGTTTAATGCATACTTCAAAGAGTTTCAATCTAAAATGCATAAAAGAAGCAAAATTTTGAGGGAATTAGTTCAAAGATTTGAGAATGATATATGTTTTGTATTCAACACAGATTATACCTTAATAAAAGTAGTTGAACCTAGGATAAAATGGTTGGCACCGATGGGATATGAAATGAACCATGATTTCGCACTAAAATCTATTAATGCATTGCTTGCATTACCAAAAGATCCCATTGCCACTAGGTTCGGAGTATATGAAGAGGCCAAATCTAGAATTTCAACAAATATTGAGATCAGTAAAATTTCTAGAAAGGTAAAGAAGATGAAGAAAAATCTCACTACTAAATATGGAGATGCATCTGAGACATCTAAAGGGACACTAGTTGAACAAGAAACTGAAGGTTAGTTAAAGTTAGCTAATAAACCATATGATAGTGAGGAGACCGAGTTTGACAAAGAAGAAGATCCCACACTGGTTCCTCCACCTGAAATTCCTATAAAGATGCAGTCACATGTACTTGAAGGTATGAAGACATCATCAACAACTATAGCACCACCAACCAATAAGGAAGAAGTAGAGAAAGTAACAAAAAGGAGAGCAGCTACACCGAAAAAGAAATATATTAAGAGAAAGAACAAGGTTGTAGCTGAGGCACCAAAGAAAAGGAGAAAATTCATAAGAAATAAAGAAGATCTTGAGGAAACTGAGATAGAAGATGATGTCAATCAATTCAAAGTGGTTAGTAACAAGGAAAAAATAGTAGATGAAATTATTGAAGACATAATTGAACATGGAGACCTCATTGATCCCTTACTAGACAAATTTGACAAGATGTTAAAAGAAGATCAAACCAAGATAGAAGAGGCTATCATCCAAATGATGATAAAATTCAACAAAGTCCCAATGGAATTTTCCTATGCATTACCAAGGAAATTGGATGAAAAAATTACTGAAAAATGGGCTAGTGCACTAGACACCAAGAAGAGAAAGAGAGAATGCTCTCTAGTTTGGGCAGCCTCACATTTAAGCTTTGGAGAAGTTAGTGAATACTTGACCAAATACCAAGAAAACTTTATGATCAAGAATAGAGCCTTGATGATCATGGATGAAAATGTAGCAGATATGGATATCACAACTAATTCTATGTGGACATCAATTTTGAAGGCCAAAGAAAAAGCTGAGCAAGAAGCATTCTTGAACTTGTCTATGAAGAGACACAATTCCAAAGGTAAAGGTATTTGCATTGATGAGGGTACAGAAAAGAAATCAAAGAATGTCGATATATTAGTTACCAAGGCAATTGATATCACCGAGGACAAGGAAGAAATAATTATTTCACAAGATGCACCGAATAAATTTTAAGTTCAACTGGAGAAGAAAACCAATGATGATGTACTCATTGAGGACATCACAAATGCTAATCCTGATGACCAAGATGATGAAGATGTAAATATTGCACCAAAATAAAGATGAAGCACTAGACACTGAAGAAAAGGAACCATAAGAAACAAAGGAAACAAAGGTGATCCCACTTGACACCACAACCGAGACTCCCACTATATCAATCAAGACTACAACTATTGAGGAGCAGAAGAAGGAAGACCATGTGTTAACCGGGAAGGATACTCTGAAATCTGGAGATAAAACCATTGCAATTATTGAGAAGAAATCACCTATAGCACCAGAGAAGAAGAAGAAGAAGAATGGAAAAGGGCCAATCACCCTAGATGAAGTGATCATTATCCCTAAGTGTGACCTGAGGACCCTAACCCTTGAAGACTTCAGTAAATATGGGGAGCTATGTGCAAGAAAGGTAGCGCAAGAGAAGTTGAAGAAAGAACATAAAAAAAAGAAATCTTAATAGATGTGTGGGATATCCTCCAATAGCTAGTACCTGAGGTGAATATTGATGAGGATACACCTGTCATAGATCAACTTGCTACACTTGCCAAGAAGATCAATGACCTAGATATTGATGTAGATAAATGGATTGAAGAAAGGGTAGAATCAAGGATTCAGAACAAATTAGCCAAGAAAATGAGCCTAGAAGTGGCATTGGTCAAATTATCTAAGGAAATCACCGAGATAAAAACCATCACCTAGTTAATTTGTCAATATTTATTAAAGCTTTGTACTATAGACACCTTCACTATTGAAGTCAGTGAAAAGATCAAAGGATTGGAAGCAAAAATATAGTTAAGTAAAAATGAAGCTATAACCGAGCCTCATGCCTTCTTAAAGCACATTCACTGAGTTCAGGAACTTTGGCAGTTAATAGCATATTTGAAGAAACAAGAAGAGCACACAATAGATCAGGTTACTGAGTTGCAAACTGAACTCATTCCATACTTGAAAATTTTTGAGGCACACATCGTCAAAGCCGCACAACTCATTGCAACACCAAAAATTTTGGTGTTAGATAACATCTTTAACATGCATGCACAAGTTGGTCTTGAGCACATTGCTCTCACCAACTTGAAAGAGGAATGGGACAACCTCTTGGAGTCAGTGAAGAAAACCCATCAACATATTTTTGACAAGCTATGAGTATACTACTTAATTTTTGTATTTGGCATTACTATCAAAAAGGGGGAAAACAATGTATAAGTTGTTATGCCAAATATGTACATAGATGCTATGTATACTACATATTACTGGGAGCATGCACCGAGGGGGAGTACTTAGTACTTATAAAAATTTTGATGTGTATATGTATATGGCGGAGATATAAGTTATATAGAAAATTTTGTCTATATACATTTGAAGTTTTGATACTAATGCCAAAGGGGGAGATTGTTATCTCTATTGAGCATTTAAGGTTTTCATTAGTACCAAAGGTTTGTAAAGATATCAATCGGTCACTTACATTGAGCTAATCGGTAACATGAAGCAGAACAGACCAGTCGGTAAAGCTTATATACCGAGTAGCAGATAGTTTACCGAGCACCAATAGACACTGACACCGACAGATAGTAAACATCAAGTGTTGTAGTATACACCGAGTAGTTTATATAGTGTTTACCAAGGATCACAGAAAATGGCATAGTAATCTGAAATGGAACATACTTCTATGCAAATGGTTACAATGGTTCATAAAATGTTTTACCAAGATCGAGGAATATTTAATGTGATGATATTCATTAAATGCAATGTATATCTTTTGTAATAGTTGATCTAGGTTATTATTGTACACCATAGATCTTAGGGTTATGACTATGTTGTGTAACCTAATTTTGTTAAAGTGGAAAAAATAGAACACTATATATTTGTGTGTTCGCATCATTTTTGGTATGAGCTGATATATGAATCACAGAGCACTTAAAGCAATTGCCTAACTTCAAGTCTATCAATTAACAAAGCATGACCGAGTATAGAGGAATTTAGATTGAATAGAATCAGCAGAGGCTACTAAGCAGTTTAGAGCAGAGATTCATCAAAAGTAAGGTGATATTTTATCAAAGCTTATAGATCTATATTAGATAATTGAGTTGTCAAATAGCAGATAATTGCCTATTGCTTTCTGACAATTGTAATAGAGTTTTGGATAAAATCTCTTAACAAAGTAGACTTGATAGTCTTATGTAAATCTCTTAACCGAGTGCATAGTTCATTAGTGTTGTTAAAATCCTATAACTAGGTAGATCTAGCCAATCTAACATGTCACTCCTAATAGGGTGAGATCACAAGAAGTGATCAAAACTTGTAGCCCTCACAAGCAAACCTTTTCTATCTGCAGTAGTGAAGAATTTGTGGGTGTCATCCCCACCATAGTTTTTACCTTCTAACAAGGGTTTTTGTGTTACCAAAATGCTTGTGTCATGTGATTGTCATATTGATGTCATGTTGTTTACTTTTATAAGTTAAATGAATGATTGATACATGAAGTTAGATTCAAGTTGTTTTGGTTGATTATTACTATTTACAATTACATATCAGAAAGGTTTACAAGAAAAAATTTTGAAGGCACTGATTCACCCCTCCCCTCTCAGTACCTATCTCTCCTAATTCCAACATTAAGTGGCAGTATTAATTAATTAAATATTTAGAATATTCAATTAATCAAACTTTAGGATAAATAGGATTTATCACCAAATAATAATTAAATTAAAGATAATTAGGATAAATAGGAATATTGCTAAGAATATTCCCTGATGCAGAATTTAAGATAAAATCAATTAGAATTTGATAATGTGCAAATGTGCCTTAGGTTAGGACTTTGATGTCAATTTTGTTCAAATTGTAGATGTAGGAGGTTAATGAACCTATAGCCCATTTTTGGGGTATTACAAGTACCACTTCAGAACCATAAACTAAAGTGAATGGTGTAGCCTAGTGGGTATTTTGGTACTTGTTTTGTAGGCCTAGAGAGCTAGATTGATCATGAGATGCCAGTCTTTTCCTATTTTATTAACTATACGATGCAAGATTTTCAACAGGTTCTTGTTTGATGCATTTTGAGCATAAGGAATCTAAATCCTTATTATTGAATTGGCCACCATTATCTATGACTATTGAATGTGGGATTCCATACTGACATATGATGTAGTTCAGAATGAACATAGAGATTTTTTTTCTGGTTGCTTGAGTTAAAGGAACTGCTTCCACCCATTTTGTGAAATAGTTTGTAGCTATAATGATATGGGTAATGTCCATTAGAAGAATGTGGATAAATGGCTCCAATCAAATCAAATGTCCATTGTTGAAAAGGCCATTGTGTAGTAAAGGGAATAAGATCTCTCCCTGGTGCACGAATCAAGGTTCCATGTGCTTGACACTTTTTACAGTTCTTAGCATACTTGATAGCCTCTTTTTCCATTTCAGGCCAATAGTACCTAGCCCTAATAAGTTTTTGAGCTAGTGTTGAACCATTGGAATGTGATCCACATATACCTTCATGGACTTCCTCTAATGCACATTGAGACTCTTCTCATTCTAAACACCTAAGAAGTGTACAATATAGACTTCATTTGTATAGATCATTACCAATGATGACATATCGGGATGTGTTTCAGATAAGGTATCATTTTTCATGATGGTTGAAGAAATTAGGAATGATTTGGTCTTGAAGGTAGGAGAAAAGGTTTTTGTATCTGGAATAATCATGACCAACAACAATGTAGATCATGTGGGTTTTAGGGGAGTCATATATATGGAACAACAATGCTTCCACTAGGAAGTCATAGCATAGCTCATGTTCAGGTTGTTGTGGTAGAGATGATAACATTACCATAGCATCAACAACCTTGTCCTCCATTCTAGGAATTTTTTCAAATGTGATAGATATGAAATATTTCTTTAGATCATCTACCATGCATTTGTATGGAGCAAGCTTCTCATCTTTTGTCTAGTACACATCATTGACTTTGTGTATGACTAGCTGTGAGTCTCCATGAATGTGCAACTCTGTTACTCAGCACTCTATTGCTATCTTCATTCCATTAAGTAGGGCTTCATATTCAACAATATTGTTTGTGCACAGAAACTTGATTTTGAATGCTTTAGGTATGGAGTAACCTTGTGTTCTTATGAATAGTATGCCTTCTCCAGATCCATTCTATGTGTAAGATCCATCAAAGAAAAGTTTCCAAGTCCTAGAAGATATGTACATGATGGATAAATCAGGAAATTCCATCTATAATGGTGTATCATCAAACAATGGTGCTTCAGCTAGTTGATCTACAGTGAATTATCCTTTGATAGCTTTCCTTTCAACATATTCTATGTCAAACTCACTCAATAGCATCACCCATTTAGCTAATCTACCTATGAGGGTAGCTTTTCTTAGTAGGTACTTTAGTGGATCGATCTTAACTACCAATTGTGTTGTATGAGCTAACATGTAATGTCTCAATTTCTATGATGCAAAGATCTCAGCTAGACAAGCTTTCTCAATCATTGAATAGTTCTTCTCATATGCTACCAATGTTCTACTAATATAGTAAATAGCTCTTTCCTTCTTGTTCTCATCATGTTGTGCTAGTAATGCCCCCAATGATGTATCTGTGGTGGAGACATATAGGATCAATGGCTTCCCTTGAATAGGAGGCATCAAAATAGGAGGATTTGATAGATATTGCTTGATATGATTAAAATTCTTTTCTAATTCCTCGTTCCATGAAAAAGTCACACCTTTATGTAATGTCTTTGTGAAAGGTTGTGATATGTCTGCTAGCTAAGATATGAAACATCTGATTGATTGCACCCTTCCTTGTAAAGTCCTCATTTGACTGATATTTTTGGGAGGTTGCATCTCCATGATAGCTTTGAATTTAGTAGGATCTACTTCAATACCCTTCTTTGAAACAATGTAGCCTAAGAGCTTTCCAAAAGTGACACCAAAAGCACACTTTTTAGGGTTCAGTCTGAGACTAAACTTCTCCATTCTATCTAGTATTTTTCTCAAGTCATTCAAATGTTTTGATCTTATCATAGACTTAGCTAAGGTATCATCAACATAGTCTTCCATGGTTTGATGCATCATGTCATGAAAGATAGATGTTATAGCTCTTTGATATGTAGCACCAACATTCTTAAGGCCAAATGGCATGACATTCCAATAGAAGGTACCCCATGCACATGTAAAAGATATTTTCTCTTGATCTTCTAGAGCAATTTTGATTTGGTTATATTCAGAGAAAAAATCCATTAAAGAATAAATCTCAAAGCCCACAATCATTTCCACTATCATATTGATGTTTGGTAATGGAAAATCATCCTTAGGGAATGCTTTGTTAACATCTCTAAAATATGTGCACACTTTGATTGATTTGTTTGGTTTTGAAACTAGAACTATGTTAGAGATCCATTCAGCATAATGGATAACTCAGACAAATCCGGCTTTTAGTAGTTTCTCTAATTCAGCTTTGACTAAGAGTGCAACATGTGGATGCATCGTTCTCAACTTTTGTTTAATAGGTTTGACTCTTAAAGCAATAGATAAATGGTGCATTATGAGATCAGGATCTAACCTAGGCATATCTGAATATTTCCATGCAAAGTTGATCTTATTTTCTGTTAAGAATTTAGTGAATGCTTTCTTTTCTTCCTCTTATAAGGATTGTGCTACATGAATCATCTGTGGTTCCTTTATTGTACCCAAGTTGATAGATTGAGTAGGCTCTATCAATACTAGAGATATATCATGTAAATGACTCATAAGGACATCAAATATCTCATCCTTGGGTGCCTTAGAGAGGTTTTCACCTTCAGATATGTCTTTTATTTTTACTATTTTAGGTTCTAAGACTACTACAAAGTCATTTTCACCCTTAGGATTCCTTTTCTTTTTATTCTTATTCTTTTGAATAAGATATTTGATATCTGACTTTGTCATGCTAACACTAGGTTCATTGATGGAAGTTATCATAGGTTCCACTGCATTGAGGTAGCAAGCAAGGGCATAGTCATTTCAAAAGGTATGGATATCTTGGCTTGAATCTGTAGATGTTTGGTTAATAAGCTCTGGATATTGGATAGTCAATGTAGGGGAGGATTGGGAAAGGGTGTTTACACATATGGTGTTGTCATCAATGGTCCTAACCTAACTCTTGAATTCAAAGGTGATACCACTACTCAGAATATTCAGTTCACAAATTATCCCAACATCATTATTGGATTCCACTTGAGCCATAGGTGGATCAAACTCATTAAGTTCATTATTTCTCTCTAGACTCACTTTGGATTTAGGTGCATATTGGTGAATAACATCAACATTTTTTTCAGTGATAAGTTCATCTTCTTCAGGAATAACTCCCCACTCATAGTCATTTGATTCATCTTCTGATCTTTCATCTAGACCTTTGGGAAATCTGAGAGCATGTGTAAAGTCAAGATGGATACCCCAAGAAGGTTTACCTTCAAATTTTGATTTGAATTCATACTCATGGGAATCTATCTTAGAATAGCTACCACCTTCCTCCTTGTCTATTTGGTTTTCTTCAAGATCAGCTAGTTCTTGTGGTGCAACTACCTTTTGTCCCATAGTAGGTTCTTGTGTGTCTACTACATTAATATTCTCCTTAGGTTTCTCTTCATATTTAAGGAGGTCTAGTATTTCTTTAAGAAAGTGCTCATAAGGAATAATCTCATCAATGGTGTCTGAATCCTCACTGTCAGATTGTTGTGTTTCTTCTTTTAGCTAAATTTATGTTGATGGTTCAATCTGTTAGCACTTGAAAGAATTTCCATGGTTTTCTATCTTTTATTTGGTCTTTCCCTACAAAATTTCATGGCCTTAGCACTTTTCCTTCATTCCCTACAGTCAATTTTATTTCCCTGGCTTTGAAACCCTTGCAAAAAATTTCAAAAACTAGCCGTTGTGTTAAAACCCTTTGGAATGCCCTGGCCCTGTTCTAATTTGTCTTTACTTTTTTGGGCCCCTTAAGTGATCTAAAATGAATGTGTGCATTTCTTTTCCCCATCAGTCACTTGTTCACTTAATCCTTGGTGGTCACTTTTAAACTTTCAGTGATTTAGCGAACATGTCAGTCGTGCATTCTCTAAGTTCCCCGGCGGTTAGCTTTTTCTCTCAGTGATTATGTGAACACAGTGTTCACGTTATCTCTTATTATTAGGTAGTTATCTCTTAACAATTAATGACTTGGCATGGTGGTTTCTTTTCTTTAGTCACCTGTTCGCGTGGTCTCTGGGCCTAGGCTTTCTGACACCATCTCGATCCAACGGTTGTCGGGAAAGCGTAAGGGTTTTGTCAGAGGCTTTCACTTTTGTGATGGCCATTGATTTTATTGTATGACATAGCCTTTCTTTATAGGTGGGTCCATTGACATGTATGCACAAATGGCAGCATCTTATTGGTCCATGTATCAACATGTTGGTAGTTATTAGTGGGACCTAGTTTCTAAATGGGTCAGAGGGTCCTAACACTGTCAGAAAATTGATGACAGGTGTATGATCTTATGGGATCTATCAAAGGCTTAAGATCATGTGCCAACCGTCAATTCAACCTTTTCAGAGGGGATAAAGTGCAGTGGGTCCACATGCCAGGTGTGCTGATTTATTGTTATCTGATTGGTCCACATAGAGTGACTGGGCATGCTATCAGTGGGGCCAAGTATTTTGAGGCTCAATGGGTTCTGACAATGACAAAGCATCAATAGTCAGTGTGTAATCTAATGGGTTTTCTCTAACACTTGCGATCTTAAGACCACCATTGATTTTGTTTCCTATCAGAGGGTTGTCAGGGCAAGGTAAGATTCTTCGATCGACGGTTGTCTTATGATTTGGAAGAATCTTGGAGGTCTATGAAAAGATGAGACAACCATCAATCTTCTTATGCAGGCCCATTAAAATTGCCTTAGTCTTTTGGTGGTTCTCATAAAGTGTTTGGCGGTTCCAACAATTTTCAATGATTTTCACTCATTCGCGAAATGAGATGGTGGTATTCTAAAATGGCTGGCGATTTAGCAAGTGTGTATTCATGTAATCGCTAAACTATTTGGTAGATAGATAAATTTCTTCATGAACTGATGAAAGCCTTCGGTCACCAGTTCGCCAGATGTAGCTGGGATGAGTTAAATTCCTTTGGTCGCTAGTTCGTAGGGTTAAGTGGTGAGTTAAGGTTTTATTTTGTGAATAAGAAATGCTTTGTCGCATAGTCGCTAAAAGGTAACCCGAGGCTGGCAGTTGAGTTACAAACTTAAAGCCTATGAAATAAATGAATCTGATTATCACAGCTTAAAGATAGCTCAAATTTAAATATTGACCACCAATTTTTTGTTGGCACTTGGAAATGACCATTATTTTTCAAATTCAAATTTATGAGGGTTTCCAGCAACAGAAAGGACCATAATTGAATGTTTTCACAACTAGATTTGATTTGTTTAGTGGTGCTTGCTATTGCAGTGTGGTCCAAGGTGTTTCATGATCATCTACAGGGGTCTGTACTGTGTGGTTTTGTGCTTGAGGCATGTTGCAGGTGGCTGAAAGGGTTGACATTTTGGGCATTTTTGTGATTCTCAGTGAGCTTTTTCATGATTAGAATCACTCTAGGATCTATCTTCTCTTGGTGTCCTGGGTTTCTTCCCCTGTAATAAATTTGTGACCATTTCTAATGGGTTTAGTGGGTGAAACCCTAACCCTAGTCATTTGTAGCTTGTTGCAACCTATTTTGGGTTTCCAAGATGACTAGGGGGTATATATTGCAGAATTTTTGACTTAGTGTGGGTTCCAAACTTTCTTTTGGTCCCTGGTTGTTGAAGGTATTATACTGAGTAAGGAAAGCTTGGATTTTGGGTCCTTTTCCTCAGCATTTTGTTGTCTTGGTAATGTATTGATTCTAAAAATTAATGAGAATACACTTGAATTCCTGTCTCAGATCTTTGATTGTCTTCTTTTTCTAATTGTGGATTCATATATGTTAAGGTCACAAAGTGGATTAGCATATGGTAAACAAAGAGTATTGTGAGATCAGCTTGGAGTTCCTAACAAAGTTAGGATTAAAGCCTTTAGGGTGATTTTAGTGAGTTCATTATTAGATCAGAATTTGATGATCATGTTTGGGAGTGAGGGGAGTAATAGGAAAAGCACTTACTCTGATTTCATGTGTGTTTGAGTTAAGGTTTAGTTGATATATGTTATCAAGTGACTCTTTACCCTGGTTAAGGCACTGATCCCTTCTCTAGAGGTAGTCCATCATCATCAATCACATACACATTCAAATGATAAAATCTTCAATCAATTAGTAAGGGGTATAGTTGTATATTATTTTGTGATTCCTTTGAAGAAGTGAATCAAGGGTACACCTGCCTGAGCATTAAGGCTCAAAGTGTAGGAGGATCTCTTTTGATCCTTGTTAATTGGCCCTCTTCCTTGTAGACTTTGGAGTGGTGATAGAGTCAAAGTTATATTAAAGTTATCCATCAAAGTATAAATCTACAAGTTGAAGATCAAAGGGAACTCCCAACACAATCTGTTCTAAGACATGTGGAGAGTTTTTGCTGAGATAAAAAGGCTTCTTTTGATATCCTAAGCCTGTAGTATCTTTGGTCATCCTTCCACAATGTTCAACTAGTTTTACAATGCCTTTGCCTCTTGTTCCTAGAGGTCCTTTTCCAGTGTAGCCCATTTTAGATATGAGTTTATGACCTGGTCCATAAGATTCGATAGGGATTTTAGGTGTTTTAGAGTCACATTTTTGAACTATCTAGGATTGAGACTCATCTTTGTATAACCATGCTAGTATAGCTTCTTCTTCATCAGATTCTTGCTTGGATACTCTCTTGGATTAAACTTCCATTAAATATGACCTAAGATTCCTTCGCTGTAGGTTTCACCTTATCTGAAGGTTGTCCATAAGATTTTGGGGACAACGGGAGAGATGTGAGAGATAGGACTGGTTCCATAGTATATTCTCCCATGCTTGTGTCCTTGATTTTGACTTCTTTGGCAATGTCTTCCATCTTGGATGTATATGCAATGTTTGTGTGCTTAGGGAAAGATTCTCTATTATGTGGAACAAGTTTGTCAGCACTCTCTTTCAAGGCATTGCAAGATGTGGATATGTTAGCTGGAATTGTTAACTCTACTCCATCATAAGGAAACTTCATGCATTGATGGTATGTTGATGGAATATCTTGCATTTCATGTATCCAAGGCCTTCCTAGAAGAAATTTGTAAGCTAATGGAAGATCTAGAACTTGACAAGTGATGTCTTTGATAACAGGTCATGTTCTGATAGGTAGGACAATTGTTCCCTTGGAAGATCTTTCTTTCTCATCATATGCTTTGATTTTTATCTTTTTTTAAGGATCAATATCATCTTCTAATGATCCTAGTTGTGTGATCAATTTGTAGGAATAGATATTTAGACCAGCACCTCCATCTATCAACACCTATTTGACATGATGGTTTTGGATCAAGACTTCAATGTGCAAGGGCTGGTTATGTGGATGACTTAGTGAATTGTCATCTTCCTCTGAGAAGGAGATGTACTGGGGGAATATCAGATGACCAACCATAGTCTGGAATCTGTCTAGATCAAGATTGTCAAGAACATTGGAACTGAGTAGAGCTTTATCCAGAATAGCCCTATGAGCAGGAGCTATCTGAAGAAACTCAAACATGGATATTTTTTCATTGGTATGCTAGAGTTTTTGGATGATATTGTATGATGTTGGTCTTGTCTCTTTAGGATTTGATGATTTTGAAGCAGCCCTCTGTTTAGAAGCAGATGAAAGATTGAAAGGCACCTTAGGGGCATTGGATGAATTCAAGTTTTGTCCTTGTAGATGTGTCTGAGCTTCTGATCGAGTTACTGCTTTTGTTGATTGATTATCTTTATCCTTTCTTATAATTGTGATGACATTACAATGTTCAGATAGGTATGGTTCAACCATATTTATGACAGCATTGTTTCTAGAGTAGGTGTAATTAACTTTAGCACCCATGTTAGGCTAAGAAGATGAATCTCCTTGACCATGTTTTGGAAATGGTTCTGTGAATGTCATATGATCATTGTTGGTTTTGTGACTGTCAATTACAATTTCTCCATTATTAATTTTGTCTTGTATGTGTGTGTGAAAATTGTACCTAGCTGCGGACACAACACTTCAGTAAAACATTAGAGGTTAGCAAAATTGAAATCTTGTAAATAATTGAAACTAAGCTAACCAGGTGATTTACTACCTTCTAGTAGGTGCGAGTATGATGTTCTCAGATTGAAATCAAGATCAGTGACAATACAACACCTAAACGAAGACTATGAAACTATGACCAACAATGAAAGATCTCACAAATCGCCTGTCGCAAGTGCTCAATCCTTCAATCACAAATTCGCCAGAGTAATTGTGCAAATTCAAGGTGGTTCTTTTTTGAAGAGCTGAGCCTTAATTTTATAGAAATCCAGGGCTTTGAGGATGCATGAGAAAAGCCATAAATCACTCTTGATGAACTCAGGTTGATTTTTGAGTTATCAAGAAATCAGAGATAATTAACTCATAAAAATCATGCAAAAGCAATGTTTAACTCAAAATAGAGTTTAGATCAAATTTCAACTCATCATCAGATGTTGAGTTTAAATTTAAAATTGGTTGTTGATTTCTAGTTGACTGCTTTTCTGATTGTGCATGAATTAATTATAAATTAATTTAATAAATAAAGTGATTTATCCTCAACTTAACTAATTTTTGAATTAAAATAACTGATTTATGGGTTGATCAAATATTAAATCAAACTTTATTCAAAAACTATATTATTAAATATTGACAACTGATAAGAATTAATTAAATAAGAATTTAATTAATTAGTCATAAGATTTTTTATTTATTGTCAAAATTAAATAATACAATTTAGGAATAAATATAATTAAATCTAATTAAATAATTAAGTGGTAGAATTAAATTAATTAATTAAATATTCATCAATTCAATTAATCAACTTTAGGATAAATAATGACATTTATCATCAAATAATATTCAATTAAAGATAATTAGGATAAATAAGGAATATTCTCCGATGCCCAATTTAGGATAATCAATTAGGATTCAATAATGTGCAGATGTGCCTTAGGTTAGGAATTTGATGTCAATTTCATTCGAATCAAAGATGTAGGAGGTTAATGAACCTATATCCCATTTTTGGGGTATTACATTTTGCCCCTCTTTGAATCACTGTGCAAAGCGTAGTGGTTCAAAGAATAATTTGTGTTTGATAAAGATGTATGAAACTGATTTGAAAGATTAACTGATTCTAAGATAGAAACTGATTGAAAGATTTGAAGATGTTAGATTTAGGTCATGATTGACCAAAGATAATGTTAACTATAGCAACAATGAACCGATGATTATGAAAAAGTGCCAAAATGCCTGATTCTGAACCTTATGATTGCGAAGAAGTGAGTGACCGATTCCAGACCTGATTGTCCTAAAAAGAATCATATTGGTATCACATCCTAAACCCATCAGTTATGAAGAAATAAGGAAATAACACTAATGAACTGATAGTTACAAAAAGTTGATACAGTTTACAAGACAGATTAGGATACTAGATTGATATGGATCTTGATGAATCTGATATGCCCCAAGAATCAATAGATTTTCCCTAAGCGACAAGGAATTTAGATGAATCAACAACTAGACATGGTTGTTGTCTTGATTACTAAGGAAAGATTTGATTTACAGATTGATTTACAGACTTGAATGATGTGCAATACCATGCCCCCTTTGGGATGAAAATTAGAATCTTGACAAGAAAAGTTAGCGTTGAATGGTTTAGAAGCACGTTAATTGATTTGAGAATTGGTTATGCACATTCGAGAATGTGTTATGCATCATTTGGAGGTCCAAAAGACCAAGTTTGACTAGGTTTCACCATGAGTTGACCATGGTTGACCAAGTTAAAATTTGAATAGTTTGATGTAAGATAATCAGTTAAGTTGAATTCTAGATTTCTTTGATGATTAGAAGGTTGATTATGCAAGCAGTTGGCAATATAAATGATCTTAGATTTTGATTTTGATCCTGAAAATGGATTATACTTGTTGTTTTGTTGGAGGGACCTTCATAGAATGCTTAGTCCTTATGTCATGTTTAGAATTTTTGTTTTTAAAGAATCGTTTAAGTGTTCAAGCAATTTGTGAGACCATGTAAATATGCAAAATGCAAAATGACATGCAGAATGAAATGCAAACCTAAGACCTAAGACCTAGTCACTGATCATGTGTCGATTTGTTGTCATTATTGAACTTTTTAGGTAACCAGATAAATCAATATGATTCCCACTAGTTATGAAACTATAGACATACGAATATTGATTTGTATGCATAAGAATCAATACAATGCCCACTGGCTAGACAACCATTGACATATGAATATTGATTTAGTTTTCAAAATGTCAGATTAAATATAAGCACCAAGGCACAAACACCAGGATGACCTAAATATCATGTCCATTTTGATATAGCAATTTGTATAAGCATCAAAACATAGACATCACGATGACTAGAATATGCCTTGCGTAACAAACACATCAAACAGTCAAGAGATCATTCTAAATCCAATGTGAATTACCCATAGTGACCCTTTATCATTCACATCCTTAGGTAAAATCTTGTTTTACAGTGGGAGGAAGAATTCACTCAAAAAGACAATAGTTAGATCAAACCTCCTTGAATTGTTTTAGGTATCAATGGTCGAGGTACTCATGGCCATCCAATTCAAGATAGAGGCTCTTACAAACAGACACCATTTCAATCCAAAATTTCCAAAGTTATTATATTTTCACATACAAGTAGAAAACAAAGAAAAGATTGTGCCCCCAATCATCACTCTCTAAATCCTATAAAGGACATCATCGAAGAGCTTGAAAAGGCACAATATGCAAAAAAATCTCAATGCGAATCTATAAGCATACAAGGAGATAAAAGAATGAAGCATAGATTATTTTCACTTTGTGTTATGTTTGATTGTGTTGTTGTAGATGCAAAATCCTTTATGGAGAGGAGACTGACTAATGAAATCAAATGAAGCTTCAAAGGACTCTGACTGCATATGACATGCCTAAGATATACTCGAGGCCATAGGATATGACTTTGATTGCCCCTAATTTTGAACTTTGATAGGATACAGACGCTTTTGCCAATTGGTGTACAGACTGACTTATTGAAAATAGGAATGCGAAAACAAACTAGGAAATATGTACAAACTAAAGCAAGACTAAAAGCTGGGAAAGACCAAGATTGCACTGATAGATGGAGCATTTTGAACAAGTGGTGCCCATTTGCCAGGTTTTCACCATCTTGGCAGAGATTCTATTTTTGCTACCAAGGCACCTATTTCCAGGTTTTCACCAAGGCACTTTTTCTTTTCCTCATTTTTTGTATTTTTCATTTTTTCAATTTTTGTGTAGTTTTTAACTCTTTTTGCTTTTTTTGTGATACATCAAGGTGCCTATTGCTATGTTTTCACCAAGATGTTCATTTTTTTAGGACTTTTTTAGATTTTTATAATTTTTTCAAACATTTTACAAAGACTAAATGCCTTAGGCATAGAATTTCTTCAAATGGAGAATGTTGATTAGTTCTCATAGCTGTTCTCCTTTAGTCATTGAGAGTTGATAGGCTCCATAGCCAAAATTAGCAGTGATAAGAAAGGGACCCAGCTAGTTGGGTTCAAACTTCCCCTTGCACTCTCTATGTGATTGATTTTTAGGATTCTTTCTCAAGATTAGATTGCCAACCTAAAATTATCTGTGTCTAACTTTCTTGTTGTAGCCTCTAGACATTCTCTTCTGATATACTCTGAGATGATCATATGCTACTTTTTTGCGCACATGATGCAGGAGCATCTCAGGCTTTGAGCAATCTTGCATCATCCAAAAACATTTCCTGATTTCTGTACCTATTTTCTATTGTTTGCATTATAATCTTTGCATTTGTTGGTTTCATGTTGTGAGAAGTTTACATTATGTTGAGAACCTATTTGGGAACCTTCTCCTATGAGCACATAAATATTGGATGGACTGTTTTAAAGTTACAGTTGTTTTCCTTGTCGTCAGAATAGTATTTTCTTGCATTTTTGGAGCTGATTGCAGGATGTGGTGCTAATGAATCTTAATGATTCAGCCTTTTTTACCTTAGGACCTTAAAGAGGACATAAATTACTATCATTTCCCAAGGGTGAAACTCCTAATTCATTATGAGTAAAAATTTATGGCCATTTTTCCCCAGGACCTATTTTATGCCAATTTTTAGATGAAATGTGTAGTGTTTCTTCTTGCCGACTTACGTGTGATAAAATGGGGCCTTTCGTAGTTAAAGGAATTTTCTTGGGTCATGTGAGGACCTAAATCCAAAGTCCCATCAAGTGGTGATCACTCTTTCATTATTTTTTATTTAAATCTTCCAGACTTGACCTATATTGTAATTAAAGCCTGACTGGCTGACTTGTGGCTTAGGTGGCTATATATTGAGGGCTTGGGTAGATGTTTGGGGGTAAGTTGGATGGTATATTGGTAGCATGAGAGTAGAATCATAATTTGATCTTGAGAGATCTTGAAGATCAAACTATTTATCTGATATTATAATAGTAGAGCTAGTGGTTTGCATGCTTGGAGACAAGGAGATTGCTTGGAGGCTTGCGAGCTCAAGTTCAGATCTACCTTAGTGTTTCCATCAGTTGCTGATTTGTTTCAAAGCTGAACTAGCTAGAGGGATAGAAGAAATAATTTTTATTTTATTTGGCCCTAACCCAGAAGACCTTACAGTCGGGCATGTTAATGAAAATTTAGTTGAAAACATATTCTTGTTGTGTAATTCTGCATTGTGGTGTTTTGTTGCTTGTTTGGACTATCCTTAATTGGATCCTCCTTACCTGACCTACGTCAAGTGGTATCAGAGATTGAAGATCTTGAGTGTGTAAACTAGTTGAGGTTGTTTATACCAGGACCTTATTGGTGACTTGTTACTTTGGATTTAAATCTTTGAGGATGCCTCCAAGAAGATTGGATCCTAGAGTAATTGTAGATCTTTGTGATGCTTTGGAATCAAAGATTACAGAGAAGGTGAAATCAGATTTTAGATTTGAGATGGAATTAATGAAGAATGACATGATTGTTGAGATTGTGAGGACTATTTTTGGTATGCCAAGGAATCTTGGTACTGATGACGGTTATGAGGAAGTTGTTGAAGACTTTGAAGCTGTTGGATCTAGTGGTGATGACCAGAGGGATAGATCTAGTGAAGATAGAGCTAGTCAGTTGCATAGATCCAGAGCTCAGTTAAGTAATAACTACTAAATGGAATTTTCTAACTTCTCTGGTACTTTGAAACTTGAGACTTTGATTGATTGGATTGGTGAGTTAGAAGACTTCTTTGAGCTTGAAGAAATTGAAGATCCTCTTAGAGTGAGATTGGCACAAACTAAGTTGAAAGGCCATGCTTCTCTTTGGTGGAAAGAATTACAAAGAGATAGTGAAGATGAAGGTGAAATGAAGATCAATTAGTGGAGGTTGATGGTGACTACGTTAAAAGATAAGTTCATACCTATTGACTATGAGCTTGTCTTGTTTAAGAAGTTGCAGAATCTAAAGCAAAAAGATTTGACTATTGAAGACTATACCGAGGAGTTCTACAAACTTACTATTAGGTCTGGGCACAGAGAACTTGGTAAGAAAAAGGTAGCTCGGTATGTAAATGGTCTAAGGTTCAATATTCAAGATGAGATTGGTATGATGAAGATTGATTTAGTTGAGGATGCTTATCAGTATGCTCTGAAGGTAGAAGATAAGTTGAAAAGGAGGCAACATGGTAATTCTCGAGGAAAGGAGAAGATTGATCACTCGGTGAAGGACAAGCCTATTGTTGAAGATGAACATAAAACTACAAATTTGAAAAAGAAGACAGGTAGGATTATCTTTAAGGGTACTTTTTATAATTATGGTGGAGGAGGACATAGAGCTTTTGAGTGTACACAAAAGAAGTTTGGTGATCATAGGAATGCTATGGTGAATGAAAGCATATTGAATGAACCTGAGATAGGATCTGAGAACTTGCTGATTTAGAGAACATTACTTGGTACTAAGGTGGAACCTTGTCAAAGGAGTAATTTGTTCAAGACTCGATGCAAGTCAAGAGGTAAAATTTGTGATGTTATTGTGGATAGTGGTAGTACTAATAACCTTGTGGCTGAGGACATGGTTTAGAAACTTGGTTTGAAGAGAATGAAGCACCCTTATCCTTATAGGATTGGCTAGTTGCAAGATGTTCATGCTCTAGAAGTAAGGGAGCAGTGTCTTGTTGATTTTCAGATTGGCCAGTATAAGGATCAAGTGTTGTGTGATATTGTGAACATGAGTAGTTGTCATATGTTGCTCGATAGACCTTGGCAATATGATTGTAAGGATATGCATGACTATGTCAAGAATGTGTTTACTATTGAGAAGCATGATAGAAATTTTTCCCTGATGCCTTTTCTAGATACAAAATTTGGTAGGAGGAACTTGAGTTTTGGTAGCCAAGTTGGGTTGTCAAATCTAGAAAGAATTGGAGATCAATATGGAGAACAGGCCTGTGTGTTGTCTAGGAAAGACTTGAAGAGGCAAACGAAGCATAAGTGGAAGAATTTGCAAAGTGAAGACTTGGAGGACATGTATGTGAAGAACCATTTTGGGGTTTATGTTTTGAATCCCAAAATATGTCCTTCCATCCATTAAGAACATCTTTTGTAACCTAGGGTGTCTGATGCAGGAGCATCTCAGGCTTTGAGCAATCTTGCATCAACCAAAAACATTTCCTGATTTCTGTACCTATTTTCTATTGTTTGCATTATAATATTTGCATTTTTTGGTTTCATGTTGTGAGAAGTTTACATTATGTTGAGAACCTATTCGGGAACCTTCCCTATGACCACATAAAGATTGGATGGACTATTTTAAAGTTACAGTTGTTTTCCTTGCTGTTGGAATAGTATTTTCCTACATTTTTGGAGCTGATTGCCGGATGTGGCACTAATTATCCTTAATGATTCAGCCTTTTCACCCTTAAAATCTTAAAGAGGACCTAAATTAATATCATTTCCCAAGAGAACAACTCCTAATTCATTATGAGTAAAAAGTTATGGCCATTTTTCCCCAAGACCTATTTTTTGCCAGTTTTCAGATGAAACATGTAGTGTTTCTTCTTGCCCACTTACATGTGATAAAATGGGGCCTTGCATAGTTAAAGGCATGTTCTTGGGTCATGTGAGGACCTAAATCAAAATTTTCATCAAGTGGTGATCACTCTTTCATTATTTTTTATTTAAATCTTCCAGACCAGACCTATATTGTAATTAAAGCCTAACTGGCCCACTTGTGGCTTAGGTGGCTATATATGAGGGCTTGGGTAGATGTTTGGGGGTAAGTTTGATGGTAGATTGGTAGAATGAGAGTAGATTCATAATTGGATCTTGAGAGATCTTGAAGATCAGACTGTTTATCTGATATTATAACAGTAGAGCTAGTGGTTTGCATGCTTGGAGATAAGAGATTGCTTGGAGGCTTGCGAGCCCAAGTTCAGATTTGCCTTAGTGTTTCCATCAGTTGCTGATTTGTTTCAGAGCTGAACTAGCTAGAGGGATAGAAGAAATACTTTTTATTTTATTTTTCCCTAACCTAGAAGGCCTTACAGCTGGGCATGTTAATGAAAATTTAGTTGAAAATATATTATTATTGTGTAATTCTTCATTATGGTGTTTTGTTGCTTGTTTGGACTGTCCTTAATTGGATCCTCCTTACCTGACCTACGTCAACTCATCTAGTAGTTCAAGTTCTTGCAACCTAGACACTTTTTAGTCATCATCAGTTACTAGACCATGCATTATGATTCTTAGTGATGGGATTTCAACCTCAATAGGTAGTACCGCTTCAGACCTATAAACTAAGGTGAAAGGTGTAGCCCTAATGAGTGTTGTAGGCTTAGAGAGTTGTATTGATCATGAGAAGCTAGTCTCTTCCTATTTTATTAACTATACGGTGTAATATTTTCAATAGATTCTTGTTAGAAGCCTTTGCTTGTCCATTCCCTTGAGGATAGTAGATAGATGACCAATGTTCTATAATCTTGAATTTGGCACATAGATCATCTAGGTCTTTGTTCTTGAATTTTCCACCATTATCTATAACTCTAGAATGTGGAATACAATACCGACATATGATGTAGTTCAGAATGAACATAGAGATTTTCTTGCCAGTGGCTTGAGTTAAAGGGACTGCTTCTACCCATTTTGTGAAATAATATGTAGCTGTGATTATATGGGTATGTCCATTAGAAGAATGAGGATGTATGGATCCTATAAGATCAAATTCCCATTGGTGAAAAGGTCATTGTGTAGTGAAGGTAATTAGATCTCTTCCTGGTGCATAAATTAGATTTCCATGTACTTGGCACTATTGATATTTCTTAGCAAACTTGATAGCCTCTTTCTCCATTTCTGGCCAATAGTACCCAACCCTAATAATTTTTTGGGCTAGTGTTAAACTGTTCAAGTGTGGCCCACAAATCCCATCATGGACTTCCTATAACACATGTTGAGACTCTTCCCATTCTAAACATCTAAGTAGCATACCATCTAGACCTCATTTGTATAGATCATGACCAATGATAACATATCGGGATGCATTGTGGATAAGGTATCGGGGATGATTTGGTCTTTGAGATAGGAGAAAAGGTTTTTATATCTAGATGAATCATGACCTACAATAGTGCAGGTCATGCGGGTATCAAGAGAATCATATGTAGGATAAGATAGTGCTTCTACTAGGAACTTATAGCATAGCTCATGTTCAGGCTACTGTAATAAAGTAGATAGCATTTCCATTACATCGGCAGTCTTGTTCTTTGTTCTAGGTATTTGCTCAAAGGTGATACATATGAAGTATTTCTTTAGATCATCTACCATTCTCTTGTATGGAATGATCTTTTCATCTTTCATTTGATACACATTATTGACTTGGTGTATTACAAGTTTTGAGTCTCCATGAATTTGTAATTTTTTTACTCTCCACTCAATTGCTATTTTCATACCATTAAGAAGGGCCTAATATTCAGCAATATTGTTTGTACAAGGAAACTTGATTCGAAATGCCTTAGGAATTGAGTATCCTTGAGGAGTGATGAACAATATGCCTGCTCCTGATCCATTCTATGTATAGGAGCCGTCAAAGAACAATTTCCATTCTCTAGAAGAAAAATTCATGATAGAGGAATCTTGGAATTCCATTTGCATTGGTGTATCATCAAACATAGGTGCATCCACAAATTGATCAGTAATAACTTGACCTTTAATATATTTTCTTTCAACATATTCAATGTCAAATTCAATTAATAGCATCACCCATTTAGCTAGTCTACCTATGAGGGCAGCTTTGCTTAGTAGGTACTTTAGTGGATCAATCTTAGCTACCAAATGTGTGGTATGAGCCAACATATAATGTCTTAGTTTCCATGATGCAAAGATCATAGCTAGACAAGCCTTTTCAATCATGGAATAGTTCTTTTCATATGCTACCAATGTTCTACTAATATAGTAAATAGCTCTTTCCTTCTTATTCTCATCATGTTGTGCAAGCAATGCCCCCAATGATGTATCTATTGCAGAGACATATAAGATCAATGGCTTCCCTTGAATAGGAGGCATCAAGATAGGAGGATTTGATAGATATTTCTTTATATGATTAAATTTCTTTTCACATTCCTCGTTCCATGCAAAGGTCACACCTTTATGTAATGTCTTTGTAAAAGGTTGTGATATGTCTGCTAGCTGAGATATGAAGCATCTAATAGATTGAACTCTCCCTTATAATGTTCTCATTTGACTAATATTCTTGGGAGGTTGCATCTCCATGATAGCTTTAACCTTTGTAGGATCTACTTCAATACCTTTTTTTTTAAACAATGTAACTTAGGAGTTTCCCAGAAGTGACACCAAAAGAACACTTCTTAGGGTTCAATCTGAGACTAAACTTCTCCATTTGATCTAGTATTTTCCTTAAATGATTCAAATATTCATATCTTATCATAGATTTTGCTAAAGTATCATTAACATAATCCTCCATGGTTTGATGCATCATGTCATCGAAGATAGATGTCATAGCTCTCTGATATATAGCACTAGCATTCTTAAGCCCAAATGGCATGACATTCCAACAAAAAGTACCCCATGCACATGTGAAAGAAGTTTTCTCTTGATCCTCTAGAACAATTTTTATTTGATTATATCCAAAAAACCATCCATCAAGGAATACATCTCAAAACCCACAGTCATGTCCACTATCATATCAATGTTAGGTAGTGGAAAATCATCCTTTAGGCATGCTTTATTCACATCTCTAAAGTCTATGCACACTCTAATTGATCTATCCAGTTTAGAAATAGGCACAATATTTGAGATCCATTCAGCATAGTCAATCACTCAAATGAATTCAGCTTTTAGTAGTTTCTCTAATTCAGTTTTGACCAAGAGTGCAACATGTGGATGCATCTTTCTCAATTTTTGCTTAACAAGTTTGATGTTTGGAGCTATAGACAAATGGTGCATTATAATATTAGGATCCAACCCTAGCATATCCAAATATTTCAATGCAAAGTTGATCTTTTTCTTTGTTAGGAATGTAGTAATTTTTTTCTTTTCTTCTTCTGATAAGGATTGTGCTATATGAATCAACTATGGTTCCTCTATTGTTCCAAAGTTGATATATTGATTGGGCTCAATTAGTACTAGAGATCTATCATGTAAATGACTCAAAATGACATCAAAAATATCATCCTTAGGTGCCTCAGACAGGTTTTCACCTTCGGATACATCTTTTATTTTTACTTTTGTAGGTTCTAAGACTGCCACAAAGTGGTTTTCACCCTCAAAACTCCTTTTCTTTTTATTTTTATTCTTATTCTTTTGACTAAGATACTTGATATCCAAATCCATCATGCTAACGCTCGGTTCACTAATGGAAGTCCTCATAGGCTCAACTGCATTGAGGTAGCAAGCAAGGGCATAGTCATTTGGAAAAGTATAGATACCTTGGCTCGGGTTCATGGAGGATTGGTCAAGAAGTTCAGGATGTTGGATATTCAAAGTGGTGAAATATTGGGAGATAGTGTTTACGGATATGGATCTTTCATCATTGTTCCTAACCTGATGCTTGAGTTCAAAGGTGATATTACAACTTAAGACATTCAATTCATGAATAGGCTCAATGTCATTGTGGGAGTCCACTTCAGCCATTGGTGGATCAGACTCGTTAAGTTCTTCATATTTCTCTAGACTTACGTTGTGTTTAGGTGCATATTGGTGAATAACATCATGTTTTTCTATGATAAGCTCATCTTCCTCTAGAATGGCTCCCCATTCATAGTCATTTGATTCCTCATCTATGCCTCTAGGAAACTTAAGAACATGAGTAAAGTCAAGATGAATACCCCAAGAAGGGTTACCCTCAGATTCTAATTTGAATTCATACTCATAGGAATATGTTTCAGAATAACTACCACCTTCCTCTTTGTCTATTTGATTGCCTTTGAGATTAGCTAGTTCTTGTAGTGCAACTGTCTCTTGCTTTATAGTAGGTTCTTGTGTTTCTACTACATTGATTATTTTTACTGGATCATCTTCAGCTTCACGGAGGTCTTTTATTTCCTTAGTAAAATGCTCATAAGGAATGAGATCTTCAGTGGTGTCTAAATCATCACTATTAGATTATTCTGTTGTTTCTCCCTTTAGTTGATTTGTTGTAGATGGCTCAATCTATTCTAAGACATGTGGGGAGTTCTTGCTAAGATAGAAATTCTTCTTCTTATATCCTAGACCCGTTGTATTCTTTTTTGCTTGGCCACAATGGTCAAGAGGTGATAGAAGACCTTTACCCTATAGTCCTAGAGGTCCTTTTCAAGTATATCCCATTTTTGTGATCAATTTGTCCCCTAGGCCATATGACTTAGAAGAGACCTTCAGTGTTTTAGCATCACATGTTTGAACATTTTGAGATTCATGTTCATCTTTGTATAGCCATGTAAGCACAGCTTCATCTTCTTCAAACTCTTGTTTGGACACTTGTTCTACAACAAAATTTCCTTTATATGCCTTAAGAGGTTCTTTAGACTCTAGTTTGGACTGTTTTAGATTTTTCCCATAGGACTTAGGTGAGATAGGGAGAGATGTCAAAGATAAGACTGGCTCTATAGTATATTCTCCCATACCATTTTGTTTGATTTTAACCTCTTTAGAAATGTCTTCCATCTTGGATGTTGAAGCAATGTCTAGCTTCTTAGTGGAAGATTCTATGTTATTAGGAACAAGTTTATTAGCACTTTCTTTCAATGCATTGCAAGTTGTATATAGATCAGCTAGAATCATCACTTCTATTCCATAAGGAAATTTCAAACACTGATGGTACATAGAAGGAATAGCTTTCATTTCATGTATCCAAGGTCTCCCTAGAAGGATGTTGTAAGCCAAAGGTAGATCAAGAACTTGACATGTAGTATCTCTGATGACTGGACCTATTTAGATAGTTAAGACAATTGTTCCTTTGGAAGATCTTTCTTTCTCATCATATGCTTTGATAGTTATATTCTTTCTAGGATCAATGGCCATTTCTAAAAACTCCAGTTGTGTGATCAATCTAAAAGAACAAATGTTTAGACCAGTGCCCCCATCTATCAACACATGTTTGACATGGTGGTTTTGGATCAAGACTTCAATATGCAAGGGCTGGTTATGCAGATGACTCAAGGAGTTATCATCTTCCTCTGAAAAGGAGATATACTATAGAGATGTAAGATGACCAACCATAGTCTAGAATCTATCTAAATCAATTTTATCAAGAACATTGGATCTAAGAAAAGCTTTTTCTAGAATGTCTCTATGAGCTAGAGATATCTTAAGTAACTCAAACATGGAGATTTTTGCATTGGCATGCTGGAGTTGTTGGACAATATTGTATGATGTAGGTCTCATGTCTTTAGGATTTGATGATTTATGTGTAGCTTTCTATTTAGAAGTAGATGAAAGATTGAAAGGCATCTTAGGGAGATTGGATGGATCTGGGATTTGTCCTTGCAGATGTGTCTAAGCTTGTGATCAAGTAACTACATTAGTTGATTGATTATCTCTATCTTTTCTCACAATTTTGATGACATTGCAACACTCAAATAGACATGGTTCAACCATATTGATCATAGAATTGTTTCCAAAGTAGGCATAATTGACTTTAGCACCCATATAAGGCTAAGAAGAAGAATCTTCTTTACCATGTTTCAGAAATAGTTCTATGAATGTTGTATGATCATTATTGCTCTTATGATTGTCAATCATGATTTCTCCATTATCGATTTTGTCTTGTATGATGTGTTTCAAGCGAACATAGTTATTAGTTTTATGACCCTTATTATGATGGAAGTCATAGAAATCATTCTCTCTCCACCATTTCAGTTTAGGTTCAGGATCAAATACTTTTATCTCAGGCAAGTAAATGATGTTGTTAGCCAATAGAGTTTTCATGGCAGATTCCAAGGACTCTCCAAGAGGAGTGAATTTGCGGTTAGGATCTGTAGCCCAAGGTTTGTAAGTAGATGGCTTCTTGTTAGATTCTAATGTTTTAGCTTTAGAAGCTTTGATGGCTTGGGTGCCAATAGTGAGATTGAAAGTAGGTGCCTTGGATGGTGCATGGATAGCATCAACAATGCTATCAATGACAACACCTTTATTCTTATTCCATTTTTTGTTCTTGTCCTTAGAACTAGATCCAAATTCATACTTGTCCTTTTAAAGTGTGATGTCTCCTTTTTTTCACAAGTACTTTCTTAATTTTGATCGCATTATCTACCATCTTATCAAAGGATGTATGATTTTGTATTTGTAAAGGGTAGTTGATTTTTGGAACAAGATTATTGATGAATATTTCTAGTTTCTCAATTTCTAGAATAGATCTAGCATATAGAGAAAATTTCTTCCTCTATCTATTGAGAAATGTCAAGAATGGTTCTCCTGGATATTGTTTCAAATTGCAGATGTCGATCATGGTGACCGGATGCTAGATATTGTAGGATTATTGTTGATAGAATAGTTTGATTAACTCCTCAAAAGTTTTGATAGTAGGAGGCATCCTAGAAAACTAATGAATGGCTTCTCCTCCTAGAGATTGAGGGAAGAGACACACTAAGTAGGTTGGTTCATGCATGAACTCCATAGATTGAGTACAAAATTCTTTGACATGATCTTGATGATCAAAGTTTCTATCATACTTATCATACTTAGGTATCTCCACTCTTTTAGGGAATGGTAGCATGTACAAGTCCTTATCAAATGGAAAAGGGCATAGGGCCTCCATGGAGAACTCCTTAGGTTCCTTTTCTTTCTCTATTTTGTTGAGCTTGACTTGCATGGCATGCATCTATTTCATCATAGCCATGATAGGGGTTTCTTCCTCATGCGTAATGATATTTTCAACATTAAAGTTTGGAGGAAGTTTAGCTCCTTGATAAGCTAATTCTAGAAAGTATGCCTCTCTATCTTCTTTCAAGAAATGCCTCATCATTTTCTTGAAGTCATCATCATTTCAATATCAAGGAATTTTAGAAGGTGTAGGTTCTTGATCCACACGATGTTGGGAATGAGGTCCTTGAGACCCATGATGTGTCCCTCCTTGAGACATGTTAGGATTTTTAGGACTCCCTGGGATAGATTGAGGTGGAGTTTTTTTATTACCTCTGTGAGGTAATGGAGGGGGTATGT
The DNA here is from genome assembly GCA_027943335.1 of Chamaecyparis obtusa. Lineage (NCBI taxonomy): Eukaryota > Viridiplantae > Streptophyta > Pinopsida > Cupressales > Cupressaceae > Chamaecyparis > Chamaecyparis obtusa. The sequence goes on from BSBK01003892.1 coordinate 142,315, forward strand.
AACCAATTTTCAATCAAAAATTGCCAAGACCATTGTCTTTGTAAAGACCTGAATTGTAAATTTGCTCAAGGTTTGGACCCAAGTGAGTAGTCAAAGGTATGGTATTGGTGTTAGGAATAGTCCCAAGAGATAACTAAGAGGGGGGGGTGAATCAGTTATCTAAAAGTTTCAATTCTTTATCAAATTAAGTATACTTAAACATAAAGCATAAACACAATGAAAGAACACATGAACACAACACCAATATTTTGGTTATGGGGAAACCCAAATAGGTAAAAACCCTAGTGGGAATTGACACCCACTAATATTTTTCACTAGTGTATTATGATCCTTGTTAGAAGATCCTTAACCCTATTAGGAGTTGCTTTACAATATTTTTAGTACAGTAGACCTGGTCAAGGGTCAGACCCTATTAGGAGTCTTTTACAATTGTCCCTATTAGGGGAGAGGACGCATTGTCCGAGAGCTCACTACTCAAAGGGGTGAAGGCTACAACCTTTTGAATAATAGATAAACACTATATCTGGATCTTGGTGAACTTCACTTTGACCTATTGTTTGGATCAGTTCCAATGTATATCACAAATACTTTACTTGGTCACATAAACCTTCTTCTAATGGCTCAACACTTTGCACACTCTACTCTGCTCTACTTGACCAGGAATCACCTTAATATAATTAAGTCAACCTATTAGAACCACCTTGAAATCATAATAGAGAAACCATAACAAACTTTGATAAACATTATGTCAGCTCTACTATGTACGCAACACATTCTAGGACCTATCCAATAAGATAATTGTAGACGCACGCTACACATTGTTGGCTCTACCAAAACAACTGGATCTTTCTCCTCAAGCTAAATTACTTCATGTTCTCTTAACTTAACATCAATAACTCTCCTCTAAGCTTAAATCCAAGGGCACATACCCACTAGATAAGCGCAACTCTATAACCAATAAAATCTATGTCGGCTCTTCTGAACAAACATAGGAAACTACTACTAGTGAATAGCGACTACATAACTTCACTTCTACTCATCACCAGACTATGCATCCATGACTAAAACATCACTAACATGTCTTCAACATATATCCAAGTGTGAAAGGCTCCATGATAACTATACAAACAACCATATACAGAACACTGCCTATTACTCTGTCAGGAACACTACTGACACATGTTGTTGTGTAACTATCTGTACTAATAGTTAACCTCTATCCCCATGATATCATGTTGATATCATGTCCATGCTTCATAAACTAAAAGCTTACTACATAAGACTTCCACACATGCTAATTTCCATATGTTTTCATCAATGACGAACATACAGTCTATACTGGCCTGCTGGCAAATCTCCAACAATCTCCCCCTTTGGCATTGATGGCAACATGTGGAATGAAAAACCACCACCAAACCAAATGAACATTTCTTTTATAACATTCTCCATTTCCTCTTCAAAACTCCCCCAAAGATGAATCTTCCATCTTCTGCAATATTTTCCAATATTCTCTATTTCCTCAACTGAACTATTGTCATAACTGAATGATGCTCCCCCTTAGTATATTACTCCTTTTTACTACTATTTTTCATGACTATATATTACTCCCCCTTTGACATCAATGGAAAAGGGTGCCATTCATTTTAAGCACTGGTACTACTCTTGAGGTAGAGTAGTCAACATTCCATCAGTCCCTAAGGACTAATGCCTTTCCTTCTTTCTTCTAAGAAGAATCAGGGAAGGGAATTACTCCCAACTTCTCCCTGAGATACTTAAAAGTATCCTTAGGCAAGGGCTTTGTGAATATATCAGCCAACTGATCTTTAGTACTCACATAGTCCAACTTGACTTCTTTTCTTACCACTTTCTCTCTTAGGAAGTGATACTTGATCTCAATGTGCTTTGTCTTTGCATGCATCACAAGGTTCTTCGACATATTGATAGTGCTAGTGTTATCACAGTGAATAAAAATAGGATAATCAATCTAAATTCCAAAAATCTTTATCATCTGCTTGACCCAAACAATTGTAGAAAAATTTAGGGTTGTTGCAACATACTCCACTTCTACTGTTGACTGAGAAATACAATTATGTTTCTTGTTTGTCCAGGTGACAAGTCTATCACCAAGAAACACTTCTCCACCTAATGTACTCTTTCTATCATCAACACATCCTACCCAATTTGCATCAATGTACACATGAAGATCAACATTTTTTGAATTAGGATACCATAGACCATAATCTATAGTGCACTGCAAGTATCTGAATATTCTCTTTACTGCCATGAGGTGACTTCTTAGGTTTTGTTGCAAATCTTCCAACTATTCCAACTGCATTGGAAATGTCAAGTCTAGTCTAAGTAAGATATATGAGTTTACCAATCATATACTTATACAATGTTATATCTACTACTAGTGAGTCATCTTGTTTTGTAAGCTTGCATCTAGTGATCATAGGGGTTCCTACTAGCTTGCAATCATCCATTTTGAATTTCTTCAGTATCTCTTCCACATACTTGGATAGATTAATAAAAATTCTTCTTTTCTACTGCACATTTAGTCCCAAAAAATATTTGATAGGACCAATCATACTCATCTCAAACTCATTCTAAATTTCTTAGGCAAATTCTGCACTTAGTTTGTCATTACCTCTAAAGATAATGTCATCAAAAAATATAGCTACAAGTAGTAGACCTTCAAAAGTCTCTCTAATGAATAGATTACAATATATTTCTCCTTTCTTGAATCCAATCTTTGTTAGATATCCATCTAGTCCCTCATACCATGCTCTAGGAGATTTCTTAAGTCCATAAAGGGCCTTCTTTAATCTGCATACCATATCAGGTTTGTCTGATAAGGTGAATCTTTATGGCTGCTCAATGTATACTTCTTCTTTCAAATCTCCATTCAAGAATGCTAACTTGACATCCATCTGATATAATTTGAAGATTTTGACTATAGCATTAGCTAGAAACAACTTAATAGCTTCTAATCTACTCACAAGTGCAAATGTGTCTAAATAATCAATGCCTTCTCTTTGTGCATACCCTTTACATACTAACCTTGCTTTGTTTCTTACTACTGTACCATCTTCATTCATCTTGTTTATGAATATCCACTTTGTTCCAATCACATTCTTATCACTAGGTCTTGGGACCAAATCCCAAGTGTCATTCTTAACAATATGATCAAGTTCTTCTTTCATAGCATCATGCCAATCTAAATCATTACATGCATCTTCAACACTTAAAGGTTCAATCTGAGATAGTAAACATGTCACTTCACTGTTAGCTGATTTCTTTGCTTGTGATCTTGTCAAGACTTTGTCACTCTAATCTCCAATGATGTCTTTCTTGGAATGATTTCTAGATGTAAACTTTGGAACCGTAGGTGATGCAGACTCATTAGCCTTAGGATTTTCTTCTTCACTTGTCTTGGGGTCATTGAATAACACATCAATACTATCAAACATTTCTTCAATAACTATTTCACTGGTGGAGGGTCTGGGTTCTTCTTCAATCATGGGTGAGTAATCATGATATCTTTCTTGAGCCATAAAATTTTCATCAATCTTAACATGAGCACTTTCAATGATCTTTTTCAATCTTAAATTGAAACATCTATAAGCTTTACTTTTAGTAGAGTAACTAAGGAAAATACCTTCATCACTTCTTGCATCAAAATTGCCTACTGCTTCATCCCTCTTGATGTAGCACTTGCTTCCAAATATTTTGAAGTATTTTTCTATGGGAACATTACCAAACCATAGTTTATATGGTGTTTTTTTAGTGCCTAGACTCAATTGAATTCTATTGATGGTGTAGACTATTGTATTGACCACATCTCTCCAATAGGTGTGTGCAACTTTTCCTTCAATCATGATGGTGTGCGTTGTATCAAGGATGATCCTATTCCTTCTCTCTACAATTCCATTCTACTAAGGGGTTCTAGGTGCACTTAACTATCTCTTTATGCCATGTTCTTCGCAATACTCATAGAATCTATCAAAGGTGAATTATCCTCCTCTATCCAATCTCAAACATTTTATCTTTAGTCCAGATTCATTTTGAACCTTATCTTTGAATATTTTCAACTTCTCAAATGCTTCTAACTTATTTTTCAAGAACACAACCCACAAAATCCTAGTATAATCATCAACAAACAAAATGAAATACCTTTCACCATAGTATGATCTTGTTTGTGTTGGACTACATAGGTCTATATGAATCAGATCGAACTTGTTCTCTACTGAATTGTGCTTGCTCCTGAATGAATTTCTCACATGCTTTCCCATTACACATTCCCTGCATATAGTATCAACTAGCTTTTCTATGCTAGGAAGATCTCTAACTACCTTTACATTGCTTATCTTTACTATGTTATCAAAATTGATATGACATAATCCTTTATGCCACAACCAACTGTCATCAAATTTTTCAACAAAACAACTTGCTTCAGAATTGAGTTGGAAAACATTACCTCTAGTCTTTGACCCTGATGTAATCATAACACCATCCTTGTTGTTAATGATGCATTTGTCATTTTTGAACTCCAACTGATAGCCTTTTCCAAGTAACTATCCAACACTAAGAAGGTTATGTTTCAAACCATCAATATAAAGAACATCATCAGTACTATTCTTTCCATCCAAGGTGATGGCTCCTCTACCAACTATTGGTTTAGGAGTGTTGTCTCCAAATCTGACCATACCACCATTATATTTGTCTAGATGAACAAATCTATCTTTATCACCTATCATGTGATCTGAACAACCACTATCTATAATCCAGTCTATCCTTATATCAACTTGTGAAAGCAATGCTAGCTCTTGTTCCTTTTTATTATTTTTATGATTTGTCTTATTATTCATTTTGTCTACAATAGCAATGAATCCAATTTCTTCTTCACCTAGTTTATCATCTGAAACTCTATCTCCAACATAGTAGCATTCCTTAGAATACTTAGGCTTGTAATCCTTTTTGAACTTTCTAGCTCTAGTGGGACACTTAGATGTGAAGTGACCGATCTTATTACATGAAAAGTGTTGGAAATATAGATGGAGTAATTGAGAGGGGGGGGTGAATCAGTTAACCACAAAAATATTACCACAGATCCCTTAGATGTTTTATTAATTCATTTACTGCTATCACTCGGTAAACATATAGAGAAATGTTGAAACTTAGTTATTGCAGTGAGTATTAATTATAACTGTTCTTAAGTATTCATCAGTGATTAACATGCATGCATAAAGAAAATAACATGAACACAAGAGACACCAGATTTAACATGGAAACCCAATATGGGAAAAACCACCAATGTAACCAGTTACTATTTTTCACTCTTCTAAAGTGAGCCTTGTTAGGAGCCAACCCAGTAAAAGGTTACAAAACACACTTTTAGGTGTGACCTTGTTAGAAGATTTAATCACCCTGTTAGGAGTGGCCTTGTAAGAGGTCTTTGAAAAAATTCAATAGAATTGTCACCTTGTTAGAGGATTTACAAAATGGTTGTTAAACCAACTCGGTTAAGAGATTTTGAAATCACTGCTACAATGGTAAGAAAGTAATAATGAAATGACCTAAATAATGATGCAACTGAATTACTGATTATAGATCTTTGTTTTGCTTCACTAGATCCTTCTTGATCAAATATATCTCTACTGCTCCTCAAGGATATGTAACCATCCTTCAAAATTCACTCACACTTTCCTTCAAAATAATCTGCATGTTCGCTCATCCACACACTCTTCCTCTTTCACACTTGTCCACACTTTCACTCTTTTCCACTTGCACACTTTTAATTCACAACTTGACCTTCTATATATACCATTTAGATTGTCCATTCACATTGTCAAGTCAGCACTAATAATCATTACCAACATTACTAATCATTACCACAGTCAGCTTGAATAAACAAACTTTATTCCTCAAAAAATTCTTTACTAGGCCGACCTTGCTTGGTAAACACTAATCCTGAAAAGATTTCCTTTGGTGACCGAGTGAACTTCGTTATCACTACAAATTATGTAACATCCTTTTAAGATCAAGAAATCTTGGTAAACACTAAGAATCACTTAGCTGACCGATTGAGCTCGGTAATCACTAGGAATTGCTTTGCTGACTGACTGAGCATGATAATTGATATGAAATTTGTGTGACATCAAAGACAACACACAATTAATCCAACAATCTCCTTTAGACAATTGTATCCAACAATCTCCCTCTTTGGCATTGATGGCAACACAACATGTCATAGCACAATGAAATTTCATAGAAAACATAGAGTAAGGAACATATCCTTAGCTTCATTCTAATTCTCATCTATGAGAACTCCCTTTGTTAGCAAACTTCTCTTTCTGACTGAAAACTCTCCTTCTTAACTTCTCAAACTCTCTGAGAAAACTCTCCCTCTTAGAAATCTTAAGAAATTTCTTGAAATATGACAGCAAACTCTCCCTCTTTGACAACACATGCCAAAGACAACACATACCAGGTGAATAGAAATGTACCTTGAGTATTGATTCATATGCAATGATTCCTTGACTAAGCTACATCAACTAACTGATCTTCAATATGCTCTAGTTGATGCATCACTAAAACTTTATTTAGTGAGCCTTGGATAGGGGAATGACCCCTAACTTACCTCTTAGATACAAGAATGCATCCTTAGGTAGTGGTTTGGTGAATATATCTACAATCTATTCTTTTGTATGAACATATTCCAATCTGATTCCCTTGTCCTACACCAATTCTTTGACAAAGTGATATTTTATAGCAATGTGCTTGGTTTTGGAATGCATTACTAGATTCTTTGAAATATTTATTGCACTTGTATTATCATAAAACATAACAACTGGTTCTTTGATCTCAACCTTCATGCCTTCCAATAATTGTTTAAACCAAAAAATATTAGAGCAGTTTACTGCTGTAGCAACATATTCTACTTTTGCTGCAGATTGGGATGTGCAATTTTGCTTTTTACTGGTCCAAGATACCAACCTTTTGCCAAGAAAGAATGCTCCACCACTTGTACTCTTCTGTCATCAATGTTTCCTACCCAATCAGCATCAATAAACACTTTTAAGTCCAGATTGCCTCCAAATTTATACCACAAGCCATAATCTTTAGTTCCTTTCAAATATCTCAAGATTCTTTTGATTGCCATCATATGATTTTCTCTGGGTTTTGCTGAGAATCTTGCTACTATACCAACTGCTAAGGCAATATCAGGCCTTGTATGCACTACATACTATAATTTTCCAATCATTGATCTGTATAAGGTCTGATCTACTTCTTTTGAATCATCATCTTTGGTAAGATTCAGTCTAGTACACATGGGGGTACCAACTGGTTTTGCATCTTCCATACCAAAATTATTAAGTATTTCCTTGATGTATTTAGACTGAGTAATGTAGATACCATTCTTGCTCTACTGAATCTGAAGACCAACAAAGAACTTTATTTGACCAAACATAGACATTTCAAATTCTTTGCATTGATCATCATTACCTATAAACACAATATCATCCACAAATATTTTTGCCAAAACAATTATGTTATCTAGTCCTTGCTTGATGTACAAACTACTGTTATCATTAGCTCTTTTGAAACCAATTTGAATAAGATAGTTATGTAATCTTTCATACCATGCTCTAGGGGCTTATTTCAGACCATACAATGCTTTGTGTAACTTGCAGACCATATTCCTTTTTTTTGGATCAATAAAACCTTCAAGTTGCTCAATGTAGACTTTTTCATCAAGAATACCATTGAGAAATGCATATTTTACATCCATCTAATATACCTTAAATCCTTTATGTGCTACATATGCAAGTAGAGTTCTTACACCTTCTAATCTTGCAACAAGAGAAAAATTCTCACCAAAATCTATACCTTCTTCTTGAGAATATCCTTTACATACCAATCTAGCTTTGTTTCTTGATACTTGACCATCTTCATTCAACTTATTCCTGAATACCCATTTTGTTCCAATTACATTTTTATCTTTAGGCCTAGGTACAAGAGTCCATGTTTTGTTCTTCTCTATTTGTTTTATTTCTTTATTCATAGCCTCAATCCAACTTTCATTTTCCAATGCATCTTTGACATTTCTAGGTTCAAAATCAGCAAGTAAACATGTACCTTTTAGTTTACTTCTTGTCATAGTACCATCTGATTTGTTTCCAATAATCTGATCTGGTGTATGATGCCTCCTGACATACTTGGCCAATACAGGTTCCTTACCTCTCTAATGAGTTACATTGTCATCTTCTTGAATTTCATTTTCAGGTTCTGGCTGCTCAGGCTCAGTAGATATTGGCTCGGTAGCTTCAGACTGAGACTCGGGTCCTTGTGACTCGGTTTGAACTTCTTCTTGTGTCTTGGTTACTATACTGGGCTCGGTAGATGCAGTCTCCTTATTGACAGATGTGTCTAGTAATGTATCAGGTTCAATGTAAACAAATCTCTTGTAATCCTCTGGTTCTTTTTTACTTTCTTCTTTAGTCTTTTCTGCAAACTCATCAACTTTCACATGTGCACTTTCTATGATTTTGTGAGTAGACAAATTCAAACATCTATATGCCTTACTCTTGCAAGAATATCCAAAAAATATTCCTTCATCACTTTTCACATCAAATTTTCCTTTTCTAGATTCTTTTAAGATGTAACACTTACTACCAAATACTTTTAGGTAACTTACATTAGGTTTATAGCCATACCATAACTCATAAGGATTTTTGAATGTGTCTTTCTTCAACTATACTCGGTTTAAGGTATGAACTGCAGTGTTGATAGCTTCCTTCCAGTATTCCATAGCAATGTTCTTTTCAATCATTAGATTCCTTGCACAATCCATGATAGATCTGTTCCTCCTTTCAGCTATTCCATTCTACTCAGGAGTTCTTGGGGCTAATACATATCTTTTGATTCCTCTTTCAATGCAAAAATTATTGAATTCATGGGAGATGAATTCACCACCTCTGTCTAATCTCAAGCACTTCATTCTTTTTCTTGTTTCCTTTTCTACTCTTGCCAAATACCATTTGAATTTCTCAAATACTTTTGACTTTTCTCTTAGATACATAACAGTCATCATCCTAGAGTAGTCATCAACAAAGAGAATAAAGAATTTTTCTCCAGTATAGCTCTCAATTCCAATAGGTCCACACAAATTAGTATGCACAATTTCCAAAATATCTTCAGACTGATAGTTTTTACTTTTAAAACTAGACTTTCCCATTTTACCAATCTAACAATTCTTGCATAGACCAATATCAGGTTTCTTCAAAGTAGGAATGCCTCTTACTTTCTTGAATTTGCTTATTTTCACCATGTTATCAAAATTTACATGACATAACCTTTTGTGCCATAACCAACTTTCTTCAATTTGAGCAATAAAACATGAGCATTCACCAAGATCAAGATAAAACAAGTTACCTTTGGTTTGTTTTCCTGATCCAATCAGTTTTCCCTTGTCATCCAGTAGTCTTGCTTTGCCATGCATGAATTCAACCTTGAATCCAATGTTGATTAGTTGTGCTACTCTTAGAATATTATGCTTTAGTCCTTCAACCCAATATGCATTATCACATATAAGTTCTTTGGTTAATGAGATTCATCCTCTTCCTTTTATGCAACAAGGTTCATTATTTCCAAACCTTACATTACCACCATCATAGTCTTCAATGTGTTCAAACTTTGTTCTGTCACCAGTCATATGATGTGAACATCCACTATCTATGATCCATGTATCATTTTTGCTTACATGAGAGATAAGTGCCATCTTATCTTCATCATCATCAGATTCATCTTTTACAGCAATGTAGACAATTTCATCTTCACTGTTATCAGAATCCTTAGCCATAAAACATGTTTTCTTACCTTTATCCTTGAATGATTTGAAATTCTTCTTACCATTGTACTTGTGACCTTTCTTCTCATCCTTGCTTTTCTTGTTTGGGCACCTAGCTGCAATATGACCAATTTCTTCACATGAAAAATAGATTAAGGGAGTTTTACCTTTGTATTTACCTCTGCCTCTAGTATATTTCTTTGCAAGTAATGCTTCAATAACTTCAAGATCACTATCAGAACTTTCCTCTGATTCTTCTTCACTCTCTGACTGGATGTCCTTTATTTTCTTGCCCTTCTTAAGTGAAAGTTTGGCCTCAAATGTTGATTCAATATTTTTGGAAGTTGGAACATAGTTGTCATAGTTATCCAACTCAAACGCTGTCAATCTTCCCACTAAAGCATCCAAAGTTATATTGTGATTTTCTTCACATCTTCTTTCTTGAATAGCAGATACTCTTATTGCATAGATAGGGAGTAATGTTCTAAGAACCTTACTTATAACAGTTTCATCATCAATTTTTCCTCCAGAAGCTCTGATTGCACTAACACTTGCCTTGATCCTTTCAACATATTTTGTAATGTTTTCATCTTCTCTCATTTTCATCTGATCAAACTGTCCTCTTAGGCTTTCTACTTTGGCTCTCTTCACATTGTCATCACCGCCATAAATTTTCTTCAGCTTGTTCCACATTACATAAGAAATTGTGCAGTCTTTGATCTCATTAAATTCTTCATAGCTAAGAGCTAATGCAATGTCTATCATCATGGTGTTATGGTTCTTTTTCTCTACAATGTCTTAAACAGTTAATGTGCCAATAGGAGCTGTATATTCTTCATCAAGATATTTACATTCTGAATCACCAATGGAAGCTAGATGAAGTCTCATGAGACCTTGCCATGCTAAAAAGTTATCTCTATTAAGCATTGGAATTTCTCTCTTGTAAGACATCCTGATCTTTAGCTTAGGTCCTTGAAACCCTTCCTGCAAGCACCAAATGCTCTGATACCAATTGTTGGAAATATAGATGGAGTAACTGAGAGGGGGGGGTGAATCAGTTAACCAAAAAAATATTACCATAGATCCCTTAGATGTTTTATTAATTCATTTACTGATGTCACTTAGTAAACATACAGAGAAATGCTAAAACTCAGTTATTGCAGTGAGTATTAATTATAACTGTTCTTAAGTATTCATCAGTGATTAACATGCATGCATAAAGAAAATAACATGAACACAAGAGACACCAGATTTAACATGGAAACCCAATATGGGAAAAACCACCAATGTAACTAGTTACCATTTTTCACTCTTATGAAGTGAGCCCTATTAGGAGCCAACCCGGTAAAAGGTTACAAAACACACTGTTAGGTGTGACCTTGTTAGAGGATTTAATCACCCTATTAGGAGTGGCCTTGTAAGAGGTATTTGAAACAATTTAATAGAACTGTCACCTTGTTAGAGGATTTACAAAATGGCTGTTAAACCAACTCGGTTAAGAGATTTTGAAATCACTGCTACAATGGTAAGAAAGTAATAATGAAATGATCTGAATAATGATGCAATTGAATTGCTGATTACAAATCTTTATTCTACTTCACTAGATCCTTCCTGATCAAATATATCTTTGCTACTCCTCAAGGATATCTAACCATCCTTCAAAATTCACTCACACTTTCCTTCAAAATGATTTGCATGTTCGCTCATCCACACACTCTTCCTCTTTCACACTTGTCCACACTTTCACTCTTTTCCACTTGCACACTTTTAATTCACAACTTAACCTTCTGTATATACCATTCAGATTGTCCATTCACATTTTCAAGTTGGCACTAATAATCATTACCAACATTACTAATCATTACCATAGTCGAATTGAATATAAAAACTTTATTCCTCAAAAAATTCTTTACTGGGCCGACCTTGCTTGGTAAACACTAATCCTAAAAAGATTTCCTTTGGTGACCGAGTGAACTCAGTTATCACTACAAATTCTGCAACATCCTTTGAAGACTAAGAGATCTTAATAAACATAGAAAACCACCTTGCTAACCGACTGAGCTCGATAAACACTGAGAATCGCTTAGCTGATCGACTGAGCTCAGTAATCACTGGGAACTACTTTGCTGATCGACTGAGCATGATAATTGATATGACATTTATGTGACATCAAAGACAACACATAATTAATCCAACAATCTCCTTCAGACAATTGTATCCAACAGAAAAGAACTTAAATGGTAATTAACCTTCATATTTTCCCTTTCCTTTCTTTTCTTTTTTGGCAATCATAGCAATGAAATCATGTAGTTTTTTCTCTTCATCATCATTATCAAAATTACCAGAAGTGTTTGCAAATTTCTTACCATGAATTGTTGCTTTGAAGGCTATCTCACTCTTTGGTTCTATCTTCAATATTGAAATCTCAAAGGCTGAGGTTTTTCTTATCAAGGTCTCTCTCTTGAAATTAAATGTAAGTTGCATGGTCTCATCAAGGATGTTGATCTTTCTTTCATATTCAGGAGTGAGAGTAGTCATTAACTTGTCCATAATGTCCTCCTCTAAAATCTTTCCACTATTTTTTTATAATTCTAGCAACTGCTTCATTTATCCTTTGATTATAAGCTCTGATGTTTTCTTCAAGCAACATCTCTAATGCATTGTATCTTTTCTTCCATGTCTTTCTATGTGCATCATTTTCTTGTTTGTCTCCTTCAAATATGTCTTCTAGGTGCTTCCATATTCTATGGGTTGTATCTACCTTTTTTACTTATGAAAACTCACCATCAGATAGAGCACTGATAAGAGCTTCTTTGGCTATAGCATTCTGATGAAACAATTCCTTTTGCTTATCGGTAGCATCATCCTTTGCAAGGTCTTCCAAGGAAGGGATCTTGACTACTTTGATAGTTACAACAAAAACTTCAAAAGAAATGCATTGCAAATGGGTCACCATCTTGTTCTTCCAATCAAGATAATTCTCTCCATCAAACTTAGGACTTTCTTTCCTAAAGTATGCCATCTGATCAACCTCAAGTTAAACTTTCTCTCTGAGGCACTTGGCTTTGATACCAATTGTTAAGAATAGTCCCAAGAGATAACTAAGAGGGGGGGGTGAATCAGTTATCTACAAGTTTTAATTCTTTATCCAATTAAGTATACTTAAACATAAAGCATAAACATAATGAAAGAACACATGAACACAACACCAATATTTTGGTTATGGGGAAACCCAAATAGGTAAAAACCCCGGTGGGAATTGACACCCACTAATATTCTGCACTAGTGTATTATGATCCTTGTTAGAAGATCCTTAACCCTATTAGGAGTTTCTTTACAATATATTTAGTATAGTAGACCTGGTCAAGGGTCAAACCCTATTAGGAGCCTTTTACAATTGTCCTTGTTAGGGGAGAGGACACACTATTCAAGAGCTCACTGCTCAAAGGGGTGAAGGCTACAACCTTCTGAATAATAGATACACACTATATCTGGATCTTGGTGAACTGCACTTTGACCTACTATCTAGATCAATTCTAATGTATAGCACAAATACTTTACTTGGTCACATAGACCTTCTTCTGATGGCTCAACACTTCACACACTCTACTCTACTCTGCTTGACCATGAACCACACTCAAGAAATCACAAATGACTAGCTATAAATATATTTCCTTTAAATGATATAATTAAGTCATCCTATTAGAACCATATTGAAATCATAATAGAGAAACCATAATAAACTTTAATAAACATTCTGTCAGCTCCACTATGCACGCAACACATTCTGGGACCTATCCAATAAGATAATTGTAGATGCATGCTACACACTATCAGCTCTACCAAAACAAATGGATCTTTCTCCTCAAGATGAATTACGTCATGCACTCTTAACTAAACATCAATAACTCTCCTCTAAGCTTAAATCCAAGGGCACATACCCACAAGATAGGTGCAACTCCAGAACCAATAAAATCTCTGTCGGCTATTCTGAACAAACACAAGAAACTACTACCGGTGATTAGTGACTACATAACTTCACTTCTACTCATCATCAGGCTATGTGTCTATGACTAAAACATCACTAACATGTCTTCAACATATATCCAAGCATGCAAGGCTCCATGATAACTATACAAACAACCATACATAGAACACTGCATGTTACTCTGTCAGCGACACTGCTGACACAAGCTACTGTGTAACTCTCTATACTAATAGTTAACCTTTGCACCCATGATATCATGTTGATATCATGTCCATGCCTCATAAACTGAAAGCTTACTACATAAGACTTCCATGCATGCTACTTTCCATATGTTGTCATCAATGACAAACATACAGTCTATACTGGCCTGCTGGCAAATCTCCAACAATTGGGTGCTTCTCTTGAATTCTTGTGTGAGGAAGCTCTAGTTTCCACCATTAACCTTGGGTGAAGAAAGAAAGCAAGATGAAGACAACTGAAGAATGACTTGATTCAAGAAGATCAAATGACTTGATTTCTAGTTGACTACTTTTCTGATTGTGCATGAATTAATTATAAATTAATTTAATAAATAAAGTGATTTATCCTCAACTTAACTGATTTTTGAATTAAAATAATTGATTTATGAGTTAATCAATTATTAAATCAAACTTTATTCAAAAACTATATTATTAAATATTGACAACTAATAAGAATTAATTAAATAAGAATTTAATCAATTAATCATAAGATTTTTTATTTATTGTCAAAATTAAATAATACAATTTAGGAATAAATATAATTAAATCTAATTAAATAATTAAGTGGTAGAATTAAATTAATTAATTAAATATTCATCATATTCAATTAATCAACTTTAGGATAAATAATGACATTTATCACCAAATAATATTCAATTAAAGATAATTAGGATAAATAAAGAATATTCTTCGATGCAGAATTTAGGATAATCAATTAGGATTCAATAATGTGCAGATGTGCCTTAGGTTAGGACTTTGATGTCAATTTCATTTGAATTGAAGATGTAGGAGGTTAATGAACCTATAGCCCATTTTTGGGGTATTACAGTATGAGATGTTTCAAGTGTATGAAGTTATTGGTTTTATGACCCTTGTTTTGATGGAAATCATAGAAATCAGTCTCTTTCCACCATGTTGGTTTAGGTTCAAGATCAAATAATTTTATCTCAGGCAATGAGATGATTTTGTTTGCAAAGAGAGTGATGAACTACAATTGATTTAGAATATTGAATGAAGAATCTATGACTTAAGATCAATGAGGATTTGCTGATTAGATATGCAAGATGATTTAATCAGTATTATGTTGTCATTGATGTCAAACTAGCTTGACAATACTTATCTTGTAAGTTACTATACTAACACATCTGAAGAAAGGTGAAAGAGATGAAGAACAAAAATATCTACATGAGGAAGATCTATATATCAAATGAGGATAAGGAATACATTGAGTAACTTGTTGATGAGTCTATGACTTGATGATATTGACTTTATTATGTTGCATTCATCTATGATGAAGATTAGAGCTAAAAGACACAAAGTAGTGTTGTCGATAAATAAAGCATTCTAGTATACACTGACAGAGTGTAGTGTATACCAAGCATAGTGTTAACCAATCTTGTGTTCACCGATGCATTTTTCTGTTAACCAAGAAAAATAGAAAGGAATTAAATGATCAGTTTAGCAGATAAAGTGATGAGTTGTAAAATGTATGAAATCGAGGTAACAGATAAAGTTTTTTATTAAGATCAATGACTAATATAATTCAAGAAAGATCTAATGGAGTAGATTGAAATGTGTTACTGACACATCAACTAAAGAAGGTTAGAGCGGCAAAATCTATGAATAAGATTAAGCGGAAAAATTTAATGGACAAAAAGAAAATGATTTACTCATCTATATAAGAGACATTAGTTTCATTGTTGAAGAGATGTCGGAAGTAGAAGATACTGTAGAATTATCACGTGAAGGGGTTTTCATGCATTCTGATCATACTTGTTAGTGAGAACTGAACTACAAAACAATTATCGAGCTACAGAGAGTAATTATCGACGGACAGTAAGTTGATATAGTATTGAATTTGAAGTAATATATTGATCAGAAAGATTTGATTGAGATGAACATTGATCTGTAAATTGAAATTAAAGTTGTTTCAAGTCAGATCATCTACTGTTACATATTTAACCATTGTACACAGTCAAATCTCTTAACCAAGTGGACTAAGAAAGTCTCTTTGATGTTTCATTCATAGAGTGAACATTGTTATCCTGTCAACCCCAAAGTGACTGCTAGTTGGATGATAACTTCTAGTCTAAAATCCTCTAACAAGGTCACACCTAATAGTGTGTTTGTAAACCTTTAACAGGGTTGGGTCATCACCGACCTCACTTCAGAAGAGTGAACATTTTTGGGTTGCTGGTCCTAGGTGGTTTTTCCCTTCATAGGGTTTCCACATTAAATCTCTTGTGTTATGTGTTGATTGAAATATTTGTTTGTTATCATACTTTGCATATTATATGTTAGATTTGATCGATAACTACTATAAGTTTTAACTAACAATTGGTAAAAACACAGACTGTGAAAGTATTTTATGTTTACCAAGTAGCAGAAGTTGAAGAATTTATTTTGGATTATACATTTTGTATTGGGACACTGGATAACTAATTTACCCCCCTCTCAGTTATTCTAACAATTGGTATCATAGCTGTGGTTTCTTAGAATGGAGTTTTAAAGACTCCAGCAAAAAAGGTCTCAAGATGTATAAGAGGGAAGTGCTAAAGCTGAACAAAGAGAACTTCACAGTATGGAAAAGCTGGATGAAGTTGCACATATCTAGAATTGGGAATTCTACACTAGAACTGATGGAGAATGGCTACATTGAACCAACACCAGGTCCCCTGACACTTGATCAACTAAAGGACAGGCATGAACACAATATTATTATGATGGAACTTGTTGCTACTTGTACCGATGCTGAATTTGAAGACATTAAGGGATGCACAACTACCAAAGCCATGTGGGATAAACTGACTCTAATATACAGTAGAGATGTGAATGTTAAGAGAGCCAGAGCAGAAAGCTTAAGAGGTCGATTTGATGATATGAAGATGAAAGAAGGTGAGAATATTGTGCAATACACAAATAGACTAAAAGAGGTAGTACATGCTATTAGAGCATCCAATGGAGTTATTGATGATGAAATAGTGATAAGAAAGATTCTTAGAACTTTACTACCAGTTTATGTGATCGGGATCTTTGTAATTCATGAAACAAGGGCTACATCCAACCTTACTCTTGCACACTAATCGGTAAGATTTGAATTAAATAACTTTGATAATAGTTTTGTACCTTTTGTTGAATCCACTTTCATGTCCTCTTTGAAGATTGGTAAGTCTAGTAGCAGGAATAGTAAGAATAATGATAGTGATAGTGGTACCGACGATGAGCTTGATGAGCTTGAAGCTCTTATGGCTAGAAGATTACCCAAAGGTAAAGGAAGATATAGAGGTAAGCTACCTTTGGCATGCTTTAATTGTAAAGAAGTTGGCCACATCGCTTCTAGATGTTTGAATAAGAAAGATGATGATAGATCCAAAGATCGATCCGAAGGAAGCTATGGGAGAAGAGTCAACAGAGGCTACCAACACAATAAGAGAGATAACTAAGATAGCTATGACAAAGGGAAAAAGGTATGTTACATAGTCAAAGAATTTGAATCTAAATTTGACACTGATGATGATGTAGAAGTAGTATTTGTTGCTATGAAAGATGATTCAAAGGAAGAAGAGAAACATGAAGAAATAGCACTAATCTCTAAAGTAAGTAGAAATGATACATGGATCATAAATAGTGGATGTACACATCATATGACTGGTGATATAGAGAAATTTTATGTACTAGATGAATATGATGGAGGATCTGTAAGGATGGGAAATGATGCACCCTGTATGGTAAGAGGTAAAGGTTCACTGATGATTAATGATAGAATAAAATGTGAAAATACATACTGGGTAGATGGACTGAACTATAATTTTTTAAGTCTGGCAAAACTGAATAACTCAGGTCACCGACTTGCTTTTGAGAGAAGAAAAGTAAGAATTTATGATGATGGTGGAAGACTTGTCAAAACCTGTACACAATCCAGAGGTAATCTATTTTATCTTGATATTGATCAGTCTTCTTGTTTATTAATGAAGGATGAAGATGCATGGTTGTGGCATAAAAGGTTATGCCATGTGAACTTTGATAATATGATCAATATTAGTAAGAGGAAAAGAGTTAGAGGGTTTCCTAACTTATCAAAACCGAATCATGCAATGTGTCATGAATGTCAGAAAGGTAAGATGACTAAGTCTAGTTTTAAAAGCAAAGACTACTCAACAAAGAAGATACTTGAGTTGGTTCATACTGACCTATGTGGTCCTATAAGAACTCAAACTTATTATGGTGATAGATATTTTATTCTTTTTGTTGATGACTATACTAGACTAATGATAGTTATGTTCTTAAAAGAAAAATCTAAAGCATTTAAGATGTTTAAGTGGTATAAGGAAAAGGTAGAAAAAGAGACTGGAGAAGAGTTAAAATGCTTAAGGTCTGATAGAGGAGGTGAATTTATCTCTGATGAATTTACTAATTTTTTTAATGAGCATGGTATCAAAAGATAGGTCTCTGCACCGAGAACACCTCAGCAAAATGGGATTGCTAAAAGATGGAACAGGTCAATCACTGACTATGCAAGGACACTAATGCTGCAAAAGAATATTTCTCAGACATACTAGTGTTGGAAATTTGGCTGAAGTGAGTTCATAGATGTTGTCATTATGGAAACATATGATCCACATTAAGAGCACACATGTCAGAGAGAAAGTATGGCAAATCACAATGCAAATTTGTCTAAGTGTGAGGCAGTGTTTTCACAGTGTACCAAGATATAGTTTTGGTTTGTGATGTTGACTGGAGCAAGTTCAATGCTTGCACACTTGAACATAGATGCTATGATGGCTACTAATGACCCATCTCAGAGTGCAAATCAGTACAGCATGTATGGAATTAGTTATGACAGTTTTACCGAAGACAGTGTGAAGCCGACAGGACAGAATATGAAGGCAAAATTGGTAAAGAGTTAAGGGATTATTTTGTTTATAAAAATAATGACTTAACAATATAAAGGGATGACATCCTAGATGTTAACCCTTAGATAAAGATATATGGAAGTCAACCATGTAAAGTTATGATGCAGGAGCATCCTAGGTGTAAGAGCAATCTTGCATCACCCAAAAATATTTATGTTTTTGTATTCAATAAGGGCTATCTTGTGCAGAGCTGCTATTTATGGAAACTTGCTATTTTTAGTAAGTTTGTCATAGATCTTAAAATGTTTTGATTTTACATGTGGAGGTTCATCTCAGTCATATCAGCCTGCCAGTAAAGTTTCATGGCTAGATCAGGTCTAGTTTTGAAGATATTGAAGATTTTTGGTATTGGCAGCAGGGTACAGAAACTTTGAACTCAGTTTTGAAGGCTTTAGATGCCTCAAATGAGGTCAAAAATTTGGGTGATGGAAACTTGCATGATTCAAGCTTGTAGAGAACTTTGTGGCCTTTCTGAAATCAGGTTATAATAATCAATCGAGTCAACTAGTGATGACTTATGGTCTCCGAAAGTCGGGTCACCTGAAATGGCAAAAAATAATTTTCCTTCAAAAACTTTGTTTGGGTTTCAAAAGTTATTTTGAGCCGACTTTGATGTAATAAATTGAAAAATAAAATAATTCTAAGTTTGGTCGGCCCTTAGGGTTAAATTTTTGGAACCTTCTTGGGCGGTGGAAATTGCCTATATAAAGAAGGCCTGTAGTGTTATCTAGGGCAATTCTAGGTAGTAGATCTAGGTATTGATTCAAGGCTTTGTCCTACAGAATATTGTAAGGGAATGCCCATGAGGCTTTGCATATTGTAATTTTGAAAGTTTGTAATTCCACATTTGTGGAGATAATAAGAAGCCAATTTTCTATTTTTGCATATTGTTGTTGTTTCTCTATTTCTGTTATGTGTTTGTGGTATTAAGGGGAGCACCCTTCATCAAGACCTGGGGTAATTTGAGAAGTGACCCCATCATGACTCAGGTGTGTAGAGGAAAACCAAGATGGTTAACCTCCTCCTTTGTTAGCCATGATGAATCTTCAACAAGTCATCCTTTCCATTTGACCAAATACTCTTCATATGTCATGTTCCTTGTGCTTCTGCCAACACGACTATCCATTATATCTTCAATCTCTTTGATATCTGAACTGGTTGCCTGAATACTCCACTGTGCTACTTTAACCTCATCTTCAACACCTCCTTCATGATACTCTATCAAATCTGAAATGTTAAACACTGGTGAAATATTCAGCTCAGTAGGTAATTCTACCTCATATGCATTTCCTAAATCATGCTTCTTTAGTATCTTACATGGCCCAAACTTCTTCATTTTCAACTTGTTATATGTACCAACTGGAAATTGCTCCTTTCACAAATGAACCATGACTTCATCTCCAACCTGAAATTCTTTATGCCTCCTTTTCACATCTACCTTAGCCTTATACTATGCATTCATCTTGGTAATATGCTTCCTCACCTCCTCATGGATGTTCTTCAAATGTTTTGCAAAATTCTCATCTTCAGCACTACTTATTTCTCTTTTATCTATCTTTCTCAACTCAGATGCATTTCTTGGACTACTCCCATATACAATCTGGAATGGTGATTTACCAGTGCTCCTGTTGACATAATTATTGTATGCAAATTTTGCTTGTTGTAAAATCAAATCCCATCTTGTTGGCTTATCCCCAACCAAACATCTCAGCAAATTTCCCAAACTCCTATCCACCACCTCTATCTATCCATCAATCTGTGGATGATGTGATGAACTGAATTTCAAATCTAGCTTCAACTTCTTCCACAATGTATGCCAGAAATATCTAACAAACTTAGTGTCTTGATCTAAAACTATGGTCTTTGGCAAACCATGTAGTCACACTACTTCTCTGAAAAACAATTTTGCTACATGAACAGCATCATTAGTCTTCTTGCAGGGAATAAAATGTGCCATCTTTGAAAATCTATCAACTACCACAAAAATTGAATCATGTCCCCGCTATGTCCTTGGTAAACCAAGAACAAAGTCCATACTGATATCCTCCCAAGGTTTCTCTGGTATAGGTAATGGCTTATACAACCCTATATTCTGCTTCACTCCTTTCGCCATCTGACATACTCTACAACTCTCTACAAACTTCTTCACATCTTGCTGCAACTATGGCCAATAATAATTCTCACTAACCAAAGCAAGGGTTTTATCATGACCAAAATGTCCATCTAATCTTCTGCTATGCTTCTCCTTGATGAGATTCTCCCTCATAGAACTTCTTGGAATGCACAACTGACTCCCTCTGAATAGCATATTATCCTGAATAATGAAATCCAGCCACTTCGTTCTATCTAGAGTAACAAGTTCTTTACAAGCTTTCCAAGCTTCACCAAAATCAGGATCCTTTGGATACAAATTCTTGAGTTCTTTAAACCCAACCACCTCAATCTGCATCTCTGTCAGCAATAGTTGCCTTCTGCTAAGTGCATTTGCAACCCTATTAGACTTTCCACTTCTCTGTTTCAAAACAAATGTATAACTTTGCAAAAACTCAACCCATTTCAAATGCCTTTGATTCAACTTTCCTTGACTATTCAGATATTACAAATCTTGATGATCGGTATATAAAACAAACTCTTTAGGAATCAGATAGTGTCTCCACTTCTTCAATGCCTAAACTATAGCATAAAATTCTTGATCATAAACAAAATATTTTCTCTTGGCATCATTTAACTTCTCACTGAAATAAGCAATAGGTTTACGTTCTTGTCTCATAACAGCTCCTATTGTAGTACCACTAGCATCACAATCTACTTGAAACACCTTATTAAAATCTAGAAGTGCTAAAATAGGTTGTTCTGTAACTTTTTGTTTCAACAATTGAAAACTCTTTTCTACCCCATTAGTCCACTTAAACTCTTTTCTATCCCCTCTCATTATTTCAGTCAAGGGACCACAAATACTGCTAAAAATTTTGATAAATTTTCTATAAAAACTAGCCAAACCATGAAAAGATCTTACCTCAGTAGCACTCCTTGGAGTAGGCCATTCAAGGATAGCTTGTACCTTCTTTGGGTCCATTTTTAGACCTTCTACTGAAACTACAAATCCCAAATACACTAACTATTTCTTCACAAAATTGCACTTCTTCAAATTAATCAACAATTTCTCATCTCTTAACTTCTCAAACACCATATGAATATGCATCATATGCTCTTCCAATGTCTTACTAAAGATCAAAATATCATCTAGGTACACAATGACAAACTTACCCAGAAATTCTTTCAGAACCTCATTCATGAGCCGTATAAAAGTGTTCGGTGCATTGGTTAGCCCAAAAGGCATGACTAACCATTCATATAGTCCTTCCTTTATCTTGAAGGTAGTCTTCCATTCATCTCCTTCTCTGATCTGAATCTGGTGATATCCACTCTTCAGATCTATCTTTGAGAAATACATAGCTCCACTCAAATAATCCATAATATCATCCATTCATGGCAATGGAAAGCTATACATGATTGTGATCTTATTTATTGCTTTCAAACCTATACACATCCTCCATTATCCATTCTACTTTGGTGCTAATACTACTGGTACATCACATGGACTTAGGCTCTCTCGAATCAATCCCTTCTGTAACAATTCATGTACTTGTCTGTTCAACTCTTCACTTTCTGCTGGTGTCATTCTGTGTGCTGCCTTGTTTGGAAAACTGGCTCCTGGAATCAAATCCATCTGATGACTAATCTTCCTTACTAGTGGTAATCCATCAGGTACATTATCAGATACAATATCCTGAAACTCATTCAACAAATC
The DNA here is from genome assembly GCA_027943335.1 of Chamaecyparis obtusa. Taxonomy (NCBI): domain Eukaryota; kingdom Viridiplantae; phylum Streptophyta; class Pinopsida; order Cupressales; family Cupressaceae; genus Chamaecyparis; species Chamaecyparis obtusa. The sequence continues at coordinate 165,116 of BSBK01003892.1, forward strand.
TGCAACCTCTACAAGTACATCCTCTACTTCCTCTTTACTAGCTTTTGGAATTAAAGAAAAATACACATGCTCATGCCTCATACCATCTAAGAATTTTCTTCCATCAACAAATGTTATTCTTGCATTACCACATACCTTTTCTTCAGTCTCCTTCAATGGCTTTAGCTTATGTCACACTCCATCCTTTGTCAGGGAATAGGTATTCGCATGACCATCGTGTATAGCACATCTATCAAACTGCCACGGTCTACCCAACAACATATGACATGCATCCATAGATATGATATCACATAGTACCTCATCTTGGTACGTGCTGATCTTGAACTTTACTAGGCACTATTCACTGACCATGACCTTGTGGTCATCCTACACCCAAGCAATCTGATATGGATGTGGGTGTTTCTATCTCTTGAGCTTCAACTTTGTCACTATCTTTTCTGACACCAAATTTTCAGTGCTTCCACTATCAATAATCACATCATAGCATTTACCCTCACACTTGCATCTAGTGTGAAACAAGCTCCTCCTTTGTTCAGGTTCATTCTCACCACTCAACAAGACTCTTCTGTTAATCAGTGTTTCTCCTCTTTTAGCATCTTCAAAATTTGATGATCTAACATCTTCATCTACATGCGCAACTCTGGCCTGGCCTTCATTTCTCCTATTCATCCTTCCTTGGCATTGAGGACATTCAAATGCCCTATGACCTTCTTCTCCACAGTGAAAACATGTTCCACAGAAGCCTCCTCTTCCTGAACCTCATCCTCTTCCTCTTCCTCTTCCTCTCTAATCTCTATTGTTCTGACCTTGGAAATGATTGGAATTGTTTCCTCTCTGATTTTGATTGCTACTAGCCTCATCCTTCTTTTTCGAATCTTCATTTCAGCCTCCATATGACCATCCACTAGATCGTCCATCATGACCTCTTCCATTTTGTCTACTCTTGAACTTTTTGTTCAGCTTTTCCTCTACTTTTAGGGAAAACTGGTATGCCTCTTCAATACTATTCATTCAAACTAGATTCAGCTATTCCTGAATGCTCAGCCTCAACCCATTAAGGTAACGGGCAACTTTCTCCTTATCCACTTCTGCATGGCCTATTCTGATGAGGATTCGATAGAACTCATCTGTATACTCCTAAATAGATTTTCCTGCTTGCTTCAAACTTTGCATCTTCTTCAGAAGGTCAAGCTCATAATCAATAGGAATGAACTGTCACTTCAATTTATCCACCATTTGATCCCATCTTGCGATTTTATCTTTCCCTCTTCTATTTCGCTCCAATTGAATCTCTTGCTACCAGATCTTGGCATGACCTTTCAGTCTGGCCTTCACAAATTTGACCCTATCAGGATCGTCAATATCTTCATACTCAAAATATTCTTCACATTCATTGATCCAGTCGATCAACTCCTTTGGGTTAAGATTTCCTAAAAATGTAGGAACCTCAATCTTAGGTCTTTTCCCAATCTTGGAAATGGCATGAAAAAGTCTTTCTTCCTCTTGGTTCACAACTTTGACTTCTCCTTCTTGATCTTCTTCTTCGGCTTCAGCCTCTCTTTCATCTTTGACATTAAGATTCATTCCTCTATGAATCTCCTCTTGCAATGCTCACACTTGTCTCTGGAGCGCTCTAACCTCAGGTGTTACAACACCAACTCTTCCACCATGTTCCCTTAGTGGAGGCATTTTCACGATGCGCACTGAAACCCTAACCATAGTCTTGGTGCAAACTACCTCACAATCAGTGATCTATTTACACACTCAGGAACACCTGCTCTGATACCACTTGATGAAGGGTGCTCCCCTTAATACCATAAACACATAACAGAAATAGAGAAACAACAACAATATGAAAGAATAGAAAATTGGCTTCTTATTATCTCCACAAATGTGGAATTACAAACTTTCAGGATTACAATATGCAATTCTTCATGGGCATTTCCTTATAATATTCTATAGGACAAAGCCTCGAATCAATATCTAGAACTACCCTAGACAACACTATGAGCCTTCTTTATATAGGCAATTTCCACTACCCGAGAAGGTTCCAGAAATTTAACCCTAAGGGCCGACCAAACTTAGAATTATTTTATTTTTCAATTTATTACATCAAAGTTGGCTCAAAATAACTTTTGAAACTTGAACATAAATTTTGAAGGAAAATTATTTTCCACCATTTCAGGTGACCCAACTTCCGGAGACCATAAGTCATCACCAGTTGACCTGATGGACTATTAGAACCCCATTTCAGAAGGCCACGAAGCGCTCTATAGGCTTGACTTGGGCAAGTGCCTATCACCCAAATTTTCAACCTCATCTGAGGCCTCTAAAGCCTTCAAAACTAAGTTCAAAGTTTTTGTACCCTGCTGCCAATACCAAAAATCTTTAATATCTTCAAAACTAGACCTGATCTAGCCATGAAACTTTACTGGTAGGTTGATATGACTGAGATGAACCTCCACATGTAAAATCAGAATATTTCAAGATCTATGACCAACTTAATAAAAATAGTAAGTTTTCATAAATAGCAGCTCTGCACAAGATAGCCCTTATTGAATATAAAAACATAAATATTTTTGGGTGATGCAAGATTGCTCTTACACCTAGGATGCTCCTGCATCAAGTTATTAGCATTAATAACTTGTATATATGCAATTATAATTGTAAACAAAAGTAGTGATGAAAAAGTGATGTAATGAATGTAATTGTAAAGAGAATGTAATAGTGATGATGTGAAGATAAGAGTAGCAAAGGAATATTGATACAAGAATAATAAGGTTATGTACCTTAACCTACATTGTATATTACTTGTTTAGGTAGTGGGCTCATCTTGTAATCAAATTTTTGTATCTACAACTCCTAACAGGGTTGAGGCTTCTAACAAGGCCTATAGTCCCTTAACCAGGATTGATACACTATACATATGTAATAGACTCCTAACAAGGTCAACATCTTTAACAAGATACTTTTGATTAGTGGATCTTTGTGGGTACCATCCCCACTAAGGTTTTCCCTTGGCCAAAGTTTCCTTGAGAACATATCATGTGTTATGAGTTGTTTATTGTTATGCATATTGTTTAGTTTCTTATGTTATGCATGTATAAAGATAATCTATTATATCCATAATTGGGCAAAAGATAAATTTTGTAGAATACTGATTCACCCCCCCCCCCCCTCTCAGTATTCCCTATTTCTAACAATTGGTATCAAAGCATAGTTACTCGGAGAATAATCATTCAAGGAAAGCCTAGCAGCTTGAGTAAGATCTCTATGGATATGGATCAACTATAGGAGAATCTTGATGAAGCTCGTGAGTAGATTGATATGCTTACTAATGAAAGAAACACTCTGAAAAGGAAATATGATAATGCAAAGAACCTTATTGAGAAATTGAAAAACAAGTTAGAAGATCTGAGATCTGGAAAGGAATCCAAAATTCTTATTGAAGATTGTGATAACAACTTGGAAAAAGAAAATGAGATCCTTAAGCATGAATTGAAGATAGTGAATTTGAAGCTTAGTTTGAAAGATGGAAATAGCAAAAATGAAGTAAATCTAAAATCTGAGAATGAAATTCTAAAGACTGAAAATGAAGAACTGAAATCTAAACTTGAAAAAGTGACATCCGAATTTGAGAAAGTAAATGTGCAGTATACAGAACTTGAGAAGTATAATAAGATTGTGAAAGGTGAACTGACTCAATCCAAACAACAACTTGAAAGGCTATATTCAAATAGTGAGAAGATCAATGAACAAGTTTCTTTTGGGAAACCATCCTATGATAAGACTGGACTTGGACTTAATATATTTAGAACAAATGATGAAAGAAAGAAACCAGATCTGAAGACATCTGAAAGCATAGATGAGAAGAAGCCTGATGAGATCAACAAATCTGAAGATGCACCTAAAGAAAAAGAATCACCGAAGCAAGAGGAATCACCCAAAGGTATGCAAAGAGAATTCAAAGGTAGATGTTTTGCTTGTAATGCTATTGGTCATATGAAAAGAGATTGCATAGGTAAATAGTTTAAACCTCTAAATGGTTATTGTTATAATTGTCATGGTTTTGGACATAAAGGTATTAAATGTAGAAGACCTAAAGTTATTGAGAATAATTATGGTAATAGAATGTTTAGGAATACTAACAATGTAGATAAGAGACCTACTGAAGACATGAACAAAAGAAATGAAGTAGTGTGTTATAGATGCAACAAAGTTGGACACATTGCTAGAAATTACAGGTCATAGATTAATCAGCAAGGACAGAGATATGGGAACAATGGAATTATTTGTCAGATATGCAATAGGAATGGACATATAGCAAGGTTTTTCAGAATGAACAATGGAACTTATCATCCGAACCCTAACTCTAGAAACAATGCAAAAAGAAATGAAAGAATAGGAAACAGTCAGAAAGGTTGCTGCAGTAATGAAGATGAAGTAAAGTTTGTTAAAGGCATAGATCAAGAAGACATAATCAACATGGAAGGTAATCAAACAGGTGAAGTATTAAGTGGTAAGAGTGAATCCTTACTTGACCTATCTTTAAGCACTTAATTTATGTAAATTTTAGTAGATTAGGAACTTAGATTTAGTATAGAAGTAGATTTATGATGAACTAAGTCTTGTGTAGTTAATAGAAGGTATACTATGATCTACTAATGCTATGGTTAAGAGTGCAAAAGAAAATGTTATGTTTTGTGAGATCACAAGAAGTTTTAAGTTTTGCAGGATAGCAGAAATAACTTTTTGGAAAGAAGTGGCAAAAGAATTGAATGCAATGTCAGAATTAAGTGAGATTCAAGTGATAAAAGGTTATGATCGATGTTATTTGTCTATCAAAGTGAATTGAAGTGTTTGGAAGAGTAGAAAGAAGAGATTGGAAGTGTTTTATAGAGATTTTGTGAAGGATTGAAGCGCCTAATCTTCGCAAACCCTAGAATCATCAATTTGAGGTATTTATCTTGACAAATATTTGAATCGGTATAAAGAATTGGAAGGGAACATGGATACATCTTTGATTCACAACATTAGAGACAAGAACAAACCTAAATTGAAGAAAGAATCAGTAGAATCTTTAGAAGTAGACCCTGAGTTTGCTTTATCATCTGTACTAGACGGAGTTTTGCATTTGGAAAATGTAAAGAGTTATCTTGGATGTAAACTAGAAATAGTAAATGATAGTGATTTTTCAAGTGAGTATCAGTATATATATAACCAAGATATGTCATTGAAGCAAGGTTATGAACATTTGAAAAACAATGAAATCATCACATATGGTTTACAGTATGAATTTGATAATGAAGAGTGCACAAAGATCATTTTAAGTAGAAATCACAATGAGAAATTTTGGTTAGAAGACAGAGTGATTGACATCATAGCTGACCTAATTCGTGAAGTCACTGATTTATCCAAACTTGGTGCAATCCCTTTAAATGAGAAAAACATGAGGAAGATTGTCATTGACAACACTGGATCATTCTATAATGGTAGAGGTATTGTTATCAGCAAGATTAGACAACATGATGTAAGATATCTATGTAAGATTTTGACTACAAAGTTTTGTGCTAATTCCAAAGAAGATGACATGGTAGCTGGCATGGTTCACATTGCCTATTTGATGTGTGTAGACAAAGTTTCTATTGATATGTGTGAGATTTTGAGAATTTAATTATTTGAGAATTTGGAGAAGATTAAGAAGTCTAAATATGCACAATTTAGATTCTCATCTTTGATTACATATATGTTTTTCCACCTTTTGAGAAGATTTCCTTACACAATTGGAAATAATTGGAATGATGGACAATCTACAATGGAAAGAATAAACAAAGTTTATAGAAGTCATGTTATTGATCAAGTTAATGAGAGTGTTGTGTTAGTTTTGAAGACATTTCAGAGATTGCTATCTAGCAGATCAAGGATTCCATAGTCACTTGTGGAGAAATATAAGAATGATATTTGTTTCATGGTTCACACTGACTTTACTTACATTGAAGCAGTAGAACCCAGAGTTGAATTCATAGACCCTCTTGGCTATGAGATTTTCAAGATTGAAATAGAAGAGTATGTTGGAAGATTACTGAGAAGTAAATTGGACACCCAATGTAGCAGGTTTGGAACTTATGAAGACAACTTTAATTTTGTTAAAGCTAAAATTGAAGAGAAATAGTCTAAGAAAAGAGTTGACAATACCATAAAGAGAATATTGAAAGACACAGGGATGATAGAAAGAGAATTTTTAATAGCTAATTAGACAGTAGTAGCATTGAGAGATGTTGGATAGAGAGAAGTCTTGAGTGTACCACCTTTATCCAGTGCAGTACAGAAAGAGCCTACACCAGTTAAAGTGAAAGTAGAAGAACCAGAAAAGGAACAAGTAACACCAAGCAAGAGAAAGAAAGAAATTGCTACTAGACCGAGAAAAAGATAGAAGACTATAGTTCAACCAGTACCAAGAAAGTTTGCAGAAGTTAAAGATGATGACTCTACTGTGAAGAAGAAAGCATGGAAACCCAGAGTTGAGAGAGTGAATGAAGAAATCATACAAGATGGAGACTTTACCAAGATGAATTAGTACTATGATCTTTATAACTATTCTAAAAGATTGAATCTTGAAAATTCTATTGTTAAGTACATGATTCTGGCTAACAAGAAGTTTGATACAATTCAAGGTCAGATACCTGATGATTTGTACAATAAACTTATTAATAGAAAATAGAGAGCATCTGAGGAAGACAAAACTATAAGAGAGAATCTTGTGAGAAAGCTTTGTGAAGTGAAAGATGATGATCATTTGAAGTAGATTTTGAAGCCCCTTGACACTCTTTTGAGGACTAAGAGGAGAACCATTCAGATCATGGCAGGATAGTATGAGCAAGTGAGAATAGAAACAGAGCAAGCAATAATTAAAGTAATGGCAGAAATTGTTGGAGAAACTTCAGTTGCAGCAGGACATGTAGTTGATGTTAAACCAGAGGATATTCCCTCTCCTTCAACTGTTAACATTGAAGGCACTAAGGTGACCTTGGACATTTAAGAATTTAGATAACATTGTTGACAATTTAGCTCTTGATGAACTGGATAGGACTGAAGAAGCAGTGTAGACTGAATTGGTGAGTAATGAACCTAAAGAGATAGAAATTCATGCACCCACTCCTGAAGCAAAGAAGAAGGAAATTGGAACTTTGTTTGAAGACTTAGGTAAAGAAGTTGATGATGATGATCAGCTAGAGCTGATTAGTTCTTTGAATAAAATTATTGGTAAAAATAAGAAGGTAAAGAATCTAGAAGGAAGTCTGAAGCAACTGATAGAGAAGTTGCAAAGTATTGTAACTACACATATTTTAGAAGTAGATCCTTTGGAGAGAGCCAAAAAGGTACTAAGTACTTTTGATGATGAGTTTACCGGCTTATCAAACATTGCTAAAGTAAGAGCTCAAGCGGCTTATGAAGCTGAAATGCTTTTAAGCATAAGTCAGAATATCAGATATGATATTATTAGTCTTGATGTTTGTATCAAGAACTTGAGGAAACATTTGGAGACTGGAAAAGCTTTGTACATATAGTGTACAAAACATAAGATTTTGACAACAGCAAAGGAGCATAAAATCAAGGTGAAGGAAGGTGAGATTTAGAATGAATCTACTCTTCTTTCTGGACCCAATGTAAAAGTAAGTGATGTTGAGAAGAAAGTTAGGAAGTGTTATGATGAAATAAGATCATTGCAAGATGAAAAGAATAGGAAATTGAGAAGATTTGAGCTTCTAAGAGAGCATACATCTATAAAGTTGAGTATTATTGAGGAATAGTTAGAAGAATGTCATACTGCTAGACATCATTTCAAAAATTTAATTTTGAGAACTTTCAAGCTTGTCAGTTAGCAACTTATGGATTAAGCACACTTCTGAATGTGGCAAATTATATCAGAAAGTCATGGGAGAAAGAGTTTGAAGACATGAAAGTAAATTTTGCAGATTGTGTTGCAAGCCTACCAGCTTTGCAATAAGTAAATGGAGGTATAATCTTTTTTGGGTTACAATTTTGTAATCCTCCCTACTTTATTTTGTCATTGTTGTCAAAGGGGGAGTGATTGTAGTAAAGCAAAAAATTGTTATGTATATAAGGATTGATACTCTTAGGGGGATTATTGTATGAAGTTTTGTATTAGAAAGTATATTTTGAGGAGTTATAAGGATAGTATACATATTCTATACTATGGCCTGAATTTTGTTATAAATTTTTGAGATTTTGACTTGTACACTTAGCCAATTTTCTCATATGTTGCCACCAATGACAAAGGGGGAGATTGTTGGAAATTAGGCTGAAGTGAGTACATAGATGTTGTCATTATGGCAACATATGATCCACATTAAGAGCACACAGGTCAAAGAGCAAGTATGGCAGATCGCAATGTAAATTTGTCTAAGTGTGAGATAGTGTTTTCATAGTGTACCAAGATACAGTTTTGGTTTGCGACATTTACTGGAGAAATTTCAGTGCTTGCACACTTGAACATAGATTCTATGATGGCTACTAATGACCCATCTTAGAGCGCAAGTCAATATGGCATATACGGAATTAGTTATGATAGTTTTACCAAAGATAGTGTGAAGCCAACAGGATAGAATATGATGGCAGAATTGGTAAAGAGTTAAGGGATTATTTTATTTATCAAAATAATGACTTAATAATATAAAGGGATGACATCCTAGATGCTAACCCTTAGATAAAGATATATGGAAGCTGACCATGTAAAGTTATTAGCCTTAATAACTTGTATATATGCAATTGTAATTGTAAAGAAAAGTAGCAATGAAAAAGTGATGTAATGAATGTAATTGTAAAGTGAATGTAATAGTGATGATGCAAAGATAAGAGAAACAAAGGAATATTGATACAAGAATAATAAGGTTATGTACCTTGACCTGAATTTATATATTACTTGTTTTGGCAGTGGGCTCAACATGTAATCAAATTTTTGTATCTACAACTCCTAACAGGGTTGAGGCTTCTAACAAGGCCTATAGTCCCTTAACCAGGACTGATACACTATACATATGTAATAGAATCCTAACAGGGCCAACATCCTTAATAGGATACTTTTGATTAGTGGATCTTTTTGGGTACCATCCCCACTGAGGTTTTCCCTTGGCCAGGGTTTCCTCGAGAACATATCATGTGTTATGAGTTCTTTATTGTTATGCATATTGTTTAGTTTCTTATGTTATGCATGTATAAAGATAATCTGTTATATCCATAATTGGGAAAAAGATAAAGTTTGTAGAATATGGATTCACCCTCCCCCCCTCTTAGTATTCCCTATTTCTAACAACTGGAGGGAAGCTATCAATATAGCTGTATATGTGCTTAATCAAGTACAACTAAAGGACACTAATCGGACACCCTATGAGCTATGGTTTGGACACAAACCTACTGTAAGTTATTTCAAGATTTTTGGAAGAAAATGTTTTATTTTAAAAGATGAGATAAATGGGAAATTTGATTCTAAAGGTGATGAAGGAATATTCCTAGGATATTCTACTAAGAGTAAAGCATACAAATGTTTGAATAAGGTTACAAATAAGATAATTAAAAGTACTAATGTCCATGTTGATGAGTTTGATGAAAAGAACATAGAGGAAAGAAAGGAACCGGAAGACTATGATAGATTCACTTACATTGAACTTCCTGACTATCTACCAAAGTCACAACCTGTGATAACCGGTCAACGAGAAAATAACCCTGAGGAACAGGAAAGGGAAACTGATGAACAAGATGGAGCTACCGAGTAAGTACATGAACCTGAACAGGATGAACAAGAAAGGAGAAACCAAGTACTGGCTAGTTTTTTTAGAAGACATCATCTTGAGACATAAATTATTGGAGACAGAAAAGCTGGCATACAAACAAGAAGCAAAGCAAGACAAGGTACATGTCTAGTTTGTGAATTTGAACCAAAAAATGTGAAAGTTGCATTAGAGAATGAAGAATGGGTTAATGAAATGAAAGAGGAAATAGAAAAAATAGAGAAGAACAAAACTTGGTCCTTAGTACTCCAACCTAAAGATAAAAATGTTATCGGTACTAAGTGGATATTCAGAAACAAATTGAATGAAAATGGTGAAGTGACAAGAAATAAAGCGAGATTGGCATGCAAGGGATATGCATAGGAAGAAGGCATTGACTATGGGGAGACATTTGCACCTATTTCTAGATTGGAAGGAGTTATAATGCTACTTGTATATGTTGCACATAAGAAATTTAAGGTTTATCAAATGGATGTGAAGTCAGCATTTCTGAATGGTATACTTGAAGAAGAGGTCTACATAGAACAACCTGAAGGATTCATTGATCTAGACAATAGAGACATGGTATGTAGATTACACAAAGCTTTATATGGTTTGAAGCAAGCACTGAGAGCCTGGTATGAAAGGTTGCATACTTACTTGTTAAGTATTGGATTTGTAAAAACTAGTGAAAACAACAATTTGTACATGAAAGGTGGTACTGATGACACTATTCTTATTGCTGAAATTTTTGTTGATGATATTATTTTTGGAGGTCAAGATCATGTATGTAAATCTTTTTCTAATGACATGAGGAATTAGTTTGAAATGTCTATGTTCGAGGAGATTAAATTCTTTTTAGGATTACAAGTGATTCAGCAGAGTGATGGGATATTCATCACACAGTCGAAGTACATAAAGGAGGTCTTGAACACATTTGGCATGGAAGATGATAAACCTATGGGAACATCGATGGCTACTAGATGTAAACTAACAAAGGAAGATGAAACTACAAAGGTAAACTAGACACTTTACTGATCCATGATTGGTAAGTTAGTGTATGTAGTTCATAGTAGACTAGATATAGCACATGTTGCGGGAATTGTTGCTAGATTTTTTGCTAATCCTAGAGAATCACACATGATTACTACTAAAAGGATCTTAAGATACCTAAAAAAGATAGAGGATTATGGTTTATGGTATCCTAAGGAAGGTAAGTTTGAACTAATGGTCTATACCGATGCTGATTGGGCTGAAAATGTGGATGATAGAAAAAGCACCACCAGAGGAGCATTCTTTTTTGGTGAAATACTTGTAACCTGGACAAGTAAAAAGAAAGCTTGTATTTCTCAGTCTATAGCTAAAGCAAAGTATGTTTCTTCTACTACTAATTTCTCAAACATTGCATATATCAAGCTAGTGTTGGAAGGAATGAATGAGGTGATCACTGACCTGATGATTATATATTGTGACAACACTAGTGCTATCAATATTTCAAAGAATCCAATGATGCACTCTAAGACAGAGGATATATCAATTAAGTATCACTACTTGAGACAACAAGTGCAAGAGAAGCAAGTGAAGTTATAATTTTTTACATCTAAAGAACAACTTGTAGATATCTTTACAAAGCCTTTACTAAAGGACACATTTGAATATTTGAGGACTAGACTTGGGGTCTGTCCCCTATCTATCAATCACTAATGTGATCTGGATGTTGTATCATCCTACATTTATCAAAAGATTGCACATGTTGATGTAGCTATTAGGAATGAATTCTAAATGTTTGGCAACCATTTTGTAGTAGTTTTTTAATTCATGACTATGATTGTCATTGATGTCAACATAGTGATTTACCGAAGACTTGCAAAGAAGCAGACAGAGTTTGGATTAGCGCACATGGGTTATTGTAGTTGGAGCTATGTGATGTTGAGGTTATACTCTTTGATATGTTATATGTCTATGGTTAAGAGCCTAGATAGTAATTCACTTATTCATGGAAGTTATAAGCATTTTGGTGGAAGCAATACTCAAGCAGTGTTCCTGAGTAGCGGTTTGTGGAAATCGGATGATATCTCCTAATCAAGATGGAATCTGGTTTTGCATAGTTAAAGGGAAATTAAAGACACATTGATAGTGACATGGATGATAGAACATACTTTGAGGTCACATGAGTGAAGATTTATTGTATTTGGAAGTTGACAATTTTGTGTAAATTTGGTGTAGCGTGTGGAAACTTTTATATTGTAATTATATGCTGACTCATTTGTAATTATTTGAGTGTGGTATAAAAGAAGGAATGTATTTCCTTGTTGTAATTAATTTTTGATATAAAAGTAGTGGTTGTGTGTGATGATGTATGCATGAAGTGAATAAAAGAGCTAAGTATGAAAGCAAATATGTGAAGGAAGACATGCGAGGTACAGAGATCTAAAATTGAGATCTGATGTAACAGTGAGTGCGGTTTGGCATAGTTAGAGAAGAGGTAACATATTATTCTATTGATTAATGAAAAGATTATTTGGACAGTGTGTTCAGTGATCTTACCCTGAAGCTATTTGGGTAGTGGGTCCTTCTGTCTTCCATAACTCTTAACAGGGTTAGAATCTTTTAACAGGGATTCAAAATCTCCTAACAGGGATTCATATGTACTAAATGTATTTCATAAGACTCTTAATAGATTCCATCCTCTCACAAGGAAAATTCATATTAGTGCATCTTTTGTGGGCATCATTCCCACCGGGGTTTACTCTTTGATCAAGAGGTTCTCTAGTCAACATATCTTGTGTCATTGTGTTATTGTGTATGAATATCTTTCTAAGATTGGTAATTATATTACTTCTATGGTTTAATGTTGTTCAAGATGATAAAAGTTATAATTATCTGATAACTGATTCACCCCCCCTCCCCTCAGTTATCTTGGTGGACTTTACTTTCTAACAATTGGTATCAGAGTGGCAAGTCCTTGAAAAAGAAGTTTAACAGCTTAAGGAGATCCATGGCAAATTTTAGGAAAGAAAGCCCTAAGTTTGATGGAGTAAATTTTGATAGCTGGAAAGAAAAGATGAAGACACACCTACTATGTTTAGGACTAAGTTATTCGTTGATTACAAAGAATGATAAGACTATCATTGAAGAGCACAATCTTGAAACATGTACTGTGGATGAGAGAGATCTACTCATGTGTAACATACTTGCAAGAGAAGCACTTTTGATAGCACTTTCAGAGAATGAGTACAAATAAGTAAAATATTTGAAAAAATCTCATGAAATTTGGAATGCTTTACACTCTACTTTTGAAGGTGATGAACATGCAAAAAGAGTTAGATTACATAATTGGATATGCACATTTGAAGATATAAGAATATTGGAAGATGAATCTATTAGAAGTTATATTGGTAGAATGTCAGAAATTCTTACAGGTATAAAATCTTGTGGAGGAATAAAGACAGAGAATGAAGTGATATGGAAACTTTTGAGGACATTGACTCTTGTATTTAAGTAGACAACATAGATGATTGAACAAGTTATACCTTGTACTACAAAATTTACAAGAGAGACTCTTCTTGGAAGATTGGAAGCAACATAAATGAACCTAAGATTATCAGGAGACCTAACTAGAATGGAGACAACATTCAGTGCTCTTAGTGTTCACCCTACTTTGTCAAGAAGCATCAGTGTGAGTAGACTTTATGCTGGCAGCAGTAGATCTAGAAATGAAGAATACAAGAAGATTGAAGAAGGTATTGCCTTGCTTGTGAAAAGAGAACCAGACAGTAAGAAAATATTTAAATGTTGGACTTGTCAAGAATATGGTCATTTTGCATCTAAATGTCCTAAGAGAGTTAAAAAGTACATAAATAATTTCAAACCTAGAAGACCTAAGGAATGTTATTATGCTAATGATCAAGATCTTGAAGCTAGTATAGAAATAACTTTAAGTGAAAGTGATACTAAGAATAATGATGACATAGGATTTGTAGCAATTAAAGAAGAGAATCCTGAAACTGATGTTAAGGAAGAAAAAGCTTTAGTTTCTCAAGTTGAAAAGAAATCTGATTGGATTATAGAAAGTGGTTGTTCACATCATATGACTGGAGACATGAAAAAGTTCATAAAGTTCAATGAATATGATGGAGGAGTTGTTAGAGTTGGAAACAATGCACCTTGTTTGATTAAAGGTATAGGATCTATTACTCTTGATGGAAAGACTAATACTGATGATGTTTATTTTGTGGATGGATTGAAACATAATCTTTTGAGTGTTGGAAAGTTAGTTGATAAGGGATATCAAGTTTGGTTTACTAAGAAAACTTGTGTGATAAAGGATAAAGATGGAAATCTGATTGGAACTAGATCTAGAACCAGAGGTAATGTATTTCAATTGAATCCTACTGAGATGACATTTTTGATTACTAAGATTGATGACAGTTGGTTATGGCATAGAAGGTTTTGTCATATAAACTTTGATAACATTGTGAAAGTAAGTACTACACTTGCAGTAAGAGATTTTCCTAAAATTATGAAGCCTACTAACATGATTTTCAAAGAATGTGTAATGGCTAAATAGAAGAGAAGTTCTTTTCCTAGTAAGAAGTTTGCATCTACAGAGAAGCTGGAAATTGTTCATATAGATTTGAGCGGTCCTACCAGGACTAGAGGATTCTATGGAGAAAGGTATTTTATGACTCTTGTTGATGATTTTACAAGAATGATGTGGATTGCATTTCTTAAAGAAAAATTTGAAACATTTGATAAGTTTAAGATTATTAAGAATAAAGTTGAGAATGAATATGGAATGAAGATTAAATGTTTGAGATCTGATAGAGGTGGAGAATTTACTTCTAGAAAGTTTAACACCTTTTGTGAAGAAAATGGCATTAAGAGATAGTATTCAGTCCCTAGAACACCTGAACAAAATGGCATTGCAGAAAGAAGAAACAAATCAGTGACTGAAGCAGCAAGAGCTATGTTGTTTGACAATGATTTGGTGAAGATATTCTGGAGAGAAGTAGTGAACATAGTAGTGTATACAATGAACAAAGTACAAATCAAAGCGAACACAGAAAAGACACCTTATGAATTATGGTTTGGACATGCACCCTTAGTTAAGTATTTTAGAATTTTTGGAAGAAAATGTTATATAAAGAGAGATGATGATATTGGAAAGTTTGATCCTAGAAGTGGTGAAGGTATATTTCTTGGATATTCTTTGAAAAGCAAAGCCTATAGATGTTACAATAAAAGAACTAAGACTATTGTTGAAAGTGCAAATGTTAAAGTTGATGAAAAGTTCAAAATTCAAGAAAGAATGCTTGATTATGAATTTGATGATGATATTGGAAAGTTTGATCCTAGAAGTGGTGAAGTTATATTTCTTGGATATTCTTTGAAAAGAAAAGCTTATAGATGTTACAATAAAAAAACTAAGACTATTGTTGAAAGTGCAAATGTTAAAGTTGATGAAAAGTTCAAAATTCAAGAAAGAATGCTTGATTATGAATCAGATGAAGAAGCTCATCCTAAACCTAACACTGGATCTATTGAATTATTTTATGAAAATGACAGTGATTTGTTGAATGAAAGCCACAGTGAAGTCATTGAAGAACCTACATCTAAAGAGAGATCTGAGACAGTGACACATAGCAAGAGTTTGTTAAGAAATCATCCTATTGGACAAATTATTGGGAGCATCAAAAGAGGAGTTCTAACTCAAAATAAGGCACAAGAATAGTTATGTTTGATTTCTCAAATTGAACCTAAGACTACTAATGAAGCTTGTGAAGATGAAAGTTGGACTAATGTTATGAAAGAAGAACTAGATCAGATTGAAAAGAACAAGACATGGGAATTGGTCCCTAGAACTAAAGATAAGAATGTTATTGGAACTAAATGGGTATTCAGAAACAAGATGAATGAACAAGGAGAAGTAGTAAGAAACAAAGCAAGATTAGGATGTAAGGTTTACTCACAACAAGAAGGAATTGACTATGAAGAAACTTTTGCACCTGTTGCAAGAATTGAAGTAGTAAGAATATTTTTGGCTTATGCAGCTTACAAGAAATTCAAAGTATATCAGATGGATGTGAAGTCAGCATTTATGAATGCAGAATTGGAAGAAGAAGTCTCCATTGAGCAGCCTAAAGGTTTTCCCTCAACTCAAGAAGGAGACATGGTATGTAAATTGAAGAAAGCTTTATATGGACTTAAACAAGCAACTAGAACTTGGTATGCAAGACTGGATAAGTATTTGTTAAAATTGGGATTTACAAAAGGAACAGATGATAGCAATCTGTACAAAAAAGAAATTGAAAATGGTTTGTTGGTTATAGTTATTTTTGTTGATGACATTATCTTTGGAGGAGAAGATGAAGCTAGTGACAAATTTGTTGATGAAATGAAGACTAAATTTTAAATGAGTATGATTGGTGAAATGAAATACTTTTTGGGATTACAGATAACACAAAATAATGATGGTATCTTTGTAAGTTAGACAAAGTACCTGAATGACATGTTGAAAATATTTGGAATGGAGAATTGTAAACTAGTTGGAACACCCATGGTGAATGGACATAAGTTATCTAGCACAGATGAGACTCCTACAATAGAATAGAAGAAATACAGATCTATGATTGGAGGATTGTAGTATTTGACTCATACAAGACCTGATATAGCACATTTAGTTGGAATTGTAGCAAGATTTCAAGTTGAACCTAGAGAATCACATTATGTAGCAGTAAAGAGGATACAGAGATATTTAAGAGGCACGATGGACTATGGACTATGGTATGAAAAATTTGATGATTTTACCCTATATGCATATACAAATGCTAATTGGGGAGGTATTGTTGATGATAACAAAAGCACCAGTGGTGAAGCATTTTTCCTTGGAGGAAGATTAGTTTCTTGGCTAAGCAAGAAGCAGAATTGTATCTCACAAAGCACAGCAGAAGCAGAATATGTAGCAGCAGCAAACAATTGTAACCAGATAATTTGGATGAAGCAAATGTTGAAGGATATTGGAATAAAGTTTGTTGAACCTATTGTCATACATTGTGACAACACCAGCACAATTAGTATGTCTAAGAATCATGTATTACATTATAAGACAAAGCATATAGAGATTAAGTATCATGTTGTAAGAGAGAAAGTTGTTGAAAAAGAAGTCAGACTTGAGTACATAAGTACAAAGGAGAAAATAGCAGATATATTCACAAAGCCTTTGCCTAAGGATACATTTGAGTATCTGAGAGGTATGCTTGGGGTTACGCCCCAACCTACTTTTGAAAAGTGATGCAGTTGGTCACATCCATCCAGTGGTATATGAGCCTTATCTTTCTTCTGGACTAGATGTTGGTACTTCCTCTATGGGGGAGTATGTGTATCTGAGCTGAGTCATGAGGACTCTAGTAAATGTATTTTCTGAAAAGTGTCTTTTGACATTGAGCTATTGATGACATAATGATGAAATTTCTTTCATTGATGTCAATGGGGGAGAAGTATACATGAAAAACAATCTAAAACATCTGTTGGAGAGAACTGGATAGGATAACGAAGCAAGATTTGATTGATGAAGAGGATTTGAAGAAGCAGTGTTGTAGTATTGGAATTTTGGAACATTGGATGTTTTTCATCTATGTTTCCATCAATGCCAATGGGGGAGATTGTTAGAAATGAATTCTAAATGTTTGGCAACCATTCTGTAGCATTTGTTGTTGCATTCATGACTATGATTGTCATTGATGTCAACATAGTGATTTATCGAAGACTTGTAGAGAAGCAAATAGAGTTTGGATTAGCACACATGAGTTATTGTATTTGGAGCTATGGGATGTTGAGGTTATACTCTTTGATATTTTATATGTCTATGGTTAAGAGTGCAGATAGTAATTCATTTATTCATGGAAGTTATAAGCATTTTGGTGGAAGCAGTATTCAAGCAGTGTTCCTAAGTAGCAGTTTGTGGAAATCGGATGATATCTCCTAATCGGGATGGAATCTGGTTTTGCACAATTAAAGGGAAGTTGAAGACACATTGATAGTGATTTGGATGATAGTGTTGACTTCAAGGTTCCATGAGTGAAGATTTATTGTATTTGGAAGCTGACAGTTTTGTGTAATTTTGGTGTAGCGTGTGGAAACTTTTATATTGTAATTGTATGCTGACTCATTTTTAATTATTTGAATGTGGTATAAAGGAAGGAATGTATTTCCTTATTGTAGTGTGTAATTTTGATATGGTAGTAGTAGTTGTGTGTGATGTTGTATGCATGAAGTGAAGAAAATAGCTAAGTATGAAAGTGAATTTGTAAAGGAAGATATGCGAAGTACAGAGATCTAAAATTGAGATCTGATGTAATAGTGAGTGTGGTTTGGCACAATCAGAGAAGAGGTAACATATTTT
The DNA here is from genome assembly GCA_027943335.1 of Chamaecyparis obtusa. Classification (NCBI taxonomy): domain Eukaryota; kingdom Viridiplantae; phylum Streptophyta; class Pinopsida; order Cupressales; family Cupressaceae; genus Chamaecyparis; species Chamaecyparis obtusa. The sequence continues at coordinate 183,308 of BSBK01003892.1, forward strand.
TTTTTTGAGTAATGCAAAGATTATTTGGATAGTGTGTTCAGTGATCTTACCCTAAATCTATTTGGGCAATGGGTCCTTATGTCTTCCATAACTCTTAACAGGGTTAGAATCTTTTAACAGGGATTCATATGTAGTGAATGTATTTCATAAGACTCCTAATAGATTCCATCCTCTCACAAGGAATATTCATATTAGTGCATCTTTTGTGGGCATCATTCCCACCGGGGTTCACTCTTTGATCAAGAGGTTCCCTAGTCAACATATCTTGTGTCATTGTGTTATTGCATATGAATATCTTTCTAAGATTGGTAATTATATTGCTTATATGGTTTAATGTTGTTGAAGATGATAAAATTTATAATTATCTGATAATTGATTCACCCCCCCACTCTCAGTTATCTTGGTGGACTTTACTTTCTAACAGTAGCATAGTTCACACTTTGGATTATATTCAAGGTTGTGATTAAGTTTGAAGAACTAAAATAGATTGGGATATCAGTATACAGAGATATAGAGAATGTATTGGACAATAGAGAGTTACTTAGCTACTACAAAGATGATTATTTATTTGTTTCTTTGGCATTGTTTTCAAAGGGAGAGATAAATAATATGAAACAATATGCACCGATGAGAACTATCTAAGGGAGAGATAATCTGAAAGAAACAGAATATTGAAGATCAATTACTGAGAATAGAAGAAGGAATCTGAAAACTAAAAAGATCATATTTGCAGAATGTCAAAGCTGTATTTTATAATGTTGTTTAGTAACGTAGTGATTAAAAATATTAAGCCTGGGAGAGCTTGAACAACATTTGGTTACAGAGTTGGAGAAAACATGTTTGGAATGTGTATGGTACACTTCATATTACTTGAGTTGCCATCAATGCCAAAGGGAGAGATTGATGAACTACAGCTGATTTAGAACACTGAATGAAGAATCTATGATTTAAGATCACTGAGGAGTTGTTGATTAGATATGCAAGATGATTAAATCAGTATCATGTTGTCATTGATGTCAAACTATCTTGACAATACTTATCTTGTAAGTTACTATACTGACACATCTGAAGAAAGGTGAAAGAGATGAAGAACATAAATATCTACATGAGGAAGATGTATATATCAGATGAGGATAAGGAATACATTAAGTAACTTGTTGATGAGTCTATGACTTTATGATATCAACTTTATTATGTTGCATTCATCTATGATGAAGAATAGAGGTGAAAGACATAAAGCAGTGTTGTCGGTAAATAAAGCATTCCAGTATACACCGACGGAGTGTAGTGTATACCAAGCATAGTGTTAACTAAGCTTTTGTTCACTGACGCATTTCTCTATTAACTGAGAAAAATAAAAATGAATTAAATGATTAGTTTAGCAGATAAAGTGATGAGCTATAAAGTGTATGAAATCGAGGTAACAGATAAAGTTTGTTATGAAGATCGACAGCTAATATAATTCAAGAAAGATCTAATGGAGTAGATTGAAATGAGTTACTGACACATCAACCGAAGAAGGTTAGAGTGGAAAAATCAATGAATAAGATTAAGTGGCAAAATCTGATGGACAAAAAGAAAATGATTTACTCATCTATATAAGAGACATTGGTTTCATTGTTGAAGAGATGCCAGAAGTAGAAGATACTACAGAATTATCATGCGGAGTTTCCATGCATTTTGATCATACTGGTTAGTGAGAACCGAACTACAGAACAATTACTGAGCTATAGAGAGTAATTACCAATGGACAGTAAGTTGATATAGTATTGAATCTAAAGTGATATATTGATTATAAAGATTTGATTAAGCTGAACATTGATCTGTAAATTGCAATTGAAGTTGTTTCAGGGAAGATCATCTACTATTACATATTTAACCATTGTACATAGTCAAATCTCTTAACTGAGTGGACTAAGAAAGTCTTTTTGATGTTTCATTCATAGAGTGAACATTGTTATCCTGTCAACCCCAGAGTGACTGCTAGTTGGATGATAACTTTTGGTCTAAAATCCTCTAACAAGGTCACACCTAACAATGTGTTTGTAAATCTTTAATAGGGTTGGGTCTTCACCGACCTCACTTCAGAAGAGTGAACATTTTTGGGTTGTCGGTCCCAGGTGGTTTTTCCCTTCACAGGGTTTCCACGTTAAATCTCTTGTGTTATGTGTTGATTATGATATTTGTTTGTTATCATACTTTTCATATTACATGTTAGATTTGATTGGTAACTACTATAAGTTTTAACTGACAATCAATAAAAACATAGACTGTGAAATTATTTTCTGATTACCGAGTAGTAGAAGTTGAAGAATTTGTTTTGGATTATACATTTTGTATTGGGACACTGGATAACTGATTCACCCCCCTCTCAGTTATTCTAACAGAGATTTTTCATGGCAGATTCTAAGGACTCACCCAAAGGAGTGAACTCATGTTTTGGTTTTGTAACCCATGGTTTGTAGTCTTTTGACTTTTGAGAAGGTTCAGATACCTTTTTTTCAGAAGCTTTTATGGCTTGAGTGCCCATAGTGAGAGTGAATGTTGGTGCTTTTGATGGGACACTAATGTGATCAAAAATGCCATCTATTACAACATTCTTGTTCTTGTTCTAGAATTTACCTTTGTCTTTGTTGTTGGAACTAGAACCAGATTCGTACTTGTTGTCCTTATGAAGCAATATAGCTCCCTTTTTAACAAGCACATTCTCAATCTTGATGCCATTCTCTACCATTTTATCAAAGGATGTATGATTTTGCATTTGCAAGGGATAATTGAGTTCTAGCACCAGATTGTTGATGAAGATTTCAAGTTTTACAGTTTCTAGAATAGGTCAAGCATCAAGTGAAAAAATTTTCCTCCATCGCTTGAGGAAAGTAAGGAAGGGTTCTCCTGAGTTTTTCTTGAGATTGTAGATATCAATCATGGTGATCAGATGTTGAATGTTGTAGGAGTGTTGTTGATAAAATAGTTTGATCAACTCCTCAAAGGTTTTGATTGTTGGAGGCATTTTAGAGAACCAATGAATGGCTGCTCCTCCTAGAGATCGAGGGAAAAGATGCATTAAGTAGGTTGATTCATGCATAAACTCCATGGATTGAGTATAGAATTCTTGAACATGATCTTGAGGGTCAGAGTTGTCATCATACTTATCATATTTTTCTATCTCCATTCTTTTTGGGAATGGTGGCATGTACAAGTTTTTGTCAAATGGAAAAGGACATAGGGCCTCCATAGAGACCTCCTTAGGTTCCTTCTCTTTTTCTAGCTTGTTTAACTTGACTTGCATAGCATGCATCTATTTCATCATGGTTGTAATAGGATTTTCTTCCTCTTGAGTGATGATATCTTCAACATTGAAGTTTGGAGGAAGTTTGGCTCCTTTTTGAGCTAGATCCAAGAAGTATGCCTCTTTCTCTTCACGCAAGAAGTGTCTCATCATTCTTTTGAAGTTATCATCATTTTGATATTGGGCAATTTTAGAAGGTGTGGGTTCTTGATCTGCACCATGTTGGGATTATTTTCCTTGGGAGCCTTGGCTTTCTCCTCCTTGAGACATTGTGTTGTTATGAGAACTACCAGGGATTGATTGATGTGGATTTTTTTGAGTATCTCCGTGAACATATACAGGTGGGGTGATGTAACCACCTTTCAAGTAAAGATTTCCAAGAGCATCTTCTCCAAATTTTGTTGTGTCGTAAGGTTGATGAAATGTCTGAACAATCATAGAAGATGTTGCTGAGGAGAATTTGAGTTGTTCCCCTTTTTTTCTTTGTGATAAAGCTCTAGTTTCCACCATTAACTTCGAGTGAAGCAAAAGAGCAAGATGAAGATGACTGAAGAATGAATTGATTCAAGAAGATCAAATTATGCAACCTTGTCAAGATTGGATTGATTGAAGATTGATTTAGAAATAAATGAAGGATATTGTGCCCTAGATGTATGGGTAGATGCCCAAAAGATGGCAGACACGAGCTCACAACACTTAGCCATTTTGTTGAAGATTGAATGGAAGATAATTTTGACAAGGTTTTGACACAAGATGAACATGATTTAAATTGATAGATCAGAAGGCTAGATCAAACTCAAGAGACCACTTTCAGAAAATGATTGGATTCTTTTAGTTTCTGCTCTATTCCTGACACAGTGAATATTTTGATAGAATTTGGAAGTAGGCTGTAAAAACTAGATTTCTGACAAATTTAGCAGGTTTTTGGAAATTTTTGAAAATTTTGATACGAGTTTATCTAGGCTCGTACGAGTCTGGATGAGGTCTGGCACAAAAAATGGAAGCACTTGTATGACAATTGCAATACTCATATGATAGTTGACACCAGGGATTAATTTTGCTTGACTTTTTTTGACAATACTCGTATGATAGTATACAGTCTATCGTACAACAATTTAGGGGTTCTGGCACGACACTTGGGCAAAACTCGTATGACTTTCTGAGACTATGGGACAACTTTGGACTCCAGAAAGGAATTTTTCTTCAGATTTGCAATTTTTTAGTTTTCAGTATCAGTTTGTTTGTAAGATTTTCTATCTAGGTTTGAAAATCTGTGTAATAGTTCATCTCAGGTTCATTCATTTTCAATAACCAAGTAGATAACAAGCACGTAGAATAGAAAGCAAGGGAATTCAAGCACATCTGAAAATAATGAGCAAGGGATAGCAACCTTTCACATGAACAATCAAGTGACTTATTGTTCTAACCCTAAGAATGCTACTTGTGTATGTTCTCAAAAGTTTTTCCAATCATGCACATAGTCCTAGAAAATGAAAATTTGGCAGCACTAGGGTTTTTAGTAATTGTTTAACTCTGCAACTTTTGTAATCTCAAGAGGGTGAAATCCAATCCAAGCACACTGGGGTTTTGACACAGTTTGAGAATTTAATCAATCAAGAGCTACTGAGGAGATCTAATAGCCCAACAAGAGACTACACCTATGGAGATTTCTTCCACAAAGACATTTATATAGCAGTTGTTGCTACCATCACAAAAATGGCTATTATCTCTTGAGGTTTCATCCATGTGGTTGACCCAATAAAGGGAATGTCCACTATAGTTAACCCTCTCTAAAGGTGACTCACAAAATAGACCACATGGGGACTTGGTCCAAATTCAAGGATCTGAGTTTCTGATACTACCCAAAAAGGGAGTAGAGCATAGTCCTCTAGCCTTTTCACTTTTACCCAAACATAGTAGATAGATTCTTTGACACACTAAGACTAAAATCACCTCACCAAGATTTTTTATGTCAATAACAATGTCTACCGAGCTCTCTAAGGGGGACCAAGAGAGAATGTACTGATAAAATTTGAGGACCAAACCAAGTGAACATGAGATAACAATAGTATCCTCCCTACCTACAAGAGGGTCTATCTTTGAGAAGAGCTTCATATGAAAAACAAGAGAATGAAGCTCACTCTCTCAAGAACTCCACAAATAGTGTTCATAGGGCCTAATTACTATGTGTAACAAATATGCAAAAAGCAAATCTCTGTTCATTTTAGAGCCCAAAACTGAAGTATGTTTTATGAAAGCAAGAAAGGCACACAAGCTTGACACGTGAGAGTTCATTTTATATCCCAAATTGAAGTGTTATTAGATGCAACAAAATACCTGAGTTCCTTCGTAATGTGCTTAGTAGATTTTACCTATTTTGTAATTTTTGTTGTGCTTTCCAATGAGAAAATCAGCAAGTACCAATTAGAAATAGAAGATCTCAATTGTTAGGGTTAGTTGTTAGTCCAAATCAAATCTGGAAAACTGATTGAAAATTTGAAACAACAATTTAATTTCTAATGCCAAAACTCATACAACAAATAATTACCTCCCATACGACAATCCAAGCCTGATACGACAGTGGGTCTGTGCACACATGACAAAGCAACCTTCAAATGATAATATGTAACAATAGGTACGAGTCTCAAAAACACCAACTGTTGCATGACAGTCAGGGGTCCTGGCACAACACTCTACCAAAACTGGTATGAAAAATGTACAAACATAAAGTAAAAATCATAGTTTTGATAGAAAATGACAAAAAATTGATAGAAATTGTTAGAAATGAAATGGAAACCCATTTCAGGGCCCCACTATGGGCATCAAAAATGTGTGTGTGAAAATTGTACCTAGCTGCAGACACAACACTTCAGTAAAACATTAGAGGTTAGCAAATCAAAAATTTGTGATATAAATGAAACTAGCTAACCATGTGATTTACTGTCTTCTAATAGGTGCGAGTATGGTACTCTCAAATTCAGACTGAGATCAATGACGATGCAACACCTAAATGAAAGATTTAATGTTAAAACATGAATGTAGGATGGATGCAGATTAAGCTATCTTTTTGTATTTTCTATGCAATGATATGAAAAACTATATGAAACTAGTCTAGAATGTATGAAATTGATATGCAGATTATTCTAATAATGATATGCTATGATATGAAAATGGATGCAAAGCTATGAAAGATTTCACAAATTTCCTATTCGCAAGAGCTTGATTCTTTAGATGCAATTTCGCTAGAGTAATTATGCAAATTTGAAACATGATTTTGTGAAGAGCTAAGCCTTGATTTTATAGAAATCCAAGGCTTGAGGATGCATTGAGAAAAGTCATAAATCACTCTTGATAAACTCAAGTTGATTTTTGAGTTAACAAGAAATTAGAATTAATTAACTCATAAAAATCATGCAAAAGCAATTTTTATCTCAAAATAGAGTTCAGTTCACTTTTTCAACTCACAATCACATGTTGAGTTTAGCAAGTTAACAAATTGAAATTGAAAATTGATTTAAAGTTGACTAGTTTTCTGATTGTGCATGATTTAATATGAATTAATTTAAAAATAAAGTGATTTATTCTCAACTTAACTGATTTTAAATTTAAAAATAATTGATTTATGGGTTAATCAATTATTTAATCAAACTTTTATTCCAAAACTATATTATTAAATATTGACAACTGGATTTAATCAATTAAATAAGAATTTAATCAATTGTAGTAGGATTTTGATTTATTGTCAAAATTAAATAATATTAATTAGGAATAAATCTAATTAAACTAATTAAGTGGTAGAATTAAATCTAATTAATTAAATATTTATCATATTCAATTAATTAAATTTAGGATAAATAAAAAGAATATCATTTATCGCCAAATAATATTTAATTAGGAGATGATGAAGATAAATGAAGAATATTTAGGAAATATTCCCCGATGCAGAATTAGGATGAAATCAATTAGGGTTTTGATAAACTGGTGTGCAGATGTGCCTTAGGTTAGGACTTTGATGTCGATTTCATTCGATTTGAGGATGTAAGAGGTTAATGAACCTATAGCCCATTTTTGGGGTATTACACTACTAAGACTCCTTATGAACTTTCATATGGTCATGTTCCCATAGTGAAGTATTTTAGAATTTTTGGAAGTAAATCCTATATCAAAAGAGATGAAAAATTAAGGAAGTTTGATCCTAGATGTGGTGAAGGTATCTTTCTTGGTTATTCTAAAAAGAGAAAAGATTATAAATGTTTTAACAATCGATTGAGAAACATAGTGGAGAGTGCTAATGTGAAAGTTGATGAGAATCATCAGAAACAAGACAATTCATGTAGTTATAAATTGGATGATGAAGAAGAAAATCAGATTGTTCAAATACAAAATCATAATCAAAATCAAAATGGATCGACAAAATAGAATGAAGAAGAAGTGGAAACTCAAGAGTCTACTACAAAAGAAAATCAAGACTCCAAGGTATGTAACGTTAAACCATTCAAAGAATTAGATTATTGGTGGCAAAAATCAAGGTATCATGACTAGAGGAAAACGTGTTATAATCAAAGATGAAATTTATTTGATTTCTAAAGTTGAACCTAAAGATTTTGATGAAGCTTGCAATGATGAAAGTTGGGTTAAGGAAATGAAGAAGAATTGGAACAATTTGAGAAGAACAAAACATGGATCTTAGTTCCCAGACCAAAGCAAAAGAATGTGATTGGAACAAAATGGTTTTTTAGAAACAAATTGAATGAAGATGGTGAAGTGGTAAGGAAAAAAGATAGATTGGTTTGCAAAGGATATTCATAGATGGAAGGTATTGATTTTGAGGAGACCTTTGCTCTTGTTGCTAGAATTGAAATAGTTAGAATCTTTCTTTCATATTCTACTTACAAAGATTTCAAGGTATATCAAATGGATGTTAAGTCTGCATTCTAGAATAGAGAATTATAAGAGGAAGTATACATTAAAAAACCTAATGGTTTTCCTTTGACTGATCAAAGTGACATGGCATGCCAATTGAAGAAAGAATTGTATAGATTGAAACAAGCATCGAGAGCCTGGTATGCAAGCTTAGATAAATATTTGATAAAGCTTGGTTTTAGTAAAGGATCTATTGATGTAATGTATATTTCAAAATTGATCATGACAATATCTTTATTGTTTAAGTATCTGTGGATGATATCATTTTTGGTGGAAATGAAAAATTGAGTAAGGATTTTGCTAATGAGATGCAAAAGGAATTTAGAGATGTCAATAATAGGTGAGATGAATATATTTCTTGGTCTTCAAATTACTCAATCAGAAAAAGGGATTTTCATATCATAGTCTAAGTATGTGAAGGAGTTATTGAAGAGATTTGGAATTGATGATTCCAAACCTATTGGAACCCCTATGGTTACTAGTTGCAAACTGTAAAAGAATGATGATTCCCTTCTTGCTTATCAGAAAAGGTATCGATCAATTATTAGTGGGTTTCTATACTTGAATCATACTAGACCAAACATAATGAATGATATTTGCATTATTGTGAGATTTCAAGCAGAACCAAAGGAATCACATATTATTTTAAAGAGGATATTTAGATACTTGAAAGGGATAGTGGATTATGGCCTATGGTATCCTAAGGATGATGATCTACATTATCTATTTATATTGATGTTGATTGGATAGGTAATGTGGATGATAGGAAAAGTACTACATGTGGAGCATTCTTCTTGGGGAAGAAGTTAGTCTCTTGGTCTAGTAAGAAACAAACTTGTATATCTCAATTTACTACTGAAGTTGAGTATGTTGTTGCTACAAAATATAGTCAAGTAGTTTGGATGAAGCAAATATTGGAAGAAATCTTAATAAGTTTTGGTGAGCCTATTTTTATTTATTGTGACAATTTGAGTGTTATCAATATTTCAAAGAACCTTGTATTGCATTAAAAAATAAAGCATGTATCTATAAAGTATCATTTCTTGAAGGATGAGGTGAATGAAAAGAAGTCAAATTGGAATATGTGCCTACAATAGAATAAATTTTAGATATTTTCATGAAGCTCTTTCCAAAGGATACTTTTGAGTATCTTCATGGTAAGCTTGGGGTGATAGCCCATCCTGATCAGAGCTAGAGATGCATAGATTTACATTGGTCCAATGTTTTCATAGAGATTATTTTCCTTCTAGATTGATGTTTTTGGGGAACTGATCCTTAGGGGGAGTAGTTGGTATGTTGTTTAGATTTTTTATGAGATAAGTTGTGTTTGGCCTAAATGACTTAGTGCATATACGTGCCTTTGTCATTGATGTCAAAGGGGGAGAGATAGTCATGTGAAAAATAAGAGAAAATCAAGGGAGAGATAGCCCTATGGAAGAGAAATGAAAGACTTAGGGGGAGTGATTAATATATTGTGGTTGAATGTTTCTTTATGCATTGATTTGGTTTTTCACATCACATGTTTCCATTAATGACAAAGAAGGAGATTATTGTATATTTCATGCATATATAAGCTAGTGTTAATGTTTTGTCACTGATGTCAACATATTTTTTTATTCTTAATAGTTTCCTATTTTGTTCAGTTAAGATTCATGGTTTGGCATAGATAGTGTATGTTGAATATCAATTGATGCAAAGATGTAGATGTGTTGTGGAGTGCTTGTACTTGATATTCTTCAAGTTTCATAGCTTTTCTTTATGATTTGAGAAAGTTATGGTTGATTTATGACATAGTAGGGGACAGGAGGGGCCAAGAATGGCACACCCTAACCAAATCCACCTTGCTCAACAACACATGGAAGCAAAAACACAATAGAGTGAGAGAGAGAATGCATAACTTTTATATATTATCTTCAAATTGATTCATACATTCTAGGCTGTAAGGCCTTCCCAGTTTCGGCCAAATATTACAATCAAGTACAAAAGTCCTCAAACATGTGGGGATCTGCCAACAATATCTACTTTTCTATCTCCTATCTTCTATCCCCAAAACTTGCTCCTCCCTAACTCCTAAAACTCCAACCAAACAACTACATTTATACAAGAGGCAATCGAATCAAGTTGGCCTTCAGATCCATAATCAACAAAAGGGACAACTAGATCTAGGTCCACATGCTTCCCAATAATGGATGCCAGCATTAAATCTATGACCCATAATAAATGCACAATTTGGCCCCAATAGAAACTCAAAATAAACTACTTGGCAAACAAGGAAAACTGAGCACCAAAACAAGCATCGCCAAGTGCCAGGGAAATTATCGAGTGCCAAAGAGATAACCAACCAACTCGGTCAACAAAGGAAACTGAGCAACCTGGTCAAAGTAGTAACTAAGCAACACAAACAAACTCAAATATGTTTTTGGTGACACAGAGTTGCCAAGGACCCAAGATGCTCTTGCATCAAACACCTGGGGTTATTTGAGAATGATTCTCTAAATCATGAAATAGGTACAATCCGAGCTGCATCCAACTCAGATTGTGAAATCCATGAACTGTCTTCAATCGGTATGTTCTTCCACTTTACCAGATATTCCATATATTGTTTTCCTCTTGTACTTCTACCAATTCTTTGCTCCAAGATCTGCTCAACTTCTTCATTCTACTTCTTAGGATAATCCATCGGTACTGTCATGTCTTCATTAGATTCATGATACTCATAAAAATCAACAATGTTGAAAATAGGTGAAATATCCATGTCATCAAGTAATTCAATCTAATATGCATTTCCACTGTCAAATTTCTTTAAAATCTTGCAAGGTCCAAACTTCTTCATTTTCAGCTTCCCATATGTTCCAACAGGAAATCTACCTTTCTTCAAATGAACCATCATTTCATCACCAACATCAAAAGTCTTATGTCTTCTTGATCTATCAGCTTTGTCTTTGTATTTATGATTACTCTTTTCTAGCTTATGTTTCACATCTTCATGCAATGTCCTCATGTACTAAGCAAATTTTACTCCTTCAGCACTTCTTTTTCTTTCATCAATAATGTCTCTCAAATTAGATATACCTCTTAGTTGTATGCCATTTACAATCTCAAAAGGTGTTTTTCCAGTACTCCTATTCACTGAATTATTGTATGCAAACTTTTCTTGTGCCAACACAGAATCCCAATTACTTGGTGTGTCTCCAACTAAACATCTCAAAAGATTACCCAAGCTTCTATTCACAACTTATGTATGTCCATCAATTTGTGGGTGAAATGTAGAACTATATTTCAACTCAGTGCCAAATTTTCTCCAAAGGGTCTTCCAAAAGTATCCAACAAATTTTCTATCTTGGTCAGAGATAATACTCCTCGGTAATCCATGTAATCTAACAATTTCCTTAAAGAAAAGATCTGCTACATGTACCGCATCTAATGTCTTTTACAAGGTATAAAATGTGCCATTTTAGAAAATCTATCCACAACAACAAATATAGAATCATTACCTCTTACTATCTTCGGTAAGCCAGGAACAAAATCCATACTGATGTCAATCCAAGGTTTCTCAGGGACAACAATAGGTGTATACAATCTAGTATTCTGACTTACTCCTTTTGCAACTTGACAAACTCCACAACTTTTCCCAAATTTTTGAACATCTTTGTACAAATGTGGCCAAAATTATTTCTCCTTAAGATATCTCAATGTCTTATCAATTCCAAAATGTCCAGCCAAACCACTACTATGTTTCTCCTTTATCAAATTAGTCCTCATTGGTCCTCTTGGTATACATAACTGAATACCTTTAAACAACATACCTTCTTGAATGAAATATTCTTCCCATTTAGTGTTAGGAATGAATGTTGAATATATCATATGGGAGTATTAGCAGCCATTTTGTAGCAGTTGTTGTTGCATTCATGACTGTGATTATCATTGATGTCAACATAGTGATCTACTGAAGGATAGCAGAGGAGAAGTCAGTGTTTGGGTTAGCGCATGTGGGATATTAGAGATCAAGAGATGTGATGTTAAGGACTTATTTGATGTTGTGTTGTATGTTTATGGTTAAGAGCATAGATAGTAATTCATTTATTCATGGAAGTTATGAGCATTTTGGTGGAAGTAGTATTTAGGCAGTGTTCCTGAGTAGAGATTTTTGGTAAGCAAATGATATCTCCTAATTGAGACAGAATCTAGTTATGCATAGTTGGAAAGCAATTTAAGACATATTGATAGTGACATGGATGATGGCACAAACTTTGAGGTCACACGAGTGAAGAATTATATTGATTGGAAGCTAACAGTTTTGTGTAATTTTGATGTAACGTGTGGAAACTTTTATTTTGTAATTTGTATGCCGACTCATTTGTAATTACTTGAGTGTGGTATAAAGGAAGGAATGTATTCCTTGTTTTAATATGGAATGTGATGAATGTAAGTATATTGTGAAAGAGAAATTGTTGAAAGAGGATATGTGAAGTACTGAGATCTGAAGGAGTTGGTGCAGTTTGTCACAGTTAGAGAAGGAGTATTGGATTGTTGATGTCAGTAATCTTTTGGTATTAATATTTTAAGTAATACAAGATCAGTCAGATAGTGAATTCAATGATTTTACCCTGAAGTTGTTTGGAAAGTGGGTCCTTCTATCTTCCATAACTCCTAACAGAGTTAGAATCTTTTAGCAGAGATTCAAAATCTCCTAACATGGATTCATATGTAATGAATGTATGTCATAAGAATCCTAACGGAGTCCATCCTTTCACAAGGAATATTCATATTAGTGCATCTTTTGTGGGCATCATTCCCACCGAGGTTTACTCTTTGATTAAAAGGTTCCCTAGTCAACATATCTTGTGTCATTGTGTTATTGTGCATGAATATCTTTCTATGGTTGTTGGTTACATTGCTTACATGGTTAAAATCTATTGAAGTTGATAAAAGTTATAATTATCTGATGTTTGATTCACCCCCCCCCTCCCCCCTCTTAGTTATCTTGGTGGACTTTACTTTATAACAATTGGTATCAGAGCAACAGTTCCTTGAAATAAAATTTTAATAGCTTAAGGAGATCCATGGTGAATTTCAGGAAAGAAAGCCCTAAGTTTGATGGAGTGAATTTTGACAGCTAGAAAGAAAAGATGAAGACACATCTACTGTGTTTAGGACCAAGCTATTGGTTGATTACTAAGAATGAGAAGACTATCATTGATAAGGATAATATTGAAACATGTACTAATGATGAAAGAGATATATTCATGTGTAACATACTTGCTAGAGAAGAACTTTTGGCATCCCTTCCGGAGAATGAGTACATTCAGGTAAAATATTTGAAAATATCTCATGAAATTTGGATAGCTTTACACTCTACTTTTGAAGGTGATGAACATGCAAAGAAAGTCATATTACATAATTGGATATGTGCATTTGAAGATATAAGAATGATGGAAGATGAATCTATTAGAAGCTATATTGGTAGAATGTCAGAGATTGTTGTTGGTATAAGATCTTGTGGAGGAACAAAGATAAAGAATGAAGTGATATGGAAAATTCTAAGGACATTGAATCCTGCATTTAAGAAGACAACATGGATGATTGAACAAGTTATACCTTGTACTGTGAACTTTACAAGAGAGACTCTTCTTGGAAGATTGGAAGCAATAGAAATGAATCTGAGGTTATCAAGAGACTTAACTAGAATAGAGACAGCATTCAGTGCTCTTAGTATTCACCCTACTTTATCAAGAAGCATCAGTGTGAGTGGAGATTATGCTGGCAGTAGCAGATCTAGAAATGAAGAAGATAGGAAGATTGAAGAAGGTATTGCCTTGCTTGTGAAGAGAGAACCAGACGGTAAGAAAAATTTTAAATGTTGGACATGTCAAGAATATGGTCATTTTGCATCTAAATTTCCTAAGAGAGTTAAGAAGTACAAAAACAATTTTAACCCTAGAAGATCTAAGGAATGTTATTATGCTAATGATGAAGAACTTCAAGCTAGTATAGAGAGAACCTTAAGTGAAAGTGATGCTGAGAATAATGATGATATAGGATTTGTAGCAATTAAAGAAGAAAATCCTAAAATAGAGGTTAAGGAAGAAAAAGCTCTAGTTTATCAAGTTGAAAAGAAAGTTGATTGGATTATAGATAGTGTTTGTTCACATCATATGACTAGAGACATGAAAAAGTTCATAAAGTTTAACAATTATGATGGAGGAGTTGTTAGAGTTGGAAATAATGCACCTTGTTTGATTAAAGTTATAGGATCTATTACTCTTGATGGAAAGACTAATACTGCTAATGTTTACTTTGTGGATGGTTTGAAACATAATCTTTTGAGTGTTGGATAGCTAGTTGATAAGGGATATTAACTTTGGTTTACTAAGAAAATGTGTGTGATAAAAGACAAAGATGGAAATTTGATTGCTACTGGATCTAGAACTAGAGGTAATGTATTTTAGTTGAATCCTACTAAGATGACATGCTTGATTACTAAGATTGATGAAAGATGGTTATGGCATAGAAGATTTTGTCATATAAATTTTGATAACATTGTGAAAGTGAGTACTACACTTGCAGTAAGAGATTTGCCTAGAATTATGAAGCCTACTAACATGATGTGCAAGGAATGTGTGATGGCTAAACAGAAGAGAAGCTCATTTCCCAGTAAGAAGTTTACATCAGTAAAAAAGTTGGAGATTGTTCATACAGATTTGAGCGGTCCTAAAAGCACTAGAGGATTCTATGGAGAAAGGCATTTTATTATTCTTGTTGATGATTTTACAAGAATGATGTGGATTGCATTTCTTAAAGAAAAATCTGAAGCATTTGATAAGTTTAAGGTCATTAAGAATAAAGTTGAGAATGAATCTGGAATGAAGATTAAATGTTTGAGATTAGATAGAGGTGGAGAATTTACTTCTAGAGAATTTAACACCTTTTGTGAAGTGAATGGTATTAAGAGAAAATTTTCAGCCCCCAAGACACTTGAACAAAATGGTATTGCAGAAAGAAGAAACAGATCAGTGACTGAAGTAGCAAGAGCTATGTTATCTGAAAATGACTTAGTGAAGATATTCTAGAGAGAACCAGTGAACACAATAGTGTATACCATGAACAAAGTACAAATCAGAGCAAACGCAGACAAGACACCCTATGAACTATGGTTTCGACATGCACCCTTAGTTAAGTATTTTAGAATTTTTGGAAGCAAATGTTATATAAAGAGAGATGATGACATTGGAAATTTTGATCCTAGAAGTGATGAAGGTATATTTCCTGGATATTCTTTGAAAAGAAAAGCTTATAGATGTTACAATAAGAGAACTAAACTATTGTTGAGAGCGCAAATGTTAAAGTTGATGAAAGGTTTAAAATTCAAGAAAGAATGCTTGATATGAATCAGATGAAGGAATTCATCCTAGATCTAATATTGAGACTACTAAATTATTATATGAAATTGACAGTGATTTATTAAATGAAAGCCATAGTGAGGTAATTGAAGAACCGACACCTGAAGTGAGATCTGAGATAGTGACACCTAACAAGAATTTATCAAGGAATCATCCTGTTGAGCAGATGATTGGAAGCATAGACAAAGGAGTTCAGACTCAAAATAATGTACAAGAATAGTTATGTTTGATTTCACAAATTGAACCTAAATCTACTAGTGAATCTTGTGAAGATGAACATTGGATCAAAGCTATGAAAGAAGAACTAAATTAGATTGAAAAGAAAAAAGATATGGGAATTGGTCCATAGACCTAAAGATAAGAATGTTATAGGAACAAAATGGTTATTCAGAAACAAGATGAATGAACAAGGAGAAGTAGTAAGGAACAAAGTAAGATTGGTATGTAAAGGATACTCACAGCAAGAAGGAATTGACTATGAAGAAACTTTTGCACCAGTAGCAAGAATTGAAGCAGTAAGAATATTTTTGGCTTATGTAGCTTTTAAGAAGTTCAAAGTATATTAGATGGACATGAATTCAACATTTCTAAATGGAGAGTTGGAAGAAGAATTCTACATTCAGCAGCCTAAAGGTTTTCCTTTAACTCAAGAAGGAGATATGGTATGTAAACTAAAGAAAGCTTTATATGGACTAAAGGCACGTAGAACTTGGTATGCAAGATTGGACAAGTATTTGATAAAATTAGGATTTACAAAAGGAATAGCTGATAGCAACCTGTACACAAAAGAAATTGAAAATGGTTTGTTGGTTATAGTAATTTTTGTTGATGATATCATTTTTGGAGGAGAAGATGAAGCCAGTGATAAATTTGCAGATGAAATGAAGACTGAATTTGAAATGAGTATGATTGGTGAAATCAAATATTTTTGGGGATTGCAGATAACACAGAACAATGATGGTATCTTTATAAGTTAGATAAAGTACTTGACTGATTTGTTAAAGAGATTTAGAATGGAGAACTGTAAACCAGTTGGAACACCTATGGTAACTAGACACAAGTTATCTAGCATAGATGAGACTCCTGCAATAGAACAGAAGAAGTATAGATCTATGATTCAAGGATTACAGTACCTGACACATACAAGACCTGATATAGCACACTCAATTGAAATTGTAGCAAGATTTCAAGCTGAATCTAGAGAATCACATTATGTATTAGTAAAGAGGATACTAAGATATTTAAGAGGCACAATTGAGTATGGATTATGGTATGAAAAATCTGATGATTTTACCCTATGTGCATATACAAATGCTAATTGTGGAGGTAGTGTTAATGATAAAAAGAACACCAGTGGTGGAGCATTTTTCCTTGGAGGAAGATTGGTTTCTTGGCTAAGCAAGAAGCACAATTGTATTTCACAAAGCACAATAGAAGTAGAGTATGTAGCAGTAGCAAACAATTATAACCAGATAATTTGGATGAAGCAGATGCTGAAGGATATTGGAATTAAATTTGTTGAGCCTGTTGTTATACATTATGACAATACCAGTACAATTAGTATGTCTAAGAATCCTATATTACATTCTAAGACAAAGCATACAAAGATAAAGCATCATGTAGTAAGAGAGAAAGTTGTTGAGAAAGAAGTCAGACTTGAATACATAAGCACAAAGGAGTAGATTGCAGACATATTTACAAAACCTTTTCCTAAGGATACATTTGTGTATCTAAGAGGTATGCTTGGGGTTATGCCCTAGCCTACTTTTGAGAAGTGATATAGATTGTTGCATTTTTCCAGTGGTATATGAGCCCTATCTTTCTTATGGACTAGATTTTGGTACTTCCTCTATGGGGGAGTATTTGTATCTGAGCTAAGTCATGAGGTTTCTAGTGACTGTATTTTCTGAACAGTGTCTTTTGACATTAGAGTTCTTTTGTTGACATAATGATGAAATTTCTATCATTGATGTCAATGGGGGAGAAGTGTATATTAAAAACCATTTTTACCATCTATTGGAGAGAGATGAATAGGAAAATGAAGAAAGATTTGATTGGTGAAGAGACTTGAAGTATTTTTTAGAGCAGTAGTGTTGCAGTGTTCGATTTATGGAACATTGGATGTTTTTCATCTATGTTGCCATCAATGCCAATGGGGGAGATTGTTAGGAATGAATGTTGAATATATCCTATGGGATTATTAGTAGCCATTCTATAGCAATTTTTGTTTCATTCATGACTGTGATTGTCATTGATGTCAACACAGTGATCTACTAAAGAATAACATAGGAGCAATCAGTGTTTGGGTTAGTGCACGTGGGATATTAGATATCAAGCTATGCAATGTTAAGGACTTATTCTATGTTGTGTTACATGTTGATGGTTAAGAGCGCAGACAGTAATTCATTTACTCATGGAAGTTATGAGCATTTTGGTGAAAGCAATATTCAGGCAGTGTTCCTGAGTAGCAGTTTTTGGTAATCAGATGATATCTCCTAATTGAGATAGGATCTAGTTATTTTCAGTTGGAAAGTAGTTGAAGATATGTTGATATTGATGTGGATGATAGCACAAACTTTGAGGTCACACAAGTGAATAATTATATTGATTGGAAGCTGATAGTTTTGTGTAATTTTGATGTAACATGTGGAAACTTTTATTTTTTAATTTGTATGCCAACTCATTTTTAATTACTTGAGTGTGGTATAAATGAAGGAATGTATTTCTTGTTGTAATATGGAATGTGATGAATGTAAGTATATTGTGAAAGAAAAATTATTGAAAGAGGACATGCAAAGTACTGAGATCTGGTATTGAGATCTAAAGGAGTTAGTGCAGTTTAGCACAGTCAGAGAAGGAGTATTGGATTGTTGAGGTCAATAATCTTTTGATATTATTTTGTTGAGTAATACAAGATTAGTTAGACAGTGAGTTTGGTGATCTTACCCTAAAGTTGTTTGGGCAGTGGGTCATTCTGTCTTCCATAACTCCTAACAAAGTTAGAATCTTTTAGTAGGGATTCAAAATCTCCTAACAGGGATTCATAGGTACTGAATGTATTTCATAAGACTCCTAATAGAGTCCATCCTTTCACAAGGAATATTCATATTAGTGCATCTTTTGTGGGCATCATTCCCACTAAGGTTTACTCTTTGATCAAGAGGTTCCCTAGTCAACATATCTTGTGTCATTGTGTTATTGTACATCAACATCTTTCTATGGTTGTTGGTTACATTTCTTACATGGTTAAAATCTATTGAAGTTGATAAAATTTATAATTATCTAATAACTGATTCACCCCCCCCCCCCTCTCAGTTATCTTGGTGGACTTTACTTTCTAACATTTAGTACTTGGTTGATCTTGAATAGGTGCTCTGCACTTTCTCCATAGCTCAGAAAAATCAAGATCAACTTCATAAGAATCTCTCATGTCATCAAAGCCAAGATTTTGAATTTTCATCTCAGTCATCAAAGATCTCCTTCTACTCAATGCATCAACAACTCAGTTAGTGACTCCACTCTTATGCTTTATCACAAATGTATAACTCTACAAATACTCAACCTATTTCATATGTCTCTGATTCAACTTATTCTGACTACCCAAATACTATAAAGCCTTATGATTGGTATACAAGACAAATTCACTTGGTATCAAATAATGTCTCCATTTCTTCAGTGTTTGAATAATAGCATAGAATTCTTGATCATACATAGAATATTTTCTCCTTGCATCATTCAAATTTTCACTAAAGAAAGCAACAGGTTTACCTTCTTAACTCAACACAGCTCCAATTGCACTTCCACTTGCATCACATTCCACTTGAAATACCTTATTGAAATCAACTAATGCCAAAATAGGTAATTCGGCAACCTTCTGCTTCAAAGTCTCAAAAATTTTATCAGCTCCATGTGTCCACTTGAATTCTCTTTTGTCTCCTCTCATAGTCTTAGTTATAGCATTACAAATTGAACTAAAATTCCTAATGAACTTTTGGTAAAAACTTGCCAAACCATGAAATGATCTTACCTCACTAGCATTTTCAGGTGTAGGCCAATTCAAAATAGCTTCAACCTTTTCAAGATCCATTTTCAAACCATTAGCTAAAATCACAAATCCCAAATACACAATCTCCTCTTTCATGAATGAACACTTTTTCAGATTTATCAGCAACTTTTCTTCTTTCAATACTTACAAAACTTGTCTAACATGCATCAAATTTTCTTCTCTAGTCTTATTGAATATCAGAATATCATCAAGATATACAATCAAAAACTTACCCAAGAATTTTTTCAAAACTTCATTCATCAACCTCATAAATGTACTTAGTGCATTAGTTAAACCAAAAGGCATAACCAACCACTCATACAAACCTTCTTTTGTCTTGAAAGTAGTCTTCCACTCATCACCTTCTCTTATTCTAATCTGATGATACCCACTTTCAAATCAATTTTGGTAAAATACTTTCCTCTAGTCAAACTGTCCATTATGTCATCAATTCTCGGTATAGGAACCTATACTTCAGTGTTATCTTGTTGATTTCTCTGGAATCCATACACATTCTCCATTCTCCATTCTTATTAGGTTCTAATATAGCAGGTACTACACAAGGACTCAAACTTTTTCTGATCAAACCTTTCCCCAACAATTCTTGAATCTGTCAGTTCAATTCCTGATTCTTGGTAGGTATCAACCGATGAGGTGCCTTATTCAGTAAACTACCCCAGGGATTAGATCCATACAATGATCAATGCTTCTCTTTGGTGGAAAACCATCAGGTACATTATCAAAAATGATTTCACTGTACTTGGTGAGTAACTTATCAATCTCCTCAGGGACACTATCCTTTGTTTTCTTACTTGGCTTGTTAAGAATCATAGCAAAACATGCATCATTTTTCTTCAAATCCTTAACAAAATTTCTTCCTTCCATCAAGAAAACTTTCACAGATGTGCAAACATTACTAATAGGTTCTTCCATCAAAGGTAACAAGATTTTTCTTCTTCCATCAGCCCAAATAGTATAGTTATGTAATCTCTCATCATATATAGCATGTCTATGATATTGCCAAGGTCTACCCAACAAAATATGACAATAATCCATAGGCATGATATCACATAACACCTTATCATAGTACTTTCCAATTTTCAAATTCACATAAC
The DNA here is from genome assembly GCA_027943335.1 of Chamaecyparis obtusa. Classification (NCBI taxonomy): domain Eukaryota; kingdom Viridiplantae; phylum Streptophyta; class Pinopsida; order Cupressales; family Cupressaceae; genus Chamaecyparis; species Chamaecyparis obtusa. The sequence continues at coordinate 204,080 of BSBK01003892.1, forward strand.
ATTGTTCACTTACCAAGAGTGTATGCTCATCTTTAATCCATGAAATTGTAATATCCCAAAAATGGGCTATAAGTTCATTAATCTCTTACATCTTCAATTCGAACAAAATCGACATCAAAGTCCTAATCTAAGGCATATCTAAACATCATTGAATCATAATTGATTATCTTAAATTCTGCATCGGGGAATATTCCTAGTAATATTCCTAATCATCATAATTATCTTTAATTTTATAATTATTGGGCAATAAATCACATTTATCCTAAAATTTGATTAATTGAATATTTTGCATATTTAATTAATTAGATTTAATATCTTGCCACTTAATTGTTTAATTAAATTTAATTTTAAGTATTATTAATTATATTATTTAAATTTTGACAATAAATCCAAAATCTTATGAATAATTGATTAAATTCTTATTTAATTAATTAAAGCAAGTTGTCATTATTTAATAATATAGTTTTTAATAAAAGTTTGATTAAATAATTGATTAACCCATAAATCAATTGTTTTATTTTTAAAAGCAGTTAAGTTGGAAATAAATCACTTTATTATTAAATTAATTCATAAATAAAATATGCACAATCATAAAAGCAGACAACTATCAATTATCAATTAAAACTAAACTCTATTTTGAGTTAAAGTTTAGCTTTTACATATTTTTGTGAGGTAATTATCTTTTATTTAAAAATAACTCAAAAATCAACCTGAGTTATTTGAGTAATTTATGGCTTTTTTTTCCATGCACCTCTAAAGCCCTGGATTTCTATAAAATCAAGGCTTCAGCTCATCTCAAATCATCTCATAATTTTGCAAGCTTATTTTCCTAAGTCATCTACGAATTGCACAACTATTTTGAAGAATTGGAATTTGGAGAATCAAAGCTTATTGCAAATCAAGGCTATTGTGAGATCAATTTATTTTTTTTTTACATTCATTTAGATTCTTTTTCATATCATTGTTAGATCATTTTAGCATATCAATTTCCATATTAGCATAGATTCATATCAGTTTTTATCATTCTTATTGCATAGAAAATTCAAAAATATAGATTAATTGCATTCATATTTCATATCTAGATCAATTGCATTCAAATCCTTCATTTAGGTGTCGTCTAAGTCACTGATCTCGATAACAATCTGAGAACATTAATCTCGCACCTACTAGAAGGCAGTAAATCGCTTGGTTAGATAGTTTTCAATTTTGCATGATTTCAATTATAGCTAACCTCTAATGTTTTACTAAAGTGTTGTGTTTACAAATTAGGTACAATTTTCACACACATATTTCTGGCACCCACCGTGGGGCAACCCACCTTTGCATGCTAGTTTTGATTTTTTTTGGGAGCTAAAACCCTAAAGTTTCAAAAATTTAATTTTATCTTTCAAAAAGCTTGTATTTTTTGTCTGAATTTTTTTTTGTAGGCTGCTGACATATCAGGGAAGCTACAGTAAAAAATTTAGAATTTTTTGAGATGTTTTAAAGTTTGAATAATTTTTTCTTAAAATTTGGGAAAAAATTAATATCTAACGAAAATCAGCATATTTTTCAAAAAAATTTATATTTTCAAAAATCTCTTTAAATTCTATAGGGGGTCCATTCTTTGTGTTTTAAATTTGGACATGATATAATAGCTCAAATAGTCAATTTACAAAAACTGGTCTATTTTGATAAAATGGGTCTCTAGAGCACAAATGAAGAGATTTTTCTAAAAATTTTGCATTTTTAGAAAGCTCTTTGTTTTTTAATAGGGTTCTCTATTCTGAATTTCTATTTTTGTGATCAAAATCATATCAAAAAAATTAGATCTTGTTGACTAGGTCAAATGCATTGCAAAAAAATTAAAATTTTGTGATGGGTATGCACTTATTTTTCATATGATTCAATGCATGATATGAGTTGTCATTTGGATTAATTTCTAATTATTATTTCTCTTAACAATTGATTTTTAGATCTAACCCTAGGGTTTTCATAAGTTGAATATACTTTGCATATCTTGTTTGCTTGTTGGCTTGTTGGAGAGTTCGTAGCTTGCTTGCATGGTAAAGCTCAACAAAAATTACTAAAAATCAGGTAAAATCTACTAAGCACGTTGCAAGGATCCCAGGTATTCTCCTTCATCTAATGACATTTCAATTTGGGACTTAAAATAAATCTCTCGTGTGTCTAACTTGGGTGATTCTTTTCATGCTTTTGTTTTACACACTTGCATAATTAATACTAGGTTGTGACCCCTTAAGGATTCATTAAGTAGTCTTAGATACTTGTGATTGATCTTGATTTCTATCTTGGGTTATTGGACTCGCTAATCCACCAGCCCCTCATTTCCACCCCGTGGTTGCAATCTCAGTGCCATAAAGGGGAGGGGTCAACAGGATAGAAGCGTTAAGTGTTCCACTTGACAACCTTTTTGTGCTTTTAGGAACTCACTTATTTTCTAAGTTGGGGACTCATTTTCAGCTTGTGTGAGGTGTTAAGTGTTCCACCTTGTGGACTCATCTCATATTCACTTTAAGCGTTAAGTGTTCCCCTTTCTTCTTTTTGGGTACTTTTGGTAGATTTGCTTTTGGGAATATATCTGTGCTCACATAGTAATTAGGCCCTATGAACACTATTCATGATTCTTGAGAGATTGGATTCCTAGCGAAATCTTTCTTGATGATAGAATCCTTGTAGGTAGGGAGGATACTTAGTGTGTTTCACATTCAACTTGGTTAGTGTGTCTTCTCTTATTGATCGATGCATTCTCTCCCAAGAGAGGTTGATAGATCACGTGGGGTTGACATCACGAGCTTGGGTGAATCAAAATTGGTTAGTGCATCTTCCCTTATTGATTGATACATTCTCTCTCTAGAGGGGTTGATAGATCATGTGGGGTTGACATCATAGACCTTAGTGAAGCAAAACTTTTTCTTAGCGTGTCGGATTAATCTGCTTGCTTTGTTTGGGTTAAAAGTGAAAAGGTGTCAAAAACCTTGGATCTGGAGCCAAGTCCCCTTGTGGTATACTATTTGATGTAGGGGCATCATATGATCTTCATAAACACAATGGAGATCCAGGTCATCAACAAGATCATAGAGCATCTCATAATATCAATTGGTCCATCTTGCAACCGATCATGGCATTCAAAGACACAAGAAGTCATAATGTTGCATAATGTCATGTTTTGTCCAATGTTCAAATTATTGAAATATGGTTATGGAATAGGATTTAAGGGTTATTTTAGATAGAAGGGTCCTTTGATAGGTTATAGAAAGATTTCATAATGTTCTTAAAACATTTCATAAGTCAAAACATGTATTAGGTCCCATTTAGTAAGGTTATTTGCTTGAAATAATTTAAATTTCCTTGTAATGACTTTTGGAGGGAAAGTGAATAGTTTAAATTTTATTAAGCATTTGGAGATATAACCGATGGGAATTGGTTATCAACCATCCAAACTACCTTTCCATTTGATAAATATGCTAATGTATGGCCTGGAGGGCATCATAGTACGGACTGTTGCTGAAAACTAAATAAAAGTGCCTAGTTTTAATTGCAAATTGCAGAGAGTTTCAAGTTTGCAGCATCAAAAATTCTTTGGTATGCATTGAAGTATGTTTAGAAAAACATTTGCATGCTTATGACCCAGATTTGAATCCATATTTGTGAGCATTTGTTTATTTTTCATAAATTGCTGACTAGTTTAGACACTTTATTAATAGTTTTGAAGTTTTCTTCTAATTTCCAAGGCCATTCTATGAAATGACCACTGATTCTTCATGGAATGGTTATTGTCTAATATGTACAAGTACTTCTAATCCATAAATGATCTTCTGATAGTAATAAAGGTGGCCACCAAAACATTTTTTCAATACACTAACATAGTGTTCCAAGAAGGAAAAACAGGGACAGTCATAGTAGAAGGAGATTTGTCTTAAGGAGGACAACATTTATGATTTGGTTATTGGTTTTTATGATAATATAAAGGTGTTTGCAGATTCATTTGAGCAAAGAAATGTTTGCAAGTGTGAGATCTCTTAATACCCTAGGAACAAGGGTTTGAACATGCTTGATTTGGGGCTTTTGATGCAAATGAGCCCATAACCTGAAATTTGTTGTTGGAATGTTTAATTGGACATGAGAATAGGTGATCCTACAATTTTGGTGAGTTTTGGACAGGTTTTTGGTGAAGTTTCTTTGTTAAACCTCTTGATTTGACCCTCTAAAATAGAGATAGTCACTTTTCTGGACACATTTCCCAAAGCACTTGATATTGGTTTTTTGATATGTTATAGTTCACCCAAAAGGGTATCTAAAACACCAAATTATTTTGCAAGTCCTTTGGAACAAGTTGGAGAAAAATCCACAAAAATGCTGCTGGAGGGCTAGTTGAAGGCTATTAGGCCTAATAGACTGTTTTGAACAAATTGTCCATTTTAGGGTGCCTAGAAGGTTGAAACTCTTTGAAACCACTTGAATCACCCTTGTTTACATATTTCAAAGCATCTCTAAAAGTTTGGAGTCATAATCTGAGATTTTAGCCACATTTTGCCTTGTGTGCCTTATAGGCCTATTAGGAACCTTGTGGGTTAAACAAGCATTTGGTTGGATTCCATCACCTTTCACTACCACTCTGCATCACTATTGTGAGTCACCTTTAGAGAGGGTTAACTGTAGCAGACAATCCCTTCACAGGGTAAACTGCGTTGACGGAACCTCAAGCGATAATAGCCATTTTCATTGTGGTAGTGACAGCCGCTATATAAATGTCCTTGTGGAAGAAATTTCCACGGGTATGGTTCATTGTTGGGTTGTTAGATCTCCCTAGCAGCTCTTGAAGATTAAGTTCTCAGACTGTGTCAAAACCCTGGTGCACCGGGATTGGAGTTCACCCCTTTGGATCATAAAAGTTGCAGAGTCAAACCATTACTAAAAACCCTAGCGAGGCCAAATTTTTATTTTATAGGGTATATGTGCATTATTGCAAAACATTTTTAGAACATACACAATTAGCACTTCTAAGGATTAGAATGAATAAGTCACTTGATTGTTCATGTGCAAGGTTGCTTTTGTCCTTGTTCATTATTTTCAGACATGCTTGAAATCACTTGCTTGCTATTTTGCGTGCTTGTTTATCTATCTAGTTATTGAAAATGGACAAATCTGTTACAATCCTCAAATCTAGACATTAAAATTTGCAAACAATCCAAATCTGAAAACTCAAAATTTGCAAAATCTGATGTAAAATCCTTTCTGGAGTCAAAAATCATTTCAGAAAGTCAAAAGTCATACAAGTTTTTCCAAGTGTCATTTCATTACAACCCATCTCTCATATGATTGAGTACCCAGTGTCGTACGATTTTCTATGCCAGCAAATTCTCAAAGTCAAAATCTTGCAACTGTCGTACAAGTTTTGCAACTTTCATTTCATGGCATACCCACTGTCATACGAGTCTGCAGAGTGTCATTTAGAAAATTTTTGAAATTTGTCAAAAAGAAAATTGTCAGAATTGTCAGATATTTAGCTTTTTCAGCCTATTTCTAGAATCTATCGAACAAATCACTATGTCAGGAATAGAGCAGTAGCCATTGAGAATTAGTACACATGTCTCAAAGAATCAGTACACAAGAGGAAGAAGCTCTAATCACTGCTATGATGAAGCAGCTGCAAGCTATGCAAGTCCAGCTTGACAAACTTGAGAAAGAAAAGGAACCTAAAGAGTTCTCCATGGAAACTCTATGCTCTTTTCCATTTGATAAAGACTTGTACATGTCACCATGCCCTCAGACAAAATGTGAGCAACGTGACAACCCTTATGATACCTCTTCCATAGAGAGTGACACATCAAGCTTTGGAGACTATGATTACTATGATGATAGACAATGTAATGATACCTATGACACCTTTGTTCCTAAGAGTCCTCCTCGTCGTGTGTTCCTACTTACTGCAAATGGGCCATCACATTGGATAGATTGTGATGGTGATCCATATGATTCTAATTTTGAAAGAGATTTTGATGGCTTTTGTGGACAATACCTTGATTATGATCCATCTACTACTGCTAAGGACTATAAAATGCATCATGCTAGCTTGAAGCATCAATATTATAAGAATCCTTCTCCTAAAGACTCTCCTGCTGAAAATAAAGATTATTTTCTCAAGCAAGGTCATGTTAATGTTGAACCTTTTTCTAGTGATGGTTCCCTTCCATCCCCTACTTCCTCCAATACCCGTACATTTCCTAAAGCTTCTGAGTCTTTCAAATCTTTCAGAGAACCTTCATCTAACACAAGCCCTGATACTTTTCATGTGGTTCCCTATAGTTATTCTCTAGGACTACCTCTTAAAGAAACTCAAGCTAACCTTCACTTGGCTACAAATACTTTCAATAATGATAAACCTAAAGAGCCTAAGCCTTCATATGCTATAATCCCTACTTCAGCTAGTCCTCCACCATCTCTTCCAAAGTCATCCATACAATCCCAACATGCTTCCTTGTCCTTAGTAGTGGCTCCATGTCAAGAGGACTCCAGAAATGATGAAGAAAAGAACATAAAGAAAGATCAAGATCAAGAACCCTCCATGTTATCCAATCCCTTTCGTGATGTCTCTTATCCACTTCATGGTTCTTTTGATCCTGCACACCTTTTTTCATGCATTCCACCATGTCTTAAGTCTTCTCCTAAGCAAGATCAAGCTACTACTTACACTATTGAGCTTATTGACAATCAAAATAACCTTACTACACTTGCACTTTCCAAAGATGATACTTCCATTAAGGTTGGTACAAATGGTGTTGTTACTTCCAATGTTAAGCCTATTGAAAATCAAGAAAAAAATTATGCACTTATGCTATCCAAAGATCCTTGTCAAGATCAAAGTCTTCCATCTTCTTATTCTACCACTCCATGTTCACTTCCACTTTCTACTCTTCCTAAGTCTTTGCAAGCTTTGAAAAATCCTATCAAAGAAGGTGCTCCTATTCAAGATGTTCACGATCCTATTGAAAATCCTAATGCTCCCTCTAAAGATGCTGATGTAATTGGTTGTCATATAGATGATGATGAGCTTATCGATTATCCTTTTGTATCTTCCACTTCCATCCTTGGACCTCTTCCACCACTACTAAGGGCTTCATGTCTTCCTTCCATCTTGGGTCCTTATGTCCCTTCACTTTCCTCTCCTAACTCTCCTAATTCGCCATCCATCTTGGGTCCTTACATCCCTCCATCTCCCATCTTTCCTCAAGATCAACATAGATGCATACCCTTGAATCCTTTTCATCCATCCACCCATCTAAACTAGTCATATCCTCCCTCTTCCACAAATCCCAAGTCCTTTGGAAATAACTTGAATGTTCAATACAAGAAAAAGAAGCAATACAAGAATCCATCAAAAAAAGAAGATCACCATGTCTCCTCTAATAGACATGGAAGCATAAAGTCCAAAGAGATATCTAAGAAAAAAATTAGAAGACAAGTATGGGTTCCAAAATCCATCATTAAAGATATTCTGTCTAGATCATCAAAAGGAAATAAAAATCCTACGGCTATATGGATTCAAAAATCTCTCTTGAAAGAGTCTGGTGTTGAGCAAAAAGTGAAGTTGACATTCAAGCTTCCAAAGACTTCCACTTCATCTCCCTCCAAAATATTCTTCCATTCCACGTGCCTAAACCACAACCTCTGCTATCTATTCGCCATATTCCTTCACATATTCCTTCATTCACATTTTCTCCACCCTCTCGCCACCCTTCAAGGTATGTGTTGATGTTGAGCTTGCCTTCCTTTCCATCTACCCTTTCATAGTCCTTCCATTCATTATCCTTCTACCTCCTATCTTTTTTCCTCATTTGCCTATTCCTCCTATCTTCCAACCTCACTCACTTTACATAAAACCTTATCCTCCATTTTTCTCTTCCATCTCCCTTTTCCTATCAGCATCTTTGAGTGTATCATTTTGAATCCTTGGCATACCATGGTTTATCCTTTCAAGGAGCATTATCTAAAAAGTTTGCCTTCTTCCAAAAATAAAATAAAATAAAAAATTGAAAATGTGCCATGGTGAAAACTTGGAAATAGGCACCTTGGTAGCAAAAGTAAAGAGAAATAAATTCATCCTATAGTGAAAACCACTCTTTTGTGGTGCCTTGGATAAGTACCATGATGAAAACCTGGCAATCAGGTATCATGCGTAGTTCTTCTACATATTTCATCCATTCCATCTTCTCTCTTTGATCTTGACAATGTTGATCTATACATGAATATTTGGCTATTTTGTGAGCTATCTTATGATGATCTTGCTTTCATTCCCTCCCTGTTTAGCATTCATATCTATTTTCCTCCATTCATTCTAGCCTTTCACTATCCTTTTCCCCTTTGGTCTTGATAAAATAAATAAATAAAGAAAGAGTAAAACACAGTGCTATGAAGCCTCTTGACATGTCTACTCCTTTGGACTACATCCTTTCCTTCTTTGGCATTACGCTTTTGTGACTTATCCTATGCTGGCCTTTCATTGCTTGTCCAAATGTGCTTTACATGAAAAATTTTCCCTAGCTTGGGTATTCTCTAGGAGTTTTCCCTTGAGGATTTCTTCCCTTCATTCTCTTTCATTCTCTTATCTTCCAGCTCCTTCACCAGCTTGCCAATCTCTCTTGTTCTCCACCTTGCTAGACATTGGGGACTACATGATACGATCTTGCTTGGAAGTTTGCAATGGAAAAATATTCTATCAAGTATCAGAATAAGTATCAGAACAAGTATCAAAATCATTATCAAAATAAGTATCAGAACCAGTTTCAGAACAGTATCAAAACCAGTATCAGAATCAGTATCAGAACCAGTATCAGAACCAATATCAAAACCACTATTAGAACAAGTATCATAACAAGTATCAAAACCAATATCAGAACCAGTATCAGAACAAGTATCAAAACTAGTATCAGAACCAGTATCAGAACAAGTATCAGAACTAGTATTAGAACAAGTATTAGAGCACCTACAGGGGCTATGCCTTTTGCTTTAGTTTATGGGTCTGAGGTGGTACTACCTATTGAGGTTGAAATCTCATCACTAAGAATCAAAATGCATGGTCTAGTAACTGATGATGACTACAGAGTGTCTAGGTTACAAGAATTGGAACTATTATATGAGCGCAGACAAGCAGCATATGATCATCTCAGAGTATATTAGAAGAGAATGTCTAGAGGCTACAACAAGAAAGTCAGACACAAAGAATTTCAGGTTGGTGATCTAGTCTTGAGAGAAAATCCTAAAAATCAATCCCATCAAGAATGCAAGGGGAAGTTTGAACCCAACTGGCTGGGTCCCTTTGTCATCACTACTACTTTTGGCTCTAGTGCCTATCAACTCTCAATGACTAGAGGAGAACAGCTCTGAGAACCAATCAACGTTCTCCATCTGAAGAAATTATATGCCTAAGGCATTTATTCTATGGTAAAATATCCTAAAAAAAATTAGAAAAATTAGAAAAATCCTAAAAAAATGAACATCTTGGTGAAAACCTAGCAATAGGCACCTTGATGATTCACAAAAAAATCAAAAAATATCAAAAGTAGAAAAAAAAATGAAAAAATAAAAAATACAAAAAAATGAAAAAAAGAAAAAAAGTGCCTTGGTGAAAACTTGGAAAGAGGCACCTTGGTAGCAAAAATAGAATCTCTGCCAAGATGGTGAAAACCTGGCAAACGGGTGCCACTTGTTCCAAATGCTCCATCTATCAGTGCAATCTTGGTCTTTCCTAGCTTTCAGTCTTGTTTTATTTTGTATATATCTCTTAGTTTGTTTCTACATTTCCAATTTTCAATAAGTCGGTCTGTACACCAATCAGCTCAAGCGTCTGTATCCTATCAATGCTTAACACTTGGGGGAAATCAATATCATATCCTATGGTCTCCCATGTGTCTAAGATGTCTCATATCTAGTTAGAGTCCTTTGAAGCTTCATTTGAGTTAGTCAAGTCTGTCTTATCTCCAGAAAGGATTTTGCATCTACAACAATGCAATCAAACTCAAACTAAAAATAATCTGTGCTTTTTTACATGCTTTTATCTTCTTGTATGCTTACTGATTCGCATTGAGATTTTTTCATATTGTGTCCCTTTGAGCTCTTCGATGATGTCCTTTATAGGATTTAGAGAGTGATGACTAGGGGCATAATCTTTTCTTTGTTTTCTTCTTGTATGTGAAAATCTAACAACTTTGGAAATTTTGGATTGAAATGGTGTCCGACTATAAGAGCCTCTATCTCGAATTGGATGGCCATGTGTACCTCGACCATTGATACCTAGATGATTCAAGGAAGTTTGATCTAACTATTATCTTTTTGTGTGAGTTCTTTCTCCTACCGTGAAACACAATCTTACCTAAGGATGTGAACGATAAAGGGTCACTATGGGTAATTCACACTGGATTTAGAATGATCTCTTGGCTGTTTGATGTGTTTGTAATGTAAGGCGTATTCAGGTCATCATGACATTTATGTTTTGATGCTTATACAAATTGCTATATCAAAATGGACATGATATTCAAGTCATCCTGGCATTTATGCTTTGGTGCTTATATCTAATCTGACATTCTGAAAACAAAATCAATATTCATATGTCCATGGTTGCCTAGCCAGTGGGTGTTGTATTGATTCTTGCGCATACAAATTGATATTCATATGTCTATGGTTTCATAGCTAGTGGGCATTGTATTGATTTATCCAGTTACCTAAAAGTTCAATGATGATAACAAATCGACATATGATCAGTGACTAGGTCCTAGGTCTTAGGTTGCATTTCATATTGCATGCTTCTTTTCATTTTTCATCTTTGCATGATCTCATAATGACTAAACAAACATCAAAGCTTAAACAATTCTTCATATCAATTCTTCAAATCTAACAAGAGCTGAATCTCACACGAAGGTTCCTCTAACGAAGCAGCAAGTAGAATCCTTTTTCGGGATCAAAATTCAAATCTGAGATCATTCATATTATTAACTACTTACATAATCGACCTTCAATCATCACAGAAATCCAGTATTCAACTTAACTGATTATCTAAACATCAAACTATCAAAATTTCAACTTGGTCAACCATGGTCAACTCATGGTCAAACCTAGTCAAACTTAGTCTCCAGGACCTCTAAACGATGTAGAATGCATTCACCGGATGTGTTTAACCACTTCTCAAATCAATTAACATGCTTCTAAACTCTCAACGCTGACTTTTCTTGTCAGATTTCAATTTTAATCCCAAAGGGGGCATGGTATTGCATATCATTCAAAGTCTGTAATCAAATTTGAAATCATATCTTTATGGAAATCAATATCTTTCCTCAGTAATCAAGACAACAACCATGTCTAGTTATTGATTCATCAAAAAACCTCATCGCTCGGGGCAAATCTATCATCACTTGGGGCATATCAAATTCATCAAGATCCATATCAATCTGGTATTCTTCTAATCTTGTAAACTGTATCAGTTTTTGCAACCATCGGGTCATAGTGTTCTTTCCTTGGTTCTTCGGCCACTAAAGGATTTGGATGTGATACCTGCTAGTTCTGCTAAGACAATCGAGTCTAGAACTGGTCACTCACTTCTTAGCAATCCTAAGGTTTGGAATCAGGCGTTTTGACACTTTTTCACAATCATAGGTTCATTTGCTATTATAGTGAACATTATCTTTGGTCACTCAGGACCTATTATCTCCATATCAAATCAATATCAATCAGCTTCTGTCTCATATCAATTATCAATTTCAAACATCAGTTTCATATCTTTATCAAACACAGACTATCTTTGAACCACTGCGCTTCGCACAGTAATTCAAAAAGAGGCAAAATGTAATACCCCAAAAATGGGCTATAAGTTCATTAATCTCTTACATCTTCAATTCGAATGAAATCGACATCAAAGTCCTAATCTAAGGCACATCTAAACATCATCGAATCATAATTGATTATCTTAAATTCTACATCAGGGAATATTCCTAGTAATATTCCTAATCATCATAATTATCTTTAATTTTATAATTATTGGGCAATAAATCACATTTATCTTAAAATTTGATTAATTAAATATTTTGCATATTTAATTAATTAGATTTAATATCTTGCCACTTAATTGTTTAATTAAATTTAATTTTATCTATTATTAATTATATTATTTAAATTTTGACAATAAATCCAAAATCTTATGAATAATTGATTAAATTCTTATTTAATTAATTAAAGCAAGTTGTCATTATTTAATAATATAGTTTTTAATAAAAGTTTGATTAAATAATTGATTAACCCATAAATCAATTGTTTTATTTTTAAAAGCAGTTAAGTTGGAAATAAATCACTTTATTATTAAATTAATTTATAAATAAAACATGCACAATCATAAAAGCAGACAACTATCAATTATCAATTAAAGCTAAACTCTATTTTGAGTTAAAGCTTAGCTTTTGCATGTTTTTGTGAGTTAATTATCCTTTATTTAAAAATAACTCAAAAATCAACCTGAGTTATTTGAGTGATTTATGGCTTTTTTTTCCCATGCACCTCCAAAGCCCTAGATTTCTAGAAAATCAAAGCTTTAGCTCATCTCAAATCATCTCATAATTTTGCAAGCTTACTTTGCCAGTCATCTACGAATTGCACAACTATTTTGAAGAATTGGAATTTGGAGAATTAAAGCTTATTGCAAATCAAGGCTATTGTGAGATCAATTTGTTTTTTTTTTACATTCATTTAGATTCTTTTTCATATCATTGTTAGATCATTTTAGCATATCAATTTCCATATTAGCATAGATTCATATCAATTTTTATCATTCTTATTGCATAGAAAATTCAAAAATATAGATTAATTGCATTCATATTTCATATCTAGATCAATTGCATTCAAATCCTTCATTTAGGTGTCATCTAGATCACTGATCTCGATAACAATCTAAGAACATTAATCTCGCACCTACTAGAAGGCAGTAAATCACTTGGTTAGATAGTTTTCAATTTTGCACGATTTTGATTATAGCTAACCTCTAATGTTTTATTGAAGTGTTGTGTTTACAGATCAGGTACAATTTTCACACACACAGAAATCTGATAGGGCTTCAGCTATTCTAACCTTTTCAACTACAACTTTGTGACCATTTCTTCAGATTCCAAATTCTTCGAGCTACCACTATCAATGATTACCTTCCAAACTTTGTCAAAAACTCTACATCTAATCTTGAACAAACTTTTCCTTACCGAATCTTCCTTTTTACCATCATTCCAAAGTGCTCTTCTTACCATCAAGTTATTTTCCTTCTTAGGTTCATTCGGTGACTCTTCTTGCACCAAAGCATTCTGACTGTTACCGACCTTCTTACTTACATGTGTACACTCAAATGATCTATGTCCTTCTTCCCCACAATTGTAACAAGTTCCTTGAAAACCACCTCTGTTATAACCACCTCAGTAGTTATTGCCTCTGCCTCTAGATGAACTTTCACCTTTCCACTCGGTCTTGCCTTTATCTAGATTTGTCTTTTCAGGTTCAAATCTACTATTTTAACCATGAGATCTACCTCTTCCTCTAGGGAATCTACCACCTCTACCTCTTTGTCTTTTCTCATGTGTCTTATTCAATTTCTCCTCAGCTTTCAAACAAAATTGATAAGCCTCTTCAATGCTCTCCAACTTGACCAAATTGATTTCTTCTTGGATGGAAACTCTCAAACCATTCATGTATCTAGCAATTCTTTCCACATCATCTTCATCATGTCCAGATCTGATATCTAATCTATAGAATTTCTTAGTATATTCTTTTACTGAGCTATCTTTCTATCTCAAACTTTGCATTCGCCTAACTAGGTTAATCTGATAATCACAAGGTAAGAACTTTCCTTTCAATTTATTCACCATTTTATTCCATACCTTGATTTTGTCTTTGCCTTTCCTCTTTCTATCCAACTAGAGATGTTCCCACCATAAGGATGCATGAATTTTCAACTTTGTGCTTATAATTTTCTCCTTCTTTTCCTCAGGTATGTTCTCATATTCAAAATACTTTTCCATCTTGGTGATCTAGTCCACCAATTCATCATAATCCAATTTTCCACTATACTCAGGCAGATTGAAGTGTGGTGTAGACTTCAGACTTGTTAAAGCCTTCAAGAATCTTTCCTCACCCTGATCCATCATAGGTGCAGGTTCTACATCACCTTGTTCTACCTTAATTTCATCATCACTAACATCTTCAAGATGTCTTCCTCTTCTCTGGGTTGTTTCAACAGCTTTTAATCTAGTAGCAAGTTGTCTCAACATGTCTACCAATCTTGGATGTACATCTCACCTCCCATGAACCATCTTGAAAACCCTCTGTAATTGCAAGTGAGATCGCAATCTACTACCCCACAATAATTCAACTATGGCTTCACAAGAAGGAACCTTCAAATCTAGATTCGCAAACCTAGATCCAGATCTCACCTCGCTCTAATACCACCTAATGCAATAGGGGATAGGAGGGGCCAAGAATGACACACCATAACTAGATCCACCTTTCTCAACAACATGTGGAAGCAAAAACACAAAAGAGTGAGAGAGAGAATGTAGAACTTTTATATATTGTCCTTAAATTGATTCATACATGCCAAGTTGTAAGGCCTTCCTAGTTTTGGCCAGATATTAAAATCAAGTACAAAATTCCTCAAATATGTGAGGATATACCAACAATCTCTACTTTTTTATCTCCTATCTTCTATCCCTAAAACTTGCTCCTCCCTGACTCCTAAAACTCTAACCAAACAACTACATTTATACAAGAGGCTACCGAATCAAGTCAGCCTTCAGATCCATAATCAACAAAAGGGATGACCAGATCTAGGTTGACACACTTCCCAATAATGGATACTAGCATTAAATCTATGACCCATAGTAAATGCACAACTTGGCCTCAACAAAAACTCAAAATAATCTACTTGGTAAACAAGGAAAACCAAGGCCCAAAGAGATAACCGACCAAATTGGTCAACAAAGGAAACTAAGAAACTCGGTCAAAGCAGGAACCAAGCAACACAAACAAACTCAAATATTTTTTTGGTGACACAAGATTGCCAAGGACCCAAGATGCTCCTACATCAATTTATTAGAGGATATTTTTTTATTATTTCAGTGGAGACAATGTTATAATTTTTGGATCGATGAGGATCAGTTATGCAATATTTTGAGTTGCTAACTTGGTGGTGATTCAAGAACATGGATGTGTGTCCTCATCTCAAATGGTTTATGATTTGGATTCTAGAAAGTTATTCCTTTTGAGAGACAAAGGTTGATGTTCAGTGTTCCTGATGAATAGTGCAGAGATAATTGTGAATTCTAAGATAGAGATGTTTGTGTTGTTGTTGTGATATTTCATGTTGCTTTCTAAATTTTTAGGATTGTGTTTTATTCATGTTGGTGGTTCACATTGGATTATTTGACTGAATTCAATAATTTTCCTATGGTGTGTTGATGTTTTTGGCTGAATTGATGAGTTAATATGTTGCAAAGATTTGTGGAGTGATCTATGGATTGTACTATGTTTGTGGATGGAGATTTGATTCCTAGCTATGTCTTAGCTAACATGTCTTAGATTGCATTAAGGATTATGTATTACTATTTGGAATATTTTGTAATTAGGTCCTTGTTCAACCTTGTGGTAATGTGTTGATGTAATATATTTAAAGATGAAATCATTTATAATTGTGATGGCATGGAATGGGATGCGAGATATTGATGCTTGATAGAGTGACATATTAGTGGATGTGAGAAGAGGTGTGAGTGGAATCTAAAATAAAGTCATAATAGATATGTACTTATGATGTAGGAGCATCTTGGGTCTTTGGAAATCTTGTGTCACCAAAAAGATTTCGAAGTTTGTCTGTGTTTCTCAGTTCCTTCTTTGACCGAGTTGGTTTGGTGTTGCTCAGTTTCCTATGTTTGTCGATGTTGGTTGATTATCTCTTTGGTGCTCGGTGAATTTCCCTGGTGCTCTGTGATGCTTGTCTAGCGCTCGATAACCTTATTTATTGATGGGTTTATTTTGAGTTCTTGTTGAGGCTAACTTGTGCATTGATTATGGGTCATGAATTTAATGCTGGTATCCATCATTGGGAAGCGTGTGGTCCCAAATCTGACTATTTCTTCCATTGATTATGGATCTGAAGGCTGACTTATTTTGGTAGCCTCTTGTATAAGTATAGTTGTTTGGTTAGATTTTAGGAAAGCAATTTTAGTAGAAGAGAAAAGATAGTAGAATAGAGATTGTTGGCAAATCCTCACATGTTTGAGGACTTCTGTAATTCATTGTAATATCTAGCCCTAATCGAGAAGGCCTTATAGCCTGGCATCTATGAATCTATTTGATGAAAGTTAATGAAAGATCTTTGATTTCTCTCTCTCACTGTATTTTGTGTGCTTTTGCATGTTGTTGAGCAAGATGGATCTTTAGGGTTCACCATTGTTTGGCCCCTCTTGACCCTACCCTTGCATCAGGTGGTATCAGAGTGAGGTGAGATCTGGATCTAGGTATGTGGATCTAGGTTTGTAGGTTCCTTCTTGTGAAGCCCTAGTTGAATTGTTGTGGGGTAGCAGATTGTGATTTGACTTGAAATTGCAGAGGGTTCCAATATGGTTTGTGGGAGGTGAGAAGCAAATCCAGGATTGGTAAGCATGTTGAGACAACTTGCTACTAGGTTAGAAGCTCTTGAAACAACCCAAAGAAGAGGTAGACATCTTGAAGATGTTAGTGATGATGAATTTGAAGTGGAACAAGGTGAAGCAGAACCTGCACCTTTGATGGATCAGGGTGAGGAAATATTCTTGAAGGTATTGACAAGCTTGAAGTCAACACCACATTTAAATCCTCCTAAATATAGTGGGAAATTTGATTCTGATGAATTGATAGACTGGATCACCAAGATGGAAAATTATTTTGAGAATAAAAATGTATCTAAGGAAAAGAAGGTGAAGATTGCAGGCACAAAGCTGAAAAGTCATGCATCCTTGTGGTGGGAGCATCTGCAATTGGATCAGAAGAAGAGAGGCAAAGACAAAATCAAGGTATGAAATAAAATGGTGAATAAGTTGAAAGGAAAGTTCTTACCTTGTGATTATCATATTAACCTAGTTAGGCAAATGAAAAGTCTAAAGCAGAAAGATAGCTTGGTAAAAGAGTATACTAAGGAATTCTATAGATTGGGTATTACATCTGGACATGATGAAGATGATGTGAAAAGAATTGCTAGATACTTGAATGGTTTGAGAGTTTCCATCTAAGAGTAAATCAGTTTGGTCAATTTGGAGAACATTGAAGAAGCTTATCAATTTGCATTGAAAGCCGAGGAGAAATTGAACAAAAGACATGAACAGAGATAAAGAGATCAAGGTGGTAGATTTCCTAGAGGAAGAGGTAGATCCTATGGTGAAAATAGTAGATCTGAACCTGAAAAGAAAAATCTAGACAAAGGAAAGACTGAGTGGAAAGGTGAAAGTTCATCTAGAGGCAAAGGCAATAACTACAAAGGTGGTTAATAGCAGAGGTAATTTCTGAGGAACTTGCTACAATTGTGGAGAAGGACATAGATCTTTTGAATGTACACATGCTAGTAAGAAGGTTGGTAGCAGTAGAAATGCTTTGGTGCAATAAGAGTCACCGAATGAACCAGAGAAGGAAAATAACTTGATGGTAAGGAGAGCACTGTGGAATGAAAGTAATAAGGAAGATCCAGTAAGGAAGATTTTGTTCAAGACCAGATGTAGAGTTTCTGACAAAGTTTGGAAGGTAATCATTGGCAGTGGTAGCTTAGAGAATCTGGCATCTGAAGAGATGGTAACAAAGTTGTAGTCGGAAAGGTTGGCACATCTGAAGCCCTATCATATTTCATGGATCAAAGATGAAAATACACTCTTGGTAAGTGAACAATGTTATGTGAATTTTAAGATTGGAAAGTACTATGATAAGGTGTTATGTGATATCATGCCTATGGATTGTTGTCATATTTTGTTGGGTAGACCTTGGCAATATGATAGACATGTTGTATATGATGGAAGATTGCATAAGTATACTATTGTAGCTGATGGAAGAAAACAAATCTTGTTACCTTTGATAGAAGAACCTGTTAGTAATGTTTGCACATCTATGAAATTTTTTTTCATGGAAGGGAGAAAATTTATTAAGGATTTGAAGAAGAATGATGTATGTTTTGTTGTGATTCCTAACAAACCGAGTAAGAAAATAGAGGATAATGTCCCTAAGGAGATTGATAAGCTACTCACCGAGTATAGTGATATCATTTCTGATAATGTACCTAATGGTTTTCCACCAAAGAGAAGTATTGATCATTCCATGAATCTAATCCCTAGAGCTAGTTTACCAAACAAGGCACCTCATCAATTGACACCTACTGAGAATCAAGAATTGAACCGACAGATTCAAGAGTTGTTGTATAAAGGTTTTATCAGAGAAATTTTAAGTCCTTGTGCAATACCTGGTGTATTGGCACATAAGAAGAATGGAGACTAGTGAATGTGTATTGATTCCAGAGCAATCAATAAGATAATAATGAAGTATAGGTATCCTATACCGAGAATGGATGACATAATGGATAGTTTGTCTGGAGAAAAGTATTTCACAAAGATTGATTTGAAAAGTGGGTATCATCATATCAAAATTAGAGGAAGGTGATGAATGGAAGACTACTTTCAAAACAAAAGAAGGTTTGTATGAGTGGTTGGTTATGCCTTTTGGTTTAACTAATGCACAGAGTACTTTTATGAGATGATGAATGAAGTTTTGAAGAAATTCTTGGGTAATTTTGTGATTGTATATCTTGATGATATTTTGATATTCAGTAAGACCAGAGAAGAACATTTTTTGCATGTTAGACAACTATTGAAGAGATTGAAAGAAGAAAAGTTGCTGATAAATCTGAAAAAGTGCTCATTCATGAAAGAGGAGATTGTGTATTTGGGATTTGTAATTTCAAGTAATGGTTTGAAGATGGATCCTGAAAAGGTTGAAGCTATTCTGAATTGGCCTACACCTCTAAATGCTAGTGAGGTAAGATCATTTCATGGTCTAGTAAGTTTTTATTTAAAGTTAATAAGGAATTTTAGTTCTATTTGTAATGCTATGACTGAGACTATGAGAGGAGATAAAAGAGAATTCAAGGGGACACATGGAGCTGATAAAAGTTTTGAGACTCTGAAGTAGAAGGTTTTTGAATTACTTGTTTTGGCATTGCCTAATTTCAATAAGGTATTTCAAGTGGAATGTGATGCAAGTGGAAGTGCAATTGGAGTTGTGTTGAGTTAAGAAGGTAAACCTTTTGCTTTCTTTAGTGAAAAGTTGGATGATGCTAGAAGGAAATATTATGTATATGATCAAGAATTCTATGCTATTGTTCAAGAACTAAAGAAATGGAGACATTATTTGATACCAAGTGAATTCATGTTGTATACTGATCATAAGGCTTTACAATGTTTGGATAGTTAGAACAAGTTGAATCAGAGACATATGAAGTGGGTTGAGTACTTGCAGAGTTATACATTTGTGATAAAGCATAAAAGTGGAGTCACTAACCAAGTTTTTGATGCATTGAGTAGAAGATCTTTGATGACCAAGATGAAAATTAAAGTTCTTGGTTTTGATGAGATGAGAGATTTGTATGAAACTAATCCTAATTTTTCTGAGTTGTGGAGAAAGTGCAAAGCACCTATTCAAGATCAACTGAGTATAAAATGGGAAGAATATTTTATTCAAGAAGGTATGTTGTTCAAAGGTATTCAATTTTGTATACCAAGAGGACAAATGAGAACTAATTTGATAAAGGAGAAACATAGTAGTGGTTTGGCTGGACATTTTGGTATTGATAAAACTTTGAATTTTCTTAAGGAGAAGTACTATTGGCCGCGGTTGTATAAAGATGTTCAGAAATTTGTGAAAAGTTGTGGAATTTGTCAAGTTGAAAAAGGAGTAAGTCAAAATACTGGATTGTATGTACCGATTATTGTACTTGAGAAACCCTGGACTGACATAAGTATGGATTTTGTTCTTGGCTTACCGAAGATAATAAGAGGTAATGATTCTATATTTGTTGTGGTAGATATATTTTCAAAGATGGCACATTTTATACCTTGTAGAAAGACATTAGATGTAGTACATGTAGTAGATCTTTTCTTTAAGGAAATTGTCAAATTGCATGGGTTACCAAGGAGTATTATCTCTGACTGAGATAGTAAATTTGTTGGATACTTTTGGAAGACTCTTTGGAGAAATTTTGGCACTGAGTTGAAATATAGTTCTACATTTCACCCACAAACTAATGGATAGATAGAGGTTGTGAATAGAAGTTTGGGAAATCTTTTGAGATGTTTAGTTGGAGACACACCTAATCATTGGGATTCTGTGTTGGCACAAGCAGAGTTTGCATACAATAATTTAGTGAATAGGAGTACTGGAAAAACACCATTTGAGATTGTGAATGGCATATAGCTAAGAGGTATATTTGATTTGAGAGACATTACTAATGAAAGTAAGAGAAGTACTGAAGGAGTAAAATTTGCTAAGTACATGAAGACATTGCATGAAGATGTGAAAATAAAGCTGGAAGAGAGTAATCAGAAGTACAAAGATAGAGCTAATAGATCAAGGAGACATAAAACTTTTGATGTTGGTGATGAAGTGATGGTTCATTTGAAGAAAGGTCAGTTTCCTGTTGGAACATATGGGAAGCTAAAGATGAAGAAGTTTGGACCTTGCAAGATTTTGAATAAATTTGACAGTGGAAATACATATGAGATTGAGTTACCTAGTGACATGGATATATCACCGATTTTCAACATTGTTGATTTGTATGAGTATCATGAACCTGATGAAGACATGATAGTACTGATGGAATATCCTAAGAAATAGAATGAAGAAGTTGAACAGATTTTGGAACAAAGAATTGGCAAGAGTACAAGAGGTAAACAGTATATGAAATATCTGGTAAAGTGGAAGAATAGACCTATTGAAGACAGTTCATGGATTTCATAGTCTGATTTGGATGTAGCTTGGAATAGACCTACTAAATGAGTTGGAGAATCATTTCAAAATAACCCTAGGTGTCTGATGCAGGAGCATCTCAGGTCCTTAGAAATCTTGTGTCACCAAAAAGATTTTGAAGTTTGTGTGTGTTGCTCAGTTCCTGCTTTGACCGAGTTGGTTCAGTGTTGCTCAGTTTCTTGTATTCCTCGGTGTTGGTCAGTTATCTCTTTAGCACTCAGTGAATTTCCCTGGTACTCAGTGATGCTTATCTGGCACTCGGTAACCTTGTTTACTGATGGGTTTATTTTGAGTTCTTGTTGAGGCCGACTTGTGCATTGATTATGGGGCATGAATTTAATGCTCATATCCATCATTGGGAAGTGTGTGGTCCTAGATCTGACTATTTCTTATGTTGATTGTGGATCTGAAGGCTGACTCAATTTAGTAGCCTCTTTTATAAGTATAGTTGTTTGGTAAGAGTTTAGGAAGGTAGTTTTAGTAGAAGAGAGAAGATAGTAGAATAGATATTGTTGGCAGATCCTCGCATGTTTGAGGACTTTTTTAATTCATTGTAATATCTAGCCCTAACTAGGAAGGCCTTACAACCTGACATGTATGAATAAATTTGAATGATAATATATGAATGATCCTACTTTCTCTCTCTCTCACTGTGTTGTTGTTGCTCTGTGTGTTGTTGAGCAAGGTTGGGTGTCAGGTAGGGTGTGCCATTCCTTTGGCCCCTCCTCCCCTCTCTGAGTTAGGTGGTATCAGAGCAAGGTGAGATCTGGATCTAGGTATGTGAATCCAGGTTTGTAGCTTCCCTCTTGCAAAGCCCTAATTGACTCAATCAACTTCAGATGAGTGTTTCTCATCAACTATCAAGATTTATCTGAAACACTTTAAAGATATTTTTCTCCTCCTTGTTATCTTTCCAAATCATTAATAAAATATTAATTCCATTAATAATTGAGTGAGATATGACCATTTTACTGAAACTAATTTTATTTTTTATGCACTTTCAACAACTATTAAATATTGACAAGTGTCAACTTGCTTCTCCTTCTTTCTAGTTTTGTGAATGAATCAAATATCTAACAAAAAACATGTTAATAATCTCAAAAAACTTATTATTTAATAATAACCATTTATCATAATAAATCAACATAATTTAGCATTAACTAGCTAGACATATAAATGCTAATCAATAAATCATTAATCATAGTTAGTGCTTCATAAATTAAGGTAATGTATGGAAATGACTTGGAAATTTATTATAAACATGGGTTAAATTTATATAAAAAATGAATATAAATATGACATTTTATAGGCTCATCATTGCCCCCAAATAAAATCCTACTTGTCCTCAAGTAGGGATAGGCATTGGTTAGACATGAAAGCTATTAGAACAAAATCCTATAACTAATTCAATCCTTCATAGTACATGGCATGTATGTGTATTCGATCATTAAAAATGATAACATTTTATATGACTATGTTTCACTTCTTCTCTATTGATTGTCGCTAGAAGTCTTCTTATCATTTCTTTATGTCATCTCCAACACTTTGCAATGTCATACTTTTCCCTTTGGTATCTCTTCATAAGACATTCCATTTTATTTCTCTTCACTTTATCATTCTTGTATTTACATCAATCACCATGAATATAGGAGGTAGTAGAAAAATGTATAGGCAAGGTCATCCTCATATGGTCTATGACAACAGCATAAGCTATACAAGTGCTCCCCTAGTTAAAAGGCCATTTTTACTCAAATGAAAAGTATGTATGAGGGTAGAAAAATAAATAAATTATGAAGCATGTAATTACATACAACTTTGGATGTCCTTTTACCATTAAACAAAATTTGATTAGACCAACTAGACACTACCATTTAATTGACATTCTTGACATCATGAAGACTCTATTGGCAATTTGGTTGAGTTGGTTACATAGATGTTGTCATTATGGAAACATATGATCTACATGAAGATCACACAGGTCAGAGAGCTAGTATGTCAGAGCGCAATGCAAAATTGTCTAAGTATGAGACAGTGTGTTTTTGTCAGTGAACCTGAAGATAGTTTTGATTGGTGATGTTGATTGGAGTAAGTTCAGTGCTTGTGTACTTGAACATAGACTCTATGGTGACTATTGAAGAATCACCTCAAAGTGCAAGTCATTATGGCATGTACAGAAGAATATATGATAGTTTTACTAAAGACAGTGTTAAGCCGATAGGATAGAATATGAAGATAGAATTGATAAAGAGTTAAGGGATTATTTTGTTTATCAAAATAATGACTTAATAATATAAAGGGATGACATCCTAGATGTTAACCCTTGGATAAAGATATTTTTTAATATGATAGCCATTGGAAAGTTCTTAATCTTAATAACCTGTATAAAGATATGTAAAGATGTAATTGAAAAGTGAAGTAATGAATATGCAAATGTAATAGCGAAAGTGAAAGAGTAGCGAAGAGA
Organism: Chamaecyparis obtusa; assembly: GCA_027943335.1. Classification (NCBI taxonomy): domain Eukaryota; kingdom Viridiplantae; phylum Streptophyta; class Pinopsida; order Cupressales; family Cupressaceae; genus Chamaecyparis; species Chamaecyparis obtusa. The sequence continues at coordinate 227,598 of BSBK01003892.1, forward strand.
TATTGATGCAAGTAGTATAAGGTTATGTACCTTGACCTATTTTTGTAATCAATGAATATTGTATATTACTTGTTTAGGTAGTGGGCTCATGTAGTGATCACATTTTGTACTGCCAACTCCTAATAGGGTTGAGGTTTCTAACAAGGCCTATAGTACCTTAATCAGGACTGAGACACTATATGCATTTAATAGACTCCTAATAGGGTCAACATCCTTAACAAGACACTTTTGATTAGTGGATCTTTGTGGGTACCATCCCCACTGGGGTTTTCCCTTGGCTAGGGTTTCCTTGAGAACAAATAATGTGTTATAAGGTTTTTAGTTTTATTGCTATGCATGTTGTTTAGCTTTCTATGTTATGCATGCATTAAGATAATCTTTTATATCCATAATTGGGAAAAAGTTAAAGTTTTTAGAATACTGATTCACCCCCCCCCCCCCTCTCAGTATTCCCTATTTCTAACAATTGGTATCAGAGCTTAGTTACTCGAAAAAGAATCATTCAAGGAAAGCCTAGCAACTTGAGTAAGATCTCTATGGATATGGATCAGGTATAGAAGAATCTTGAAGAAGCTCTTGAATAGATTGATAAGCTTACTGAAGAAAGAGATACTCTAAAAGGAAAATATGATGATGCAAAGAACCTCATTGAGAAACTGAAAAACAAGTTGGAAGATTTGAAATCTGAAAAGGAATCTGAAATTCACATTGAAGATTGTGATGACAACTTAGAAAAAGAAAATGAGATCCTTAAACATGAACTAAAGATAGAAAATTTGAAGCTAAGTCTGAAAGATGGAAATGGCAAGAATGAAGCAAATCTAAAATCTGAGAATGAAAATCTTAAGCTTGAAAATGAAGGGTTAAAATCTAAACTTCGTAAAGTAACATCTAAACTTGAGAAAGTCAATTTGCAGTATGTTGAACTTGAGAAATACAATACAATTGTGAAAGGAGAAATAATTCAATCTAAGCAGCAACTTGAAAGACTATATTCAACTAATGAGAAGATTGATGAACAAATATCTTAAAAAAACCATTCTATGATAAAACTAGTCTTGGATTCAACACTTTTAAAGAAAATGAAGAAAGCAAGGAACCAGATCTAAAGATATCTAAAAGCATAGATGAGAAGAAGTCTGATGAGATTACCAAATCTAAAGATACACCTAAGCAAGAAGAACCACCTAAGCAAGAGGAATCACCTAAAGGTATGCAAAGAGAATTCTAAGGTAGATGTTTTTCTTGTAATACTATTGGTCATATGAAGAGAGATTGCATAGGTAAGCAATTTAAACCTCTTAATGGTTATTGTTATAATTCTCATGGATTTGGACATAGAGCTATTGAATGCAGAAAACCTAAATTTGTTGAGAATAACAATAATAGTAGAATGTTTAGAAATACTAACCATGCAAATAAGAAACCTACTAAAGATATGAACAAAAGAAATGGAGTAGTATGTTATAGATGCAACAAGGTTGGACACATTGCTAGAAATTGCAAATCACAGATCAATCAGCCTAGACCAAGATATGGAAACAATGGAATAGTTTGTCAGATATGTAACAAGATTGGACATACAACAAGGTTTTGTAGAATGAACAATAGATTTTTTCATACCAATCCTAACCCTAGAAGTCATGCAAGAAGAAATGAAGATGCAAGCAATAGTCAAAAAGGATGTTGTAGTAATTCAGATGAAGTGAAGTTTGTTAAAAGCACAGATCAAGGAGACATATTCAGCACTGAAGGCAGTCAGAAAGGTGAAGTATTAAATGGTAAGAATGAATCTTTACCTGACCCATCTCAAAGTACTTAATTCATGAAAATTATAGTAAAATAGGAACTTAGATTAGTGTATAAATTGATATATGATGAATTGAGTCTTGCATAGTTAATGCAAGTTATTATATGATGTTCTAATGCTATGGTTAAGAGCACAAAGAAAAATATTATGTTTTGCGAGATCGCAAGAAGTTTTAAGTTTTGCAGGTTAACAGAATCAACTTTTTGGAAAGAAGCGGCAAAAGAATTGAATGCAATGTCAGATCTAAGTGAGATGGAAGTGATAAAAGGTCACGAATGGTGTTATTTGATCATCAAAGTGAATACAAGTATTAAGGAGATCAAAGAGCGGTGATTGGAAGCATTTTTGCAAGGATTTGGTGAAGAATTTTTCGTGTCAAATCTACACAAGCCCTAAATCATGAAATCGAGGTATTTTACTTGGTAGATCTTTAAATCAGTTAATGAATTAGAGGAAATCATGGATATTTCTTTGATTCACAATGTCAAAGATAAGAATAGACCTAAAATGAAAAGGGAACTAGTAGAACCCTTGGAAGATGATCCTAGGTTAGCTTTATCATCTGTACTAGATGGAGTTTTACATCTAGAGAATGTTAGAAGTTGTCTAGGATGTAAACTAGAGACTATCAGTGATAATGATTTCACTAAGGAATATCAAAAGATCTATAATCAGGACATGTCAGTGAAAGTAGGGTTTGAGCATTTGAAAGATAATGAGATCATTAAGTATGCTTTATAATATGAATTTGACAATGAAGAATGTACAAAGATAATCCTAAGCAGAATTCACAATGGAAAGTTTTGGTTAGATGATAGAGTGATAGATATCATAGCTAAATTAATTCATGAGGTAGCTGGACTATCTAAAACTAGAGCCATTCCTTTGAATGAGAAAAACATGATGAAAATAGTCATAGACAACACAAATTCATCCTACAATGGCAAAGGAATAGTAATTAGCAAGATACAACAAGATGATATTAGATACTTGTGTAAGATACTAACAACTAAGTTTTGTATTAACTTGAGAGAGGATGACAGGGTAGCTAGAATGATACATGTGGCTTATTTCATGTGTGTTGATAAAGTATAAGTTGAAATGTGTGAGATTTTGAGAATTCAATTGTTTGAGAGTTTGGAAAAGATAAAGAAGACTAAGTATACATAGTTTAGATTCTCATCTTTAATCACTTATATGTTTTTTCATTTATTGAGAAGATTTTCGTAAACCATTCGAAATGACTAGAATGATGACTAAACTACAATGGAAAGGATTAACCAAGTGTATAGGAGGCATGTTATTGATAAAGTAAATGAAACTGTAGTGTTGGTAATTAAATCATTTCAAAATTTGATGTCAAGCAGATCAAGGATCCCACAGTCTCTTGTGGAGAAATACAAAAATGAGATATGTTTCATGGTTGATACTGACTTTACTTACATTGAAGTAGTAGAACCTAGAATAGAGTTCATAGACCCTCTTGGCTATGAAATATCTAAGATTTAGACAGAAGAATATGTGACTAGACTACTTAAGTGCAAGATGGATATTCACAGTAACAGGTTTGGAACCTTTGAGGAGAACTTAAACTCCACAAAGACCATCCTTGAGAGAAATAGTCAAAGAAAAGAGTTGAGAGTACAATCAAGAAAATTCTAAAAGATACAGGGATGACTGAATAGAGTTCTTGGTAGCCAAGCAAATAGTAGCAGCAGTTAGAGAAATTGGACAAAAAGAAGTTTTGTCTGTACCACCTGTTGCCCAAAATTTCCTATCTATTCAATTTTGGCCATAGGCTGGACTTCATCTAGAGGTCTGCATTTTTTTAAAACCCTGTTGAGCACCTTGAGATTTTTTCATGGTTTTGTGCATTTTCCTCTGGTCTCTATAATTATTTAACTCCCTGGTCTGCAAGTCATTTAAATTTTAAAATATGACTGTTGGAGAAAAAAAACCCTAAAAACCCTATGACCTATTATATTTCATTGTTACTTTTTTGGCCACTTAAGTCTTCTTTTCCCCATGTGCTTTTTTGTCTAGTGTCGGTCATGAAATCTCTAAATCCTGGTGTAATATTCTTTTATATCTCTCGATCCTATGACTACCTTATATCTCTTAATCTCCCAATTGGATGGAATATTCCCTTTCTATCTCGCGACTCAGGGATTTCACTTCAGTCACCTAATCTCCAGATGTAACTCAAGGGTTAGACTTTTATCTAGCGAGCTCATGAATACAGTGCTCGCGTGATCTCTAGACTTGACTGAGGTTAAGAAAATCCTTCAGTGAACTAGCGAATACACAGTCGCGTGATCTCCAGATCTCTTGTGGTTAAGATAGGGTGGGCCATTATCAGAGTAGCTAGCAATTTTCAGAGTTGACAAGGTAGTCGAAGCAAGTGATAGAGTGACACATGGTAGGGAGGACCCAGTTCTTCAAGCATATAGTCACTAGGTCTCTAGTTCTTTGAGACAGTTAAGTTTTCATTCAGCAACTAAGTGACTATGTGTTCGCGAGATCTCTTATTCCTAGTGGTCAAGTCCCTAGCATCCAGCAATCTAGCGAGCGGTTACCATTATGTTTCATGGTCTGAAGTCTAAAGTAGTTATAGTTTGAGCATGATCTACAATTATCGTTATACCACTTGGATAAGATGCATGATGTTTAAGGCTATGGTATAGTGACAACCGTCCGATGAAAGGTTAAGGATGTCATGGGTCTATGTTGTCAGGAGGCGCTGAGGTGCTCGATTCTTATTGGTTGCTGGGCAGAATAGTTGGCATTTTTCAGTGGGTCTGAGTATCTTAAGTGAGGTGGTAGTTGATGAAGATCTACGGTTGTCGCATGATCGCAAGGAATCTTCTTCCCCTTTGCGATCATGCGACCACCATCTGATGCAAAGTGAATTCTTCTACCCTTCGAGGTGCCTAGCCAGTAGTATGATGACAAGTGGTAGGATAGGCCTAGGTTTGTAGCTCAGTCAGGTGATCACCCAATGAAAGAGAGAGTATTCTTTTTCATTCAGCAACTATGATATTTCTCTTTAGTCAGGAAATCACTCGATTGGAAGGAATATTCTTAAGACCTCGAGCGATTCAGTGACTATCAAAGTGGGATCAGTGCTTGTCACGTAATTGCCAAAATAAGCCAAAGTTAATGAAAAGTTCAGGAGATTCAATGACTCAAGGGAAAGGAGAACTTGAAATGAAGCCTTAGTCACGTATTCACCAGATGAGTTAGGGTTAAGAACAAAAGCGGTGCCCGGGTAAAATGAAAGATCTATGGCCATGTTTTAAAATGAGATCAACTTCAAATACCAGCCATTGATAAAGATAGAGGTTTGGCACCACCTGTGACCATTTATATTTTTAAATTCAAAATATCTAAAGTACTAGATTTGAATAGTTATGGCGAGCCCGAGTTGTAGAGAGGTAGATGGATCAAGGCAGCTTGTCTACAGGCAGATGTAGTGATGAAATGGACATGCAAGTATAAAGATCTGATCAATTAGGATATTTTAGTGATGCATTTATGATCAGAAATGATAGAATTAGGGTTTCCATTATTTTATGAAAATCTATGTAACCCTAATTGACTTTGGCTCCTACCTGTGTGCAATTGAGGACATGTATATATTAGTTTTTTAGAGCTTTTAGAGCTTAGAGTTTTACATTTTGTAAAAAGAGTTCTTCTTTCTTAGGGGCTATCTGTGGCATTTGTTCTTCCCTCTAGATCTTACAAACTGTAACCTTTCATTGAAATCTCATATTCAATAGAGGCTATCCGTGGCAATTGTTATGCCCTCTGGTCTTTCCCTTGTCTGTATTTCTCTTATTGAATATAATATATTGGCTTTATTGGAGAAATAGTGGAGTTCCAAGGCCCTTCTTTCTTTTAGCTTATTTATGTACTACTATGTCTAATTTGATTTGAGTGAGTTTGTGGGTATACTTTAGCCCCCTATCATTCTATCTCATTCCTGTGCCCTTTTGTTGAAGAGAACATTTGCTTGTAGGTCACAATCTAGAACCAGCCTAGAACTTGGAGGTCTCATCTCAATTAGCATAGGTCCCATACCTGGAGATGATTTCCATGTTATACTAAGTTATCAAGACCAAGAGAGCTTGAAACAAGGGTGCAAACTTAGTGTATAACAATTTTGGCAGGTCAGGTGGGACCAAAGTTCAGATTCATGTTCAAAGTATGCTATCTCTGATATGCTGATAGAATCCTACAGACCTAGAAGAGGTCATTTTGCTGCATATCTAGTGACTTTGGAAAGTCTACTGGTTCCAAAGATTAAGTGCTGGTATGTTTTCAAATCTTTCACCTTCAAATTTTGGCTAAATACATGAGTAGACATGTCAAGTTATCATGGATAGTCAGGTTACTCACCATCCTATTATGAGGACAATGCTCAAAGGGCTAGTTATTAGCCTTATCAAAGCCACCTAAAGCCTGCTTTTACCCCAAGCTTTCATACTATACAAGGCTATCAATATATCCAACATGCCCCAAATGATTATGCTCTTGTACAAGATTATGAGTGGGCCCTCCAACAAGAGGGATCATGGGCACAAATGGTATAACAAAAAATGCAAAGCTAGCTACCTCATCATACTTACCACCCACCTGCCCCTTCTCATCCTAATTGGTAGTAGATTCAGAGCTTAGACTTGATGAAAGAGTAGGAAAAGAAAAAGAATCTTTTGCTTGATTTGATTAAGCAAGTGTTTGAGATCAAGGGGTGGTAGGAGATGGAGGCTCAAAGCTATGAACAAGGGTCAATTCCCTACCAAGTGATAGAGGCTCTTGTTGATGAGAAACAAATAAAAAAAATTCAAGAAGAGATCAATCACCGAGCTGATATTGAGTCAGCAAGGTTGAGATCACAAATTGCTGAACAAGAGGCTCCTAAACCTAAGATCCTGAGCTAGAAGGCCCATTTTTCTATACCTTCTATGCCTCCCTCTAGGCCCTATCATTTTCACATCCCAAGTTTTAAGGAAAAAAATTCTTTCCAAGAGCCTTTACTTGAGATTTAGTCTACCACACTACAAGAGCAGTCTGTGCAAGAAAATTGTTTATCTTGAGAGGCCCCTCTGGTCTCTCAAGGTGATGAAGTGTTGTGGATACCCCAGTGGACTCTACCTCCTGGCTGTCAGGTGCCAAGTCTTTTCAAAGATGCTAGTCTAGTATCTGAGCAAGGACCTATGGTAAATGAGCTTTCATGTGATGAGAAGGAGAGGAAATCTAAGGTATCAGTGGTGAGTGACAACTGTGATAAAGTGAGCCAGCAGGGAGAAGAAATGGAAATTGATGCTCAGCCTGAATTCTTGGTTGGTTTGTTTGATGAGCTACCCCTCTTTGTTGATGATGAAGAAGAGACCATGCCATTACCTATGGCTGAGTCAATTAGAACAAAAGGTTCATCATCAATAGGAGGTTGATATAGAAGAGGATGCCTTGTCCTTGTTAGATAAGCTACCTAGTTTTGTTGAGCAAAATGAAGAGGTTATGATCATAGCCACCTCTATAAAATTGTAGCATTTAGAAGAGATTGATCCTGAGGATATGCTAATTCATGAGCTTGATCTCATCTTCAAGGAGGAGACTTCCCAATATGAAGAGGATAACCAGAGCCTCGGCGAAGATTATTTCGGAAGCATCATAGGAGGCTTGTGTATGGAGCCTGATTATAAAGAGCCGGTCATTCCTGGAGATCTTCAAGATATTGAAAACTTTGATGAACTCTTTGCTAGTTTAAAGGGAGAGGATGACAGTTCCATATCCATAGAGGATGAGTTAACATGGCTATCCATAATAGAGGGCAACCATGAAGATGAAGAAGAATCCATCAAGGAAAGTCCTACTTTCAGACTTTCAAGAGACTGTCATATTAGATACTTGGCCCAAAAGAAGTTTACTGAGATATCTCCACATGATTAATTTGAGTTGAGTAAACTTGATCCTATCCTTACAGAGGTAGTTCACCATTGTTTGATAAATCTTTATATGCATCATATCCTTGTAGCTATCCTTATGCATTTAATGCAAAATATCCTAATGAGGAAGGGTAGTTATTTCAGCCTACTAGTGAATCGCTTTGTTTGACTAGTTTTCTAAACTGGTTAGTTTAGGATAGGTTATTTTTCCTACTTTCTGTCTCTATTTTCTTGTTTAGTCTTCCTATTTTCCAAGAAGTGCCCGTGCATAATTTTTGTCCCTCTCATTTCTAGGTCTCTCTCTATCAAGAAAGTTCTATATTTAGAAGATGACTCCTATGCCCAATGAATTACTCAAGGTCACTAGTTTCCATGTCTAGCAGGCTGACATCCAGCAAAAATCACCAAAATGTTGCCCAAAATTTCCTATCCATTCAATTTTGGCCATAGGTTAGACTCCATCTAGAGGTCTGCATTTTTTTAAAACCCTGTTGAGCACCTTGAGATTTTTTCATGGTTTTGTGCATTTTCCTTTGGTCTCTATAATTATTTGACTCCCTGGTCTGCAAGTCATTTAAATTTGAAATTATGACCGTTGGAGCAAAAAAACCCTAAAAACCCTACAACCTATTCTATTTCGTTGTTACTTTTTCAGCCACTTAAGTCTTCTTTTCCCCATGTTCTTTTTCGTCTAGTGTTGGTCATGAAATCTCTAAAGCTCAGTGGAATATTCTTTTATATCTCCCAATCTCATGACTACCTTATATATCTTAATCTCCTAATCAGATAGAATATTCCCTTTCTATCTCGTGACTCAGCGATTTCACTTCAGTCGCCCAATCTCTAGATGTAACTCAAGGGTTAGAAATTATCTGGAAACCTCATGAATACAATGCTTGTGTGATCTCCAAACTTGACTGAGGTTAAGAAAATCCTTCAGCGAACTAGCGAATACATAGTCATGTGATATCCAGATCTCCTACAGTTAAGATAGGGTGGGCCATTATCAAAGCAACTGGTAGTTGTCAGAGTTGACAAGGCAGTCGAAGCAAGTGATAGAGTGACACATGGTAGGCTGGACCCAGTTCTTCAAGCATATAGTCGCTAGGTCTCTAGTTCTTTGAGATAATTAAGTTTTCATTCAGTGACTAAGTGACTATGTGTTTGCGAGATCTCTTATTCCTAGTGTTCAAGTCCTTAGCATCCAGCGATCTGGCGAGCGGTTACCATTATATTTCACAGTCTCAGGTTTGAAGTAGTTATAGTTCGAGCATGATCTACGATTGTCGTTATACCACTCAGATAAGATGCATGATGTTTAAGGTTGTGGTATAGTGACAACCATCTAATGAAAGGTTAAGGATTTCGTAGGTCCATGTTGTCAGGAGGTGCTAAGGTGCTCGATTCTTATTGGTTGCTAGGCAAAACAGTTGGCATTTGTCAGTGGGTCTGAGTATCTTAAGTGAGGTGGCAATTGATGAAGATCTACGGTTGTCACATGATCACAAGGAATCTTCTTCCCCTTTGTGATCATATGACCACCATCCGATGCAAAGTGAATTTTTCTGCCCTCCGAGGTGCCTAGCTAGTAGTTGTGTGTGAATTTTGTACCTAACTGTAGACACAACACTTCAGTAAAATATTAGAGGTTAACTGAAATTGAAATCATGCAATAAATGAAAACTAAACTAACCAAGTGATTTACTATCTTCTATTAGATGTGAGTATGTATTCTTAGATTATACCGAGATCAGTGACCTTGACAAAACCTAAACGAAGGATTTGAATGCAAAATCTAGATATGGAATGAATGTTATTAATCTATTTTTTTGGTTTTTCTGTGCAATTATCATAATGAAAACTTGGTATCAATCTATGCTATATGAAAATTGATATGCTAAAATGATCTAACAATGATATTCTAAATGATATGGATACTATGCAAAAACAATGAAAATCTCACAACAACTCAAATTCTCAAGATCAATTCTTCAGTCTCCAATTTAGCAGTGTGAGTGTGCAATTCATGGATGATTGATTGATAATGAAAAGTTGAAGCCTTAATTTATAGAAATCTAGGGCTTTGGAGGTGCATGAAAGAAAACCATAAATCACTCAAATAACTCAGGTTGATTTTTTGAGTTATCAAAGAATAAAAGATAATTAATTCACAAAATCATGCAAAAATAGCTTTTTGATTTAAATCAAAAGTTGAGATCAGCTTTTAACTCAAAATAGAGTTGAGTTTATTTTTAAAACAACTTGAATTGATTTTTTGATTTCAAGTTTAACTATTTTTTGAATGTGCATAATAATTATGAATTAAATAAATAAATAAAGTGATTTATCCTCAACTTAACTGATTTAAAAATAAAACAATTGATTTATGGGTTAATCAATTATTAAATCAAACTTTTATTCCAAAACTATATTATTAAATATGACAACTTGCTTTAATTAATTAAATAAGAATTTAATCAATTAATGATAGGAATTTTGATTTATTGTCAAATTTAAATAATAATTAGGAATAAATATAATTAAATTCAATTAAATAATTAAGTGGTAGTATTAAATCTAATTAATTAAATATTGAGAATATTCAATTAATCAAACTTAGGATAAATAAGATTTATCGCCAAATAATCATTAAATCAAAGATAATTAGATAAATTAGGAATATTACTAGGAATATTCCACGATGCAGAATTTGAGATAATCAATTAGGATTTGATGATGTTCAGATGTGCCTTGGGTTAGGACTTCGATGTCGATTTCGTTTGATGTGTCGATATAGGAGGTTAATGAACTTATAGCCCATTTTTGGGGTATTACATTTTGCCCCTCTTTGAATTACTGTGCGAAGCTAAGTGGTTCAAAGACAGTCTATGTATGATGTTGAAACTAATGTTGAAACTGATGTTTGAAACTGTAATTGATATGAAACAGAAACTAATTGATATAAGACAGAAACTAATTGATATGAGACAGAAAGTAATTTGAAAGATTCAAAGATAATAGGTCTTGAATGACCAAAGATAATGTTAACTATAACAACAATGAACTGATGATTGAGAAAAAGTGTCAAAATGCCTGATTTTGAACCTTATGATTGTGAAGAAGTGAGTGACCAATTCCAGACCTGATTGTCGATAAGAATCACATTGGTATCACATCTGAACCCTTCAGTTTTTGAAGAACCAAGGAAATAACACAATTGAACCTATAGTTGCAAAATTGATACAATTTACAAGATTAAGAGAATACCAGATTGATATGGATCTCGATGAATCTGATATGCCCTGAGCAATGATTGATTTTCCCCAAGCGATGAGGTCTTTTTGATGAATCAGTAACTAGATGTGGTTGTTGTCTTGATTACTGAGGAAAGATATGATTTCAAATTTAGATTACAAACTTGAATGATGTGCAATACCATGCCCCCTTCGGGATAAAAATTGAAATCTGACAAGGAAAGTCAGTGTTGATAGTTTAGAAGCATGTTAATTGATTTGAGAAGTGGTTATATATGTTCAAGAATGCATTCTGCATCATTTGGAGGTCCAGAAGACCAAGTTTGACTAGGTTTGACCATGAATTGACCATGGTTGACCAAATTGAAATTTTGATAGTTTAATGTAAGATAATTAGTTAAGTGGAATACTGGATTTCCGTGATGATTGAAGGTTGATTATGCAAGTAGTGAGTAATATAAATGATCTCAGATTTTTATTTTGATCTTGAAAAAGGATTCTACTTGCTATTTCATTGGATGGACCTTCATGTGAGATTTAGCTCTTGTTAGATTTGAAGATGTGATTTAAAGAATCATTTAAGCATTGAAGTTTGTTTAACCATTGTGAGATCATGCAAGCATGCAAAATGCAAAGAAACATGTAATATGAAATGCAACCTAAGACCTAGGACCTAGTCACTGATCATGTGTCGGTCATTCTCATCATTGAATTTTTTTAGGTAACTGGATAAATCAATACAATGCCCACTAGTTATGAAACCATAGACATATGAATATCGACTTGTATGTGCAAGAATAAATTCAACACCCACTGATTAAGAAACCATGGATATATGAATATTGATTTTGTTTTTAGAATGTCAGATTAGATATAAGCACCAAGGCACAAACACCAGGATGACCTGAATATCATGTCCATTTTGATATAGCAATTTGTATAAGCATCAAAACATAAATGTCGTGATGACCTGAATATGCCTTGTGGTACAAATGCATCAAATAGTCAAGAGATCATTCTGAATCCAATGTGAATTACCCGTAGTGACCCTTTATCATTCACATTCTTAGGTAAGATCACATTTCACAATAGGAGAAAGAACTCACTCAAAAAAGATAATAGTTAGATCAAACTTCCTTGAATTTTCTAGGTATCAATGGTCGAGGTATGCATAGCCATCCAATTCGAGATAGAGGCTCTTACAGTTGGACACCATTTCAATCTAGAATTTCCAAAGTTGTTAGATTTTCACATACAAGCAGAAGACAAAGAAAATATTATGCCCCCAGCCATCACTCTCTAAATCCTATAAAGGACATCATCGAAGAGCTCAAAGAGACACAATACGCAAAAATCTCAATGTGAATCAGTAAGCATACAAGGAGATAAAAGCATGTAAAAAGAATAGATTGTTTTCATTTTGATGTTTGATTGTATTGTTGTAGATGCAAAATCCTTTCTAGAGACAAGACAAACTAACTGACTCAGATGAAGCTTCAAAGGACCCTGACTGGATATGACTCATCTAAGATGTACATTGGAGACCATAGGATATGACATTGATTGCCCCCAAGTGTTAAGCATTGATAGGATACAGACGCTTGAGCTGATTGGTGTACAAACTGACTTATTGAAAACATGAATGCAGAAACAAATTGGGAGATATGTACAAACTAAAGCAAGACTGAAAGTTGGGAAAGACCAAGATTGCGCTAATAGATGGAGCATTTTGAAACAAGTGGTGCCTGTTTGCTGGGTTTTCACCATCTTGGCAGAGATTCTATTTTTGCTACAAATGCGCCTATTTCCAAGTTTTCACCAAGGCACTTTTTCTTTTTCTCATTTTTTTTGTGTATTTTTTCATTTTTTTAATTTTTTTGTAATTTTGATTTTTTTACCTTTTTTGTACTTTTGATTTTTTTTACTTTTTTTGTGAATCATCAAGGCACGCATTGCTAGGTTTTCACCAAGATGTTCATTTTTTCAGGACTTTTTCAAATTTTTAAGATTTTTTAGGACATTTTACCATACACTAAATGCCTTAGGCATAGAATTTCTTCAGATGGAGAACATTGATTGGTTCTCAGAGCTGTTCTCCTTTAGTTGTTGAGAGTTGATAGGCACCAGAGCCAAAAGTAGTAGTGATTACAAAGTGACCCAACCAGTTGGGTTCAAACTTCCCCTTGCATTCTCGATGTGATTGATTTTTAGGATTTTCTCTCAAGACTAGATCACCAACCTGAAATTCTCTATGTCTGACTTTCTTGTTGTAACCTCTAGACATTCTCTTTTGATATACTCTGAGATGATCATATGTTTCTTGTCTGCGCTCATCTAGTAGTTCAAGTTCTTGCAATCTAGACACTCTGTAGTCATCATCAGTTACTAGACCATGCATTCTGATTCTTAGTGATGGGATTTCAACCTCAATAGGTAGTACTGCTTCAAACCCATAAACTAAAGTGAAAGGTGTAGCCCTAGTAGGTGTTTTGATACTTGTTTTGTAGGCTCAAAGAGCTGAATTGATCATGAGATGCTAGTCTCTTCCTATTTTATTAACTGTATGATGCAAGATTTTCAATAGATTCTTATTAGAAGCCTCTACTTGTCCATTCCCTTGAGGATAGTAGATAGATGATCAATGTTGCGTAATATTGAATTTGGCACATAAATCATCTAAGTCTTTATTTTTTTATTGTCCACCATTATCTGTGATTATGGAATGAGGTATCCCATATCTGCATATGATATAGTTCAATATGAACATAGATATTTGCTTTCCAGTTGCTTGTGTCAAAGGGACTCCTTCTACCCATTTTGTAAAATAATCTTTAGCTTTGATTATATGGGTGTGTCCATTAGAAGAATGAGGATGTATAGCTCCTATAAGATCAAATGCCCATTGGTGAAAAGGCCATTGTGTAGTAAAAGGAATTAGATCTCTCCCTGGAGCATGAATTAAGTTTCCATGCACTTGACACTTTTGACAATTCTTAGCAAATTTGATAGCCTCTTTCTCCATCTCAGGCCAATAGTACCCAACCCTAATAATTTTTCAAGCTAGTGTTAAACCATTCGAGTGTGACCCACAAATACCATCATGGACTTCCTCTAATGCACATTGAGACTCTTCTCATTCTAAATATCTAAGTAGCATACCATCTAGACCTCATTTGTATAGATCATGACCAATGATGACATATCGGGAGGCATTACGGATAAGGTATCTCTTTTCATGGCAGTTGAAGGTATCGAGAATGATTTGGTCTTGGAGATAGGAAAATAGGTTTTTGTATCTAGATGAATCCTGACCAACAATAGTGCAGATCATGCAGGTTTCAAGGGAATCATATGCAAGATAAGACGGTGCTTCCACTAGGAACTCATAGTGTAGCTCATGTTCAGGCTACTATAATAAAGTAGATAGTGTTGCCATTGCATTAGCAGCCTTATTCTCTTTTCTAGGAATTTTCTCAAATGTGATAGATAGGAAATACTGCTTTAGATCATCTACCATTCTCTTGTAAGGAATGATCTTTTCATCTTTAGTTTGGTACACATCATTGACTTGATGGATAACTAGTTGTGAGTCTCCATGAATGTGTAGTTTTGTTACCCTCCATTCAATCGCTATTTTCATACCATTCAAAAGGGCTTCATATTTAGCAATATTGTTTGTGCAAGGGAACTTTAATCTGAATGCTTTTTGGATTGAGTATCCTTGAGGAGTTATGAACAATATGCCCACTCCTGATCTGATCTGTGTATAGGAGCCATCAAATAATAAATGCCATTCTCTAGAAGAAAGAGTCATGATAGAGGAATTTGGAAATTCTATTTGCATTGGTGTATTATCAATCATAGGTGTATCTGCTAATTGATCAGCAATAACCTATCCTTTGATAGCTTTTCTCTCAACATATTCAATGTCAAATTCATTTAAGGGCATGACCCATTTAGCTAATCTACCTGTGAGGGTAGCTTTGCTTAGAAGGTACTTGAGTGGATCAATCTTAGCTACCAAATGTGTGGTATGAGCTAACATGTAATGTCTCAGTTTTTATGATGCAAAGATCATAGGTAGACAAGCTTTCTCAATCATTGAATAGTTCTTCTCATATGCAACCAATGTTCTACTAATATAGTATATAGCTCTTTCCTTTTTGTTCTCATCATGTTGTGCAAGCAATGCCCCCAATGATGTATTTATAGCGGAGACATATAAGATCAATGGCTTCCCATGAATAGGAGGCATCAAGATAGGTGGATTTGATAGATACTTCTTGATATGATTAAAGTTGTTCTCACATTCTTCATTCCATGCAAAGGTCACACCTTTATGTAATGTTTTTGTAAAAGGTTGTGAGATGTTCGCCAGCTGTGATATGAATCTTCTAATAGATTGAACTCTTCCTTGTAATGTCCTCATTTGACTAATATTCTTTCAAGGTTGCATTTCCATTATAGCCTTTACTTTAGCTGGTTCAACTTTAATGCCCTTCTTTGAAACAATGTATCCTAAGAGCTTTCCAGAAGTGACACCAAAAGCACACTTCTTAGGATTTAGTCTGAGACTAAATTTTTCCATTCTGTCTAGTATCTTGCTCAAGTCATCTAGATGTGCAGCTCTAATCATAGATTTTTCTAAAGTATCATCAACATAATCCTCCATAGTTGTGTGCATCATGTCATGAAAAATAGATGTCATGGCTCTCTGATATGTAGCACCAGCATTTTTAAGCCCAAAGGGCATGACATTCCAATAGAAGGTACCCCATGCACATGTAAAAGCAGTTTTCTCTTAATCCTCTGGAACAATCTTTATTTGGTTATATCCAGAAAAACCATCCATTAAATAATACATCTCAAAGCCCGCAGTCATGTCCACTATCATATCAATGTTAGGTAATGGAAAATCATCCTTAGGGCATGCTCTATTTACATCTCTAAAGTCTCTGCATACTTTGATTGATTTATCTGATTTTAAAATAGGTACAATATTAGAGATCCACTCTACATAGTCAATAACTTAGATGAATCCGGCTTTCAGGAGCTTCTCTAATTCATCTTTTACCAAGAGTGCAACATGAGGATGCATCTTTCTCAATTTTTTCTTGACAGGTTTGACATTTGGAGCTATAGATAAATGATGCATTATAAGATTAGGATCCAATCCTGGCATATCTGAATATTTCCATGCAAAGTTTATCTTCTTCTTTGTTAGGAATATTGTAAATTTTTGCTTCTCTTCTTTGGATAAAGATTGTGCTACCTGAATCAACTGTGGTTCCTCTATTGTTCCCAAGTTGATAGGTTGAGTGGGCTCAATTAGAACTGGAGATCTATCATGTAAATGACTTAGAAGGACATCAAATATCTCATGCTTAAGTGCCTCAGAGAGGTTTTCACCTTTGGATACATCTTTTATTTTTACCTTTGTAGGTTCTAAGACTACCACAAAGTGGTTTTCACCCTCAAAACTCTTTTTCTTTTTCTTTTTATTCTTATTTTTCTGACTAAGATACTTGATGTCTGACTCCATCATGCTAACACTCGGTTCACTGATGGAAGTACTCATAGGCTCAACTACATTGAGGTAGCAAGCAAGGGCATAGTCATTTGGGAAGGTATAAATACCATGGATTAGATTTGTGGATGTTTGATCAATAAGGTCTGGATATTGGATAGTCAAAGTGGGGAAAGATTGGGAGATAGTGTTTATGGATATGGATCTATCATCATTGGTCCTAACCTGATGCTCAAGTTCAAAGGTGATATTACAACTTAAGACATTCAATTCATGAATAGGCTCAATGTCATTATGGGAGTCCAATTCAGCCATAGGTGGATCATACTCGATAGGTTCATCATTTCGTTGTAGACTTACATTGGGTTTAGGTGCATATTGGTGAATAACATCAACATGTTTCTCTATAATAAGCTCATCTTCTTCTGGAATGGATCCTCATTCATAGTCATTAGATTCTTCATCTATGCCTCTAGTAAATCTAAGAACATGAGTAAAGTTGGGATGAATACCCCAAGAAGGGTTACCCTCAGATTCTGATTTGAATTCATACTCATGAGAATCTATCTCAGAACAACTACCACCTTCCTCTTCTTGATTATTTTCAAGATTAGCTGGTTCTTATGTTGCAACTATCTCTTGATTGATAGTAGGTTCTTGTGTTTCTACTACATTAATTCTTTTGATTAGATCATCTTTATCATCAAGAAGGTCTTTGATCTCTTTAGGCATTTTTTCATAGGGGATGAGTTCTGAGCTGTTTGAATCACTATCTGATGGTTCAGCTTCCTCCTTAAGAAGAGGTTTTTCTGGGGTGATCTATTCTATGACATGAGAACAATTACCTTTGAGGTGAAAGGGTTTCTTTTTAAATCCTAAGCCAAATTTGTCTTTATTTTCTCTACCAGTATGTGGAAGAGGTGCTGCAAGACCTTTTCCTCTGACTCCTAGAGGTCCTTTACCTGGATATCCCATCTTAGCTATCAATTTATCTCCTAGGCCATATGACTTAAAAGGATCTTTTGGTACTACTGAGTTACTAGTTTGAATATCATGGGATTCAAATTCATCTTTGTATAGCCATGCAAGCACAGCTTCATCCTCTTCAAATTCTTGCTTGGAGACTTGTTCTGCCACAAAATTCTTTTTATATGCCTCAAGAGGTTCTTTAGAATCTGGTTTGGATTGTTTCAAAGATTGTCCATAAGACTTAGGTGAGATAGGGAGAGATGTCAAAGATAAGATTGGCTCCATAGTATATTCTCCCATACTATTCTCTTTGATATTAACCTCTTTCACAAGATCTTCCATTTTAGATGTGGATGCTTCTTTAGTTGATTCAATGGAAGATTCTCTGTTATTAGGCACAAGCTTATCTGCACTTTCCTTCAAGGTATTGCAAGTGGTGGATATGTCTACTAGAATAGTGACCTCTACTCCTTCATAAGGAAATTTCAAGCATTGGTGAAATGTAGAAGGAATAGCCTTCATCTCATGTATCCATGGCCTCCCTAGAAGAATGTTGTAAGCCAAAGGTAGATCAAGAACTTGACGTATAGTATCTCTGATAACTAGACCTGCCCTGATAGGTAAGACAATGGTGCCTTTAGAAGATCTTTCTTGTTCATCATAGGCTTTTATACTTATTTTCTTTCTAGGATCAATAGCCAATTCTGAAAATCCCAATCATGTGATCAAGTTGTAAGAACAAATGTTTAGGCCAGCGCCTCCATCAATCAACACACATTTGACTCTACTGTTCTGGATCAAGACTTCTATATGCAAGGGCTGGTTATGTGGGTGACTCAAGGAGTTTTCATCTTCCTCTGAAAAGGAGATATATTGTGGAGATGTAAGATGTCCAACCATAGTCTGGAACCTATCTAAATCAAGGTCAGCAGGAACATTGGATCTGAGCAAAGCTTTATCTAGAATGGCTCTATCAGCTGGAGATATTCGAAGCAACTCAAACATGGAGATTTTCACATTAGTGTGTTGGAGTTGTTGAACAATGCTATAAGATGTTGGCCTCATATCCTTAGGATTGGAAGATTTAGAAGCAGCCTTATGTTTGGAAGTGGAAGAAAGATTGAAGGGCATCTTAGGGATATTTGATGAATCTGGGATTTATCCGTTCAGATGTGCCTGAGCTTGTGATCGAGTAAATGCATTAGCTGAAGAATGATCTCTATCTCTTTGTACAATTGTGATGACATTGCAATGTTTAGAGAGACAAGGTTCAACCATATTGATAACAACATTATTTCCAGGGTAAGCATAATTGACCTTTGCCCCCATATTAGGCTAAGAAGATGAAACTTCTTGACCATGTTTTGGAAATGGTTCTGTGAATGTCGTATGATCATTATTGCTCTTATGGTTGTCAATCATGATGTCACCTTTATCAATTAGATCTTGAATAGTATGTTTCAAGCATAAGTAGTTATTAGTTTTATGACCTTTACCCCGATGGAAATCACAGAATTTGTTCTCTCTCCACCATTTTGGTTTAGGTTCAGAATCAAATGGTTAGATCTTAGGCAAAAAGATGATTTTATTGGCCAATAGAGTTCTCATAGCTGATTCTAAAGATTCTCCAAGAGGATTGAACGTTCATTTATTATCAGCAGACCACTTTTTATATTCTGGCTTCTTTTGAGATGATTCAGGCACCTTTTGTTCTGAAGCTTTTATGGCTTGGGTACCAATAGTTAGATTGAAAGCTAGTGCCTTTGATGGGGCATGGATAGTATCAACAACACCATCTATGACAATACCTTTATTCTTGTTCCAATTTTTATTCTTGTCTTTAGAACTGGATCCTAATTTGTACTTGTCTTTTTGAAGTGTGATTTCTCCTTTTTTCACAAGTACTTTTTCAATTTTGATCGCATTGTCTACCATCTTATCAAAAGATGTTTGATCTTACATTTGTAAAGGATATTTGATCTCTGGGACAATATTATTGATGAATATTTCCAGTTTCTTAGTTTTTGGAATAGGCCTAGCATATAGAAAGAATTTCTTCCTCCATCTCTTGAGAAATGTCAAGAATGGTTCACTTGGATATTGCTTGAGATTACAGATATCAATCATGGTGACTGGATGTTGAATGTTGTAGGAGTATTGCTGATAGAACAATTTGATCAACTCATCAAAATTTTTGATAGTAGAAGGCAATCTAGAGAACCAATGAATGGCTGCTCCTCCTAGAGATTGAGAGAAGAGACGCATCAGATAGGTTGGTTCATGCATGAACTCCATAGATTGTATACAGAATTCTTTGACATGATCTTGGGGATCCGAGTGTCCATCATACTTATCATACTTAGGCATCTCCACTCTTTTTGGAAATGGTGGCATGTACAAGTCTTTGTCAAATGGAAAAGGACATAGGGCCTCCATGGAGAACTCCTTAGGTTCCTTTTCTTTCTCAAGGTTATTAAGCTTGACTTGCATGGCATGCATTTATTTCATCATAGCTATGAGTGGAGTTTCTTCCTCATGTGTAATGATATCTTCAACATTAAAGTTGGGAGGAAGTTTAGCTCCTTGATGAGCCAATTGTAAAAAGTATGCCTCTATGTCTTCTTTCAAGAAATGCTTCATCATTTGTTTGAAGTTATCATCATTTTGATATTGAGCAATTTCTTCAGGTGTGGGTTCCTGATCTACACCATGTTGAGATTGAGCTCTTTGAGGGCCAAATTTTGTCCCTGCTTGAGACATGGTAGGAGTCTTACCTGGGATAGATTGATGTGGGGTTTGTTGGGTACCTTAGTGAGTTGATGGAGGAATGTAACCAATTTTTAATCAAAGGTTGCCAGCACCGTCATCTTCATAAAGACCAGAATTGTAGAGTTGCTCAAAATTTGGACCTACATGAGTAGACAAAGCTCTGGTGTTAAGTGCTTCTCCTGATTTCTTGTGAGAGGAAGCTCTAGTTTCCACCATTAACCTTGGGTGAATTGAAAGAATATGATGAAGACAACTGAAGAAGGAATTGAATCAAGATGATCAAATGATGCAACCTTGTCAAGGTTTAATTGATTGAAGCATAGATTTGACTTAGATGAGGGATACTGTGCCCTGGATGTATGGGTAGATTCCCAAAAGATAGTGTACATGAGTTCACAACGCTTAGTCACTTTTGAAGGTTGATTGAAGATTGAGAGTTATGACAAGGTTTTGACACAAGATGATAAAGACTCAAATAGATTAAACAAAAGGCTAAATCAAATTCAAAAGGCCACTTTAGGAAAATGATTGGATTCTCAGTATTTGTTGCTCTGTTCCTAACACAGTGATTTGTTTGACAAATTCTAGAAATAGGCCGAAACAACCAGGTCTCTGATAGTTCTGACAAATTTTTGAAATTTCTCAAACGAATCTCTGCAGGCTCATACGATAGTGGGTATAGCATGAAATGACAATTGAAAAACTCATACGATTATTGCAAAACTTGCATGATAGTTGATAGCAGGAATTTTGACTTTTTGGAATTGACTTGCAACAAATCTTGTATGACAATATACCTGATACCATACGATAATTTGGGGGTTCTAAAATGACAATAGCCAAAAGTCGTACGACTTTCTGACTTTACAAAATGACTGTTGACTCCAGAAAGGTTTTTTACTTCAATTTTTGCAAATTTTGGGTTTTCAGTTTCAGATTGTTATCAAATTTCAATGTCCAGATTTGAGGATTATAATAGATTTGTTCGTTCTCAGTAACCAGGTAGATAAGAAAGCACGCAAAATAGCAAGCAAGTGATTTCAAGCATGTTTGAAAATAATGAACAAGGGCAAAAGAAACCTTGCACATGAACAATCAAGTGACTTACTTGTGCTAATCCTTAGAATTGCTAATTGTGTATGTTCCAAAAAGTTTTGCAATAATGCACATATTCCTAGAAAATGAAAATTTGGCCTCACTAGGGTTTTTAGTAATGGTTTGACTCTACAACTTTTATGATCCAAGAGGGTGAACTCCAATCTAGGCGCACCAGGGTTTTGACACAATCCAAGAACTTAATCTTCAAGATTTGCTAGGGAGATCTGACAGCCCAACAAGAGACCACACCTGTGGAGATTCCTTCCAACAGGACATTTATATAGTGTTTGTCACTACCACAGTGAAAATGGCTATTACCACTTGAGGTTCCATCAACGTGGTTGACCCAATTAAGGGAATGTCCACTATAGTTAACCCTCTCTAAAGGTGACTCACAAGATATACCACATGGAGACTGGTTCCAGATTCAAGGATTTGAGTTTCTATTACTACCCAAAAAGGGAGTAGAGCATAATCCTCTAGCCTTTTCACTTTTAACCCAAACAAAGCAGACAGATTAATCTGACATGCTAAGACCAAGATTATCTCACAAAGATCTATGATGTCAACCCCTTATGATCTATCAACCTCTCTGGAGAGAGAATGCATCGATCAAAATTTGAAGACACATGGATCTAGTGGAACGTGAGACTCCCTCAGTATCCTCCCTACCTACAAGGTTTCCTTTGTTGAGAAGAGTTTCATTGGACACTCACTTTCTCAAGAGCCATGAATAGTGTTCATAAGGCCTATTTACTATGTGTAACAAAGATGCTGAAAGCAAATCTATGTTCATTTTAGAGCCCAAATGAAATGTGTGATATGGAAAAGAAAGGCACTCAAGCTAGACATGCAAGATGTTCATTTTAATCCAAATCGAAATGTTATCAGTTGAGAAGGTTTCTTTAATTCCTCACAATGTGCTTAGTAGATTTTTACCTATTTTTAGCAATTCTGGCACTTTTTCCAATTAAAAACCAGTGAAAATCAATCAAAAATGGAGAATTTCAATTGTTAGGGTTAGCTATTAGTCAAAATCTAAAAACCAAATCTGACAAATTGCCTGAAAAAGTGAAACGACAATTGAACCCTGGCACTGAAACTTGTACAATAGTGGGTTACCTCCTAGACGACAGTCCAAAAACTCATACGATAATGGGTATCAAATCAAACAACAATTGAGCTTCTAGATGATAGTGTGTTTCTGCTTGTGTGATCCTCGATCAAATCAACTGGCGTACGACAGTGGGTGTCTTCTGGTATGAGTTTCTGACAAAACTCATATGAAAATTGTATGGACAGAGAATAAAAATCATAGCTGGGAACAGAAAAAGATAAGAAAATGATAGAAATTGATAAAATGTGAAGGGAAACCCATTTCAGGGCCCCACGGTGGGTGCCAAAAATGTGTGTGAATTTTGTACCTAACTGTAGACACAACACTTCAGTAAAACATTAGAGGTTAGTTGAAATCAAAATTGTGCAATAAATGAAAACTAAACTAACTAGGTGATTTACTACATTCTAGTAGATGCGAGTATGTATTCTCAGATTATACCGAGATCAATGACCTTGATGACACCTAAATGAAGGATTTGAATGCAAAATCTAGCTATGGAATGAATGCTATTAATCTATTTTTTTGGTTTTTCTGTGCAATTATCATAATGAAAACTTGATATCAAACTCTGCTATATGAAAATTGATATGCTAAAATGATCTAATAATGATATTCTAAATGATATGGATACTATGCAAAAATAATGAAAATCTCACAATAACTCAAATTCTCAAGATCGATTCTTTAGTCTCCAATTCAGCAGCGTGAGTGTGCAATTCATGGATGATTGATTGATAATGAAGAGCTGAAGCCTTAATTTATAGAAATCTAGGGCTTTGGAGGTGCATGAAAGAAAACTATAAATCACTCAAATAACTCAGGTTGATTTTTTGAGTTATCAAAGAATAAAAGATAATTAATTCACAAAATCATGCAAAAATAGCTTTTTGATTTAAATCAAAAGTTGAGATCAACTTTTAACTCAAGATAGAGTTGAGTTTATTTTTAAAACAACTTGAATTGATTTTTTGATTTCAAGTTTAACTATTTTTTGAATGTGCATAATAATTATGAATTAAATAAATAAATAAAGTGATTTATCCTCAACTTAACTAATTTAAAAATAAAACAATTGATTTATGGGTTAATCAATTATTAAATCAAACTTTTATTCCAAAACTATATTATTAAATATGACAACTTGCTTTAATTAGTTAAATAAGAATTTAATCAATTAATGATAGGAATTTTGATTTATTGTCAAATTTAAATAATAATTAGGAATAAATATAATTAAATTCAATTAAATAATTAAGTGGTAGTATTAAATCTAATTAATTAAATATTGAGAATATTCAATTAATCAAACTTAGGATAAATAATATTTATCGCCAAATAATCATTAAATCAAAGATAATTAGATAAATTAGGAATATTACTAGGAATATTCCTCGATTCAGAATTTGAGATAATCAATTAGGATTCGATGATGTTCAGATGTGCCTTGGGTTAGGACTTTGATGTCAATTTCATTCGATGTGTCGATATAGGAAGTTAATGAACTTATAGCCCATTTTTGGGGTATTACAGTAGTATGATAACAAGTGGCAGGATGGGCCCAGGTTTGTAGCTCAGTTAGGTGATTGCCCAATGAAAGAGAGAATATTCTTTTTCATTCAGTGACTATGAGATTTCTCTTTAGTCAGGCAATCGCTCAATTGGAAGGAATATTTGGAAGACCTCAAGTGATTTAGTGACTATCAAAGTGGGATTAGTGCTTGTTGCGTAATCGCCAGAATAAGCTAGAGTTAATGAAAAGTTTAGGAGATTCAGTGACTAAAGGGAAAGGAGAACCTGAAATGAAGCCCTAGTCAAGTATTCACCAGATGAGTTAGGGTTAAGAACAAAAGCGGTGCCCGAGTAAAATGAAAGATCTACGGCCATGTTTTAAAATGAGATCAACTTTAAATACCAGCCATTGATAAAGATAGAGGCTTGGCGCTGCCTATGACCATTTATATTTTTAAATTCAAAATATCTGAAGTACCATATTTGAATAGTTATGGCAAGCTCGAGTTGTAGAGAGGTAGATGGATCAAGGCGGCTTGTCTGCAGGCAGATGTAGCGATGAAATGGACATGCAGGTACAAAGATCTGATCGGTTAGGATATTTTAGCAATGCATTTATGATCAAAAATGATAGAGTTAGGGTTTCCATTATTTTATGAAAATCTATGTAACCCTAATTGACTTTGGCTCCTACCTGTGTGCAATTGAGGAGATGTATATATTAGTTTTTTGGAGCTTTTAGAGCTCAAAGTTTTACATTTTGTAAAAAGAGTTCTTTCTTAGGGGCTATCTGTGGCATTTGTTCTACCCTCTGGCTCTTACAGACTGTAACCTTTCATTGAAATCTGAGATTCAATAGAGGCTATTCGTGGCAATTGTTCTACCCTCTGGTCTTTCCCTTGTCTGTATTTCTCTTATTGAATATAATATACTGGCTTAATTGGAGAAATATTGGAGTTTCAGGGCCCTTCTTTCTTTTAGCTTATTTGTGTACTACTATGTCTGATTTGATTTGAGTGTGTTTGTGGGTATACTTCAGCCCCCTATCATTCTGTCTCATTCCTATGCCCTTTTGCTGAAGAGAATGTTTGCTTGCAGGTCACAGTCTGTGTCTTTTATTCAAACCCCTATGTGAAACACTTATACAAGCTTGTTTAGAAAGATTGTGTTCTATTAGATCTGAGAGCTTTAATGCTAGTTTGGTTAGTGTATTGTGTTCATTTCATTTCGATGTATCACCTAGTAGGATAATTTGCTTTCAGTTATTTCACTTTCATGCATTCCTTCTATCCCTTTTCCCCTCAAGAATTTACTTTCCTATCAAGAAGCAAATTAAGGTGATTATCCAAGAGGAACTAGCCTAGAACCTAGAGGTCTCATCTCAGTTAGCATAGGTCCCACACCTAGAGATGATTCCCATGTTATACTAAGTTATCAAGACCAAGAGAGCTTGAAAAAAGGGTGCAAACTTAGTGTATAACACCACCCCTATCATCAATTGTAGTACAGCAAGGGGAAACACAAATTGAGGTGAAAGTGGAAGAAATAGAGAAGGATCAAGAAATAAGAAAATCCACTAGATCAACCTCCTCCACACCTATAAAAAGAATAAAAGAGATTGCTACTAGACTGGGTAAGAGGCAGAAGACATTGGTGCCACCAGTTCAAAGGGAAATTGCAGAAATCAAAGATGATGAAGACACTCTTTTTAGAAGAAAACTTGGAAACCTAGAATTGAGAAGGTTAATGAACAAATTATTCAAGATGGAGACTTTACAAAGATGAACAAATATTATGATCTCTATGATGTTGGACTACAACTAATTTGGAATCTGATTGAAGAATCTATGATTAAAGATCACTGAGGAGTTGTTGATTAGATATGTAATATGATTAAATTAGTATTATGTTGTCATTGATGTCAACTAGTTGACAACACTTATCTTGTAAGTTACTACACCGAGACATCTAAAGAAAAATGGAAAAGAAATGAAGAATAGAGAAATCTACATGAGGAAAGATGTACATGACAAATGAGGATAAGGAACACATTGAGTAACTTGTTGATGAGTTTATGACTTGATGATATTGACTTCATTATGTTGCATTCATCTATGATGAAGTATAGAGCTGAAAGACACAAAGCAATTTTGTCGGTAAATGAAGCATTTCTAGTATACACCAATAGAGTGTAGTGTATACCGACCACAGTATTAATCGAGCAGTGTTCACCAATGCATTTCTTTGTTAACCGAGTGGAACAGAATGAATTAAATGATTAGTTTAGCTGATAAGATTGATGAGCTAGCAAGAGTATAACATCAAGGTAACAGATAATGTTTGTTACACAGATTGACGGCTAACAAAATTCAAGGAAGATCTAATGGAGAAGATTGAAATGTGTTATTGACACAAGTGCCAAGAAAGTTTTAAGCGGCAAAATTTGATGGTGGAGAAGAAAATGATTTACACATCTATATAAGAGAATAGAATTTCTCTATGAAAAAGTTGGAAGAAGAAGAAGCTGCAGGAATTTCACGTGAACAAGCTTTCATGCATTCTGATCATACTAGTTAGTAAGAACCGAGCTATAGAGAAATTACTGAGCTATAGAGAGCAGTTACTGATGGATAGTAAGTTGATATAGTATTGAATCTAAAGTGAATTATTGATCAAAAGGATTTGTATGGACTAAATATTGATCTGTAATCTACAATTAAAGTTGTATTAAGGCAGGTCATTTTATTGTTACATATTTAACCATTGTATACAGTCTAAATCTCTTAACCGAGTGGACTCTGAAAGTCTTATGATGTATCATTCATAGAATGAACATTGTTATCCTGTCAACCCCATAGTGAATGTTGGTTGGATGATAACTTCTAGTCTAAAATCCTCTAACAAGGTCACACCTAACAGTGTGTTTGTAACCTTTAATAGGGTTGGGTCTTAACTGACCTCACTTCAGAAGAGTGAACAATTTTGGGTTGCCAGTCCTAGGTGGTTTTTCCCTTTACAAGGTTTCCACGTTAAATCTCTTGTGTTATGTGTTGATTGTGATATTTGTTTGGTATCATACTTTGCATGTTACATGTTAGATTTGATCGGTAAACTGTTATAAGTATTAGACTAGTAATCGGTAAAAGCACAGATAATGAGAGTTATTATTGCTTACCGACAAGTAGAAATTGAAGAAATTGTTTTGAATTATACATTTTGTTTTAGGACACTAGATAACTAATTCACCCCCCCTCTCAGTTATTCTAACAATTGGTATCAGAGCAACGTTGCTTGGAATGGAGTTTTAAGGACTTAAGCATAAAGGTCTCAAGATGTATAAGAGGGAAGTACCAAAATTGAATAAATGAACTTCGTAGTATGGAAAAGTAGAATGGAGCTACACATATCTGGAATTGGGAACTTAGCACTAGATTTGATGCAAAATGGCTACATGCAACCACCCACTAGTCCCCTAACTGTTGATCAACTAAAGGATACGCATGAACACAATGTTACTATGATGGAGCTTGTTGCTGCCTATACCGACGCTGAATTTGAAGATATCAAGACATGCACAACTGCCAAAGTAATGTGGGATAAATTAGCACAAATCTATAGTGCAGATCTGAATGTCAAAAGAGCCTGACCTGAAAGTCTAAGAGGCAAATTTGATGATATGAGAATGAAAGAAGGTGAGAACATTGTCCAATATTCAAATAGACTCAAAGAGGTGGTACATGCTATTAGAGCATTTGATGGAGTAATTGATGATGAAATAGTAATAAGCAAGATTCTTAGAACTTTGCTACCAGTTTATGCAATTAGGATTTCTGTAATTCATGAAACAAGAGCTAAATCCAACCTCACTCTTGACACTCTGATTGGTAAACTTACAACCTTTGAATTAAACAATTTTGATAATAGTGTAGTTCCTTCTATTGAATCCACTTTCATATCTTCTCTGAAGATTGGAAATTCTAGCAGGAATAGTAAGAATTGTGATAGTGATGACAATACCGATGATGAACTTGATGAGCTTGAAGCACTTATGGCCAGAAGATTGCCCAAAGGAAAAGGAAGGTATAGAGGTAAGCTACCTTTAGCATGCTTTAATTATAAAGAAGTCGGTCACATCACTGCTAGATGTCCATAGAAGAAAGATGATGATAGATCCAAAGATCGATCTAAAGTAAGCTATGGAAGAAGAGTCAACAGACGTTATCGACACAACAACAAAGACAACCAAGATGAAAAAGGAAAAAAGGTATGTTACATAGCTGAAGATATTGAAATTGAATCTGATTTTGATGATGATATAGAAGTTTTATTTGTTGCTATGAAAAATGACTCAGAAGAGGAAGAGAAACATGAAGAGACAACACTGATCTCTAAAGTAAGTAGAAATGATACATGGATCATAGACAGTGGCTGCACACATCATATGATCGGTGATGTAGAGAAGTTTGATCATCTTGTTGAATATAATGGAGGATCTGTGAGAATGGGAAATGATGCACCTTGTATGGTAAGAGGTAAAGGCTCATTGATGATCAATGATAGATTACAATGTGAAAATGCATATTGGGTAGATGGACTGAACTATAATCTGATAAATGTGGCTTAGCTGAACAATTCAGGCCACCAACTAGCTTTTGAGAGCAAAAAGGTGAAAATTTATAATGATGGAGGAAGATTTGTCAAAATTGGTACACAATCTAGAGGTAATCTATTTTATCTTGATATGGATCAGTCTTCTTGTTTGTTAATAAAGGATGAAGATGCTTGCTTGTGGCACCGAAGGTTATGCCATGTGAACTTTGACAACATGATCAAGATTAGTAGAAAGAAAAGAGTTAGAGGACTGCCTAACTTAACAAAACCTGATCATGCTATGTGCCATGAATGTCAAAGAGGTAAGATGACTAAGTCTAGTTTTAAAAGAAAATACTATTCAACAAAGAAGATACTTGAGTTGGTTCATACCGATCTGTGTGGTCCTATGAGAACTTAGAGTTGTTCTGCTGATAGATATTTTATTGTTTTTGTTGATGATTACACTAGACTGATGACTGTTATGTTCTTGAAAGAGAAATCTGAAGCTTTCAAAATATTTAAGTGGTATAAAGCTAAGGTAGAGAAAGAAACTAGAAAAGAAATAAAATTCTCAAGATCTAATAAAGGAGGTGAATTTATCTCTAATGAATTTACTAAATTTTGCAATGAGCATGGAATCAAGAGGCAGGTATCAGCACTGAGGACACCTCAACAAAATGGCATTGCTGAAAGAAGGAATAGGTCTATAATTAACTGTGCTAGAAAATTAATGATACAGAAGAATGTTTCACAGACATATTGGAGGGAAGCTATCAGCACAGTTGTATATGTTCTTAACCGAGTACAACTAAAGAAGGACTCCAATTGAACACCTTATGAACTATGGTTTGGACAAAAACCTACTGTAAGTTATTTCATAATCTTTGGAAGTAAATGCTTTATCTTGAAAGATGAGAGAAATGGAAATTTTGATTCTAAAGGAGATGAAGGAATGTTTCTTGGATATTCCACTACAAGTAAAGCATACAAATGTTTGAATAAAGCCACAAATAAGATTGTTGAAAGTACTAATGTTCATGTTGATGAGTTTGATGATAAGTACACAAAGGAAAGTACAAAGGAACTAGAAGACTATGGTAGCTTCACTTACATTGAACATCTAGAGTATCTACTGACACCGCAAGCTGTAACAATCGGTCAGCAGGGAAACAATGTAGTACAACAGGCACCACAAACCTATGAATATGAAGAAGTTGTTGAACAAGGAAATGACCCTGAGTAGGATGAACAAGAAAGGAGAAATCAAGTTTTAGCTAGTTTTGTCAGGAGACATCATCCTAAAACACAAATCATTGGAGACAGACATGCTAGAATGCAAACCAGAAGCAAAACAAGACAAGGTACATGTCTAATTTGTGAGTTTGAACCTAAAACTGTGAAAATTGCATTAGAGAATGAAGAATGGGTTAATGCAATGAAAGAGGAAATAGAACAAATAGAAAAGAACAAAACCTGGTCCTTAGTACCCCAACCAAAAGATAAAATTGTTATCGGTACTAAGTGGATATACAGGAATAAATTGAATGAAAATGGTGAAGTCACAAGAAATAAAGCTAGATTAGTATGCAAGAGATATGCATAGGAAGAAGGCATTGACTATGGTGAGACATTTGCACCTATTGCTAGATTAGAAGGAGTTAGAATGCTACTTGCATATGCTGCACATAAGAAATTCAACGTCTATCAAATGGATGTGAAATCAGCATTTTTGAATGGTATACTTGAAGAAGTCTACATTGAACAACCTAAAGGATTTGTTGATCCCGATAATAAAGACACGGTATGTAGATTACATAAAGCTTTATATGGACTAAAGCAAGCACTAAGAGCATGGTATGAAAGACTGCATACTTACTTGTTAAGTATTGGATTTGTTAGAACAAGTGAAAATAGCAATTTGTATGTGAAAGGTGATACTGATGATACTATTATCATTGCTGAAATATTTGTTGATGATATTATCTTTGGTGGCTCAGATCTTGTCTGCAAGGCATTTTTTGATGAAATGCAAAAGGAATTTGAAATTTCTATGTTTAGAGAGATTAATTTCTTTCTTGGACTACAAGTGATTCAGCAGAGTGATGGCATATTCATAACACAATCTAAATACATAAAGGAAGTACTGAAGACATTTGGCATGGAAGATGCTAAACCTGTGGGAACACCAATGGCTATTGGATGCAAATTTACAAAGGAGGATGAAACTACTAAGGTAAATCAAACACTTTACTGATCTATGATTGGTAAGTTAATGTACGTAGTTCACAGTAGGCCAGATATAGCACATGTTGTGGGAATTGTTGCAAGATTTTTTGCTCACCCTAGAGAATCACACATGATAGCTACAAAAAGGATCTTAAGATACTTGAAGAAAATAGAGAATTATGGATTATGGTATTCTAAGGAAGGGAAGTTTGAACTGAAAGTTTACATCGATGCTGATTGGGCTGGAAATGTGGATGATAGAAAAAGCACCACCTGAGGAGCATTTTTCTTTGGTGAAAGACTTGTAACCTGGACAAGTAAAAAGCAAGCTTGTATTTCTCAGTCTACAACTAAAGCAGAGTATGTTGTTGCTGCTACTAACTATTCAAACATTGCATATATCAAACAAGTGTTGGAAGGAATGAATGAGGTAATCACTGACCTGGTGATTATATACTGTAACACTAGTGCTATTAATATTTCAAAGAATCCTGTAATGCACTCTAAGACAAAGAATATATCTATTAAGTATCATTACTTAAGAGAACAAGTGCAAGAGAACCAAGTTAAGTTAGAATTTGTTGCATCTAAAGAACAACTTGCAAATATTTTTACAAAGCCCCTACCGAAGGACACATTTGAATACTTGAGGACTAGACTTGGGGTCTGTCCCTTGTCTATCGGTCACTAAGGTGATCTGGACGTTGCATCAGCCAACTTTTATCAGAAGATCATTCATGTTGATGCAACATAGTTCACACTTTGAATCATTTTCAAGGTTGTGATTAAGTTTGAGCACTTGAACCGATGAGATATCAGTATACAGAGATACAGAGGAAGTACTAAACACCACAGAGAGATACTTGGCTACTACAGAGCTGATTGTTTATTTGTTTCTTTGGCATTGTTGTCAAAGGGAGAGATGAACAATATGAAAGGAATGTACAATAATGAAAGGGAGAGATGAACAAAAAGGTTTGAAAATACAAGCACCGATGAGAACTATCTAAGGGAGAGACAATTTGAATGGAACAGGAGAACTGAAAAGATCACAACTACAAAAAGGTAAAGTTGTATTACTTAATACTAGTTCAATAACGTAGTGATTAAACATATTAAGTCTATTTGACTTACAGCATTTGTTCACAAAGTTGTAGAATGTATGTTTGGTATGTGTATGGTACATTTCATATTGCTTGAGTTGCCATCAATGCCAAAGGGAGAGATTGTTGGACTACAACTGATTTGGAATCTGATTAAAGAATCTATGATTAAAGATCACTGAGGAGTTGCTGATTAGATATGTAATATGATTAAATCAGTATTATGTTATCATTGATGTCAACTAGTTTGACAGCACTTATCTTGTAAGTTACTACACCGAGACATCTGAAGAAAAATGGAAAAGAAATGAAGAACAGAGAAATCTACATGAGGAAAGATGTACATGACAGATGAGGATAAGGAAAACATTGAGTAATTTGTTGATGAGTCTATCACTTGATGATATTGACTTCATTATGTTGCATTCATCTATGATGAAGTATAGAGCTGAAAGACACAAAGCAGTGTTGTCAATAAATGAAGCATTTCTAGTATACACCAATAGAGTGTAGTGTATACCAACCGTAGTATTAACCAAGCAGTGTTCACCGATGCATTTCTTTGTTAACCAAGTGGAACAGAATGAATTAAATGATTAGTTTAGCTGATAAGATTGATGAGCTGGCAAGAGTATAACATCGAGGTAATAGATAATGTTTGTTACACAGATTGATGGCTAACAAAATTCAAGGAATATCTAACGAAGAAGATTGAAATGTGTTATTGACACAAGTACTGAGAAATTTTTATGCGGAAAAATCTGATGGTGGAGAAGAAAATGATTTACACGTCTATATAAGAGAACATAATTTCTTAATGAAAAGCTGTAGGAATTTCACGTGAACAAGCTTTCATGCATTTTGATCATACTGGTTAGTAAGAACCAAGCTGCAGAGCAATTGTCGAGCTACAAAGAGCAATTACTGATAGATAGTAAGTTGATATAGTATTGAATCTGAAGTGAATTATTGATCAGAAGGATTTGTATGGACTAAATATTGATTTGTAATCTACAATTGAAGTTGTATTAAGGCAGGTCATTTTATTGTTACATATTTAACCATTGTATACAGTCTAAATCTCTTAACTGAGTGGACTTTGAAAGTCTTATGATGTATCATTCATAGAATGAACATTGTTATCCTGTCAACCCCATAGTGAATTTTGGTTGGACGATAACTTCTAGTCTAAAATCCTCTAACAAGGTCACACTTGACAATGTGTTTGTAACCTTTAATAGGGTTGGGTCTTAACCGACCTCACTTTAGAAGAGTGAACAATTTTGGGTTGTCGGTCCCAGGTGGTTTTTCCCTTTATAGGGTTTCCACGTTAAATCTCTTGTGTTATGTGTTGATTGTGATATTTGTTTGGTATCATACTTTGCATGTTACATGTTATATTTGATCAGTAAACTATTATAAGTATTAGACTGGTAATTGGTAAAAGCACAGATAGTGACAGTTATTATTGCTTACCAACGAGTAGAAATTGAAGAAATTGTTTTGAATTATACATTTTGTTTTGGGACATTGGATAACTGATTCACCCCCCCTCTTAGTTATTCTAAAATATGATTATGCAGAAAGACTAAATCTAGAAAATTCAGTGGTGAAGTATACGATTTTATTTGATAAGAAATTTGATTTAGGGTAAGATACCTGTTGACTTGTATAAGAAACTTGTAAATAGAAAGAAGAGATCATCAAAAGAAAATATAACTATTAGAGAAAATCTTGTAAGAAAACTTTGTGTGGTGAGAGATGAACACTTCTTATGAAGGATCTAAACACCCATCTAAGAACCAAGAAGAGAACTATTCAGATTATGGGAGGTAGATATGAAGAAATTAACATAGAAACAGAGTAAGCAATCACTAAGGTTATGACAGAGAATGCTATAGAATCATCAATTGCAGTAGAATCTAAAGATCAAGTAGAAGAAGTAGAACAAGAGGACATTCCCTCTCCACTAGCCATAAATATTGAGGATGAAGCCATGAATGTTGAAGGAACAAAGATCACCTTGGATAGTGATGATAACTTACTCAAGAATCTTGAAAACATTATTGACAATTCGGCTTTTGAAGAGTAGGATAGTACCAAAGGAGAAGAGAAGATAGAAACCACAATTATAGAACCTAAAGTGACAGAGAAACAAGTACATATTCCCACTCAAGAACAAATCAGTCTTACACTTGAGACTGGCAAGAAAACTCAGATTAGTTCTATGATTGAGAATTTGGGAAAGGAAGTAGATGATGATGATCAGATGGAATTGATTACATCTTTGAACAAGATCATCGAAAAGAACAAGAAAGTAAAGAGTCTTGAAGGATGCCTGAAGGAGCTTATTGAGAAGTTACAAGGCATTATTACTACACAAATTGTAGAAGATGACCCTCTGGAAAGAGCAAAGAAAGTGATGAATACTTTTGATGATGAGTTTACAAATTTATATGATATAGCAAAGATGAAAGCTCAAGTAGCTTATGAGGCCAAAACACTTTTGGACATTAGTCATAATATTAGGAATGATATCAATAACCTTGATATCTGTATAAAGGACTTGAGAAAGAATTTAGAAAGAGGAAAATCCTTGTACATTCAGTGTACAAAATTAGAGAACTTGGTAGCAGTGGAAGTTTAGAAGATGAAGATGAAAGAAGCAGAAATTCAAAATGAGACAAACCTTCTTTCGAGCCCCAATGTGAAGATATCTGATATTGAGCAGAAAATCCACAAGATTTATGATGAAATAAGATTTTTGCAAGATGACAAGGACAGGAAGCTAAAGAGATTCACTCTTTTAAGAGAGCACATTTCTATAAACTTGAGCACTATTGAAGGGCAACTGGAAGAATGTCTTTTAGCCAAGACATCTTTTTAGAAGTTTAGTTATGAGAATCTCCAAGCATGTGAGATTGCATCTTATGGATTGTGCACACTACTCAGTGTGGAAGATTCAATTAAGAAATCATGGGAGAAAGAGTTAGAGGCCATGAAGATTAACTTTGCAGATTGTGTTGCAAGCCTGTCGGCTTTGCAATATTGAATCAAGGTATAACTTTTTGTGAACATAGTTTTGTAACCCTCCTTACTTTTTTTTGTCATTGTTGTCAAAGGGGGAGAGATATATAGTAGAAAATTGATAAGGATACATACTCTTAGGGGGAGTACAGTAAATAGAGAGGATTCATGAAGTCATAAGGATAGTATATATATATATATAAAATTTTATGGCCATAATTTTGAATTTTTGGAGACTAAGACTTAGCCAATTTTCTCATATGTTGCCACCAATGACAAAGGAGGAGATTGTTGGAAATTTGGCTGAGTTGGTTACATAGATGTTGTCATTATGGTAACATATGATCTACATGAAGATCACACAGGTCAGACAGCTAGTATGTCAGAGCGCAATGCAAAATTGTCTAAGTATGAGACAGTGTGTTTTTGCCAGTGAACCCAAAGATAGTTTTGATTGGTGATGTTGATTGGAGTAATTTTAGTCCTTGCACACTTGAACATAGACTCTATGGTGACTATTGAAGACTCACCTCAGAGTGTAAGTCATTACAGCATGTACGGAGGAAGTTATGATAGTTTTACTAAAGACGGTGTTAAGCTGACAAGACAGAATATGAAGACAGAATTGATAAAGAGTTAAGGGATTATTTTGTTTATCAAAATAATGACTTAACAATATAAAGGGATGACATACTAGATGTTAACCCTTGGATAAAGATATTTTTTAATATGATAGCCAACTGGAAAGTTATTAATCTTAATAACCTATATAAAGATATGTAAAGATGTAATTGAAAAGTGAAGTAATGAATATGTGAATGTAATAGTGAAAGTGAAAGAGCAGCAAAGAGATATTGATGCAAGAAGTATAAGGTTATGTACCTTGACCTATTTTTGTAATCAGTGAATATTTTATATTACTTGTTTGGGGAGTGGGCTCATTTGGTAATCACATTTTGTACTACCAACTCCTAATAGGGTTGAGGCTTCTAACAAGGCCTATAGTCCCTTAATCAAGACTGAGACACTATATGCATGTAATAGACTCCTAACAGGGTCAACATCCTTAATAGGATACTTTTGATTAGTGGATCTTTGTGGGTACCATCCCCACCAGGGTTTTCCCTTGGCTAGGGTTTCCTCGAGAACAAATAATGTGTTATGAGTTCTTTAGTTTTATTGCTATGCATTTTGTTTAGCTTTCTATGTTATGCATGTGTTAAGATAAATGGGAAAAAATTAAAGTTTGTAGAATACTAATTCACCCCCCCCCCTCTCATTATTCCCTATTTCTAACAAACTCGACTACTTAATGGAACTTTTTGATAATATATGCAAAGACTCTCTTCCAAATTAAAGACTTGACTCACTCATGCCCTTGATAAATTACTTGAAATATGAGCAACCAACTAGTTGTGAACTCCTCTAAAATAGTCATTTAAACAAGAAGAATAAGGAAATAAACTAGACTAGACAACTACTAACTGACTATGATTTTAAGGAAACATCTAAGACATTGTGTAACAACACTTATTGAATGAAAAAACTACCCTTACCTATCCTAACCTACACTAACTAGAAAAAAATACTTGTTCAAACAAATCCATTAATTGGTTCTTTGAAGTATCTTCATCTTCTCAACAAATTTCAATACTTCAAATGTAAATGAGAAATTAGAAATAGTTGCAAATTTAGTAGAAACCTAGTGAAGATCAACAATACTTTTAGAAATACATTAACAAACTTACTTATTACTTGATGTTGACAATACATACTATTGTATTCAGTTCATAAGTAAGATGAAATATTTATCCTTTAGTTGTAGCTACATATTTAGCTTCATCTTTAGTTGTAACTTCTTGCTTTGTCAGAAACATAATTTGTGATAATTTATTTGCCTCTATATGAGTGAGATGCCTAATAGGAAACCCTCGTGAAATAACAAATTTTGAACCCTCCTTTTTGGCTTTGTATATATGGGTTGCTTCTTTATCCTCTTCTTGATTTCTAAAGACCTCTTTGTGTGACTGATTTGATAGACATATTGAAATTTATGCACTATCTTCATAATGCTCATAGTTTTGCACTACAAACGATACTTGTTTAGCATCTAAGGTTAAGAAAAAATCCTCTAAATTATCTCAAAATTGGTCTTTTTCAATATCTTCTTTAATTTTCTGCATAAGAGGACTAATTTTCACTTTATTGCAACTCTCTTCTTGAAGTAGGAGTTCATTTTTCAAAACAAGGTTGGCTTCATTTGCCTCCTCATAAATTAGCACCTTATCATCAATATGTGAACAAAATTCATCTATGATACTAGAGAACATGTCTTCAATGATTTCCAAACTTTTTGCAAATGACATTAGCTCTTGGTTTTTATGCTTCATCGATCCAAAATCTGATGATCTACAACTAATTGAATATCTAGATGAACTGAAGAAATAGTGATTAGAGATCACCGAGCTACTGAAGTGATATGTAAGATGATTAAATCAGTCAATATGTTGTCATTGATGTTAACTAGTTTTGACAATACTTATCATGTTAGTTACAAACATCTAAACATCTGTTGAAGGAAGAAAAGATGAAGAACTGAGATATCTACATAAGGAAAAGATGGATATGACAGGTAAGGATAAGGTAAACATTGGGTAACTTATTGATGAGTATATGGCTTTATATTGTTGACTTGAGCATGTTACATTAGTCTATTATAAAGAAGAGACTTCAATTTGAACAAGTCAATGTGGTTGGTAATTGAAGACTTTTGTATACACTGAGCCAATGTAGTGTATACCAAGTGATAGTAATAACCGAGTTAGTTATTACCAACGCATTTCACTATTAACCGAGTATGTATGAAAACATTAAATGCTAAGAACAACTAACTGAAATTGATGAGTTGGATATTGTTATGATTTCAAGGTTAATGATGAAATTAGTTATTGTTAGGAATGAATTTTGGATGTTGGCAGTCATTCTGTAGCAGTTGTTGTTGCATTCATGACTATGATTGTCATTGATGTCAACATAGTGATCTTCTAGAGACTAGCAGAGAAGCACATAGTGTTTTGATTAGCGCACATGGGATATTGTAGTTGGAGCTATGTGATGTTGAGGTTATACTCCTTGATATCTTATTTTTCTATGGTTAAGAGCATAGACATTAATTCATTGATTCATGGAAGTTATGAGCATTTTGGTAAAAGCAGTATTCAGGCAGTGTTCCTGAGTAGCGGTTTGTGGAAATCAGATGATATCTCCTAATCAGGATGGAATCTAGTTTTCTACAATTAAAGGGAAGTTTGAGACACATTGATGATGATGTGGTTCATAGTGAAAATTTTAAGGTCGTACGAGTGAAGATTTATTGCATTTGGAAGCCGACAGTTTTGTGTAATTCTGATGTAGTGTATGGAAACTTTTATTTTGTAATTATGTGCCGACTCATTTGTAATTATTTGAGTGTGGTATAAAGGAAGGAATTTTTTTCCTTATTGTATGGAGTTGAGAGATATGAAAGAAGTGTGAGCATGGTTTGATTGCATGCGAATGTAAGCATGAAGTGAAGAAAAGAGCCTAAGAGATTGTGAAAGCGAAATTGTGAAGGAAGACATGCGAAGTTCAGAGATCTAGAATTGAGATCTGATGTAGCAGTGAGTGCGGTTTGGCATAGTAAGGAGGTAACATATTTCATATTATTCTACTAAATAATATCAAGGTTATTTGGACAATGTGTTCAGTGATCTTACCCTGAAGTTGTTTGGGCAGTGGGTCATTCTGTCTTCCATAACTCTTAAAAGGGTTAGAATCTTTTAACAGGGATTCAAAATCTCCTAACAAGGATTTATATGTACTAATTTTATTTCATAAAACTCCTAACAGAGTCCATCCTCTCACAAGGAATATTCATATTAGTGCATCTTTTGTGGGCATCATTCCCACCGAGGTTTACTCTTTGATCAAGAGGTTCCCTAGTCAACATATCTTGTGTTATGGTGTCATCGTGTATGAATATCTTTGTATGGTTAGTAATTGCATTACTTACATGGTTAAATGTTGTTGAAGATGTTAAAATTTATAATAATATGATAACTGATTCACCCCCCCCCCCCCTTCTCAGTTATCTTGGTGGACTTTACTTTTTAACAATTGGTATCAGAGCAGCAGGTCCTTGAAAGGAAAGTTTAATAGCTTAAGGAGATCCATGGAGAATTTTAGGAAAGAAAGCCCTAAGTTTGATGGAGTAAATTTTGACAGCTGGAAGGAAAAGATGAAGACACATCTATTGTGTTTAGGACCAAGCTATTGGTTGATTACAAAGAATGAAAGAACCATAATTGAAGAAGATAGCCTTGAAACAAGTTCTAAAGATGAGGTAGATTTATTCATGTGTAACATACTTGCAAGAGAAGCACTCTTGATAGCACTTCTAGAGAATGAATACAGTCAGGTAAAATGTTTTAAGAAATCTAATGAAATTTGGAAAGCTTTACACTCTACTTTTGAAGGTGATGAACATGTAAAAAGAGCTAGATTACATAATTGGATATGTGCATTTGAAGATATTAGAATGATGGAAGATGAATCTGTTACAAGCTATATTGGTAGAATGTCAGAAATTGTTGTAGGAATAAAATCTTCTGGAGGATCAAACACAGAGAATAAATTGATATGGAAAATTCTAAGGACATTGACTCCTATATTTAAGTAGACAACACAAATCATTGAACAAGTTATACCTTGTACTACAAAATTTACAAGAGAGACTCTTCTTGGAAGATTGGAAGCAGTAGAGATGAACCTAAGGTTATCAGGAGACTTACCTAGAATGGAGATAGCATTTAGTGCTCTTAGTATTCATCCTACTTTGTTAAGAAGTACCAGTGTGAGTGGAGATTATGCCAGCAGCAGCAGTAGATCTAGAAATGAAGAAGATAAGAAGATTGAAGAAGGTATTGCCTTGCTTGTGAAAAGAGAACCAGACGGTAAGAAAATTTTTAAATGTTGGACTTGTCAAGAATATGGTCATTTTGCATCTAAATGTCCTAAGAGAGTTAAGAAGTACAAAAATAATTTCAAGCCTAGAAGATCTAAGGAATGTTATTATGCTAATGATGAAGATCTTGAAGCTAGTATAGAAAGAACTTTGAGTGAAAGTGATACTGAGAATAATGATGAAATAGGATTTGTAGCAATTAAAGAAGAAAATTATGAATCTGATGCTAAAGAAGAAAAAGCATTAGTTTCCCAAGTTGAAAAGAAAGATGATCGGATTATAGACAGTGGTTGTTCACATCATATGACTGGAGATGTGAAGAAGTTCATAAAGTTTAACAACTATGATGGAGGAATTGTTAGAGTTGGTAACAATGCACCTTGTTTGATTAAAGGTATAGGATCTATTAATCTTGATGGAAAGACTAATGTTGATGATGTTTACTTTGTTGATGGATTGAAACATAATCTTTTGAGTGTTGAACAATTAGTGGATAAGGGATATCAAGTTTGGTTTATTGAGAAAACTTGTGTGATAAAGGATAAAGATGGAAATCTAATTGGAACTGGATCTAGAACCAGAGGTAATGTATTTCAGTTGAATCCTACTGAGATGACATGCTTGATTACTAAAATTGATGACAGTTGGTTGTGGCATAGAAGTTTTTGTCATATAAACTTTGATAACATTGTGAAAGTGAGTACTACACTTGCAGTAAGGGATTTGCCTAAAATTATGAAGGCTACTAACATGATTTGCAAAGAATGTGTGATGGCTAAGCAGAAGAGAAGTTCATTTCCTAGTAAGAAGTTCACATCGGCAAAAAAGTTTGAGATTATTCATACAGACTTGAGCAGTCCTACCAAGACTAGAGGATTCTATGGAGAAAGGTATTTTATGATTCTTGTTGATGATTTTACAAGAATGATGTGGATTGCATTTTTGAAAGAAAAATCTGAAGCATTTGATAAGTTTAAGATCATTAAGAATAAAGTTGAGAATGAATCTGGAATGAAGATTAAATGTTTGAGATCTGATAGAGGTGGAGAATTTACTTCTAGAGAGTTTAACACTTTTTGTGAAGTGAATGGTATTAAGAGATAGTTTTCAGCCCCTAGAACACCTGAACAAAATGGTATTGCAAAAAGAAGAAACGGGTCAGTAACTGAAGTAGCAAGAGCTATGTTATTTGAGAATAACTTGGTGAAGACATTTTGGAGAGAAGCAGTGAATACAGCAGTATATACAATGAACAAAGTACAAATCAGAGTAGATACAGATAAGACACCTTATGAATTATGGTTTGGACATGCACCCTCAGTTAATTATTTTAGAATTTTTGGAACAAAATGTTATATAAAGAGAGATGATGATATTGGAAAGTTTGATCCTAGAAGTGATGAAGGTATTTTTCTTGGATATTCTTTGAAGAGCAAAGCATATAGATGTTACAATAAGAGAACTAAAACTATTGTTGAGAGCGCAAATGTTAAAGTTGATGACAAGTTTAAAATTTAGGAAATAATGCTTGATTATGAATCTGATGAAGAAGCTAATCCTCAGCCTAACATTGAAACTACTGAATTATTCTATGAGACTGACAGTGAATTGTTGAATGAGAATCATACTACAGAAGAAACCAGAGAAGAATCTATAGTTGAAGCAAGATCTGTGACTATGACACCGAACAGGTATCTATCTAGACATAATCCTATTATGACAGAGGAGTTATGACTAGAAATAAGGTACATTTATGTTTGATTTCTCAAATTAAACCTAAATCTACTAATGAAGCTTGTGCAGATGAACATTGGATTAATGCTATGAAAGAAGAACTAGATCAAATTGAAAACAATAAGACATGGGAATTGGTTCCTAGACCTAAAGACAAGAATGTGATTGGAACTAAATGGGTATTCAAAAATAAGATGAATGAACAAGGAGAAGCAATAAGAAACAAA
This sequence comes from Chamaecyparis obtusa, assembly GCA_027943335.1. Classification (NCBI taxonomy): domain Eukaryota; kingdom Viridiplantae; phylum Streptophyta; class Pinopsida; order Cupressales; family Cupressaceae; genus Chamaecyparis; species Chamaecyparis obtusa. The sequence goes on from BSBK01003892.1 coordinate 269,514, forward strand.
GCAAGATTAGTATGTAAAGGATACTCATAGCAAGAAGGAATTGACTATGAAGAAACCTTTGCACCAGTAGCAAGACTTGAAGCAGTAAGAATGTTTTTCGCTTATGCAGCTTTTAAGAAATTCAAAGTGTATCAGATGGATGTGAAGTCCACATTTTTGAATGGTGAATTGGAAGAAGAAGTCTACATTGAGCAACCTAAAGGTTTTCCTTTGACTCAAGAAGGAGATATGGTATGTAAACTAAAGAAAGCATTATATGGACTAAAGCAAGCACCTAGAACTTGGTATGCTAGATTGGATAAATATTTGTTGAAATTGGGATTTACTAAAGGAACAATAGATAGTAATCTATACACAAAAGAAATTGGAAATGAAATGTTAGTTATAGTTATTTTTGTTGATGACATTATCTTTGGAGGAGAAGATAAAGCTAGTGCCAAATTTGCTGATGAAATGAAGATAGAATTTTAAATGAGCATGATTGGTGAGATGAAATACTTTTTGGGATTACAGATAACATAGAACAATGATGGTATCTTTGTTAGCCAAACAAAGTACTTGAATGATTTGCTGAAAAGATTTGGAATGGAGAAATGTAAACCAGTTGGAACACCTATGGTTATAGGACACAAACTATCGAGTAAAGATGAAACACCAACAGTTGAGTAGAAGAAATACAGATCCATGATTGGAGGATTGTAGTACTTAACACACACTAGACTAGATATACAACATTCAATTGGAATGGTAGCAAGATTTCAAGCTGAACCTAGAGAATCATATTATGTAGTAGTAAAAAGGATACTGAGATATTTAAGAGGCACAATGGACTATGGATTGTGGTATTAAAAATCTGATGATTTCACCCTATGTGCATATACAGATGCTGATTGGGGAGGTAGTGTTGATGATAAGAAAAGCACCAATGGTGGAGCCTTTTTTCTTGGAGGAAGATTGGTCTCCTAGTTGAGCAAAAAGCATAATTGTATTTCACAAAGTACAGTAGAAGCAAAATATGTAGCAGCAACAAATAATTGTAACCAAATAATTTAGATGAAGCAGATGCTGAAGGATATTGGAATTAAATTTGTTGAACCTGTTGTCATACATTGTGACAACACCAGCACAGTCGGTATGTCTAAAAATCCTGTATTGCATTCTAAAACTAAGCATATAGAGATCAAGTATCATGTTGTAAGAGAGAAAGTTGCTGAGAAAGAAGTCAGACTAGAGTACATAAGCACAAAGGAATAGATAGCAGACATATTTACAAAGCCTTTGCCTAAGGATACATTTGAGTATCTGAGAGGTATGCTTGGGGTTATGCCCCAGCCTACTTTTGAGTAATGATGTAGTTGATTGCATCCTTCTAGTTGTATATGAGCCCTATCTTTTTTTCTAGATTAGATGTTGGTACTTCCTCTATGGGGGAGTATGTGTATCTGAGCTGACTCATGAGGACTCTTGTGAATGTATTTTTTGAAACAGTGTCTTTGGACATTAAGTTGTTGTTGACATAGTGATGAAATTTTTGTCATTGATGTCAATGGGGGAGAAGTATACATGAAAAACAATATAGAACATTTTTTGGAAAGAAATTAATAGGATAATGAAGCAAGATTTGATTGATGAAGAGGATTTGAAGAACTTTCAGAGTATCAGTGTAGCAGTATTGGATTTTTGGAACATTGGATGTTTTTCATCTATGTTGCCATCAATGCCAATGGGGGAGATTGTTAGGAATGAATGCTAGATGTTGGCATTCATTCTATAGTAGTTGTTGTTGCATTCATAACTATGATTGTCATTGATGTCAACACAGTGATCTTCTGGAGACTAGCAGACAAGAAGATAGTGTTTTGATTAGCAAACATGGGATATTGTAGTTGGAGCTATGTGATGTTGAAGTTATACTCTTTGATATGTTACTTGTCTATAGTTTAGAGCGCAAATAGTAATTCATTGATTCATGGAAGTTATGAGCATTTTGGTAAAAGCAGTATTCAGGCAGTGTTCCTAAGTAGCAATTTGTGGAAATCGGATGATATTTCCTAATCAAGATGGAATCTGGTTTTGTGTAGTTAAAGGGAAGTTTGAGATACATTCATGATGATGTTTTTCATAGTGCAAACTTTGAGGTCACACGAGTGAAGATTTATTGCATTTGGAAGCTGACAGTTTTGTGTAATTCTGATGTAGCGTATGGAAACTTTTATTTTGTAATTATGTGCCAACTCATTCAAAATTATTTAGTGTGGTATAAAGGAAGGAATGTTTTTCCTTATTTTATGGAGTTGAGAGATATGAAAGAAGTGTGAGCATGGTTTGGTTGCATGTGAATGTAAGCATGAAGTGAAGAAAAGAGCCTAAGAGATTGTGAAAGCAAAATTGTGAAGGAAGACATGAGAAGTTCAAAGATCTGGAATTGAGATCTGATGTAGCAATGAGTGTGGTTTGGCATAGTAAGGAGGTAACATATTTCATATTATTCTACTAAATAATATCAAGGTTATTTGGACAGTGTGTTCAGTGATCTTACCCTGAAGCTATTTGGGCAGTGGGTCCTTCTATCTTCCATAACTCTTAACAGGGTTAGAATCTTTTAACAGGGATTCAAAATCTCCTAACAGGGATTTATATGTACTAAATGTATTTCATAAGACTCCTAACATAGTCCATCCTCTCACAAGGAATATTCATATTAGTGCATCTTTTGTGGGCTTCATTCCCACCGGAGTTTAGTCTTTGATCAAGAGGTTCCCTAGTCAACATATTTTGTGTTATTGTGTCATTGTGTATGAATATCTTTGTATGGTTAGTAATTGTATTACTTACATGGTTAAATTTTGTTGAAGAAGTTAAAAGTTATAATTATATGATAACTGATTCACCCCCCCCCCCCCCACTCTCAGTTATCTTGGTGGACTTTACTTTCTAACAGTTATGAGATCCATGACTGACATAATTCAAAGATGATCTAAAGGATGAGATTGAAACATGTTAAATACACATCTATCAAAGAAGGTTTAAGAAAAAAAATGGATGAAGGAGATTATGAGGCAAAATTTGATGGCTGATATGAAAACAGTTTACTTATCTATTTAAGTGATATGAGTTTCATTATTGAAACATCACAGACAGAAGGAGACTACAAAGATTTCACCTAAGGAATTTTATGTTAGGAATGAATGCTAAGTGTTTGGCAGCCATTATATAGTATTTGTTGTTGCATTCATGACTATGATTATCATTGATGTCAACACAGTGATTTACCGAAGACTTGTAGAGAAGCAAACAGAGTTTTGATTAGTGCATGTGGGTTATTGCAATTGGAGCTATGTGATGTTGAGGTTATACTCTTTGATATGTCATATGTCTTTGGCTAAGAGCATAGATAGTAATTCATTTATTCATAGAAGTTATAATCATTTTGGTGGAAGCAGTATTCAAGCAGTGTTCCTGAGTAGCAGTTTGTGGAAATCAGATGATATCTCCTAATCGGGATGGAATCTAGTTTTGCATAGTTAAAGGGAAGTTGAAGAAACATTGATAGTGATTTGGATGATAGCATAGACTTTGAGGTCACATGAGTGAAGATTTATTGTATTTGGAAGCTAACAGTTTTGTGTAATTTTAGTGTAGCGTGTGGAAACTTTTATTTTGTAATTGTATGCCGACTCATTTGTAATTATTTGAGTGTGGTATAAAGGAAGGAATGTATTTCCTCATTGTATGGTAGTTTGAATGAATATTATGTATTTTTGATGTGGAAGTAGCGATTCTGTGATGTTGTATGCATGAAGTGAAGAAAAGAGCTAAGTATGAAAGCAAATTTGTGAAGGAAGACATGCGAAGTACAGAGATCTGAAATTAAGATCTAATGTAATAGTGAATGTGGTTTGGCATAGTAAGAGAAGAGGTAACATATTATTTTTTTGAGTAATGCAAAAATTATTTGGACAGTGTGTCCAATGATCTTACCCTGAAGCTGTTTGGGCAGTGGGTCCTTTTGTCTTCCATAACTCTTAACCGGGTTAGAATCTTTTAACGGGGATTCAAAATCTCCTAATAGGGATTCATATGTATTGAATGTATTTCATAAGACTCCTAAAAAAGTCCATCCTCTCACAAGGAATATTCATATTAGTGCATCTTTTGTGGGCATCATTTCCACTGGGGTTTACTCTTTGATCAAGAGGTTCCCTAGTTAACATATCTTGTGTCATTGTGCTATTATGTATGAATATATTTCTATGGCTGGTAATTATATTGTTTACATGGTTTAATGTTGTTGAAGCTAATAAAATTTATAATTATCTGATAACTAATTCAACCCCCCCCCCCCCCCCCCCCCCTCTCATTTATCTTGGTGGACTTTACTTTCTAACATTTTATTCATGCATTCCTGATCAAACTAGTTACAGAAAGAACTGAGCTGCAGACATTACTGAGTGTTAAAGAACTATTTACCAAGTGAAAGTAAGTTGAGAAATATTGAGGAAGTGAATTGATTAATGATCAAAGGATTTTATGAGCATAGCATAGATATGAATATTTACAATTGAGTTGTATTTGAATCAGATCAGTATTGCATCAGTTTAACCATTAATTCAAAAAATATCTTAACGGAGTGGACTTAATAGTCTTATTGTACTATCCTATGACATTCGTTGAATGTAAAGTGTTATCTTGTTGACCCCATAGTGAATGCTGGTCAAAAGTTAACTATTAGTGATAAATCCTCTAACCAGGTCACACCTAACAGTGTGTATTGTAATGTTTAACAGGGTTGGCTCTTTACCGAGCTCACTTCAAAAGAGTGAATTATTTTGGGTTACTAGTCCCAGGTGGTTTTTCCCTTAGCAAGGTTTCCACGTTAAATCATTGTGTTATGTGTTATTTGTTATGATTTTTTTGTTATCATACTTTACATACTACATAGTTGATTTAGTCAATAATCACAGTTTGGATAATTATTGGTATTCGGTAAAGTGAACAAACAGATTGATATTTTATGTTATCGAGCTGCATACATTGTTGAAATTATTTTGTAAGATACATCTAGGAGTTTGGGACTGTAGGATAACTGATCTAACTAATTCACCCCCCTCCCTCAATTATTCTAACAATTGGTATCAGAGCGTATTGGTTGCATGGAAGAAATTTTTAAGGACTTGAGCAAAAAGATCACAATATGTATAAGAGGGAAGTGTTGAAGCTTTAAAAAGATAACTTATGTTAGGAATGGGAACACTGAGAGGGGGGGGTGAATCAGTGTTCATTGTATTTTAACTTTTCCCTTTAATTCTTTATTTTGAACTTAAATGCTTTAAGTGCTAAAATAAACATGAAACATGAAATCAACACATGACACCAATATGGTTACGGGGAAACCTAAATCAGTAAAAACCCCGGTGGGACTTGATACCCACTAATATTCTGCACTAGTGTTTTATGATCCTTGTTAGAAGATCCTTTACCCTGTTAGGAGTAGCTTTACAATGCTTTTAGTATAGTAGACCTTGTTAAGGGTCAGACCCTATTAGGAGTCTTTTACAATGATCCCTATTAGGGGAGTGGACTCACTGTCATAGAGCTCACTGCTCAAGTGGTGAAGGCTACAACCTTCTGAATCAGATACACACTATATCTGCAGGATGAACTGCTACTGTGACACTACTTGTTAGATCAATTCCTTTGATGCCCTGATGCTTTGACCCCTTGCAAATCTCTAATAAATCTTCTAGTGTTTTTGCACACTTCTTCTCTGCTTATCACAACTCTATCTTGACTTCCATGTCTAATACAATTGATGCACCTTATATTTATGCACTCATACAAAATATACAATTAGGTCAGCCCTATAACTAATTAGAAATAATGCTTCCAAATGAATTGGCTTAAATGTGCTTAAAATTATACATATAAACATTTCGGCAACCTAAATACATTAGGCACATAGCCTTTACAATATTACATTTCAATCACAAACCAAAATGCTGACTGTTGACTCCAAGCTCTGTTCTCTATTGGCACACACTGGTTGTGCAACTTCAACTAACTATAACTTTCACATCTTTTCACATCTGCTTATGCACTCATAGACTAAGCAAGAATCTAGTCTAACCAACTTAACTTCTAGGGTGCATACCATAATTCTTCCGTACATACGTCATTGATGCTCTGAGCTACCGGAACTCTGTATACTGTCAAATCTTCAACACTTAACCAAATTCTAATCTTTACATCTAGTGCGCTGACTCCAAACTACTATATGAATTTGTTGCCATAATGACAACACTATTTCTAGTCATATACTATAGTATAGACAAATTTCCAACAATCTCCCCCTTTGTTTTTGATGGCAACAAAGGAATATGGCCAAGTTGCTAACTATTCCTTTACACAAAAACTTTTATCTTCTATACATTTTTATACATAATCTTATATCTCCCTATACATATATACTCCATATTCTATACACAACTCCCCTTTTGACATTAATGACAAAGGTGCATCAAAAAATTGTATATACACATACTCACTGAGGGAAAACATCTGGATATGCAATCTTGATGTTCTAGATCTCCTTCTTCCAAAAGGTTATCAAGGAGTTAACCATCTGGAGATGGGTGCATAATGCATATTGAAGCTTCTCCATCTTCTCCAAGTCACTGATGGGACCATGATCATAAGTTACCATGGTGGCATCAATCTCCTTTATATTCTGATTGAGGATTCCTAAAGAGGGCGCAAGACCATTCCTCTACTGAGTCTATCTGGACCTTATCCTTGTTATCTTTTTTTCTTCCTTCTCAATCTTGTCTATCTGTCCTTAGTAGACATTTTTGTACATATTCATATCAGTGGATGTGTCTGACACTGAATTCTTTACCTACTCAATCATTTCTTCTGCCTCTTTTATCTTCTTGAAGTGAGCATTGATGAGCTTGTATTGATCCATGCATGCTGCAATAATCCTTCTTCCTTCATCAAAAAATTCTTTCAAGGATGCTAGACCAGACTTAAGAGAATTTAAGTCTAGTGCAAAGTTTCTCATTAGTTCATTGAGCCTCTTCTTTAAGTACTTCTCTTCTACTACTATGGACATAGATTCTTCTAAGCTAGAAAAATTACTTTTGAACTGTGAGAGGACTGAACTCACATCATCAACCGAATGTACTTTTAGCACTTTCTTATCCTCTCGTAGCAAACTATTCAAAATATTCACTAATTCTAAAAGGAGAGGATTTCTCATGACTTGCTTCTCCTTTTCCTTTTCTATAGCCAGGACGCTGAACTTAATCAGGTCTTCTTCTTTCCAACAGTCCAAACTACTTGTGTCAGGTGTCAAACTTGACAACAATGTTGAGGAGGGAGTGATGGGAGTGATGTCCATCACTTCATGTTTCACTATGACCAGTTCAATAGAAGTTTCATCTTTACTTTCTTTTTCCTCTTCTCTTCTTCTCTTCTCTTCTTTTTTCTTTTCTTCTTCTTTCTCATCAGATACATCTTCTATGAGTACTTCTTCTTGCTGAGTGGGAGGTGTATTGTTGCATAAGATTTTAGCTTCTTCAGTACTAACAAATGCTTCTTCAAACTTGTCCAAATCCTTATTAGTAGCTATCATGGCTATCTCCACATTATCTATGATAATAGTGTTGCCTTCGTGTGATTCTAAGATGGGCATAGACTTGTTTGCTTCTATTTGAGTTTCTACTATGGGCGTTGAGTCCTAAGGACCTTTCACTGGTACATTGAAGTTCTCTACTTCTTTGTCTTGCTTACTAGGTGCATGAGTGATGGGAATAGTAGGTTTTATGTGCTACTCTAAGAGTACCTTCTCAAAAGCCTTCTCTATCTCCTAAGAAATCAGCTCATAGTCTCTGTTCATGAGGTGAAGTGTCCTCATCTTAGCTCTTAAGTGTAGCTTCACCAGATTTAGTAATAAATACCTTTCTTCAATAGACCATACTGGAAGGGTGGAATCAATAATTTATTCCCTTATTCTGAAGTCTTCTTTAGTGGCTTGTCTCTTCAAAGTATCCATTATTTCCCACACTTTATCAGGAATTTCTATTTTCAATTCAAGAACTGTCTTCTTGAACTTTATCATGTGTTTGATAATCATACCATGTATTTTTTATTTGTCAATTTCACTATATGTTTCATAAAACTTTCCCACCTGATCAATTATACCCTCATCAACAATTCTTGTGCTCAAAGTTTTAAGACTGGGTCTGAATCCTGCCTTAGCAAGTGCTTGACTGGTTTTCTTACTCCTTAATGCTCGCGAGGATGGATGACTAGTGATGACTTCTTTCTTTCTCTTGATTATTGGTTCATACTTTAGAGGAGTAGTAAGATCATTGATTTCTTTTTGTGTAGAAGGAGTTGCACCAGACATATCCTTCTGACTGTCATCTAATTTAGTTTTCATCTTCTTCAACTTAGGATCTTCTTGTTCTTCTTCTACTACTATGTTCTTCAATTCCAAGGAAATTTTCTCTTCCCTTGCCTTGTCAAGGTCTGCTTGAGACACACCATGTATTCTCAAGATCTCATATGTCACCTTAGCAACTTTTCTTTTAGTTGTAGCACTGTTTAGTTTTACATCAACTTCTCTGGTCTTTTCCTCATAGGTTCCCCACCTAGGTTCATTAGGATCTTTGGGGGCTGAGAGAAGTACCTATGCATAGGCTTCAAGAACTTGTTCCTCTACCTCATACCCAAGTGGATGAATCCACTTAGTTCTAGGCTCAATAGCTTCCATACATGTAGTATCAGTCTCCACCATAAAGCATATTGTATCCTTATACTTATCCACAATACTTTTTTGAATCTTGTACCTCATTTGCATCTTAACCCTAAAGGTCTTCAATTCCAATGTTACATAGTCTCTCAATGTACTTTCAGTGGATGCTTTGAGGGACATCTAAGGCATTGTTGGAATGGACTTGTCCAAATACAAATCTGAAACTTTTCCAACTATATGAAGGCACATATAGATGATTAGAGACCCAAACCTAAATATCTTTGTCTTTTCATGTTTGATAGCCTTGATGTTATCTATCAATTGTACGCGCAAGATCTCACACAAGTTGAATTCCCCATCTTCCTTCACTAGTCTGATGGCAACTAGAATAGTGCCCACAGACACACTATTCACCCTGCTAGTGTGATGAAATTTGTAACCCATTATCATTGACATCAATTTAATGTCTGCTTGCTCAATCAGCTTAATAGTCATGCCGCACCTATCACTCCTTGATTTACATACTTTCTCTACCATTTTCTTGACATCCTTGCCCACTAGAAGGAGGGAACCTATCCTAGAAAGGCCTATCATCTCATGTTTCAGATCACTTGTGATTCTTATTGGAACATCTCCAATCCAAAATAGATCATCATGGATTCTTCTCAATAAGATCTTTATCCATTCTGTCTCATAGAATTCAAATGCCATAGCATACTCAACAATAGGGTGATAATTCCATTTGGAATATTCATCCATGAATGTTTTATCCTATTTCAACATGGTATCCATGTGCACCCTTAACCTATCTAGTCCAACAGGTTCTTTCTTACAGTAGATGTAAGCCCTTATGTCTTCCACATGCATGATGCCCATAGGCATGCGGGATAAAGCTCCCTCTAAATCATCTAGGGTTGATTTAAATGGGTGCCTCTTGAAAAAATATCTTTTCTTCTCAATGACATCATAAACAATGGGAGTGGCCATGACTTACTTGTTAATCACTTTCCAACTGAACATAGAGATAATCTGATGGCTTCCGAATCGGTGCAACAAGCTAGGGTTTCTACAATCGATCAAATGCACTACAAACACTAATAGTTCAATCTCCAAATCTTCACAACAACTTCCAAGGCTTTTTCTACTCTCCTATCACTCTAAATTTGAATGCAATGAGTGAATAAACAAATTTTTGTGTACTTAAAGTGAGAAATCTGCCATTAATGCAAGTCACGTAAACTAGGCTATCACTTCAAAATTTTAAACTTGAGCTCCACTAACAATCAACATGTGCACTCTTGCACATATGTACCTCTATACTCCAAAAGCTTAAGTCCAAATGCGCATACTCTGAAGATGAGTATACCAGCCACGTAGGGGTCTAGAGCTAAATTAGTTCCCCCTATGACCCTGAGGGCCATTCATGCAGATGTAGAGGGTGCGTCCACTAGGGATGCATCCAATACACTCTCATCAGTCTTATCCTTCTTCTCTTTTGACCAAATCATGCTCACATCATCTGAGGATTTAACAAAATTAACTTCTCATATGGGATACAAAACTGGTTCTCTAACCTTTTTAGGGCTTCCTTGACCTTGCATCCTTGATCTACAAAACCTTGAGATATGTCCAACCTTGTTACAAGAGTGACAAATGACTAGAGGTCTTATATTCCTCAGTGCATTGACATGAGTCACCATTCTGCATTGCTTTGTTGTGTGACCATTATAGTTACATATCTGGCATGTAATATTCTAAGCACTTCTTAGATTTATCTGGTTCTGATTTCTCTGATCTTGCTAAATTCTATTCTTCTTACTAGTCTTGCAATTCATAGCTCTATGACCAAACTTGTTGCATGAATAACAATAACCATTAAAAGGTTTTACCTCTATACAATTCCTCATAATGTGTCCATGCTTGTTATAAGAAAAACAAGTGTGTTCTACTTGCTTGCACTCATTCTTAGGTGGTCCACTATTATCTTTGGTTTGATCTTCAGTCTTTTCAGTATCAGTAGAGTCCTTTTGTGAATCCTTTCTTGCTCACATATTGTCAATCTGATTTTGTGCTTCATTGTATCCAATACAACTGGTGTCTCCTTTGGCTCTTCTTGCATACAACTGAGATTCTACCAAATCAGCACTGGTGTGTAATTTGTCAATGTGATTCTTTTCTTCTTTCAATTTAGACTCCAAGATTTCTTTGCTATTCCTTAACTCCAAGATTTCCATGTTCGCTTGCCTTAGTTCTTCATTCAGCTAAAGGTTCTCTTTGATTTGTTCATCATAGACTACCTAATTATTAGTCATCTTATCATCAACCTCTTCAAGTTTTTATTTTAAGGATTTTTTTTCGTCATTAAGCTTTTTGACCAGTGTCCCTAGATCACTGGTAGAGCATTCTTTCAAATATTTCCTTAGCTTCTTGATGACTAACTGAGCATCACTAAGTTTATCCTTTAGTTCTTCAGATTCTCTTTCTGACTTGTCCAGATCTTCAAGAGAAGCTTGAAGATTTCTTTTTAGATGTTTCATTTCTGCTTTGTCCATGATCTTCTCAAGTGGTTAAACTTCTATGTTGAGGACCAGAGCTCTAATACCAATTGTTAGGAATGGGAACACTGAGAGGGGGGGTGAATCAGTGTTGACTATATTTTAACTTTTCCCTTTAATTATTTATTATGAACTTAAATGCTTTAAGTACTAAAATAAACATTCACATAAACATGAAACATGAAATCAACACATGACACCAATATGGTTATGGGGAAACCCAAATAGGTAAAAACCTCAATGGGACTTGATACCCAATAATATTCTGCACTAGTATTTTGTGATCCTTGTTAGAAGATCCTTTACCCTATTAGGAGTAGCTTTACAATGCTTTTAGTATAGTAGACCTTGCTAAGGGTAAAATCCTATTAGGAGTCTTTTATAATGATCCCTGTTAGGGGAGTGGACTCACTGTCCTAGAGCTCACTGCTCAAGTGGTGAAGGCTACAACCTTCTAAATCAAATACACACTATATCTGCAAGATGAACTGTTACTATGACACTGCTTGTCAAATCAGTTCCTTTGATGCACTGATGCTTTGACCCCTTACAAAGCTCTAATACATCTTCTAGTGTCTTTGTACACTTCTTCTCTTCTTATCACAACTCTATCTTGACTTCCATGTCGAATACAATGGGTGCACCTTATATTTATGCCCTCATACAAAATATACAATTAGGTCAGCCCTATAACTAATTACAAACAACGCTTCCAAATAAATTGGCTTAAGCGTGCTTACAATTATACATATAAACATGTTCACAACCTAAATATAATAGGTGCATAGCCTTTACAATATTACATTTCAATCGCAAACCAAAATGCTAACTATTGGCTCCAAGCTCTGTTCTCTACTGGCACACACTGGCTATGCAACTTCAACTGACTGTAACTTTCACATCTTTGCACATCTACTTATGCACTCATAGATTAAGCAAGAATATAGTCTAACCAACTTAACTTCTAGGGTGCGTACCATAATTCTTTTGTACACATGTGCGTTGATGCTCTGAGCTACTAAAACTCTGTATACTATCTAGTCTTCAACACTTAACTGAATTTTGATCTTTACATCTAGTGCGTTGACTCCAAACTACTATATGACTTTGTTTCCATAATGACAACACTATATCTAGTCATATACTACAGTATAAACAACTTGCCAATAACTTCACCACATGGAAAAGCTAGATGAGGCTTCACATATCTAGAATCGGAGAATCTGCTATACATTTACTTGATAATGGCTACTTACAACTAAATGTTGGACCTTTGACTCTTGATCAGTTGAGAGACAAACATGAACACAATATTACTATGATAGAGATTGTTTCTACTCTATCTGATGTTGAATTTGAGGATGTCAAAGATTGTACTACAATGAAGAAAATGTGGGATAATGTTAGAAATTATAAAGAAGAAGTAGAGAAAAGGAAAGAACCCAAGTGTGAGTGCATAAAAAGAAATTACCAAGATCACCAAGGGAGAGAGAGGAAATGCTTCAAAGATCCAAGCCAAAAGATCACCAAAGTGCTCCAAGAATAACAAGAACACAAATATTTTGAAAGGGGAAAGCAAAGAAAACCCTTTGTGAATTCTATGAATGAGGCTCAAAGCCTAAGGAAGAAGAAAGAAATGGAGCACAAGGCTCATTAAAAAATGGAGAAAGAATGAAAGAATACATAAGATTAATTGAGCAAGTGTGTGAGAGGCATCTCTTAAGTAGAGATGAGTGGAGGAGTTTGTATGTAACTCCCATCTCAAATGAATGTCACATTCATATTGTGTGTGAGACAAATGTGAGATTCCTCTTAAGGAGGAATATCTAATTTCCTTATTAAAGGAATTACAAAACTAGCATGTCCTCCTACTTGGACTAGAGGACAAATACAATATAGGATACCTTGGTTTATCCTTTAATTACATATTTATACCAAGGAAAGATTAATTTCTAATACCCCCATTTAATCTTTACTTGGGGTTATTACATCAATATGTATCAAATCCAAATGTTTACAATGATTTTGAGATGTTTCTTTTGAAAGAGTCTTCAGTAGGATGTCATTGGCTTGACCATCTTGCATTTCTTCAACTTGTGCTTTGGAGCTTGACTGGTACATAGGACTTTTGGATAAGTGAATAGCACTTTGAGAAAACAAAGGTTTATGTGCTTGTTGAGGGGAGCCCAAATCTTTAAGAGACCATTGAGATTCTTGAGATGCATTTTTGTATTTTGTATATTCATTTCCAATAGAAAATAGAGGTGGAGCATAATCAACACCTGAGCCTGCAATAAGGTAAGAACCACTAGTAGAGTGCCCATCATTAGGATCACCTAGTGCTTAATTGGTAACACTTTGGAAAGAAAAATCATATTGCAAATCATCAGTCATAGAATCATAAAGGCAATCTTCAGTTGCAAAAAACAAATCTATAATGTGTTCATCATAATAATGAAACATCAAGAGGAGAGTTAATATAAGCATCATTATCATTAACCTCCACAATAATCATAGGATTAGTACCTTCATCATGAATTTCATCTTGAGTAATAAACATATCTTGCAAAGTAACATTAAGAAAGATATAATTTCCTCTTCTTGGTCAAACATATCATCAACATGAGAGCAAGGATCATCAAATTCCATTGCATCATAAGAAGAGAGCATATAATCACTTTGAGTAGGAAGATAGTAATCAAGAGGGTTATTCCAAGAATATCCATCATCATGATATTCTGATGCAGCTCAAGGATGGTGGATCCAATGAAGGGTAGTCCAACCTCACAGCTTCAGAACAACATAGCGGAATAACACAACAAGATCTGTTTCAAAACATATTTTTCATTAATATGTCTGGCTGTAAGGCCTTCCAAGTTAGGGCCAATTACAATCAAGAAGTAATTCTACAAGATCAATAAGATCCAACACAACTCCAACTAGTTTAGTTCTGAAAACTATCAACAACTAATGAAAACCCTAAGGCAGATCTAAACTTGAGCTTGCAAGCCTCCAATAAATCTCCTTGTCTCCAAGTATGCAAACCACTAGCTCTTCTATTACAAATATCAAATAATAATCTGATCTGCAAGATCTCATGGGAACCTTTCCACAACTTCACTTATCTAGTTCTCCCAAATCAACTCTCAGAACTTCCAATTTGATTCCCATCTACTCCTTCAAACATCTACCCAAACATCCTATAAATACTAATCATCAACTACAAGTCAGCTAGATGAAACAATTAACTCCTATAAACAAATATTAAATGCAATACAAGTTGACTCTCAAATAGCCTTACAATTATTAATTTCAACATGTCAACCTCTAGATCCACATAGGAGAATGCAATAATAGCTACCAACAATAAATGCACCAACTCGGCCTACCAAACCACCAAGAACTCTAGTCAGTAAGCCAGAACTACCAAGCGCTAGAGAAACAACCGAGTGCCAGTGAAATAACTGACCAATCCAAGCAACATCGAGCAATGGGAATTATTGAGCATCAGTTCCACCGAGCACTAGAAGTCTCACCGAGTTCCTCCAGTGACTGAGCTTTCTTCAATAACTGAGACCATCGGTTAAGGCTGCAACCGAGTAACATCGGCCAAATAACACACCACCATGCAGATTCACTGAGGACCCAAGAATGCCCTTGCATCAGACACCCTAGGTGTGAAAAGATGTTCATATGTGAGAACAACATCTTTTGGGATTCAGTACATAAACCCCAAACTAGTTCTTCACATACAAGTCCTCCAACTTTTCACTTTGCATACTCTTCCACTTCAGCTTCCTCTGTCTCTTCAAGTCTTTCCTTGATAACACACACATCTATTCTTCACACTGATCATCCATACCCTCAGGATCTACCAACTCAACTTGACTACCAATACTCAGACTTCTCCTACCAAGTGTTGTATCCAGCAAAGGCATTAGGGAAAACTTCATGTCATCCTTCTCAATAGTAAACACATTCTTCACACAATCATACATAGCTCTGCAATCATATTTCCAAGGTCTACTGAGCAATATATGACAACTATTCATCTCCACAATATCACATAACATAAGATCCTTGTACTAGCCAATTTGAACATCAACAAATCATTGTTCTCTTACTTCTAGAGCATGAACATCTTCCAACCAGCCAATCCTATAAGGATGTGGATGTCTCATTCTACTCAAACCAAGTTTCTGAACCATGTCCTCAGCAACAAGGTTACCAGTACTACCACTGTCAACAATAAAATCACAAATTTTACCTCTAGACTGGCACCGAATCATGAACAAGTTACACCTCTGACAAGGTTCCTCCTTTGTACCGAGCAATGTTCATTGAACTAGCAAGTTCTAAAATTTAGGTTCATTCTCAACATTTTCATTCACCGCAGTAGTCTGTTGATCACCAAGCTTCTTCTTTGTCGGTCACCAAGCTTCTTCTTTGTACACTCAAAAGAACGGTGTCCTTCTTCACCACAATTATAACAAGTACCCTTAAAGATAACTCTACCTATCTTCTTCTTCGGTTCTACGGGTTTCTATTCATCTTCTATAGTCGGTTTATCCTTCACCAAGTGATCAATCTTCTCCTTCCCTCGGGGATTACCATGTTGTTTCCTTTTCAACTTATCTTCTGCCTTCAAAGCATACTGATAAGCATCTTCAGCATACCAAGCTCATCCTAAATATTGAATCTCAAACTATTCACATATCGAGCTACCTTTTCCTTATCAAGTTCTCTATGTCCAAACTGAATAGTAAGCTTGTAGAACTCCTCGATATAATCTTCAACAGTTAGATCCTTCTACTTCAAATTTTGCAACTTCTTAAACAATTCAAGCTCATAGTCAAAAAGTATGAACTTAGCTTTCAATTTAGTCACCATCATCCTCCACCGATTGATCTCCATTTCACCTTCATCTTCTCTATCTCTTTGTAATTCTTTCCACCAAAGAGCAGCATGTCCTTTCAATTTTGTCTGTGCCAACCTCACCTGAAGAGGATCTTCAATTTATTCCAGCTCAAATAAATCTTCAAGTTCACCAATCTAGTCAATCAAATCCTCAGGTTTCAAAGTACCAGAGAAAGTAGAAACTTCCATTCGGTAACTATTACTTAACTGAGCTCCAGATCTATGCAACCAAGTAGTTATGTCTTCACTAGATCTATCCCTTCGGTCATCACCACTAGATCCAGCAACTTCAAAGTCTTCAATAGCTTCCTCATAACCATCCTCAATACCAACATTCCAAGGTACACTAGCAACAGCTCTCATGATCTTAGTGACCATGTCATTCTTCATTAATTACATCTCTGATTTGAAATTAGATTTCACCTTCTCTGTAATCCTAGATTCCACTGTATCACAAAGATTTGCAATCACCCTAGGGTCCAATCTTCTCGGAGGCATCCTTAAAGATAAGAAAACCCTCTTTAACAAAACCATACACTGACCACCTTGTGAAAATCTCCAAGTTGCATGTAAGTTAGATCAGCTTGCTACCTTGCATGAACAACCAAGTCAAGATTCTACAAGTTTAGTGCCACGGATTCGCAACTTAGATCATACGATCTCTTCGCCAACAAGATCAACTTTGCAAGATCAGCCTTGCTAGGTCAACCTTCACTCAACAAGATCAACTCAACTCTGATATCACCTGACGTAGCTCAAGGATGGTGGATCCAAAGAAGGACAGTCCAACCTCATAGCTTCAAAACAACACAACGGAATAACACAACAAGATCTATTTCAAAACATATTTTCCATTAACATGCCCAACTGTAAGGCCTTCTAGGTTAGGGCCAATTATAATCAAGAAGTAATTCTACAAGATCAACAAGATCCAACACAACTCCAGCTAGTTCTATTCTAAAAACTATCAGCAACTGATGGAAACCCTAAGGAAGATCTAAAATTGAGCTCACAAGCCTCCAAGAAATCTCCTTGTCTCCAAGTATGCAAACCACTAGCTTTTCTATTACAACTATTAGATAATAATTTGATCTACAAGATCTCACGGGATCTTTTCCACAACTTCACTTATCTGGTTCTCCCAAATCAACTCTTAGAACTTCCAATCTGATTCCCATCTACTCCTTCAAACATCTACCCAAACATCCTATAAATACTAATCATCAGCCATAAGTCAGCTGGATGAAACAATTAACTCCTACAAACAAATATTAAATGCAATACAAGTTGGCTCTCAAATAGCCTTATAATTATTAAATTCAACATGTCAACCTCCAAATCCACATAGGAGAATGCAACAATAGCTACCAACAATAAATGCACCAAGTTGGCCAACCAAACCACCAAGAACTCCATTCGGTAAGCCAAAACTACCAAGTACCAGAGAAACAACCGAGTGCCAGTGAAACAAATGACCAATCCAAGAAACACCAAGCAACACAAGCATTACCAAGCACCAGTTCCACCAAGCACTAGAAGTCTCACTGAGTTCCTTCGGCAACTGAGCTTTCTTCAATAACTGAGACCATCGGTTAAGGCTGCAACTAAATAACACCGGCCAAATAACACACCACCATGCAAATTCACTGAGGACCCAAGAATGCCCCTACATCATATTCATCCAAAATAGTATTATCATCAAAATGAGAAGTAGACATCACATAACGAATAGTAAAAGCATGATGAGTGTTATTATTATGATAGGTTTCATTATTAGGAGGAGATGACTTTTCATGTTTAAGTTTCTTAAAACAATTATTGATCACTAGACCAACTTTCCCACAATAATTACAATGGGCTCTATTATCATTGTTATGATAGCCATTATTATGATTATTTGAATAACCATTATTATGATGATTATTGTTATGATAATTATTGTTGTTATTGGAATAATGATGATTAGTATGTGAGTTATTATTTGGATTTTGAGTTTTAGATACAAAAGAATGTTCAACAGATTTAATAGTACCAAATTGCAATAATTTAGCATCTTCTTGACGTAACAAATTTTGAAAAATAGGATAAGTTAAAAGAGGAGCTAAAATATAAATAGCAAGCTGAGAGTGGATATTACTGATAAATTGCTAAAACTCTTTAGGGAGACATTTCTTAAGAATTATAGTAATTAATCTTATATCTATAAGAGTAACATTTAAACCATTTAATTGAGTTCTAATAGCATCAAACTTGAGTAAAAATTCATCCATTGATTTAAAATCAGTATACCTTAAGTCTTCCAAGTTGTCTTGGAGCTGAATCTTACATGATTCAGAGGAGCTACCATAGGTTTGCTCCAAGATATCCCATGCTACATGAGCTTTAGTGCAATGTTCAATCAAGACATATAGATTGGGACTAATGGAGAGTCCAATTAGACCGAGTGCTTCATCGTTCTTACCTTGCCATGCATCTTTGGCAGTTTGGGCAATTTGAGCAGCAATGGTAGTTGGTTCAAGAGTCGCATATGTGAAAACTTCAAGAAAATGTTTAAAATGGAAGAAGAAAGAAACATGTTTTTGTTAGGAATGAATGCTTAGTAGTCATTTTGTAGCATTTGTTGTTGCATTCATGACTATGATTGTCATTGATGTCAACACAGTGATCTTCTGGAGACTTGCAGAGAAGTAGATAGTGTTTTGATTAGCACACATGGGATATTGTAGTTGGAGCTATGTGATATTGAGGTTATATTCTTTGATATGTTATATGTCTATGGTTAAGAGCATACACAGTAATTCATTTATTCATGAAAGTTATGAGCATTTTGGTGGAAGCAGTATTTAGACAGTGTTCCTGAGTAGCGGTTTGTGGTAATCGAATGATATCTCCTAATCAGGATGGAATCTGGTTTTGTGTAGTTAAAGGGAAGTTGGAGACACATTGATAGTGACATGGATGATAGCATAGACTTTAAGTCACATGAGTGAAGATTTATTGTATTTGCAAGCTGACAGTTTTGTGTAATTTTGATGTAGCGTGTGGAAACTTTTATTTTGTAATTGTATGCCAACTCATTTGTAATTATTTGAGTGTGGTATAAAGGAAGGAATGTTTTTCCTTGTTGCATTGTGGAAGTGGAATTTTAATTTAGTTTTAGTGATGATGTGTGATGCGGTATGCATGAAGTGAAGAAAAGAGCTAAGTATGAGAGTGAAATTATGAAGGAAGATATGCGAAGTATAGAGATCTGAAATTGAGATCTAGTGTAGCAGTGAGTGTGGTTGGGCACAATGAGGAGGTAACATATTTCATATTATTCTACTGAATAATCTTAAGGGCAGTTGGATAGTGTGTTCAGTGATCTTACCATTGAAGCTATTTGGGTAGTGGGTCTTTCTGTGTTCCATAACTCCTAATAGGGTTAGAATCTTTTAACAGGGATTCAAAATCTCCTAACAAAGATTCATATGTACTAAATGTATTTCATAAGACTCCTAACAGAGTCCATCCTTCCACAAGTAATATTCATATTAGTGCATCTTTTGTGGGCATCATTCCCACTGGGGTTTACTCTTTGATCAAGAGGTTCCCTAGTCAACATATCTTGTGTTATTGTGTCATTGTGTATGAATAGCTTTCTATGGTTGGTAATTATATTTCTTACATGGTTAAATGTTGTTGAAGTTGATAAAATTTATAATTATCAGATAACTGATTCACCCCCCCCCCCCTCTCAGTTATCTTGGTGGACTTTACTTTCTAACAATTGGTATCAGAGCGATAGGTCCTTGAAAGGAAAGTTTAACAGCATAAGGAGATCCATGGTGAATTTTAGGAAAGAAAGCCCTAAGTTTGATGGAGTAAATTTTGACAGTTGGAAAGAGAAGATGAAGACACATCCACTGTGTTTAGGACAAGGTTATTAGTTGATTGCAAAGAATGATAAGACTATCATTAAAGAAGATAATCTTGAGACATGTTCTAATGATGAGAGAGATTTATTCATGTGTAACATACTTGCAAGAGAAGCACTTTTGACAGAACTTCTAGAGAATGAATATAGTCAGGTAAAATGTTTAACAAAATCTCATGAAATTTGGAAAGCTTTACACTCTACTTTTGAAGGTGATGAACCTACAAAGAAAGCTAGATTACATAATTGGATATGTGCATTTGAAGATATAAGAATGATGGAAGATGAATCTGTTAGAAACTATATTGGTAGAATGTCAGAAATTGTTGCAAGGATAAAATCTTGTGGAGGAACAAAGATAGAGAATGAAGTAATATGGAAAATTCTGAGGACATTGACTCCTGTATTTAAGCAAACAACATAGATGGTTGAACAAGTTATACCTTGTACTTTGAACTTTACAAGAGAGACTCTTCTTGGAAGATTGGAAGTAGTAGAAATGAACCTGAGGTTATCAAGATACTTACCTAGAATGGAGACAGCATTCAGTGTTCTTAGTGTTCACCATACTTTGTCAAGAAATATCAGTGTGAGTGGAGATTATGCTGGTAGCAACAGATCTAGAAATGAAGAAGACAGGAAGATTGAAGAAGGTATTGCCTTGCTTGTAAAAAGGGAACCAAATGGTAAGAAAAAATTTAAATTTTGGATTTGTCAAGAATATGGTCATTTTGCATCTAAATGTCCTAAGAGAGTTAAGAAGTACAGAAATAATTTCAAGCCAAGAAGATCTAAGGAATGTTATTATGCTAATGATGAAGATCTTGAAGCTAGTATAGAAAGAACTCTAAGTGAAAGTGATACTAAGAATAATGATGAAATAGGATTTGTAGCAATTAAAGAAGAGAATCTTGAATCTGATGTTAAGGAAGAAAAAGCCCTAGTTTCTGGTGTATGATAAGCTCCAAGGCTTGTTTTCGCACCCTCCAAGAGACTTCACTTGCCTCCTAGGATCCTATTCCTTTATAGGATCTTCCAATAGGCTTAGATCATTAACTAAGACCTGTTCAAACTCTGCTATAAGAGTCAATCTCTGAAAACATAACCTTGAATGATCAACACCTTAGTTTTGATTCACTTCTCCACACTCACTTAGAAGGCTCTAAGTGCCAAATCTCCATAAACATGCTCCAAAATTGTAGGGAGGTTCTCCATCATGTAAAAAATCATAATATTTCTCATTTGAACCATTTTGGAAGGATCTTTAGTCATCTTCCAATCAGCTTCATCAATTCATCATGTAGAGACCTTAAAATAGGCCTATTTCCTTGTAGCCTTCACCAGTTCTTTTTCCCCTTTTTAGTAAAATTTTCCCAAACAACTCAGAAAAATAAAACTTGATTTGGATACCCTCTTGGAATTTTTAAAACTTTCATTAAGGGTTCTAGGTCTGAAAGTGACCGTACAGTGGGTTCCTATAAACAAGGACAAGAGGCCTAATAGGCCTAATTTTTAGGACTGAACTGTGGTTTTGATAGAAAACTTGCTCAAACCAAATTCTAAATGACTGGTATGACTCCTTTATTCTTCTAATAGATAGATATGATGTTTACCTTTATGAAAAATTCCTGTAGCAGTACGGATACATACAACCATGCAATGTTTCTTCACTCTTTTCACCTCTAGAACTCTAACCGGGCTGCACAAACTCGCCTAGGGCCTAGCATAATATATAGTTATTCATGCTTTCATGACTCCTAAATATTAAAAATATGTACAAAAATTACTCCCCTACCATTTCCATCTATCATGAATGATTATCCATGATTAGATTTCATGGAGGAGCCATGACTCTTTAAACTACTCAAAACAAGCTGAAAATAGACTGCCTGAACTAAAACGCCCAAAACCAGTACTTAGATGAACTCAAAACAACCTGATATTCAAATGAAAAAGTTCATAAAAAACCTATATAACACTAATCCATCATTATATTTAGTCTTTAAATCCATTAAGTATGACTATCAACACAAACACCAGTAAAAATCTGCTAAAAATGCTTGCAGAGCTCTTTTAACTTTTCCTAAACTATTACAATGCTTCCATAATACTTTGTGTTCGAGTCTTGGGTCTCATTAGATGCCATTTCCTTATTTTTAGGGCCTATTTGATTCAGCATAACCATCATATAACTTAGGAAATTCAAAGATACCCGAATGACATGCACTTTTTTGCAATAATTGCAAAATTGAAGACAACTTCTTCTCAACACTTGGCAACTTTTTCATGTGCCTTGATCCTATATTCTAGGACTCATAACCACTTATTTTTCATGGATCCAAAGACATTTATGACCTTATGGAATCTTTACAACAACCATTATGTTTTTAGAACACATTATGTGTTTAGAACACATTATGTGTTTAGAACACATTATGTGTTTAGAACACATTTAAGACCCCAACTTAAGCTAAGCTCCTAACACTAGGAAATTGAAATAACAACAAACAAAGGTTAATTAGTGACCTTAGTCCTAGTGACTAATTCACCTAACCAACATTTAAAATGACCTTCTAAGGTCTTCAAACAAAAAAATCTAACCTCTTGACTTGGCTAGAGTCAAGTACAAGCCAAAAACTTATAAACAATAGAGGCTAGCCTAGGTGCTCTTGCACCATCCTCCCCAAAATAAGAAGATCAATCCACCCTTGGATTGATGATGGTAGGATCAACTCCCATATTTTTAACTTTTATTATTTTATCCAAACATCATCAGCATCATTATTTCCATGCCTTTTAATGAGATGCTCCTTGTACTCTTTAGTCCTTGTCTTTTTATAGACTCTTGTATCTAGTATGTTGTCTGGGCTTGTGATTGTAGCAGTAGGTAATTGGAGATCTTCCACATCTCTGATCACTTCATGAAGAGTCTAATCCATGTCTTGTTGTAGTCCTCTATAATGGACTAAGTCAGCAATATTAAAAATGGGTGATAGTCCACTATCTTTCGACAGTTCAACCTTGAATGCATTGTCATCATACTTAGCCAATATAGGATAGGGTCCAATCCTTCTCATTTGCAGCTTGTGGGGGACTCCTTTTTGTAGTCTTGAATTTTTGAGATGCACCATAACCAAGTCACCAACATTAAACTCAACTGTCCTTCTACTTTCATCCACTTTGGCTTTATGTTTTATGGTGTTCTCTGTCAATGTCTTCCTCACTATTTCATGAATCTCTTGCATAGCATATGCAAAGTCATCAACATATCCACTTCCTTTCACTCTATCCTTCAAATCTCTCAATTCATAGACACCTCTATGATGTAGGCCATATACTATTTCAAATGGACTCTTCCCTATGGATCTATTTATGGTGTCATTGTAGGCATATTCATCTTGCCCAATCAACGGATCTCATTGTTGACCATACTCCTTAGGCATCTTAGAAGATTTCCAAGGCTCCTATTAACAACCTTAGTTTGACCATCAATTTTGGGATGGTAGGCTGACCCAAAAGATAAGTTAGTGCCCAATCTTTGCCAAAGAGTCTTCCAAAAATTACTCATAAATTTTGTGTCTCTGTCTGATACAATGCTAATAGGTAGTCCATGTATTCTTACTATCTCTTTGAAGAATAGAGATGCTATTTGACTTGCATCATTTGTAGTCTTGCATGGCACAAAGTGAGCCATCTTACTAAACCTATCAACAACAACATAAACACTATCCATTCCTTATCTTGTCTTGGATAGCCCAACTACAAAATCCATGCTTAAGCATTCCCATGGCCTAGTAGGAATAGGTAGTGGCTGATAAAGACCAGCATATGTAGAAGTTCCCTTGGCCTTTTTACATACTACACAACTCTCCACATACCTCCTAACATCAAGATTCATTCTAGGCCAAAAGTAAAACCTTGAAACAAGGTCTTGAGTCTTAGTGATCCCAAAGTGACCACTCAAAGCACCATTATGCTTTTCTTGAATCAAATTCTCTCTAATGGAGCCTCTAGGAACACACAATTGATTCCCTTTGAACAAGAGATCACTTTGCAAAGTATAATCAGCATATTTACTATGAAAATGATTCTTGTATTCAGCACATACCTTGTAGATGTCAGCAAAATCTTCATCATCTACATATAGATCCTTGAAATGATCTATTCCCATGCTTTTCAACTGAATTTCTTGGAGTGTGAGGGCTCTTCTTGACAATGCATCAGCCACCTTGTTTAGTACATCCTTCTTGTGCTTGATATTGAAGGTGTAAGCTTGTAGGTACTCAACCCACTTCATGTGCTTGTGACTCAACTTCTTTTGTGAATTCAAAAAACTAAGTGCTTGATTGTCTGAATACACAATGAATTCCTTTGGAAGAAAGTAATGCCTCCACTTTCTTAGAGCTTGTACCAATGCATACATCTCTAAGTCATATGAGGAGTACTTCCTCTTAGGCTCACGTAACTTTTCAAAATGGAAAGCCACCAGTCTGCCCTCTTGGCTTAGAACAGCCCCAATTGCTACATTGCTAGCATCACATTCAATGGTGAATAACTTCTCAAAGCTTGGCAGAACCAAAATAGGTTGGGTAGCTATTCTTTCCTTCAACAACTCAAAGCTCTTATTAGCATTTTCATTCCACACAAACTTATTTTTCATTCCTCCTTTGATAGTATCTAACATAGGGGCACAAATTGCACTAAATTGTCTTATGAACTTTCTATAGTATTGTGGAAGACCATGAAAACTCCTTACCTCAGTTGCTGATCTTGGAGTAGGCCAATTCATGATAGCCTCTACCTTGCTCTTATCCATTTTCAGATTGCCATGAGATAAAACAAACCCAAGATACACCAATTCTAATTTGATGAACTCACACTTCTCCAAATTGATCATCAACCTCTCTTCATGTAGCTTCTTGAAGACAATGTTAAGGTGCTCCAAATGCTCATTCTTTGTCTTGCTAAAAATTAGTATATCATCTAGATATACAACTACAAACTTGCCTATGTAGTCCTTGAATACTTCATTCATGAGCCTCATGAATGTAGAGGGGGCATTTGACAATCCAAATGGCATGACAAGCCATTCATACAGCCCTTCATTGGTCTTGAAGGTTGTCTTCCATTCATCACCTTCATGGATTCTTATTTGGTGATAGCCACTCTTCAAGTCTATCTTGCTATAGTACTTTGCTTCACCTAAATAGTCCATTAAATCTTCAATCCTAGGGATAGGGAACCTATATCTTATGGTTATCCTATTGATAGCCCTTGAGTTAGTACATAGCCTCCAAGTTCCTACCTTCTTAGGTGCAAGTACAGTGGGTATAACACATGGACTAATACTCTTTCTAATTAGGCCTTGGTCTAAGAGCTCTTGTATTTTCCTTGCTATTTCCTCATTTTGTTGAGGGGTCATCTTATAGGCTACTTTGTTAGGTAGGGTAGCTCCTAGGATAAGGTCTATCCTATGACTTATGGCTCTTTGAGGGGGTAAGACTGAAGGTTGACCATCACTTACAATGCCTTGGTAAGTCTGCAACATACCTTGAATCTCCTTTGGTAATTCAATCTTCTTAGTCACCTTGTCTTCACCTCCTTCTCTTGGTTTCAACACCAATGCATACCCTATGCCTTCACTCTCTTCCATGGTTTGTAGGAACTCTTTTTCACCTACCATAAGAACATTTGGACCTATTATCTTTACTTCAGCATCCTCCAACAATGACTAAATTTTGAAGGTTGTATTATCCTTCTTGAAAGAATAGGAATTCTTTCCTCCATCATGCATGGCTTGGCGGTCAAATTTCCAAGGTCTACCTAGGAGAAAATGACATGCATCCATAGGCAACACATCACATAAAACTTTGTCTTTGTACCTTCCAATGGAGAACTCCACCCATGCTTGCTCATTCACTAACACATGTTGACCTTTATTAAGCCAAGTGACCTTGTAAGTGTTAGAAAGTAAAGACCACCAAGATAACTGAGAGGGGGGGGTGAATAAATTATCTAATAATTAAACCATTTATCATCATTAACTTCAATATCAACTTCAACAGCTTTAAACCATATCATTAATGTAGTAACCAACCATAGAAGGATAATCATACACAATGACACAATAACACAAGATATGTTAACTAGGGAACCTCTTGATCAAAGAGTAAACCCCGGTGGTAATGATGCCCACAAAATGATGTACTAATATGAAAGTTCCTTGTTAGAGGATGGACCCTGTTAGGAGTCTTATGAAATACATTTAGTACATATGAATCTCTATTAGGAGATTTTGAATCCCTGTTAAAAGATTCTAACCCTGTTAGGAGTTATGGAAGACAGAAGGACCCACTGCCCAAATAGCTTCAAGGCAAGATCTCTGAACTCACTGTCCAATAGATCTTAGGATTATTCAATAGACTAATATGAAATATGTTATCTCCTTCACACTGTGCCAAAACCACACTCTCTGCTACACAAGATCACAAATCCAGATCTCTATACTTCGCAAGTCTTCTTTCATCACTAAATTAGTTCTTTTCTTCACTTCATGCATACATTCACATCACAACTATTACAATCCTCATATAACAAGGAAAACATTCCTTCCTTTATACCACACGCAAATAATTACAAATGAGTCGGCATGCAAATACAAAATAATAATTTCAACATGCTACATCAAAATTACATAAAACTGTCGGCTTCCAGATACAATAACTTTCCAATCATGTGACCTCAAAGTTTTCACTATGAACCACATCACCAAAAATGAGTCTCAAACCTCCCTTTAACTATGTAGAATTAGATTCCATCCCAGTTAGGAGATATCCTCCGATTACCAAAAACCACTACATAGGAATACTACCAGAATACTGCTTCCACCAAAATGCTTATAACTTTCATGAATAGATGAATTTCTTTTTGTGCTCTTAACCATAGGCTAATAACACACCAAAGAACATACCATCAACTACACATAACTTAATCTACAATATAACATGTGCGCAAAACAAAACTGTGCCTGCTTCTCTGCTAAACTCTAGAATATCACTATGTTGACAACAATGACAATCATAGTCATGAATGCAACAACTACTACTACAGAATGACTGCCAAAAGGCTTCAACATTCATTCCTAATAGTAAGGATTGGTATGAGGTATCCTTGTCAACTTAAGCTTGTTGACTGCCTCCTCTAACACTATATTATCAGTAGAGTCTGAATCAATGATGACCCTACATACTTTCCCCATTATCTTGCATTTGATCCTAAACAAAGATCTCCTTTGGCTTGGCTCCTCATTCACCGGTTCCTTGATTAGAGTCCTCATCATCATGAGGTTCTCTCCTTCCTCATAATTTAATGGAATCTTAGAATGCTTGTCTACTACATTTGTGTCTTCATGAACAAGGTTAGCTCTTTTATCACCTCCTTGTGATGAACCACCTTTCTCAAGGCATCTATAGGCAGGGTGCCCCATTTGATTGCAATGATAGCACTTCATATTGGAAAAATAATTGCCTCTTCCTCCTTGTGATGAACCAACACTTCTTCCTCTAAAGCTAGAGTTATAATTTCTTCCTCTACCACCTCTACTTGAGCTTCCTTCTTGCTGCTCAATGAATTTTACCTCACCTTGAGCTCTTGAATTAGAACTTCTTCCACCATAGCCACCGCTTTGACCTTTGGTATCTTTTCCTTTGCCTTTACCTTTGGAGCTTTCTTGCTTTCTCTTGCTCTTCTCCTCTATCTTCAAGTCCATTTGATAGCATTGCCTAATGGATTTGAAGTTCACTAGGCTCATCTTTTCTTGAATTGACCATTTGAGGCCATTCAAGTATCCTGCAAGCTTGATACTCTCATCTTCAACTACCTTGGACTTCAAACATGATTTTTGAAACTCCTCGGTATATGCTTGGACATCCAAATCTTTTTGCCTAAGATTGTGTCTCCTTTTATGCATTTGGACTTCATAGTCATCAGGAAGATATGTTTCCTTGACTTTGGATACCATACCCTTCCATGTCACAATTGAACCTTTACCATCCTTTTCCCTCTCAGTTTGCACAAACTTCCACCAAGTAAAAGTTGAACCTCTTAGTCTAGACTTGGCCACCATTACCTTTTGTGCTTCAGAAATACCATCAAATTCAAAATGGTTCTCAATGATTTCTATCCAATCCACAACTGAATCTGGATCCATTTGTCCACTAAAAAGTGGAACACCTTCTAAAGCCTTGCCACTCAATGCCTTCAATGCTTTTAAGAATGGCTCTTCAGGAAGAATAGGGTTAGGAGTATGTGCTTCTTCCTCCAACTCTAATTCCTTCTCCTTTGCTTCAGCTTCTTCTTTAAGGTCAATCTTCTCTTTGACCCTATTAGCTTTGTCTTGGACTTCACCCAAGAGCTGCTCCATTTGAGCTAGTCTTTGCCTTAACAATTTGTTATCCTCTTCTTGCTCCTCAACCTTCTTTGCTAGTTCAGCATTAGTCACCATGGCTCTAGCTAGTGTATTCTCTCCTAATAATTTAAAATATTGATGCATTAAACACAAGCTTGATCAACCAAGCTCTGATACCAATATGGTGTATGATAAGCTCCAAGGCTTGTTTTCACACCCTCCAAGAGACTTCACTTGCCTCCTAGTATCCTATTCCTCTATAGAATCTTCCAATAGGCTTATATCATTAACTAAGACCTATCCAAACTCTTCTATAAGAGTCAATCTCTAAAAACATAACCTTGAATGATCAACACCTTAGTTTTGATTCACTTCTCCACACTCACTTAGAAGGCTCTAAGTGCCAAATCTCCATAAACAAGCTCCAAAATTGTAGGGAGGTTATCCATCATGTAAAAAACCATAATATTTCCCATTTGAACCATTTTGGAAGGATCTTTAGTCATCTTCCAATCAGCTTCATCAATTCATCATGTAGAGACCTTAAAATAGGCCTATTTCCTTGTAGCCTTCACCAGTCCATTTTTCTCCTTTTTAGTAAAATTTTCCCAAACAACTCAGAAAAATAAAACTTGATTTGGATACCCTTTTGGAATTTTTAAAACTTTCATTAAGGGTTCTAGGTCTGAAAGTGACCGTACAGTGGGTTCCTATAAACAAGGACAAGAGGCCTAATAGGCCTAATTTCTAGGACTGAACTGTGGTTTTGATAGCAAACTTGCTCAAACCAAATCCTAAATTAATAGTATGACTCTTATATTTTTAAAATGGATAGATATGATATTTAATTTCATGAAAAATTACTAGAGCAGTACGGATACATACAACCATGCAATGTTTCTTCACTCTTTTCACCTCTAGAACTCTAACCAGGCTGCACAAACTCGCCTAGGGCCTAGCATAATATATAGTTCTTCATGATTTCATGAATCCTAACTCATAAAAATATGTAAAAAAATTACTCTACTTCTATTTCAATCTATCATGAATGATTATCCATGATTAGATTTCATGGAGGAGCCATAACTCTTTAAACTACTCAAAACAAGCTGAAAATAGACTGCCTGAACTAAAACGCCCAAAACCAGTACTTAGATAAACTCAAAATGACCTGATATTCAAATTAAAAAGTTCATAAACAACCTATAAAATAATAATCCAACATTATATTTAGTCGTTCAGTCCATTAAGTATGACTGTCAACACAAACACTAGTAAAAATCTGCTAAAAATGCTTGCAGAGCTCTCTTAACTTTTCCTAAACTATTACAATACTTCCATAATACTTTGTGTTAGAGTCTTGGGTCTCATTAGATGCCATTTTATTTTTTTTAGAGCCTATTTTCTGAAGCATAACCATCCTATAACCTAGGTAATCCAAAGATACCCGAATGACATGTACTCTTTTGCAATAATTGCAAAATTGAAGACAACTTCTTCTCAACACTTGGCAACTTTGTCATGTGCCTCAATATTATATTCTAGGACTCATAACCACTTATTTTTCATGGATACAAGGCCATTTATGACCTTATGGCATCTTTACAACAACCATTATGTGTTTAGAACATATTTAAGACTCCAACTTAAGCTAAGCTCCTAACGCTAGGAAATTAAAATAACAACAAACAAAAGTTAATTAGCGACCTTAGTCCTAGTGACTAATTCACCTAACCAAAATTGAAAATGACCTTCTCAGGTCTTCAAACAAACAAATCTAACCTCTTGACTTGGCTAGAGTCAAGTACAAGCCAAAAACTTATAAACAATAGAGGCTAGCCTAGGTGCTCCTACACCAGTTTCCCAAGTTGAAAAGAAAGTTGATTGGATTATAGATAGTGGTTGTTCACATCATATGACTGGTGACATGAAAAGTTCATAAAGTTTAACAATTATGATGGATGAGTTGTTAGAGTTGGTAACAATGCACCTTGTTTGATTAAAGGTATAGGATCTATTACTCTTGATGGAAAGACTAATACTGATGATGTTTACTTTGTGGATGGATTGAAACATAATATTTTGAGTGTTGGACAGTTAGTTGATAAGGGATATCAAGTTTGGTTTACTAAGAAAACTTGTGTGATAAAGGATAAAGATGGAAATTTGATTGGACCTGGATCTAGAACCAAAGGTAATTTATTTCAGTTGAATCCTACTAAGATGACATGTTTGATTACTAAGATTGATGACAGTTGGTTATGGCATAGAAGGTTTTGTCATATAAACTTTGATAATATTGTGAAAGTGAGTACTACACTTGCAGTAAGGGATTTGCCTAAAATTATGAAGCCTACTAACATGATTTGCAAAGAATGTGTGATGGTTGAGCAGAAGAGAAGTTCATTTCCTAGTAAGAAGTTCACATCGGCAGAGAAGTTTGAGATTGTTCATACAGACTTGAGTGGTCCTACCAGGACTAGAGGATTATATGGAGAAAGGTATTTTATGATTCTTGTTGATGATTTTACAAGAATGATGTGGATTGCATTTCTTAAAAAAAATGAAGCATTTTATAAGTTTAAGATCATTAAGAATAAAGTTGAGAATGAATTTGGAATGAAGATTAAATGTTTGAGATCTGATAGAGGTGGAGAATTTACTTCTAGAGAGTTTAACACTTTTTGTGAAGTGAATGGTTTTAAGAGATAGTTTTCAGCCCCTAGAACACTTGAACAAAATGGTATTGTAGAAAGAAGAAATAGATCAATGACTGAAGTAGCAAGAGCTATGTTATTTGAGAATGATTTGGCAAAGACATTCTGGAGAGAAGCAGTGAATACAACAGTATATACAATGAATAGAGTACAAATCAGAGTAGACATAGACAAGACACCTTATGAATTATGGTTTGGACATGCACCCTCAGTTAAGTATTTTAGAATTTTTGGAAGCAAATGTTATATAAAGAGAGATGATGATATTGGAAAGTTTGATCCTAGAAGTGATGAAGGAATTTTTCTTGGATATTCTTTGAAGAGCAAAGCATATAAATGTTACAATAAGAGAACTAAAACTATTTTTGAGAGCGCAAATGTTAAAGTTGATGAGAAGTTCAAAATTCAGGAAAGAATGCTTGATTATGAATCTGATGAAGAAGCTCATCCTAAGCCTAACACTGAAACTACTGAGTTATTCTATGAGACTGACAGTGAATTGTTGAATGAGATTCATGCTGAAGAAACTAGAGAGGAATCTAGAGAAGAATCTATAGTTGAAGCAAGATCTGAGACTATGACACTAAACAAGTATTTATCAAGACATCATCATGTTGAGAAAGTTATTGGAAGTTTGGACAGAGGAGTTCTGACTCAGAATAAGGTACATTTATGTTTGGGTTCTCAAATTGAACCTAAATCTACTAGTGAAGCTTGTGAAGATGAACATTGGATTAATGCTATGAAAGAAGAACTAGATCAAATTGAAAAGAACAAGACATGGGAATTGGTTCCTAGACCTAAAGACAAGAATGTGATTGGAACTAAATGGGTATTTAGAAACAAGATGAATGAACAAGGAGAAGTAGTAAGAAACAAAGCAAGATTGGTATGTAAGGGTTACTCACAACAAGAAGGAATTGACTATGAAGAAACTTTTGCACCAGTAGCAAGACTTGAAGTAGTAAGAATGTTTCTGGCCTATGCAGCTTTTAAGAAATTTAAAGTATATCAAATGGATGTGAAGTCTACATTTCTGAATGGTGAATTGGAAGAAGAAGTCTACATTGAGTAGCCTAAAGGTTTTCCTTTGACTCAAGAAGGAGACATGGTATGTAAACTGAAGAAAGCATTATATGGACTAAAGCAAGCACCTAGAACTTGGTATGCAAGACTGGATAAGTATTTGTTAAAATTAGGATTTACTAAAGGAACAGCTAATAGCAATCTGTACACAAAATAAATTGAAAATAGTTTGTTGGTTATAGTTATTTTTGTTGATGACATTATTTTTGGAGGAGAAGATGAAGCTAGTGACAAATTTGCTGATGAAATAAAGACAGAATTTGAAATGAGTATGATTGGTGAGATGAAATAATTTTTGGGATTACAGATAACATAGAACAATGATGGTATCTTTGTAAGTTAGACAAAGTACTTGAATGATTTGCTAAAAATATTTGGAATGGAGAACTATAAACCAATTGGAACACCTATGGTTATAGGACACAAACTATCTAGCGAAGATGAAACACCGACAGTTGAGTAGAAGAAATACAGATCCATGATTGGAGGATTGTAGTACTTGACACACACAAGACCGGATATAGCACATTCAGTTGGAATAGTGGCAAGATTTCAAGCTGAACCTAGAGAATCACATTATGCAGCAGTAAAGAGGATACTGAGATATTTAAGAGGCACAATGGACTATGGATTGTGGTATGAAAAATCTAATGATTTTACCCTATGTGCATATACAGATGTTGATTGGGGAGGCAGTGTTGATGATAAGAAAAGCACCAGTGGTGGAGCCTTTTTTCTTGGAGGAAAATTAGTTTCTTGGCTGAGCAAGAAGTAGAATTGTATTTCACAGAGCAAAGCAAAAGTAGAGTATGTAGCAGCAGCAAACAATTGCAAATGCGGAAAGATATTGGAATTAAGTTTGTTGAGCCTATTGTCATACATTGTGACAACACCAGCATAGTTAGTATGTCTAAGAATCCTGTATTACATTCTAAGACAAAACATATAAAGATCAAGTATCATGTTGTAAAAGAGAAAGTTGCTTAGAAAGAAGTCATACTAGAGTACATAAGCACAAAGGAACAGATAGCAGACATATTTACAAAGCCTTTGCCTAAGGATATGTTTGAGTATCTGAGAGGTATGCTTGGGGTTATGCCCCAACCAACTTTTTGAGTAATGATGCAGTTGGTTGCATCCATCCAGTGGTATATGAGCCCTATCTTTCTTCTGGATTGGATGTTGGTACTTCCTCTATGAGGGAGTATGTGTATCTAAGCTAAGTCATGAGGACTCTTGTGAATGTATTTTCTGAATAGTGTCTTTTGACATTGAGTTGTTGTTGACATAGTGATGAAATTTCTATCATTGATGTCAATGGGGGAGAAGTATACATGAAAAACTATTTTTACCAGTTGTACCATCTGTTGGAGAGAACTAAATAGGAAAATGAAGCAAGATTTGACTGATGAAGAGGACTTGAAAATGTTTGTCAGAGCAGCAGTGTTACAGTATTGGATTTTTGGAACATTGGATGTTTTTCATCTATGTTTCCATCAATGCCAATGGGGGAGATTGTTAGGAATGAATGCTTGATAGTCATTTTGTAGCAGTTGTTGTTGCATTCATGACTATGATTGTCATTGATGTCAACACAGTGATCTTCTAGAGACTCGCAGAGAAGCAGACAGTGTTTTGATTAGTGCATGTGGGATATTGTATTCGGAGCTATGCGATGTTGAGGTTATATTCTTTGATATGTTATATGTCTATGGTTAAGAGCGCAAATAGTAATTCATTTATTCATGAAAGTTATGAGCATTTTGGTAGAAGCAATATTCAGGCAATGTTACTGAGTAGCGGTTTGTGGTAATCGGATGATATCTCCTAATCGGGATAGAATCTAGTTTTGCACAGTTAAAGGAAAGTTGAAGACACATTGATAGTGATGTGGATGATAGTGTAGACTTTGAAGTCACATGAGTGAAGATTTATTGTATTTGGAAGCCGACAATTTTGTGTAATTTTGATGTAGCATGTGGAAACTTTAATTTTGTAATTGTATGCCGACTCATTTGCAAT
This sequence comes from Chamaecyparis obtusa, assembly GCA_027943335.1. Taxonomy (NCBI): domain Eukaryota; kingdom Viridiplantae; phylum Streptophyta; class Pinopsida; order Cupressales; family Cupressaceae; genus Chamaecyparis; species Chamaecyparis obtusa. Next base: position 303,892 of record BSBK01003892.1, read on the forward strand.
TATTTGTGTGTGGTATAAAGGAAGGAATGTTTTTCCTTGTTGCAATGTGGAAGTGGAATTGTAATGTAGTTGTAGTGATGATATGTGATGCGGTATGCATGAAGTGAAGAAAAGAGCTAAGTATGAGAGTGAAATTGTGAAGGAAGATATGCGAAGTACAGAGATCTGAAATTGAGATCTAGTGTAGCAGTGAGTGCGGTTTGGCACAATGAGGAGGTAACATATTTTATATTATTCTGTTGAATAATCTTAAGGTCATTTGGATAGTGTGTTCATTGATCTTACCATTGAAGTTGTTTGGGCAGTGGGTCCTTCTATCTTCCATAACTCCTAACAGGGTTAGAATCTTTTAACAGGGATTCAAAATCTCCTAAAAAGGATTCATATGTACTGAATGTATTTCATAAGACTCCTAACAAAGTCCATCCTTCCACAAGGAATATTCATATTAGTGCATCTTTTGTGGGCATCATTCCCACCGGGGTTTACTCTTTGATCAAGAGGTTCCCTAGTCAACATATCTTGTGTTATTGTGTCATTGTGTATGAATATCTTTCTATGGTTGGTAATTATATTGCTTACATGGTTAAATGTTGTTGAAGTTGATAAAAGTTATAATTATCAGATAACTGATTCACCCCCTACCCCCCCCCCCCTCTCAGTTATCTTGGTGGACTTTACTTTCTAACAGTGTTTTCCATTGATGATAGTTAGAACTTGTTAGTTTGATTTCATGAATGAGGATAGACATGATTGAAATAAATAATAACAGAATTAAAGTATGAAAATGATTAATTGCACAAAAGGATGTCAAAATTAGAAATAATAAAGGCCTAATGAATGTAAAAGTGCAATTTATCTTAACGTTAATAATACTATGAATAACTTAAATATAAATATATATTTTGTTTAAAACAAGTAAAAAGGATTAAATGTTATTTAAGTGTTGAATGTAAACATAAGAAAATGATAAAACAATTAATAATTTTAAATATTAAATATTAAAACACAACCTTTATATAAGAGTAAAGAAAGATTTAAATATTTGAAATGAATTTAAATTATTAATATAAACTAAAATAACAAATTTCAAAAAGAAATGAATGAATTCCTTTTTTAATAAAAAACAAGTTCTTATATGTAGAAGCTAAAAGTTTATTTTTAAGAATATATGCTTTTAGAAGAAAACCAAGAGGAATGAAGACAAAATGATAAAAATAAATAAAAGAGACAAATATTTGAACAAAATTTTAAATGAGATTTAACTCAATCAAAGATGGAATAATAAATATAAAGGCCTCCAGAGAGAGACAAATGTTAATCTACAACAAAGAATAAGCTTCCAACCAGCAGAGAAAAATTAGAAAAGAATTGATTGGCGGGAGAAATGATAACAGATTCAGAAAGGCAAACTATAAGAAGATAAAACTTGAAATCTCTGAATTTAATTTAATTGGACAAGTTGAATTTAGTAAATTTCCTGCAAAGAAACGGTTAATACTGATTTATGCAAAAATGTTGACTGAAGTAATAAGAATTTAATAATAAAATCTGCCCAAAAAGGAATATTTTGCATGAGTATCTACAGGAAAATGATATGAATCAAAAAAAAGTAAGACTGCAGTATTGACTGCAATATGAATCAAGTAAGAATCTAATAAAAAACTTAGATCCAAAACATCAATGGTTTCAAAAAAAATTAATCATGCCTATCTTCTCCAAGCAACCACACAAATTTAAGTTACTTAAAGTGGGATATTGCACTCAAATGATATATTCCTACAAATTATGACAGTCTAATAAATAGAGCAATACAAAAGTTGGATATAAATGACACCACAAATACACTATGCAATAATGAGTTATAAATAGTCTGACTGAGCTGCAACTAAGAGGCTGCAATATCAAAAAATGTTAGAGAATGGATCACAAGAAATACTTAAATAAATTGCATTCGGTAAAAAACTTTGAGCATTAACTTTGAAGGAGAGTAATTAGCATGAGCTAAATATAATCTGGTTTTTGCCTTGCTTTCTTTCTGAATGCAATTTAATAAAACATGAATATATTTGTGTTATATTTCTGAGATTTAATTATTTACATTTGAAATAAATGCACATTTGTAGTTTTAAAGAATTATTTTTACATGAATTTACTTGTATGAATGGCAGAGGCAATGACAAAAAAAGGCCAGACAAAAAAACTTGCGTAGAACCGTTATAAGGTAGATATTGAAAATGTTTGACTGCAATATTAAAAATGTTATAGTTTTAAAGTAATAACAGAATGTTGAAAACATTATATAAAAAAAATGTTATACCATGTTAGAAATAACAAAAAATAATAGAGAAAAAGGAAAGAACCCAAGTGTGAGTGCATGAAAGGAGTTTTAATGAAATATTTTTTCAAGAGAAGTTTTTGTAAGAATTTGCCTAAGGCAAAGAATGAACGCCAAGAACAAGAAGCTCAAGAGATAGCAAAAGAGAGACAAAATATAATATGATCAAATGATCAAAGAATGAATAATAGATAGATTGATTGATTATACAATGTAGGATGCCTCAATATATAGGCAATGCATGATAACTAGAAGATATGCAAGTGATAAGCTATCAACTAGACATGGTGGAATCACATGTCCACCAAATGTGGATCATTCTCCATTGTACATCAAAGTATGTGCAATAATGAGAGGATGATGATGTGATAAGAGCATTAAAGGTGGATCTCACACACAACAAGGTATGTGATGACAACTATCACACCTAAAGTGAAAATTCTCCTAACCATGTGCTAAAAAGAAATGCAAACTCGTAGGTGTCATAATGACAAGTAATATGCAAATGCATTATCCTAAGTAAACTTAAGTGTAATTAGTGAATATTTAATTACACCAACACCCCCCCTTAAGTGCAACTTAGGGAATGCACTTAAGCTCACAATGCAAGATGGGTCCTGGCTACTAGGCCATGTTAGGTACCCATGTACAATATGCAAGAGCAATAGAAAATGCAATATCTCATAAAGTGGAGAAAGAGGGAAAACCTCATGGAAAAACCCTCCTCCAAAAAGAGAGATGAATACAATAGTAGAATATGAGAGAGAAGACCTCATGTAAGGAAAATATCCCCCTCATAAGAGAGAAGTAGTGGAAGAGAGACCAAATAGCCCCCCCTCAATGTAGAATGAACACCAATGGTAGATGCTCCAGGCTCGATGTAGAAACTACTCCATGAGTGTAGAACAACATTTATCCCCTTAGGAAGAAACAAGACCAAGTGAATATATGAAGCCTCCTCCCCAATCTATAGGAAGAAACCTCAAAAAGTATGGTATCTCTGAAACCTGATCAAGTGTCCCCATGTCAAATCTGAAAGGTGCCTCCTCCAAATCATGTATCAAAGGATCCACAATCATGTCAATCTTGAAAGAAGGATCAAGTGGAGAATGAAGATAAGGGTCAGCATGCTCCCTCACAACAACTGAAGAAGGATCATCCTCAACAAAGAGAAGATGAATGTCATCAATGAAGTCTTCCAAATCTAAAATGTAGGACTCCATAAACAAACCTGCAATGTCTTTCAAGTAGTCATCCCATGGAAACAAGTCTAGAAGACAATGAATATCCTACTAAACTGAAGTACCTAAACCCATGGCTGTGTGAATGCAAGCATCATCAGGAGCAAGAGTAGAAGTAGTTTCAATAGGAGGAGAAGAAATGGAAGGCTCAAGAACTTGATCATGAGTGAGAATACCCAAGGTCAAGTAGCCAAAACTCTCCTCAAAATCTAAATCATCACTGTAATCGTGATCATATGCTGAAGAATCACTATCTGAAGAATCACTGTCATCAAGAGGAATAAAATCTGCAAAGGAGTACAATTGAGAAGAGTGATCCACTATCCTAGTAGCGATAATTGCTCCACTCTCCAAGTCCTTGATGAAAATTGAATCAGGTGTAAATTCCACAATCTTCTTTGTAGCACCATTTGTGATTTGATAGATAGAAAGAAGGTTATTGGTCAAGTGTGGAACACACAACACATCATTGAAGTGTCCCTCACTAACATCAATACTTCCTTTCCCAATCACATTCGTGTAAGTGTGATTGCCCATCAAAATAGGTGGACCTTTGCAAGGCTCAGATGATGAAAATATGGACTGTGAAGAAGCCATATGATGAGAAGCCCCTAAATCTAGAAGCCATCTACCTGAATCAGGACTTGAAGAAGCATATAAAGCTTGTCCTTTTTGAGTGACAAATGTGTGACCCTTTCCTTTATCTTTTTCTGAATTTGGTGAAGAAGAGGTTGAGGTAGACATCCTGGAAGGCAATTTGATGTTGTTTTTGGCAAGAAGATTCTTCAATTCATCAATGTCCTTCTTATAAAAAAAGTGTTCTTCATGTCCATCCTTTTTACAATATGCACAAAACCACTTCTCCTTCTTTGAAGATTCACCCTTTTGAGGTGATGTGGAATTGTCATGTTGTGTGGAAGTTGATTTTGTGCCTTCTTGTTGAGACTTAGACTTCCAATTCTTCTTCTTCTTTTGACTTTGATTGCCTTGACTCTCATGATTAGCCACCAATTCCTTGGAAGTTGAAGACTTGAGAATCCCCATACTCATCAATTTTTCTTGTTCTAAGACCAACATTTCTAAAAATGACTCAAATGAAGGCACTACCCATGGTCAACTTGTGAGTATTATAACTTGAAACAAAAGCTGCATATTCAGGAGGAAGATGTTTCAACAAGTGACTAACCAACTTCGCATCCTTCATGGGATTTCCACAATCATCAAATTGTGCTCTATAATCATTGAATTTGTTGAGATAATCTTGGATTGTGTCAAAGTTCCTGTGCTCTAATTTGAGGAGATCAATCTCAATTTTGAATCCCATTTCTTCATCCACTTGACCAAACAACTATGCAATTTTATCCCAAGCTTCTCTAGCATCATTTATGGTTTTGATGTGATACATGATAGCTTCAGAAATATTCTCTCTCAAGACTCCTAAAGCTTTAAAATTTTTGCATGACCAATTTTCTATTACAACAGTATCATCACCAACGATTTTTTTAATTGTACCATCCACATAAGGATTTAAACCTTTAACCATTAACTTGCTCCATACATTATCTTTCCATGTAGCATAGTTATGTGGAGTTAATTTTGCAATATAACCCATGATGCAAAATGAAAAGAGCACAAGAAAGAGAGACACCAACATACAAGACACCCCCCCAATTCACTCAATCAAAGAACCCCCCCAAAAATGATGATTTTGGCACTTTATAGCTAGTGCATGTACAATTACCACTTGACAAAATAGATCAAAGTGGACTTCTGATTTTGATGTTTACAACTGAAAATATGAAGCTATAGCAGACTCAAGAAGATAGGATAGAAGATCCCTCAAGGATCTAATCAATTACAAGTGCCACAATAGGCCAAAATAGACCATATTCTCAAAGTACTATGTCTACTCAAAATTTCTCCAAACTGATACCAGATTTGGAAAGTAGACAAAAAATCATACACTTTCAAAAAAAATTGCACATGAAAATGTGTTCGTATGAGCCCGAACAAAGCCTCTGAAGTTGCAAAAATAGGGATCAAATAGGTACAATCACCAAAAACTACAATTTTTGAAAAATTTGTGATCCAAAACTAGAAAAGAACACCACCACTGAACAGTTCAAGAAATTTTAGCCAAAATTAAAAAAAAATTGCACTCAATTTGGAGTCCGGATGACCAAGTTATGGCCTCCCAAAGTTGAACTATCAACTTAAAACTGCATATGGTGAGGGCTAGAAATTTTTGAAAATCTACTAACGTCACCAACTATATTGTCTTAAATTTGATGGTCAAATGACTGTCATGATAGTACAAATGCACCTAGATTTGACGGTCAAATGACTGTCAAAATTTACGTCGTGACAAGCTGATGTAATCTTGGGCTTAAATTTGACATCTTGGAGATTGTCACAGCAAAGCAAAAAATGCCTAGTTTGACATCCAAACGGGTGTCAAATTTAAGATAGTGAAAAGTTGTGAAAAATGCAAAAAAAAAAAATTAAATGCTAGATTTCCTAGCCACCACGTGTCTTTGTTTAATTGGTTGTTTATTGCACTGGTGGGCCACGTGTATGCCCGCGTGTCTTCCATGGTCGACAGAGCAGAGGTAGCAGGCTTTGGCCAAGTGGAGGATGCTGAGGGTGGGGGGCTGAGCACACAAGGCAGTACGGTGGGTGAGCGGAGGTGGCCACTGGTGGTGCGAGGTGGTGTCAGTCCACAGAGCGCATGGCATGGAGAACGTGGAAGTCGCATGGAGCATGGTGGAGGGTTGCCAAGGTGGTGGGGGAGGTGCTAGCATGGCACTGAGGTGGTGCCGAGCTGGGAGGAACAGTGGCCAAGGTGGTAGAAGGGAAACACTAATGTTTATCTGCGGAGGTGCGGTATATATATCGGAGGTGTGGTTGGTGTATGTGGGATATTTATCCCACATGCATCGTGCTGGATTGTATTTGATTTTTTATATACCAGTGCGCCTGCTAGCATAACAAATGAGTATTGCTCCTTAGCAGAGCTTGATGTCCACGTGAGATTGTTTCCAATGCACCAGTGCTGGAGTTTTCTCAGATGCGCATTGATAGCGACTTGTATTCTCTATCTAATACAAAGGTCGTATAGGCCAAATATTTTTCTATGAAATATATATGAAGACAGAAAATATCTAGGACCCAGATCCTAAAATTGACAAAATTGTAGATCTAAAATAATTAACGGAAATGGAATTATAAAGTTAGATCTGAACTAAAAATTGGAAAAATAATTACTCAATTTGCAGATCGGGCCTTAGAGGTCCAATTTGCAAAAAAAATTTGCCTCAGATTTGACTTTTGCCCAAGGTAGGCAAATTTATAGTCAAAATTTATGGAAACAACCACCCAAATGAAATGGTGAGGTCTGATCTTACTCAAAATGCTCCCACAAAATGTTGATCCTGGATTTAGTTCATGGCCCTCCAAAAGTTGAAGCAATCAATGGCTCTCCAACGGCTATGCAATGAAGACTCATTTGGCTCTGATACCATGTAAGAATTTGCCTAAGACAAAGAATGAATTCCAAGATCAAGAAGCTCAAGAGATAGCAAAAGAGAGACAAAATATGATATGATCAAATGATCAAATAATAAATAATAGATTGATTGATTGATTATACAATGTAGGATGCCTCAATATATAGGCAATGCATGATAACTAGAAGATATGCAAGTGATAAGCTATCAACTAGACATGGTGGAATCACATGTCCACCAAAGGTGGATCATCCTCCATTGTACATCAAAGTATGTGCAACAATGAGAGGATGATGATGTGATAAGAGCACTAAAGGTGGATCTCACACACAACGAGGTATGTGATGACAACTATCACACCTAAAGTGAAAATTCTCCTAACCATGTGCTAAAAAGAAATGCAAACTCCTAGGTGTCATAATGACAAGTAATATGCAAATGCATTATCCTACGTAAACTTAAGTAAAGTGTAATTAGTGAATATTTAATTACACCAACAGTTTTAATGAAATGTTTTTTCAATGAAAAGTAGTAGAGTTGTTTAAGAAGGAAGGAAAAGACCAATAAAAAGGTCATGCACTCATGCTGGGAGTAGTCAACAAGGCTGCTCAAACCCAAGCAAGAGGCTCACACAAGGAGTAGACTGCAACAAATATGGTGAAGATCTGCAACAAATATGGTGCAAAGACAATATTGAATAAGTTGCACACAATGATGATTACATTTCTAGTTTGAATATTAAAATTGCAGTTGGATGAAAGCTCTCTTTAACTTCTCTTAATAATCTATTTTTAAAAATACTCAAAGACCATAGAATGGATTTGTGCAGATTTTAAAAAAAAAGATTTAACAGATTGTCAAAAACTAAAAAGTTGACCAATATATATATTGAATGGTTTTAATGTAAACAACAAAAACGTGATTGTAGAGATTAGATTAAATAGCAGAATTTAAAAGTTGATTTAAAAGTTATAGAATAGATTTAAACTGAGATTAATACAAAGATGATAATGTTCCCAGATTCGAAGATAAATATTGTTTAAAAAATGTAGATACAATGCGTATAAATTGATTTACGCCAGTAGATGAAATAAAAATGGATCAACATAAACAATAATATAAGGTTAAATGTTTAAACAGTAGACAGCCAAAGATATAAAAGTTAGATTTAAACAACAAATAGAACCAGAGTTTTAGCATGCCGAGATAAAAACTGAGATAGAGACAAAGTTAAAGTCAGATAAAGATTGAAATAACCTGCAAAATACAATAGTTAGATTAAATCTTTGCATAAATGGTTAAAAAAATCATGCATGAAGAGATAAGAAAGCTGGAGTCAAGATTGAATCCTGCAAGAGATTAGATTTTTAAAAAAAACTTGAAAAGAAAATAAATGCACTTAGATCTGGCGGCAAGCCATCCAGAACTAAGATGTTAAATTTGCAAAAAAAATGAAGTAAAATCTACAAAAAATGGTTAGATAACAAAAAAAAGCTTTCTCCTTCACCACCGAAATATTCTTCAAATTTCCCTACATGTAACACTCAACAAACAAGGGTTAAACCTGGTCTGATACCATGTTAGAAATTATAAAGAAGAGGTAGAGCAAAGGAAAGAACCCAAGTGTGAGTGCATGAAAATAAATTACCAAGATCACCAAGAGAGAGAGAGAGAGGAAATGCTTCAAAGATCCAAGCCAAAAGATCACCAAAGTGCTCCAAGAACAACAATAACACAAAGATTTTGAAAGGGGAAAGCAAAGAAAACCCCTTGTGAATTTTATGAATGAGGCTCAAAGCCTAAGGAAGAAGAAAGAAATGGAGCACAAGGCTCATTACAAAATGGAGAAAGAATGAAAGAATACATAAGATTAATTGAGCAAGTGTGTGAGAGGCATCTCTTAAGTAGAGATGAGTGGAGGAGTTTGCATGTAACTTCCATCTCAAATGAATGTCACATTCATATTTTATGTGAGACAAATGTGAGATTCCTCTTAAGGAGGAATATCTAATTTCCTTATTAAAGGAATTACAAAAATGGCATGTCCTCCTACTTGGACTAGAGGACAAATACAATATAGGATACCTTGATTTATCCTTTAATTATATATTTATTCCAAGGAAAGATGAATTTATAATAGATAAACTTGCTCTAGTTTATGGTGGTGATGTGAATGTAATGAGAGCCAGAGCTGAAAGCTTGAGAGGCAGATTTGATGACATGAAGATGAAGGAAGGTGAGAAGATCACACAATACTCAAACTGAATCAAAGAGGTAGTCAATGCTATCTGAGGAGAAAAAGGTACTATTGATGAAGATACTAAGAACCTTGTTACTTATCTATGCAATCAAAATATCTACTATTCATGAAATGAGGTCTACACCTAATAGCACTCTTACTATTGATAGTCTGATTGGAAATTTAACTACTTTTGAGTTGAATGATTATGATAATAGTGTTGTACCAAGTGTTCAATCTGCTTTTATGTCATCTCTTAAGATTGGTAAATCTAGCAGTAAGCATAATATAAAGAATGAAAGTGACAATGACAGCGAAGATGAGCTTGATGAGCTTGAAGCACTTATAGCCCAGAGACTTCATGATGTAGTCAAGGATGGCGGATCCAATTAATGACAATCCAAACCTTGCAGCTTCAGAACAACACAATGGAATACTCAACAATATAACAACAAAACAATTGTTTAAAATCTGATTTTCATTAACATGCCTGGCTATAAGGCCTTCTGGGTTAGGGCCAATTACAATCAGAAACAATTCTGCAAGATCCAATACAATCTCAGCTAGTTCAGCTCTGAAGACAATCAGAAGTTGATGGAAACCCTAAAGTAGATCTAAACTTGAGCTCACAAGCCTACAAGAAATCTTCTTGTCTCCAAGTGTGCAAACCACTAGCTCTGCAACTACAAACTATCAGATAACAATCTGATCTACAAGATCATGTAAGATCTTTTCGACAACTTCACCAACTCTAGCTTTTAGAACCTCAGATATGATTCACTAAGCCTTCAAGTCATGAACTTCTATGATCTCCTAATGATGCCCCCTAAACATCTACCCAAATACCCCTTAAATACTAATCATCAGCCACAAGTCAAATGGATGAAATCATTAACTCCCCTAACAATTATTAAATGCAATACAAGTTAGCATCAAAATAGCCTTACAAATATTTAATCTAACATGTCAGCCTATAACAATAGCTACCAACAATAAATGCACCAAGTCAACCCAACAAATCACACAAAACTCTAGTCGGTAAACCAAAACTATCGAGCAACAGTGAAATAACTGAGCATGTCAGGCATCGCTGAGCACCAATGTCGACCGAGCACCACAGACATTTCTGAGTAACACTTTCACCGAGCATCAGAGATTACTGAGTTCCTTCAACAACTGAGCTTCCTTCAATGACCAAGACTGTCGGTCAAGGCTGCAACTGAGTAACACCGGCCAAACATACACCTCCCATGTAGATTCATCGATTACCCTAGAATGCCCCTACATCAAACACCCCAAGTTTGAAAAGATGTTCATATCTAAGAATAACATTTCTGGGATTCAACACATAAACCCCGAACTAGTTCTTCACATACAAGTCCTCCACCTTTTCAGCTTGCATACTCTTCCACTTCAGCTTTCTCTATCTCTTCAAGTCTTTTCTTGACAACACATAGGTTTGTTCTCCATACTGATCATTCATTTTCTTTGGATCCACAACCTCAACTCGGCTACCAATACTCAGGCTTCTCCTACCGAACATTGTATCCAACAAAGGCATTAGGGAAAGCTTCTTGTCATCCTTCTCAATAGTAAACACATTTCTCACACAGTCATACATATCTCTGCAATCATATTTCCAAGGTCTATCGAGCAATATATCACAACTATTCATCTTCACAATGTCACATAATAGAAGATCCTTATACTGGCCAATCTAAACATCAATAAAGCATTGTTCTCTTACTTCTAGAGCATGAACATCTTGTAACTAGCCAATCTTATAAGGACAAGGATGCTTCGTTCTATTCAACCCAAGCTTCTAAACCATGTCCTCAACAACAAGGTTATCAGTACTACCACTATCAACAATAACATCATAGAGTTTACCTCCAGACTTGCATCGGGTCCTAAACAAGTTACTCCTCTGATGAGGTTCCTCCTTTGTAACGAGCAATGTTTGTCGAAGTAGAAAGTTCATAGATTTAGGTTCATTCTCATTCACCACAATAGTTCTTCGGTCACCAAGCTTCTTATGTGTACACTCAAAATAATGGTGTCCTTCCTCTCCACAACTATAGAAAGTACCTTTAAAGATAACTCTACCTATCTTCTTCTTTAGTTCCACAAGTTTCTGTTCATCTTCTATAGTAGTCAATTTATCCTTCATCGAGTGATCAATATTTTCTTTCCCTTGGGGATTACTATGTTGTTTCCTCCTCAACTTATCTTCTACCTTTAGAGCATACTGATAAGCATATTCAACAAAATCAATCTTCACCATACCAAGCTCATCCTGAATATTGAATCTCAAACCATTCACATACCGAACTACCTTTTCCTTACCAAGCTCTCAGTGTTCAGACTGAATAGTAAGTTTGTAGAACTCCTTAGTATAATCTTCAACAGATAGATCCTTCTGTTTCAAATTTTGCAACTTGTTAAACAAGTCAAGCTCATAGTCAGAAGGTATGCACTTAGCTTTCAACTTAGTCACCATCAACCTCCACCGATTAATCTTCATTTCACCTTCATCTTCTCTATCTCTTTGTAGTTCTTTCCACAAAAGAGCAGCATGTCCTTTCAACTTTGTATGTGCTAATCTCACCTGAAGAGGATCTTCAATTTCTTCTAGCTCAAAGAAATCTTCAAGTTCACCAATCCAATCAATCAAGTTCTTAGGCTTCAAAGTACCAGAGAAAGTAGAAACTTCCATTCGATAACTACTACTTAATCGAGCTCCAAATCTAGGCAACTGAGCAGTTCTATCTTCACCAGATCTCTCCCTCTGGTCATCACCACTAGATCCAACATGTTCAAAGTCTTTGGTAGCTTCCTCATACCCATCTTTAGTACCAACATTTTGAGGTACACCAGCAATAGGTCTCACAATCTCGGTGACCATGTCATTCTTCATCAACTCCATCTCAAATCTGAAATATGATTTCACCTTCTCTGTGATCTGGGATTCCACAGTATCACAAAGGTCAAAAATAATTCTAGGGTCTAATATTCTTAGAGACATCCTCAAAGATATGAAAAAACCCTCTACAACAAACCCTCATCGACCACCTTGTGACAATCTCCAAGTTGTGTACAAGTCAAATCTCAACTCGCCACCTTGAACAAACAACTAGGGAAAGATCCACAAGTTTAGTGCTCTGGATATGCAATCCAAATCATACGATCTCTTCACCAACAAGATCAACTTCACAAGGTCAGCCTTGCTAGGTCAACCTTTGCTCCAAAAGATCAACTCTCAGCTCTGATACCACCTGATGCAGTCAAGGATGGTGGATCCAATTAAGGACAGTCCAAACCTTGTAGCTTCAGAACAACATGGTGGAATACTCAACAACACAACAATAAAACAATTTTTTAACTTCTAATTTTCATTAACATACCTGGCTATAAGGCCTTCTGGGTTAGGGCCAATTACAATCAAAAACAATTCTGCAAGATCCAAATAGATCCAATATAATATCAGCTAGTTAAGCTCTGAAGACAATCAGAAGCTAATGGAAACCCTAAGGCAGATCTAAACTTGAGCTTGCAAGCCTCCAAGCAATCTCCTTGTCTCCAAGTGTGCAAACCACTAGCTCTGCAACTACAAACTATCAGATAACAATCTGATCTGCAAGATCATGCAACATCTTTTCCATAACTTCACCAACTCCAGCTTTTAGAACCTCAGATCTGATTCGCTAAGCCTTAAAGTCATGAACTTCTATGATCTCTTGATGATTTCCCCTAAACATCTACCTAAATACCCCTTAAATACTAATCATTAGCCACAAGTCAGCTGGATGAAATTATTAACTCCCCTAACAATTATTAAATGCAATACAAGTCAGCATCAAAATAGCCTTACAAACATTTAATCTAACATGTCAGCCTATAAAAATAGCTACCAACAATAAATGCACCAAGTCGGCCCAACAAATGACATAGAACTCTAGCCAGTAAACCAGAACTACCGAGCAATAGTGAAATAACTAAGTATGCTAGGCATCACCAAGCACCAATGTCGACCAAGCACTACAGACATCACCAAGTAACACTTTCACCGAGTCAGAGATTACCGAATTCCTTCAGTGACCAAGCTTCCTTCAATGACTGAGACCATCAGTCAAGGCTACAAACAAGTAACACCAGCCAAACATACACCTCCCATATAGATTCACCAAGTACCCTAGAATGCCCCTGCATCACTTCAAAAAGGTAAAGGAAGGTATAAGGGAAAGTTATCTTTAGCTTATTTTATGTAAAGAGATTGGCCATATTGCTGCTAGATGTCCTAACAGAAAATAGGAAGATAAAGACAATGACTGATTTGGTGATGGAAAGTTTGGCAGAAGGAATAACATAGGAAATTGACACTACAAAAGAGACAACTAAGATTACAAAGATAAAGGCAAGAAGGCATGTTACCTTGTTGGAGAAAATGAAGATGACACTGACACCAACACTGATAATGAAATTGAAGTGGTATTTGTTAGAAAGTAAAGTCCACCAAGATAACTAAGAGGGGGGGTGAATCAGGTATCAGATAATTATAAATTTTATCATCTTCAACAGTATTAAACCATATAAGCAATATAATTACCAACCATAGAAAGATATTTATACACAATAACACAATGACACAAGATATGTTGACTAGGGAACCTCTTGATAAAAGAGTAAACCCCGATGGGAATGATGCCCACAAAAGATGCACTAATATAAATATTCCTTGTGAAAGGATGGACTCTATTAGGAGTCTTATGAAATACATTCAGTACATATGAATCCCTGTTAGGAGATTTTGAATCCCTATTAAAAGATCTAACCCAGTTAAGAGTTATGGAAGACAGAAGGACCCACTACCCAAACAGCTTCAAGGTAAGATCACTAAACACACTGTCCAAATAATCTTTGCATTACTCAATAGAATAATATGTTACCTCTTCTTTGACTGTGCCAAACCACACTCACTATTACATCAAATCTCAATTTTAGATCTCTGTACCTCGCATGTCTTCCTTCACAAATTTGTTTTCATACTTAGCTATTTTCTTCACTTCATGCATACAACATGACACACAATTGCTACTACCATATCACAACTACACACTATAACAAGGAAATACATTCCTTCCTTTATACCACACTCAAATAATTACAAATGAGTCAGCATACAATTACAATATAAAAGTTGCCACATGCTACACCAAAATTACACAACATTGTCGGCTTCTAAATACAATAAATCTTCACTCATGTGACCTCTAAGTTTGCACTATCATCCACATCACTATCAATGTGTCTTCAACTTCCCTTTAACTGTGCAAAACCAAATTCTATCCCGATTAGGAGATATCATCCGATTTCCACAAACCGCTACTCAGGAACACTGCCTGAATACTGCTTCCACCAAAATGCTCATAACTTCCATGACTAAATGAATTACTGTCTATGCTCTTAACCATAGACATATAACATATCAAAGAGTATAACATCAACATCACATAGCTCCAACTGCAATAACCCACGTGCGCTAATCCAAACTATGTCTGCTTCTCTGCAAGTCTTCGGTAAATCACTGTGTTGACATCAATGACAATCATAGTCATGAATGCAACAACAACTACTATAGAATGGCTGCCAAACATTTAGCATTCATTCCTAACAATCTCGCCCATTGGCATTGATGGAAACATAGATGAAAAACATCCAATGTTCCAAAAATCCAATACTGCAACACTGCTTCTTCAAATCCTCTTCATCAATCAAATCTTGCTTCATTTTCCTATTTAGTTCTCTTCAACAGATGTTTCAGATGGTTTTTCATGTATACTTCTCCTCCATTGACATTAATGATAGAAATTTTATCACTATGTCAACAAAAGCTCAATGTCAAAAGACACTTTTCAGAAAATACATTTGCTAGAGTCCTCATGACTCAGCTCAGATACACATACTCCTCCATAGAGGAAGTACCAACATCTAGTCCAGAAGAAGGATAAGGCTCATATACCACTGGATGGATGCAACCAACTGCATCACTTTTTAAAAGTAGGTCGAGGCATAACCCCAAGCATACCTCTCAGATACTCAAATGTATCCTTAGGAAAAGGCTTTGTGAATATATCTAATATCTGCTCCTTTGTACTTATGTACTCAAGTCTAACTTCTTTCTCAACAACTTTCTCTCTTACAACATGATACTTAATCTCTATATGCTTTGTCTTAGAATTTAATACAAGATTCTTAGACATACTAACTGTGTTGGTGTTGTCACAATGTATGACAACATGCTCAACAAATTTTATTCCAATATCCTTCAGCATTTTTTTCATCCAAATTATCTGGTTACAATTGTTTGCTACTGCTACATATTCTACTTCTATTGTGCTTTGTGAGATACAATTCTACTTCTTGCTTAGCCAAGAAACCAATATTCCTCCAAGGAAAAATGCTCCACCACTGGTGCTTTTCTTATCATCAACATTGCCTCCCCAATCAGCATCTGTATATGCACATAGGGTAAAATCATCAGATTTTTCATACCATAGTCCATAGTCCATTGTGCCTCTTAAATATCTCAGTATCCTCTTTACTACTGCATAATGTGATTCTCTAGGTTCAACTTGAAATCTTGCTACAATTCCATCTGAATATGCTATATCAGGTCTTGTTTGAGTCAAATACTGCAATCCTCCAATCATAGATCTATATTTCTTCTATTCTACTACAGGATAGCTATCTGTGCTAGATAGATTATGTCGAATCACCATGGGTGTTTCAACTGGTTTACAATTCACCATTCTAAATCTTTTCAACAAGTCATTCAAGTATTTTGTCTGACTTACAAAGATACCATCATTGTTTTGTGTTATCTATAATCCCAAAAAGTATTTCATTTCACCATACTCATTTCAAATTCAATCTTCATTTCATCAGCAAATTTGTCACTAGCTTCATCTTCTCCTCCAAAGATAATGTCATCAACAAAAATAACTATAACTAACAAACCATTTTCAATTTATTTTGTGTACAGATTGCTATCGGTTGTTCCTTTAGTAAATCCCAATTTAATCAAATACTTATCCAGTCTTGCATCAAGTTCTAGGTGCTTGTTTAAGTCCATATAAAGCTTTCTTCAATTTACATACCATGTCTCCTTCTTGAGTTAAAGGAAAACCTTCAGGCTGCTCAATGTAGACTTCTTCTTCCAATTCTCCATTCAAAAATGTTGACTTCACATCCATCTGATATACTTTGAATTTCTTGTAAGCTGCATATTCCAAAAACATTTTTACTACTTCAATTCTTGCAACAAGTGCAAAGGTTTCTTCATAGTCAAATCCTTCTTTTTGTGAGTAACCCTTACATACCAATCTTTCTTTGTTTCTTACTACTTCTCCTTGTTCATTCATCTTATTTCTAAATACCCATTTAGTTCCAATAACATTCTTGTCTTTAGGTCTAGGGACCAATTCCCATGTCTTGTTCTTTTCAATTTGATCTAGTTCTTCTTTCATAGCATTAGTCCAACTTTCATCTTCACAAGCTTCATTAGTAGTCTTAGGTTTAATTTGAGAAATCAAACATAACTATTCTTGTGCCTTATTTCGAGTTAGAACTCCTCTTTTGATGCTCCCAATAATTTGTCCAATAGGATGATTTCTTAACAAACTCTTGCTAGGTGTCACTGTCTCAAATCTCTCTTTAGATGTAGGTTCTTCAATAACTTCACTGTGGATTTCATTCAACAAATCACTTTTAGTTTCATAAAATAATTTAGTAGATCCAGTGTTAGGTTTAGGATGAGCTTCTTCATCTGATTCATAATCAAGCATTCTTTCCTAAATTTTGAACTTTTCATCAACTTTAACATTTGCGTTTTCAACAATAGTCTTAGTTCTTTTATTGAAACATCTATAAGCTTTGTTTTTCAAAGAATATCCAAGAAATATACCTTCATCACTTCTAGGATCAAACTTTCCAATATCATCATCTCTCTTTATATAACATTTGCTTCCAAAAATTCTAAAATACTTAACTGAGGGTGCATGTCCAAACCATAATTCATAAGGTGTTTTGTCTATGTCTACTCTGATTTGTATTATATTCATTGTATACACTTTTGTGTTCATACTTCTCTCTAGAATATCTTCACCAAATCATTCTCAAACAACATAGCTCGTTCAGGTACTGATCTATTACTTCTTTCTACAATACCATTTTGTTCAGGTGTTCTAAGGGCTGAATATTGTCTCTTAATGCCATTTTTTTCACAAAAGGTGTTAAACTCTCTAGAAGTAAATTCTCCACCTCTATCAGATCTCAAACATTTAATCTTCATTCTAGATTCATTCTCAACTTTATTCTTAACAATCTTAAACTTATCAAATGCTTCAAATTTTTCTTTAAGAAATGCAATCCTCATCATTCTTGTAAAATCATCAACAAGAATCATAAAATACCTTTCTCCATAGAATCCTCTAGTCCTGGTAGGACCACTCAAATCTGTATGAACAATCTCCAACTTCTCTGTAGATGTAAACTTCTTACTGGGAAAATAACTTCTCTTCTGTTTAGCCATTACACATTCTTTGCAAATCATGTTAGTAGACTTCATAATTTTAGGTAAATCTCTTACTTCAAATGTAGTACTTACTTTCACAATGTTATCAAAGTTTATATGATAAAACCTTCTATGCCATAACCAACTGTCATCAATCTTAGTAATCAAACATGTCATCTCAGTAGGATTTAACTAAAATACATTACCTCTGGTTCTAGATCCAGTTCCAATCAAATTTCCATCTTTATCCTTTATCACACAAGTTTTCTCAGTAAACCAAACTTGATATCCCTTATCAACTAACTGTCCAACACTCAAAAGATTATGTTTCAATTCGTCCACAAAATAAACATCATCACTATAAGTCTTTCCATCAAGAGTAATAGATCTTATACCTTTAATCAAACAACGTGCATTGTTTCCAACTCTAACAACTCCTCCATCATATTCATTCAGCTTTATGAACTTTTTCATGTCTCAAGTCATATGATGTGAACGACCACTGTCTATAATCCAATCAGCTTTCTTTTCAACTTGAGAAACTAAGGCTTTTTCTTCCTTAACATCAGTTTCAGGATTCTCTTCTTTAATTGCTACAAATCCTATGTCATCATTATTCTCAGTATCACTTTCACTTAAAGTTCTTTCTATACTAGCTTCAAGATCTTCACCATTAGCATAATAACATTCCTTAGATCTTCTAGGTTTGAAATTGTTTCTATACTTTTTAACTCTCTTAGGACATTTAGATGCAAAATGACCATATTCTTGACAAGTCCAACATTTAAATATTTTCTTACCATCTAATTCTCTTTTCACAAGCAAGGCAATACCTTATTCAATCTTCTTGTCTTCTTCATTTCTAGATCTGTTGCTGCCAGCATAATCTCCGCTCACACTGATGCTTCTTGACAAAGTAGGGTGAGCACTAAGAGCACTGAATGTTGTCTCCATTCTAGGTAAGTCTCCTGGTAATCTCAGGGTCATTTATGTTGCTTCCAATCTTCTAAGAAGAGTCTCTCTTGTAAAGTTTGTTGTACAAGGTATGACTTGTTCAATCATCTGTGTTGTCTGCTTAAATACAGGAGTCAATGTCCTCAAAATTTTCCATATCACTTCATTCTCTATCTTTGTTCCTCCACAATATTTTATACCTGTAATAATTTCTGACATTCTACCAATATAACTTCTAATAGATTCATCTTCCAACATTCTTATATCTTCAAATGCACATATCTAATTATGCAATCTAACTCTTTTTGCATGTTCATCACCTTCAAAAGTAGAGTGTAAAGCATTCCAAATTTCATGAGATTTTTTCAAATATTTTACCTGACTATAGTCATTCTCTAGAAGGGCTGTCAAAAGTGCTTCTATTGCAAGTATGTTACACATGAATAGATCTCTCAACCGCAGTAAATGTTTCAAGATTGTCCTCTTCAATGATAGTCTTATCATTCTTTGTAATCAACCAATAACCTGGTCCTAAACACAGTAGGTGTGTCTTCATCTTTTCTTTCTAGCTGTCAAAATTTACTCCATCAAACTTAGGGCTTTCTTTCCTGAAATTTGCCATGGATCTCCTTAAGCTATTAAACTTCTTTTTCAAGGACCTGTCGCTCTGATACCAATTATTAGAAAGTAAAGTCCACCAAGATAACTGAGGGGGGGGGGGGGTGAATCAGCTATTAGATAATTATAACTTTTATCATCTTCAATAGTATTAAACCATATAAGCAATATAATTACCAACCATAGAAAGATATTCATACACAATAACACAATGACACAAGATATGTTGAATAGGGAACCTCTTGATCAAAGAGTAAACCCCGGTGGGAATGATGCCCACAACAGATGCACTAATATGAATATTCCTTGTGAAAGGATGGACTCTATTAGGAGTCTTATGAAATATATTTAGTACATATGAATCCATGTTAGGAGATTTTGAATCCCTATTAAAAGATTCTAACCCAGTTAAGAGTTATGGAAGACAGAAGGACCCACTGCCCAAACAGCTTCAGGGTAAGATCACTAAACACACTATCCAAATAATATTTGCATTACTCAATAGAATAATATGTTACCTCTTCTCTGACTATGCCAAACCACACTCACTGTTACATCAGATCTCAATTTCAGATCTATGTACCTCACATGTCTTCCTTCACAAATTCAATTTCATACTTAGCTCTTTTCTTCACTTCATGCATACAACATCACACATAACTGCTACTACCATATCACAACTAAACACTACAATAAGTAAATACATTTCTTCCTTTATACCACACTCAAATAATTACAAATGAGTCAGCATACAATTACAATATAAAAGTTTCCACACGCTACACCAAAATTACATAAAACTGTCAGCTTCCAAATACAATAAATCTTCACTCGTGAGACCTCAAAGTTTGTGATGTCATCCACATCACTATCAATGTGTCTTCAACTTCTCTTTAACTGCACAAAACCAGATTCCATCCCGATTAGGAGATATCATCTGACTTCCACAAACTGCTACTTAGGAACACTGCCTGAATACTGCTTCCACCAAAATGCTCATAATTTTTATGAATAAATGAATTAATATCTATGCTCTTAACCATAGACATATAACATATCAAAGAGTATAACCTCAACATCACATAGCTCCAACTGCAATAACCCACATGCGCTAATCCAAACTCTGTCTGCTTCTTTGCAAGTCTTCGATAAATCACTGTGTTGACATCAATGACAAGCATAGTCATGAATGTAATAACAAGTGCTACAGAATGGCTGCCAAACATTTAACATTCATTCCTAATAGTATTTTTTGCAATGAAAGATGATTCAGAAGAGGAGGAAAGGTATGTAGAAACAACCATTATTTCTAAAGTGAGTAAGAATGATACTTGGATCATTGATAGTGGTTGTACACATCACATGACTGGTGATGAAGATAAGTTTGATCATCTTGAGCATTATAATGGAGGATCAATGAAAATGGGAAATGATACACCTTGTTAGGTGAAAGGAAAAGGGTCTATCTTATTAAATGATATAATTAGATGTGATAATGCATACTAGGTAAAAGGACTTAACTACAATTTGTTGAGTGTAGCACAACTGAATAACTCAGGTCACTGAGTTGCATTTGAAAGTAAGAAGGTGAAAATCTATGATGAAATGGAAAGCTTGTCGATACTAGAGGACAATTAAAAGGTAATTTATTCTATCTTGACAATGGTGAAACTTCTTGTTTACTAGTGAAGAATGAAGATGTGTGGTTATGGAATAAGAGGCTATGTCATGTAAACTTTGATAACATGATGAAGATTAGTAGAAAGAGAAAAGTTAGAGGATTATTGAGTCTAACCCAACTTAATTATGTTGTGTGCCATCAATGTCAAAAAGGAAAGATGACCAAATCTAGTTTTAAAAGTAAAAACTATTCATCTAAAGGTATTTTGGAGTTGGTACAAATTGACTTATGTGGTCCTATGAGAACTCAAAGCTACTATGGTGACAAATATTTTATTTTATTTGTTGATGACTACTCTAAGATGATGATAGTCATGTTCTTAAAAGAAAAATCTGAGGTATTCAAATTATTTAAATGGTATAAGGCTAAAGTTGAAAAAGAAACTGGGAAAGAATTGAAATGCTTAAGGTTTGATAGAGGAGGTGAGTTTATTTTTGATGAATTCACTAATTTTTGTAATGAGCATGGAATCAAAAGATGGGTTTCTACACCTAGAACACCACAGCAGAATGTGATTGTTGAAAAGAGGAACCGATCTATTGTTGATTATGCCAAAACATTGATGATTCAAAAAAATGTTGCACAAATATACTGGAGAGAGGCAATTAGCACTGCAGTATACACCCTGAACCAAGTTCAACTAAAGAAAGACACGAACAAGACACCTTATGAGTTATGGTTTGGATATACACCGAATGTAAGTTATTTCAGAATCTTTGATAGTAGGTGTTATATTCTAAAAGATTATAGGAATGGTAAATTTGACTCTAAAGGTGATGAAGGAATATTTTTAGGATATTCTACTAAGAGTAAAGCTTATAAATGTTTGAACAGGGCTACTAATAAAATGATAGAAAGTGCTAATGTAAAATTTGATGAGTTTGCTAAAAATAATGATGAAGAAAGCATGAAGGAACCAGAAGACTATGGTAAGTTTACATATGTTGAAGATCTAGGTTATCTACCGAAGCCACACGCTGAGTCTACCAAGCTGTTAGGAATGGGAACACTAAGAGTGGGGGGTGAATCAGTGTTCTATATATTATTACTTTTTCTGATATCTTGAAACTTAATTTAATTTCTTAAGTATTGAAATGAATATCAAGGAAAGTAAGATAAACAACCATAACACATAACACCAAATATGATTACGGAGAAACCCAAATAGGTAAAAACCCTAGTGGGAATTGACACCCACTAAGAACTGCACTAGAGTATTATGATCCCTATTAAAAGATCTTACAACCCTATTAGGAGTTGATCATTACAATGCAATAAGTACAATGACCTAGTCAAGGGTCAGACCCTGTTAGGAGTCTTTTACAATAATCCTGCTAGGGGTGGTGGCTCACTACCAGAGCTCACTCCTTAATGAGAAGGTTATAACCTCCTGGATATCAGATACACACTATATCTGCCAATGTTGAACTGCTACTTTGACATTGTGTGTCTAATCAGTTCCTTTTGTGTGCTGATGCTTTAACCTCTTGTAAAGCTCTACAACATTCTAACTACTCTTCACATAATTTTTCTCTACTTCTATCAACTCTATATTTCATCCATCCTAAATACAAAGGTGCATGTCTTATTTATATGTGCAAACAAAACTATTCACTAGGTCAACCTTCAACCTATTACATACAACACTTCCAAATGAATTGGATCAAGTGTGTTTACATACAATAATATTAACATTTCTATAACCTAAATACAATAGGTGCATAGCCTTTACAAAACAATATTATATGCGCTAACCAAATTGCTAACAGTCAACTGCATACTCTGTTCTGCTCTGCCGCTCAATGTTTGTTTCACTTCAACTCGTTGTATCTTCATCATACTGACTCATCTAATCATGCACTCTTAACCATAGCTTGTTAACATAACCAAAAGCTTATCTTCCAAGGTGCATACCCAAACTTGGTCATATGCATGTGTGTTGATACTTTGATCAACTGGTGCTTCACTGACT
Source organism: Chamaecyparis obtusa (assembly GCA_027943335.1). Lineage (NCBI taxonomy): Eukaryota > Viridiplantae > Streptophyta > Pinopsida > Cupressales > Cupressaceae > Chamaecyparis > Chamaecyparis obtusa. Next base: position 327,013 of record BSBK01003892.1, read on the forward strand.
GTCCAGTCTTCCATACTTAACCATTTATCTGATCTTCTAAGTTATGCGCTGACTCCAAAACTTCATATGACTTTGTTTCCATAATGACAACACTAAATCATAGTCATATACAATAGTATAGTCAACTTTCCAACAAGCATCAGGAAAATGCTACTGAGAATCAACAAATGCAAACCGAGAATCAGGAAGAAGCTACCAAGCAGGAAAATGAACCTGAACCGAATGATGAGAAAAGAAGAGAAGAAGTGCTAGCAAGATTTTTTAGAAGACACCATCTGTAGAATCAAATCATTGGAGATAAGCAAGTTGACATGATGACCCGAAGTAAGTTAAGACATAACACATGCTTAGTTTGTGAGTTTGAACCTAAGAATGTTAGGGATGCACTTGAAAATGAGGAATGGATCAAGGCTATGAATGAGGAAATTGAACATATTGAGAATAATAAGACATGGACATTAGTACCCAGACTGAAAGATAAAAATTTAATTGGTACTAAGTGGATTTTTAGGAACGAGTTAAATGAAAATGGTGAGGTCACTAGGAATAAGGCAAGACTTGTATGTAATGGATATGCACAAGAAGAAGGTATTGATTATGGTGAAACCTTTGCAACTATTGCTAGACTTGAAGGAGTTTGTATACTACTTGCATATGATGCACATAAGGGATTCAAAGTATATCAAATGGATCTAAAATCATCTTTTCTGAATGGAATTCTTGAGGAGGAGGTCTACATAGAACAACCAGAAGGTTTTGTTGATCCAAATCAAAAGAACATGGTATGTAGACTACACAAAGCTTTGTATGGACTAAAGCAAGCATCGAGGACATGGTATGAAAGACTACATGCTTATCTTATCAATATTAGCTTTGTAAGAACTAGTGAAAACAATAATTTGTATATGAAAGGAGAATATGATGACAATATTTTGATTGCTGAAATATTTGTTGATGATATAATATTTGGTGGACATGATCTTATTTGCAAATCTTTTGCTAATGAAATGAGAAAGGAATTTGAGATGTCAATATTTGGATAGATTAAATTCTTTCTAGGTTTTTAGATTATACAACAGAATGATGGGATTTTCATCACTCAATCAAAATACATTAAAGAAGTGTTAAAAACTTTTGGCATGCAAGATGAAAAATTGGTAGGAACACTGATGGTAACTGGATGTAAGTTGACAAAGGATGATGAATCTATAGAAGTAAATCATACACTATACAGATCTATGATTGGAAAACTGATGTATGTGGTACATAGTAGGCCTGATATTGCACATGCAGTTGGGATTGTGGCAACATTTTTTACCAATCCTAAAGATTCACATATGGTTGCAGTTAAAATAATTTTGAGATACTTGAAGAAGACAAAAGATTATAGTTTATGGTACACAATGGAAGGAAAATTTAAACTCTGAGTTTATACTAATGCAGATTGGGCTGGAAATATTGATGACCGAAAGAGCACAACCGGTGGAGCATTCTTTTTAGGAGAAAGTCTTGTGACTTGGATAAGCAAGAAACAAGCATGCATTTCTCAGTCTACTACTGAAGCAGAGTATGTTCCTGCTACTACAAATTGTTCAAATATTGCTTGGATTAAACAAGTGTTGGAAGGAATGAATGAGGCAATCATTGACCTGGTGATTATATATTGTGACAACATTAGTGCTATAAATATTTCCAAAAATCCTATGATGCATTAAAAAAAAAAGCATATATCTATTAAGTATCACTACTTAAGGAACAAGTCAAGAGAAGCAGGTGAAACTAGAATTTGTAACATCTAAAGAACAACTTGTTGATATTTTTACCAAACCCTTACTGAAGGACACATTTGAATATTTGAGGACTAGACTAGGGGTTCGTCCCCTATCTATCAGTCACTAAGGTGATTAGGAGGTTGCATCAACCTATACTTTATCATAAGATCATTCATGTTGATGCACATAGCTCACACTTTAGTTTTTCTAAGGTTGTGAAAGATTGTAGAAGATGGAACATGAATTTGTTTATCAGTACATGAAGGTACTAGATTTGGACCGAACAACAGAATTACTTGGTTGCTAAAGAGCTATTTATTTTCTTTGGCATTGTTGCCAAAGGGAGAGAGACTAAATATGAAAAATTAGTTAGTGAGAAAATAAAAATAGGGAGAGAGATTGCAAGAGGGAGAGAGATTGCATATTGGAATATCTGTTGCTAAGAACAAAAGAATCTAAGAACTGAAAAGATTAAATCCGCAGGGAGAGTCTGCATGAAATGCTATTTTATTTTGTAGTGATTAAACATATTAAATATCAAGCTAGGGATAGCTTACCAAGATACATCATTTACTTACATAGTTGTAGAATACATGTGTTAGAAATGGGAACACTGAGAGGGGGGGGGTGAATCAATGTTCACTGTGTTTATCTTTTTACTTAATCTTTAAACTAAACTTAAATGCTTAAGTACTAAAATGAACATCCACATAAACATGAAACATGAAATCAACACATAACACCAATATGGTTACGGGGAAACCCAAATAGATAAAAACCCTGGTAGGAATTGACACCCACTAATATTTTGTACTAGTGTTTAGCGATCCTTGTTAGAAGATCCTTAACCCTGTTAGGAGTTGCTTTACAATGTATTAAGTATAGTAGACCTTGTTAAGGGTCAGACCCTATTAGGAGTCTTTTACAACTGTCTTTGTTAGGGGAGTGGATGCACTACCCTAGAGCTCACTACTCAAGTGGTGAAGGCTGCAACCTTCTGATCTCAGATACACACTATATATGTTGGATGAATTGTCGCTATGACACTGCTTGTTAGATTAGTTCTTTTGATGCGTTGATGCTTTGACCCCTTGCAAAGCTCTAATATATTTTATAGTCTCTTTGCACACTTCTACTCTACTTACTACAACTCTATATCAACTTCCATGCTAATTACAATGGGTGCATCTCATATTTATATGCACATACAAAATAAACAACTAGGTTGGCCCTTAAACTATTACATGCAATGCTTCCAAATGAATTGGCTCAAGCGTGTTTACAAATAAACATATATACATGTCGGAAACCTAATTACAATAGGTGCATAGCCTTTACATTAATAGAATATAACCGCAACTCAAAATGATAACAGTCAGCTGCTTACTCTATTCTTCACTGGCACTCACTAGCTGTGTAACTTCATCTGTCTGTATCTTCCTCATACTTGCATATCTGATCATGTGCTCATAGACTAAGCATGAATATAGTCTAACCAACTTAACTTCTAGGGTGCACACCTAACTCAGTCGTACGTACGTACGCTGATGCTCTGAGCTTCAAGAAATCTATACACTGTCCAGTCTTCAACACTTAACCAATTTCTAATCTTTACATCAAGTACACTCACTCTAAACTTCTATGTGACTTTGTTGCCATAGTGACAACACTATATTAAGCCATATACACCAGTATAGCCAACTTGCCAACAATCTCCCCTTTGTCATTGATGGAAACAAATGAATATGGCCAAGTTGCTAACTATCCTTAATACAAAAAACTTTTTTCTCCCTATACATATCTTTTATCCATATTCTATACATGTACACACTAAATAGTGCACTTATCTAAGTCATTACTTCCAAGGGAATCCATGAATGGGAAACCTTGAGAAAGCGACCTAGAGCTCCCTAGGCATGGAGTCACAAGGATGTTGATGGTGCTCTCAGCTAGAGCTATTGAAGCATGCGACCTTGCTAGTAAACCACACAATGGGAGATTCAAAGAGACAAGGGCAAGAATGTCAATATCTTCAAGAATCAACAATGAAAATGCAATGCAACTATGCTAAGAATAAAGATGCAATCTAAGCTATGAAAGGAAAGTATTACAAACCCTTGCTAATTAATCTATGTGAGCTAATCTAGAGCATAAAATAAACTAAGCTAGATGCCATGAAAGCTATGATGCAATAAAGAAACTAGAATGCAAGAATGATCTCAAAAAGCTCCAAAGTCTCCAAGAAATCCTACAGCATAAGATTAGCATAAAAAGTTGGGATCCTAGAATGAGAAAAGAGCTCTCCTTTTAAAGGAATTGAAAAGGAATGGACCATGGAGATTAAGAGGCAAAAGATTTAATCAAGGGTGGAGCTTAAAAGAGGAGCAATCCATGTGTACAAATATCCTCCAATGAGAAAATAAGAGTTGACTTTTGTGTCCATATGAGACAAAAAGGCTTTTTCTTCTTTTTATAAAATAAGAATAATGCTTTATTTGTGCAACTTAGGATAAGAGGAAAAGTGGGGCTTTTTATTTAATAAAAGGGGAGGGAATTCCTTTTAAATAAATAAAAACTTTAGGATAAAATGTTTAGCCCATAGAAAATAATTGAATAAATGATAAAACCAGGATTCGATCAAGGAAATTGATATTTGAAAAATGTTGATTTTTTAAAATACTGATTCAGAGATTTGATAAATTACTGAATGGGGGCCCAAAATCTAGGTGACCATTTTAGGGTGCATATATTTGCCCCTCTTTGACTAATGTGAGATCGATTTGGGATCACATGTGGTCAAAAAATGGAATTGGAATGTGAGATCGATTTGGGATCACAAAACAACCCAAATGTGTGTTCGACAGATGGGAACACATCAGGACAAGCATAAGCATAAGCTGACAAAGATAAGCTGAAAGACAAGACCAACACACCTGTGAATAGGAGATCGTCAAGTCTCAAATAAGAGATAAGAATCTCAAGCAAGGTTGATTGATAAAGCTAAATCAAAGATTGAAGCTGATAGGTACTGCCCCCTCAGAATCAAAATCAAAATCAAAATCAGGTAGAGGAGAACAGCAAATTGATAAACTTGATCAAGTCACTAGAAATCACAATCGAAGGTGAAGGACAATAGGATAACCATGAAGTAGGAAAGACATGCCCCAGTTTGACTAGGTTTGACTGAGAAAGATATAGGATAAAAATGAAGTCAAACCTCAGAGAGATGGATCAAATGAAAATGAATGAAAGACTAGAAGGTTGAAAGAGATGGGAAATGAAGAAATGAAGAGGCCCCAGCGATGATCAAAGTATCAGGCCTCAAATGGTCAGCCAACTGTGCAGAAGAAGGGGAAAGGTTTGAAATGTGATTTTGACTATCAAGATGAATGCGTATTTTGATTTCAATCCTGAAAATGGATCTAGGATGTCAAAATTAGCTAGGGGTGCAATTTTCATGAAATTTTGAAATGTTTTGAAAATTGGTCAAAAAGTCAAAATGCTATATAAAAGGGGGTAAAAAGGTCATTTTCAAAATCATTTTTCTTTTAGTGATTTGAGAATTTCAAGAGCTTAGAGAGAGAAAATGGCCCAGCAAGCAGCGATTCTAGTTCATAGGCATCGATTCAAGCGCGCCCGGTTGCACAACCGACCTCCGCAGTATGGTGCCCCGGCATGTTTTAAGAAAAACACACCTTGTCGGTCATTTATGAGCATTTATGTCAATTTAAAACATGCTTTTAATGTTTTTTAAAAATTTCAAATTTTAGCCGTGCGAAATATCATACGATAGGTTTGAAGTATCGCACCCTTTGAGAATTTTTGTCGTGCAATACTTCGTGGGTCAAAATAGTATCACACCGATGTTTGATCCAGTATCATATGATACCGAATGAAACATTATGTGATACTATGCAAAATATCACATGCAAATATTCTATCACACTGGTACTAAAGAAAATATCGCACGATATTTTATCAAAAAATAGTGTCGCACAGTGTAGAAAAAAATGACATGTTTTAATGTTTTTGAGCAAAATGACATGGGTCTAGACAATGTTTGCTTTTAAAATGTTTTGTACTGATTTTATACATCCATCATGATATGTTCTGACATCTGGTTTGGGTTAATGGCTTGCAGGAGCACTTTCCAGTGTTGCTCATTAGAGCGCCGAGAGTGACCAGGTTACGATGCGTCTAAGATCTTGATGATCCTGGATGGGTAGACTTGGGCGAGATGGGTTTTGGTTACTTGTTGTAGATGCCCCACATTCAGGCTAATCATGGTCTACTGACAGCATTGGCTGAGAGGTGGCACAATGAGCATAACACCTTTCACTTGCCCATTGGAGAGGCTACTATTAGCTTGGAGGATGTCTATCGGATCCTTTGAGATCCTAGCCACAGAGATCCTGTGAGTATAATCATGTTTATAGATGGTTATAGATTTAAAGTTTCCATAAGATAGAAACTGACATGATTGTTTATTGGCATAGGTATACTATGATTAGGATCTGACTGAGGGACGACAGATCATGCAAGACATGTTCTAGGATGTCACCTTCATTAACAGGCATCTGAGCTGGGATAGGCTCATGGGGGAGTACAACAGGAACTTCCCAGTGCCATGCATAGTATGCTCCATAGTGGCTTAGGCTCTCATCACAGATAGGAGCCAGAGAGGGTTCCCACTAGGCTGGGGTCGGTTGGTTGCGGATCTGATAGTGCACCCACAGTGGATGGCATGGGGCCCAGCCATCCTAGCAGATATGTACCATGAGCTCCATGAGATCATATATCAGGAGAGTAGGACATGGGTGTGTGATGTTGTCTTAGCATAGGTTTGGGCATGGGAGCACATCATTGTTGTGCGCCCACATGTGCAGTCGAGGGAGCGAAGATGCCCCTATATATATAGATATACAGGTTTCATCAGTTAGCCACATAGTAGGGACGTGACCTACTACCGCAGGTTATTGGATGAGCTCACCTCATTTCAGTGGAGACCATACAAGGCATGTGAGTAGTGGGGTGATCAAGAGCATGAGTTAGGGTACATGTTATGCACTCGGCCACTAGTAGGTCGGCACTCTGATATAGTGGAGTGCTTTGTGATCACCCGGGTCTAGAGACAGTTCAGATGGTAGTAGAGGGTGCCTACTGAGACCACCACCTATGCTTAGGTTAGAGATGAGGAGGGATAGGGATGGTTGTCGATGATGGACTACCAGCAAACAGTACAAGACACTATGACTATCTGCAAGGAGCCATGGGACTCTCTCCCAAACATGGCAGATGCAGGGGTGGATGCAGCGTACAAGGCAGAGCACAGGAGATAGCCCTTCGCCAGATTTACTGTAGCTGATGCACAACTAGATGCATAGGGAGATGATGGAGATGGAGATGGAGGGGATGGAGGAGGTGGAGGGAGAGGAGAGAGGGGACAGAGCTCTAGATCGGGTGGCCATAAATGGTCATGGAGATAGGGTTATGTGGATGAGGGGGATGACACGGCGAGGTCATCTTGCCACCAGGTGGATGTTGGGCAGGATCAACCTGCAGGGGGAGAGGATCTTAGAGTGAGGATCTAGGTGCTAGAGACAAAGATGCAAAAACTACAGATCACTATAGCCATGAGAGACCAGCATCTGACTGATCTAAGAGCCAAGATAGAGCAGTAGGAGAGGGTAGCACAGGCCGATGTAGCAGAGATCCAGTGAGAGGTAGCACAAGCTACATATTATCATGGACTCTACATATAGGTTGTATCTGAGGGCCAGAGAGTGCCACTCTACTCTGAGAGGGTTGGGAGATTAGATATGGTACTTGACAAGGTAGCAGCTCCATCGCCACCGCCACCACCTCCACATGATGGTGCTAGTTAGACCTAGGCTAGGATAGATAGATGTATAGAGACATACCCTGGGACATTATCCAGATTTTGGATCCCACATTGTATTTTGTATCATGACATTTATCATATATATATGAGATTTACTGGATGTTCGATATATCTTGTGTACTTGTCCCACTTGTGATGGATGTTTTAGTTTTTATATTGTCTTGTCATATTGCTCAAAATGTATGATATATATGCTCATGTATAATCTCTCTCATAGATGTATGTTTAATTCTCATGTTATGATATAGACTCATGTTTTTGAAAATGATCTTTTTAGGATATAGACATGATGATAAGATTAACCCCACGGTGGGCACCAAAAATGTACACACTAAATAGTGCACTTCTCTAAGTCATTACTTCCAAAGGAATCCATGAATGGGAAACCTTGAGAAAGCGACCTAGAGCTCCCTAGGCATGGAGTCACAAGGATGTTGATGGTGCTCTCAGCTAGAGCTATTGAAGCATGTAACCTTGCTAGTAAACCACGCAATGGGAGATTCAAAGAGACAAGGGAAAGAATGTCAATATCTTCAAGAATCAACAATGAAAATGCAATGCAATGCAACTATGCTAAGAATGAAGATGCAAGCTAAGCTATGAAAGGAAAGTATTACAAACCCTTGCTAATTAATCTATGTGAGCTAATCTAGAGCATAAAATAAACTAAGCTAGATGTCATGAAAGCTATGATGCAATAAAGAAACTAGAATGCAAGAATTATCTCAAAAAGCTCCAAAGTCTCCAAGAAATCCTACAGCATAAGATTAGCATAAAAAGTTGGGATCCTAGAATGAGAAAAGAGCTCTCATTTTAAAGGAATTGAAAAGGAATGGACCATGGAGATTAAGAGGCAAAAGATTTAATCAAGGGTGGAGCTTGAAAGAGGAGCAATCCATGTGCACAAATATCCTCCAATGAGAAAATAAGAGTTGACTTTTGTGTCCATATGAGACAAAAAGGCCTTTTCTTCTTTTTATAAAATAATAATAATGTTTTATTTGTGCAACTTAGGATAAGAGGAAAAGTGGGGCTTTTTATTTAATAAAAGGGGAGGGAATTCTTTTTAAATAAATAAAGACTTTAGGATAAAATGTTTAGCCCATAGAAAATAATTGAATAAATGATAAAACTAGGATTTGATCAAGGAAATTGATATTTGAAAACTGTTGATTTTTTAAAATACTAATTCAGGGATTTGATAAATTGCTGAATGGGGGCCCAAAGTCTAGGTGACCATTTTAGGGTGCATACAATACATAATCCCCCTTTGACATTAATGAAAAAGGTGTGTCAAAAAGTTGAACTACAAAAACTTACTGTGATAGTACATCTAGATATGCAATCTGCAAATTTTGGATCTCCTTCTTCCAAAATGTGATCAGAGAATTCACAATTTGTAGATGGGCGCATAAAGCATATTGAAGCTTCTCCATCTTCTCTAGATCAATGGTAGGAACTTGATCATATGTCACCATAGTGGCATTGATCTCCTTGATATTCTGATTTAGTGCATCTAATGAGGGTACAAGAGCATTCCTTAGCTAAGTTTGCCTAGCCCTTATCTTGGTCATCTCTTTTTCTACTTTCTCAATTTTATCAATCTATCCTTGGTAGACATTGTTGCACATGTTCACATCAATAGATGGATCTTCCACTGATTTCTTGATGCTATCTATCATAGCTTTAGCCTCTTGAATATTCTTGTATAGATCACCAGTTAACTTGTCTTGGTTCATGCATTCAGCAATGATCTTTCTTCCCTTTGCTACAAATTCCTTCAGGGATGCTTAACCATCCTTTAGTGAGCTTAGGTCAAGTACATAGTTGTTGACCAATTCATTGACCCTTTTCTTCATGTATTTCTCCTCTGCAACTAAGGATGTAGATTCTTCCAGGCTAGTGAAGTTTCCCTTGAATTGTGAAATCATTGAACTAACATCATCAACTGAGTGTACTTTGGACACTTTCTTGTCTACAGGTAACAAGCTGTTTAGAATGTTGACTGATTCTACAAGGAGGGGATTCCTCATCACTTATTTTTCCTTGGCCTTCTCCATAGCTAGGACGCTCAACTTAATCAAATCTTCTTCTCCCCATGAGTCCAAAGTAGTTGTGTGATGCAGGAGCATCTCAGGTCCTTGGCAATCCTGTGTCACCAAAAAGAATTTAGAGTTTTGTCTATGTTGCTTGGTTTCTGCTTTGATCGAGTTGGTTGGTAGTTGGTTAGTTTCCTTTGGTTACCAAGTGTAGTCAGTTATCTCCTCGGTGGTCAGTTATTTCACTAGCACTCAGCGTTGTTTGTCTGCTACTTGGTTATCTTGCTTACCGACAAGTCTAGTTTTGTTTCTTGTTGTGGCCAACTTGTGCATTTATATTGGATTATGGAATTAATGCTGAAATCCATCATTGAGAAGTGTGTGGTCCCAGATTTGACTGTTACTTCCATTATTATGGATCTAAATGCTGACTTAGCTCAGTAGCTTCTTGTATAAATGTAGATGTTTGGTTGTAGTCTAGGAGTCAGTTTAGATAGAAGATAGTAGACATTAGAATTATGATTAGTAGAAAATTTGACTTGCTATGGAAAATATCTCCTACTTATCAATTGATGAGCTTAAGGGGATTTCTAATGAATGGTTCATAAGGCACAACACTTGGTGAAGGTTTTGCAAATGAGGATGCAAGTAGAGTGGGTTTAACCATGGAGGAAACTCTGTAGTTAAGCGTGCTCAAGCTGGAGTAGTACTAGGATGGGCGACCTCCCAAGAAGTCTCGGTGCTTCACCTCTATGAGCATCACCTAGATCCAATGAGTGCTAAGTGTTCCATTTCATTCTCATGAGAGATGGGTTCGGTGAGCCACTACTCATGAATCATGGGTCAATGAGTTTGACTCAAAAAAACTACATAGTTAAATCCTGATAGCAATATCACAATTGTGATTTGTGACAGATCCTCGCATGTTTGAGGACTTCTATGATTCATTGTAATATTAGGCCCTAACTGGGAAGGCCTTACAGCCTGACATGTATGATTCAAATTAATGATAAATATATGACAGATCTAGCATTCTCTCTCTCACTCTTGTTGTTTGTTGCTTCCACATGTGTGTTGTAGGCTTGGATCATTAGGGTGCACCATCCTTGGTGCCTCTTGACCCCTGTCTTGTGTCAGGTGGTATCAAAGCAAGGTGAGATCTTGACCTAGGTTTGTGGATCTAGGTTTGCAGGTTCCTCTTGAAGCCCTAGTTGATTGTTGTGGGGTAGCAGATTGTGATGTGACCTGCAATTGTAGAGGGTTGTCAAGATGGTTCGTGGGAGGTGAGATGCAGATCCAAGATTGGAAGATATGCTAAGATAGATTACTGCTAGATTAGAAGCAGTGGAAACAACCCAAAGAAGAGGCAAACATCTTGAAGATGTTAGTGATGATGAAATTGAGGAAGAACAGGTGAATGCAGAACCTACTCCTATTATGGATCAAGGTGAAGAAAGATTTTTGAAGGCTTTGAAAAGTCTGAAGTCAACACCACATTTCAATCCTCTTGAGTATAGTGGAAAGCTAGATTCTGATGAATTGGTGGACTGGATCAGCGAGATGGAAAAGTATTTTAAGTATGAAAACATTCTTGAGGATAAGAAGGTGAAGATTGCAAGCACAAAGTTGAAAATTCATGCATCCTTCTGGTGGGAACATCTGCAGATGGATAGAAAAAGGAAAGGTAAAGACAAAATCAAGGTATGGAGTAAAATGGTCAATAAATTGAAAGGAAACTTCTTACCCTATGATTATCAGATTAACCTAGTTCGGTGAATGCAAAGTTTGAGATAGAAAGATAGCTCGATAAAAGAGTATACTGAGGAATTCTATAGATTAGATATCAAATCTAAACATGATGAAGATGATGTGGAAAGAATCGGTAGATACCTAAATGGTTTGAGGGTTTCCATCCAAGAGGAAATTAGTATGGTCAAATTAGAGAACATTGAAGAGGCTTATCAATTTGCTTTGAAAGCCCAGGAGAAATTAAACAAGAGACTTGAACAGAGATAGAGAGGTCAAGGTGGTAGATTCCCTAGAGGAAGAGGTAGATCTAATGGTGAGATTGGTAGATCTAAACCAGAAAAGACAAATCTAGACAAAGGCAAGACCGAGTGGAAAGGTGAAAGTTCTAGAGGCAGAGGCAATAAATACCGAGGTGATTATGGTAGAGGAAGTTTCTGAGGAACTTGTTATAACTGTAGAGAGGAAGGACATAGATCTTTTGAATGTGCACAACCTAGTAAGAAGGCTGGTAGCAGTAGAAATGCTTTGGTGCAAGAGGAGTCACCAAATGAACCTGAGAAGGAAAATAACTTGATGGTAAGGAGAGCACTATGGAATGAAAAAAAGAAGGAAGATCCAGTAAGGAAAAGTTTGTTCAAGACCAGATGTAGAGTTTCTAACAAAGTTTGGAAGGTAATCATTGACAGTGGTAGCTCGGAGAACCTGGCATCTGAAGAGATGGTCACAAAATTGTAGTTGGAAAGGTTGGTACATCCGAAGCCCTATCATATTTCATGGATCAAAGATGAGCATACTCTCCTGGTAAGTGAACAATGTTATGTGAATTTGAAGATTGGAAAGTACTATGATAAGGTATTATGTGATATCATGCCTATGGATTGTTGTCATATTTTATTGGGTAGACCTTGGCAATATGATAGACATGCTATATATGATGGGAGATTAAGTACACTATTATGGTTGATGGAAAGAAAAAAATCTTGTTACCATTGATGGAAGAACCTGAAGTAATGTTTGCACATCTGTGAAAGTTTTTTTGATGGAAGGAAGAAAGTTTGTAAATTCTTTGAAGAGGAATGATGCATGTTTTGTTGTGATTCCTAATAAGTTGAGTAAGAAAACAAAGGATAATGTCCCTAAGGAGATTGGTAAATTACTCACCACATATAGTGACATCATTTATGATAATGTACCTGATGGTTTGCCACTGAAAAGAAGCATTGATCATTGTATGGATCTAATCCCTAGAGCTAGTTTACCGAATAAGGCACCTCATCAGTTGACACCTACCAAGAATCAGGAATTGAACTGATAGATTCAAGAGTTGTTGGAGAAAGGTTTGATCAGAGAAAGTTTGAGTCCTTGTGTAGTACCTATTGTATTGGCACCGAAGAAGAATGGAGAATGGAGAATGTGTACCGATTCCAGAGCAATCAATAAGATAATAGTGAAGTATAGGTTTCCTATACTAAGAATGGATGACATAATGGATAGTTTGACTAGAGTAAAGTATTTCACAAAGATTGATTTGAAAAGTGGGTATCATCATATCAGAATTAGAGAAGGTGATGAATGGAAGGCTACTTTCAAGACAAAAGAAGGTTTGTATGATTGGTTGGTTATGCCTTTTGGTTTAACTAATGCACCAAGTACTTTTATGAGATTGATGAATGAAGTTTTGAAGAAATTCTTGGGTAAATTTGTGATTGTATATCTTGATGATATTATGGTATTCAGTAAGACCAAAGAAGAACATTTGTTGCATGTTAGACAAGTTTTGCAGAGATTGAAAGAGGAAAAGTTGCTGATAAATCTAAAAAAGTGTTCATTCATGAAAGAAGAGATTGTGTATTTGGGATTTGTTATTTCAGCTGATGGTTTGAAGATGGATCTTGAAAAGGTTGAAGCTATTTTGAATTGTCCTACACCTGTGAATGCTAGTGAGGTAAGATCATTTCATGGTTTGGCAAGTTTTTACCGAAAGTTCATAAGGAATTTTAGTTCAATTTGTAATGCTATGACTGAGACTATGAGATGCGACAAAAGAGAATTCAAGTGGACACATGGAGCTGACAGAAGTTTTGAGACCCTAAGATAGAAGGTTTTTGAATTACCTATTTTGGCATTACCTAATTTCAATAAAGTATTTCAAGTAGAATGTGATGCAAGTGGAAGTGCAATTGGAGCTATGTTGAGTCAAGAAGGTAAACTTGTTGCTTTCTTTAGTGAAAAGTTGAATGATGCTAGAAGGAAAGATTCTGTGTATGATCAAGAATTCTATGCTATTTTTCAAGCACTAAAGAAATGGAGACATTATTTGATACCGAGTGAATTTGTGTTGTATATTGATCATAAGGCTTTACAATATTTGGGTAGTCAGAATAAGTTGACTCAGAGACATATGAAATGGGTTGAGTATTTGAAGAGTTATACATTTGTGATAAAGCATAAGAGTGGAGTCACTAACCGAGTTTCTGATGCATTGAGTAGAAGATCTTTGATGACCGTGATGAAAATTGAAGTTCTTGGTTTTGATGAGATGAGAGGTTTGTATGAAAATGACCTTGGTTTTTTTGAGCCATGGAGAAAGTGTAGAGCACCTATTCAAGATCAACAAGATGCTAAATGGGATGAATATTTCATTCAGGAAGGTATGTTGTTCAAAGGTATTCAATTGTGTATACCGAGAGGAGTAATGAGATCCAATTTGATAAAATAGAAACATAGTAGTGGTTTGGCTGGACATTTTGGTATTGATAAAACATAGAATTTGCTTAAGGAGAAATACTATTGGCCGCAGTTGTATAAAGATGTTCAAAAATTTGTGAAAAGTTGTGGAATTTGTCAAGTTGCAAAAGGAGTAAGTCAGAATACTAGATTGTATACACCGATTGTTGTTCCTGAGAAACCTTGGATTGATATCAGTATGGATTTTGTTCTTGGCTTATCAAAGACAGTAAGAGGTAATGATTCTATATTTGTTGTTGTGGATAGATTTTCTAAGATGGCACATTTTATACCTTGTAGAAAGACATCAGATGTAGTACATGTAGCAGATATTTTCTTTAAGGAAATTGTCAGATTGCATGGATTACCGAGAAGTATTATCTTTGACCGAGACAATAAATTTGTTGGTTATTTTTGGAAAACACTTTGGAAGAAATTTGGCACTAAATTGAAATATAGTTCTACATTTCACCCACAAACCGATGGATAGACTGAGGTTGTGAACAAAATTTTGGGAAATCTTTTGAGATGTTTAGTTGGAGACACACCAAGTAATTGGGATTCTATTTTAGCACAAGCAAAGTTTGCATATAACAATTCAATGAATAGGAGTACTGGAAAGACACCATTTGATATTCTGAATGGCACACAACCGAGAGGAATATCTGATTTGAGAAACATTGCTGATGAAAATAAGAGAAGTGCTGAAGGAGTAAAATTTGTTGAGTATATGAAGACATTACATGAAGATGTGAAGATGAAGCTGGAAGATAGTAATCAGAAATACAAAGACAAAGTTGATAGATCAAGAAGACATAAAACTTTTGATGTTGGTGATGAAGTGATGGTTCATTTGAAGAAAGCTTGGTTTCCTATTGGAACATATGGAAAGCTGAAGATGAAGAAGTTTGGACCTTGCAAGATTCTGAGAAAATTTGACAGTGGAAATGCATATGAGATTGAGTTACCCGATGACATGGATGTATCACCAATTTTCAACATTGCTGATTTATATGAGTATCATGAACTTGATGAAGAAGTAATAGTACTGACATAATATCCTAAGAAGCAAAATGATGAAGTTGAATAGATTTTGAAGGAAAGAGTTGGCAAAAGTACAAGAGGAAAATAATACATGAAATATCTAGTTAAGTGGAAGAATAGACCGATAGAAGACAGTTCATGGATTTCATAGTCTGAGTTGGATGCAGCTCGGACCAGACTTACCAAATGATTTTGTGAATCATTTCAAAATAACCCCAAGTGTCTGATGCAGGAGCATCTCGAGTCCTTGGCAATCCTGTGTCACCAAAAATAATTTGGAGTTTTGTCTGTGTTGCTCGGTTTCTACTTTGACCAAGTTGGTCAGTAGTTGGTCGGTTTCCTTTGGTTATCGAGTGTGGTCAGTTATCTCTCGGGCGGTCAATTATTTCACTGGCACTCGACGTTGTCTATCTATTGCTCGATTATCTTGCTTACTGACGGGTCTAGTTTTGTTTCCTATTGTGGCCAGCTTGTGCATTTATATTGGATCATAAAATTAATGCTAGAATCCATCATTGAGAAGTGTGTGGTCCCAAATTTGACTGTTACTTCCATTAATTATGGATCTGAAGGCCAACTCAGCTTGGTAGCTTCTTGTATAAATGTAGATGTTTGGTTGTAGTTTGGGAGTCAGTTCAGATAGAAGATAGTAGACATTAGAATTGTGATTTGTGACAGATCCTCACATGTTTGAGGACTTCTGTGATTCATTGTAATATCAGGCCCTAACCAGGAAGGCCTTATAGCCTGGCATGTATGATTCAAATTAATGATAAATATATGACATATATGGCATTCTCTCTCTCACTCTTGTTGTTTGTTGCTTCCGCATGTGTGTTGCAAGCTTGGATCATTAGGGTGTGCCATCCTTGGCCCATCTTGACCCCTATCTTGCATCATTGTGTCAGGTGTCAAACTTGACAACAATGCTATTGAGGAGTGATGGGAGTGCTATCTATCACTTCTTGTTTTACCTTGAGTAGTTCAATTGATGTTTCATTTCTCTCTACTTCTTTTTCTATCTCTTTCTTTTCTTCTTCTTTTTCTATTTTTTCTTTTTCTTGTTCTTTCTTCTCTTCCATCTTTTCTTCTTCTTTCTCATCTATTATAACTTCAACCAATACTTCTTCTTGATGAGTGGGAGGTGAGTTGCTACATAAAATTTCAGCTTCTTGTGTGCTCACAAAAGCTTCTTCAAACTTATCCAATTTAGTGTCAGTGGCCGCCATGGCTATCTCTACATTGTCAATGATAATGGTGCTATCTTTTAATGACTCTATCATGGGCGCATACTTATCTACCTCTATTTGTGTTTATATTATAGGCACTGAATCTTGAGGACCTATTACTGATGCATTAGTGGGCTCTGCCACCTTGACTTCCTTTATGGGTATTTTTGTTGTGGGTGTAGAAACTGAGAAAAACATATTCAACTTCCAAGACCACTCTACATGCAAGATACCTGTTATAGAGAACGAAGCAAAAGATGGAAAAAGATGAAACCCTTCTGTGATAAAAAAAAAGAGAGAGAAAAAATGTATTCAGCATAATGAAAAAAGAATTACATGGTTCAACCTATAAAGGTGAACAAAACCTTAAAACTAGAAAAGCTAGGTTGCACATTATAATTAATAAAGATATTAATTATAATGTACCTAAGAGATAGCTTAAGTAAAAAAAGAGTAATGAAACTAACTAATTACTCTAACACCCCCCGTTAAGAAAAGATTAGGAGGTAAGCTAACCTAGCACAGCTATGAAAGCAGGAAATGGGTCCAAATCTCTGTAAACCCGAGACAAAGGAGAAAACCTAGTGGGAAAAACTCCTCTCCAAAAAGAGATATAAAAGAAAGCAAAAGACAAAAAATGACTTCAACAGACTCTCTCAAAGCCATAAGTACAATATGTGTTGCCAACCCCCCTATGAGAGAGGGTCAAGGCTCCAAAGCCCCCCTAGAATGAAAGAACCCCTGGATCAATGAACAAACCACCATGACACCAATACAAAGGAGTGAAAGGCAGTGAGCACTGAAGAGGTAACCTCAAAAGATGAGGTGTCACTAGAAGGCCGAGCTGATGCTCAAAGGAGTAGACATGAGGATCCTGAAAGGGAACCCCCAATGTAGGTGGGATGATAGGTGTGCTGACACTGTCAGGAGAGAGGAGATGAGTGTCCTCTATAGAATTTGCAACAATTGCACTTGGTGACTCAATGAATGGAGCTGGAGGGTCTGGCAGTGCTGAAGAAGAGTCCTACTAAAGAGAACAAACCCCAACAAGATGAGGTGAGGCAGACACAAAAGTGGTCTCAGGAACAACACAGAGGTTCAAGTGACTTGACTGTCCCACATGATGCTCTTGCGTAAGAGGAGAGTTGTGCTCTGATAATGGAGATGGTGGACCAAAGTGTGAGAAGGTGTAGAGATGGGTGGAATGATCAACTATCCCTGTAGCAATAATGCCACCTGTCGCACTATCCTGGATGAAGACTGAATCTGGCATGAACTCAACTATTTTCCCTGACCCACTGAGTGTAATTTGATAAATCGAGAGAAGGTTTGTAGATAGAGATGGAACATATAATACATCATTGAATGTTCCATCTTGAATGCGTACAGAACCTTTCCCGTAGACTGGCATAACAATGTTATTCCCCATGAGAATGTGAAGAATAGGAGAAGCCTCAATAGAAGAGAAGATCTCCAGAGAAGATGCTATATGGTGAGAAGCACCTGAATCCAGTATCCAAGGGACCTATGAAGGGGATGCAATGGAAGCCCGTAATGCATGACAAATCCTATCTAGATGTCGAAGATGAGGTAGAAGACTGAAAATCAGACCCTTGTAAGGTGGAAGAGGATGGAGAGGAAATAGTGCTCTTCTAAAGGAGAGCTTACAAATCTGCAATCTATTTCTCATAGCCATCAAATCTCTTCTGAAAATAATGTGACTCATCATGAGGTCCCTTCTAACAATAGGAACATGTAGGGCTCTCAGTCTTCTATTTCTCCTTCTTAGAAGAAGATGGTGGGCTAGTAGAGTGCTGAGAAGAGGAATCAGATGTCTGCTTTGGCTTCTGCTTCTGTGTATCCTGAGGTGTCTTGGCAAGCAATGCCTATGACTGTGAACCTGTAAGTGAATCCATCTGATTCAGCTTGGACTGTTCACGAGTCAGCCTATCACATAAAGTCTCAAAAGAGGGCATAACATGTCATGCACCCAGTGCATCCATAGTGGAGTAGAAGGTAGAAGTGAAAATCTGATAAGGGCCGCGAAGCTTTGAGAGTATTAGAAAGATACACTCATCATCTGACTTCGTCTTTCCAACAACCTGTAAAATAGATCAAAGAGACTTGAACTTCATCAAGAAGTCCTCAATGCTGGTGAATGATTCAGGTACCAAGGAGGTGAACTCTGCATCTATCTGGAGAACCCTAAACTGATTCATTATGCTAAACAAGGTGGAAAACTTGTTCCACATATCCCTGGGTGTGGTCAAACCATCCAGGTGGAACAACAACCCATCTGAAATGTTCATTACAATGAGGCCCATTGCCTCATCCATCCTATTCCTCTACATAAGAGCCTCATAAGGCCTCTATAGAACTAGCTAAGTCTCATCGAGACATGACCATAGCCCTTTTTCCATAAGCAATCTAGTCATTTGTCCTTTCCAAGTGTGATATTTGTGAGGTGTAAGGTGAGCGACAGAAGAGTCTGCCATTGAGAGAAAGAAGATAGAAGTAGAAGGGTCTTTCTAAAGTAAATTATAGAAAGTAAAGAGCACCCCCCCACAAAGTATAATACTCTCCCCTGTACACAACAAATTACTATGAAAGCACAAGAAATGAGAAAAAAAACTTGAGTTCCAAAAGCAGAACAAGAGCATAGAAGGAGGGGTGACTTTGACTGTAAAAAATGGTAATGTCCTGCAGAGAATACCAGAATTGAAAAAACTTTCTTCAAAAATACCAGAACGGGTAGCAACAGGGAAGCTCTGATACCATGCAAAAACTAAGAAAAATAGATTCAACTTCCAAGACCACTCTGCATGCAAGATACCTATTACAGAGAACGAAGCAAAAGAAGGAAAAAGATGAAACCCTTCTGTGCTCAAAAAGAGAGAGAGAGAGAGAGAGAGAGAGAGAGAGAGAAAATGTATTCAGCATAATGAAAAAAGAATTACATGGTTCAACCTATAAAGGTGAACAAAACCCTAAAACTAGAAAAGTTAGGGTGCACATTATAATTAATAAAGATATTAATTATAATGTACCTAAGAGATAGCTTAAGTAAAAAAAAAGTAATGAAACTAACTAATTACTCTAACAATGGGTGCTATGGCCAGATACATGTGCCTATTCATGAATACTTTCTCAAATGCCTTCTCTATTTCCTTAGCAACAAGAACATAGTTCTTGTCCATAATGTGCAAAGTCCTTGACTTTGTTCTAAGATGTGGCTTTACTAAGTCTAACAATAAAGACTTCTCCTCTAGAGAACATACATGAAGGGTATCATCTAGAATCTTTTCCCTTATCCATAGGTCTTCTTCAATAGCCTGTCTCTTTTGGAATTCTAGGATGTTCCATACATTATCAAGGATCATAGTATTAAGTTCCAAGACTATCTTCTTGAACTTCAGCATGTGTTTGACTATCATACCATGTATCTCCTATTTGTCTATTTCACTATATTTTTCATAAAACTTCTCTACTTGATCAATTCTTCTCTCATCAATTATTCTTGCACTTAGCACACTAAGACTAGGTTTGAAACTTACTTCAAGAGGTGCTTGGGAGTTTTTCCTATTCCTTGTGACTCTTGAGGATGGATGGGTAGTGTTGATCTCTTTCTTCCTCTTTGACATTGCCTTATACTCAGGAGGAGCAATAAGGTCAATGGTTACTTTGGGCACAGAAGGAGTATCATTAGTTTTACCCTTTTGTTCATCAATTTTTTCTATCTTCACCTTCTTCAACTTGGGATCATTTGATTCTACCTTTGATGCATCTACGCTCTCTAGTTCCAAAGCAATCTTTTATTCCCTTGCTTTGTCTAGGTCTACTTGAGACACTCCATGTATTCTTAAGATTTATGAGGTCACTTTAGCAACCTTTCTTTTTGTTGTTGCATTGTTTAATACTGCATCAACTTCTCTAGTTTTCTCCTCATAGGTTCCCCATCTTGGCTCATTAGGATTTTTAGGTGTTGCTAATAGGACTTGAGCATAAGCTTCTAAAACTTGTTTATCTACTTCATATCCAAGTGGATGAATCCACTTTATTCTTGGTTCTACTACCTCCATGCATGTTATGTCTGTCTTAACCATGAAACAAATGGTATCCTTGTATTTCTCAATAATGTTTTCTGGTATCCTGTACCTCATCTGCATTTTGACCCTAAATGTCTTCAACTCTAGAGTCATGTAGTCTCTTAGAGTGCTCTCTGTAGATGCCTTGAAAGATATCTGAGGCATGGTGGGAATGGATTTGTCTAGATACAAATTAGATACTTTTCCTACAATGTGAAAGTACATATAGATGATCAAAGACCCAAATCTGAATATTTTGGTCTTATCATGCTTGATTTCCTTAATGTTATCAATCAGTTGTGCGTGCAAAATTTCACATAGGTTGAACTCTCCATTTTCTTTAACAATTCTTATGGCTTCAAGAATTGTGGCCATAGACACACTATTCACCCTGCTAGTGTGTTGAAACCTATATCCAAGTATCATAGACATCAATTTGATGTCATTTTTCTCAATAGGCTCTATGGTCATTCCGTGCCTATCACTCCTTGAATTGAAACAATCTTCCTCACATCTTTACCCATTGGAAGAACGACGCCTATCCTTGAGAGCCCTATCATTTCATGAATTAGGTCACTGGTAATTCTGACCGGCACTTCACCTATCCAAAATAGGTCATCATGAATCCTGCTCAAAAGAATCTTGATCCATTCTGATTCATAGAACTCATATGTCATAGCATACTCCACTATAGGGTGATTATCCCACTGCACATACTCATCCAAGAAGGTTTTGTCTAGTTTTAACATAGTTTCCATGTGTTCCCTTAGTGTACCCAATCCTATTGGTTCTTTCTTATAGTATATGTATGCCCTAATGTCCTCGACATGCATAACGCCCATAAGCATGTGGGAGAATGCCCCTTCTAGGTCGTCTAGTGTAGACTTAAATGGATGTCTCTTAAACACATATCATTTCTTCTCTTCAACATCAAATACTATATGAGTATCCATTACTTACTTGAATATCACTTTCATAAAGGTTTCCAATGGATTCTGAATCGGTGTGATGAACTAGGGTTTCTACAACCGATCAAATGCACAGCAAATCACTTGGTGAATCAAATTGCAATCCTTCTTAATCAACTACTAAGACTCTTCTGCTCTTCAATCACTTTTAATTCGAATGCAATGAGAGATCTTCTAACTTCTATGTACTTTAAAGTAGAATTTCTACCATTAATGCTTGTCGTGTAAACTAGGCTATCACTTGGAAATTTCTATCTTTCATTCTACAAACAATCAACTAGTGCGCTCTTACACAAAGGTTTCTATAGTCTCCAAAACCTTAAGTCCAAAGGTGCATACTCTGAGAGTGAGTATACTAGCCACGCAAAGGTCTAGAGCTAAATTAGCTGCCCCTATGACCCAGAGGGCCATTCATCCAAATGTAGAGGGTGCGTCCACTATGGATGCATCCAATACATACTCATCAACCTTGTCCTTTTTTGTTTCTAACCAAATCAAGCTCACATCCTCTGAGGCTTTTACAAACTTGACTTCTCCTTTGGAATCCATTACTGGTTCTTTGATCTTTTTAGAGCTTTCCTGACCTTGTGTCCTTGATCTACAGAACTTTGAGATGTGTCCAGCCTTGCTACAAGAGTGACAAATGACTGGAGGCCTTATATTCCTTGGCACATTGACATGAGTCACCATCTTACATTGTTTAGCTGAGTGACCATTATAGTTACATATCTGACATGTAACATTCTGAGAGCTTCTTACATTTGATTGATTCTGATTTCTTTGATTATGAGTCATGTTCTTTTGTCTTGTCTTGCAATTCATAGCTCTATGACCAAATTTATTGCATGAATAACAGTAACCATTGAAAGGTCTTACCTCTGTACAGTTCCTTGCTATGTGTCCATGCTTGTGACATGCATAACAAGTGCGGTCTATAGATTTGCACTCATTCTTAGGTGGTTCACCATTATCTTTGGTTTGATCTTCAGTCTTCTTAGTATCAGTAGAGTCCTTTTGTGCATTCATTCTTGCTCACATGTTGTCAATCTAATTTTGTGCTTCATTGTATCCAATGCAGCTAGTATCTCCTTTGGCTCTTCTTGCATACAACTAAGATTCTATTAAATCAGAACTAGTGTGTAATTTATCAATGTGATTCTTAGCTAGTTTCAATTTAGATTCCAAGTTTTCCTTGTTGTTTCTTAGTTCTAAGATTTCCATGTTTGCTTGCCTTAATTCTTCATTCAGTTGAAGGTTCTCTTTGATCTGTTCATCATAGACTTCCTGATTGTTAGTTAGCTTATCATCAAATTCTTCAAGTTGTTCTTTTAAGGATTTATTTTCTTCATTCAGCTTCTTGACCATTGTCCCTAGATCACTGGTAGAGTATTCTTTCAAATCTTTCCTTAGCCTTTTGATGACTAATTGAGCATCACTGAGTTTTTCCCTTAGTTCTTCAATTTCTCTTTCAGATTTGTCCAGGTCTTCAAGAGTAGCTTCCAGATTTATTTTCAGATGTTTTATTTCTTCTTTTTCCATGATCTCCTTAAGTGGTTAAACTTCTTTATTGAGGACCAGAGCTCTAATACCAATTGTTAGGAATGGGGACACTGAGAGGGGGAGCGGGGTGAATCAGTGTTCACTGTATTTATCTTTTTACTTAATTTTTAAACTGAACTTAAATGCTTAAGTACTGAAATGAACATCCACATAAACATGAAACATAAATCAACACATAAAACCAATATGGTTACGGGGAAACCCAAATAGGTAAAAACCCCAGTGGGAATTGACACCCACTAATATTATGTACTAGTGTTTAGTGATCCTTGTTAGAAGATCCTTAACCCTGTTAAGAGTTGCTTTATAATGTATTAAGTATAGTAGACCTTGTTAAGGTTCAGACCCTGTTAGGAGTATTTTACAATAGTCCATGTTAGGGGAGTGGACACACTATCCTAGAGCTCAGTGCTCAAGTGGTGAAGGTTGCAACCTTCTGATCTTAGATACACACTATATCTGCTAGATGAACTGTCATTGTGACATTGCTTGTCAGATCAGTTCCTTTGATGCGCTGATGCTTTGACCCCTTGCAAAGCTCTAATACATCTTATAGTCTCTTCACACACTTTTGCTCTACTTACTACAACTCTATATCAACTTCCATGCTAATTACAATGGGAACATCTCATATTTATATGCACATACAAAATAAACAACTAGGTCAGCCCTTAAACTTATTACATACAACACTTCCAAATGAATTGGCTCAAGCGTGTTTAAAAAAAAACATATATACATGTCGACAACCTAATTACAATAGGTGATAGCCTTTACATCAATAGAATATAACCGCAACTCAAAATGATAACAGTCGGCTACTTACTTTGTTCTTTACTGGCACTCACTAGCTGTGTAACTTCATCTGTCTGTATCTTCCTCATACTTTCATATTTGATCATGCGCTCATAGACTAAGCATGAATATAGTCTAACAAACTTAATTTCTAGCGCACACACCATAACTTGGTCGTACGCACATGTGTTGATGCTCTGAGCTTCAGGAACTCTGTACATTGTCCAGTCTTCAACACTTAACCAATTTTTGATCTTTACATCAAGTGCGCTCACTCCAAACTTCTATGTGACTTTGTTTCCATAATGACAACACTATATTAAGCCATATACACCAATATAACCAACTTTCCAACAACATGTTTGGTATGTGTATGGCATATTTTCATATTGCTTGTGTTGCCATCAATGCCAAAAGGAGAGATTGATGATCTACAACTGATTGAATATTTGGATGAACTGAAGAAACAATGATTAGAGATCACCCAGATACTGAACTGATATGTAAGATGATTAAATTAGTCAATATGTTGTCATTGATGTCAACTAATTTTGACAATACTTATCATGTTAGTTACAAACATCTGAACATATGTTGAAGGAAGAAAAGATGGAGAACTGAGATATCTACATAAGGAAAAGATGGATATGATAGATAAGGATAAGGTAAACATTGGGTAACTTATTGATGAGTCTATGGCTTTATATTGTTGACTTGAGCATGTTACATTAGTCTATTATGAAGAAGATATTTGAATTTGAACAAGTCAATGTGGTCGGTAATTGAAAACTTAGGTATACACCGAGCCAGTGTAGTGTTTACTGAGTGGCAGTAATAACCAAGTTAGTTATCACCGATGCATTTCAGTATTAACCGAGTATGGATGAAAACATTAAATGCTAAGAACAACTGAGTAAAATTGATGAGCTAGATAATGTTATGATTTCGAGGTTAATGATGAAATTAGTTATGAGATCCATGACTGACATAATTTAGAGATGATCTAAAGGATGAGATTGAAATGTGTTAAAGACACATCTGCCGAGGAAGGTTTAAGTGGCAAAATGGATGAAGGAGATTATGAGGTAAAATATTATGGTTTATATGAAAATAGTTTACTTGTCTATTTAAGAGATATGAGTTTCATTTTTGAAACATGCCGGATAGAAGGAGACTGCAAAGATTTTGCATGTAGATTTTATTCATGTATTCCAAATCAAACTAGTTACAGAAAGAACCGAGCTGCAAACATTATCGAGCGTTAGAGAACTATTTACCGAGTGAAAGTAAGTTGAGAAATATTAAGGAAGTGAATTGATTAATGATCAGAGGATTTTATGAGCATAGCATCGATTTGAATAGTTGCAATTGAGTAGTATTTGAATCAAATCAATATTGTATCAGTTTAACCATTGATTCAGAAAATCTCTTAACCAAGTGGACTTAATAGTCTTATTATACTATCCTATGGCATTCATTGAATGTAAAGTGTTATCTTGTTGACCCCATAGTGAATGCTAGTCAAAAGTTAACTATTAGTGATAATGTTAGGAATAGTCCAAGAGATAACTGAGGGGAGGGGGGGGGGGGGGGGTGAATCAGTTATCCACAAGTTTCAATTCTTTATCAAATTAAGTATACTTAAACATAAGCATAAACACAATGAGAGAACACTTGAACACAACAACAATATTTTGGTTATGGGGAAACCCAAATAGGTAAAAGCCTCGGTGGGAATTGACACCCACTAATATTTTGTACTAGTGTATTATGATCCTTGTTAGAAGATCCTTAACCTTGTTAGGAGTTGCTTTACAATATGTTTAGTATAGTAGACCTGGTCAAGGGTCAGACCCTATTAGTATTATTTTATAATTAACCCTATTAAGGGTGAGGATGCATTGTCCGAGAGAACACTTCTCAAATGGGAGAAGGCACAACCTTCTAAATAATAGATACACACTATATCTAGATCTTGGTGAGTTGCGCTTTGACCTGTTGTCTGGATCAGTTCCAATGTATAGCAGAAATACTTTACTTGGTCACATAGACCTTCTTCTAATGGCTCAACACTTCGCACACTTTGCTCTTCTCTTCACAATCAACTCTGAACCACACTTTAGCAATTACAAATGACTGCCTATAAATATCTTTCCTCTAAATGATATAATCAAGTTGGCCTGTTAGAACCACCTTGAAATCATATTAGAGAAGTTATAACAAACTCCAATAATAATTCAGTTGGCTCTACTAAGCACGCAACACATTCTGGGACATGTCTAATAATGATGATTGTAGACGCACGCTACACACTGTTGGCTTTACCAAAATAACTAGATCTTTCTCCTCAAGCTGAATTACATCATGCACTCTTAACCAAACATTACTAACTCTTCTCCAGGCATTAATCCAAGGGCACATACTGAAATGATAGGCACAACTCCATAACCAATAAAATCTATGTTCACTCTTCTAAATAAACACATGAAACTGCTACTGCTGAATAGCGACTACATAACTTCACTTCTACTAATCATTAGACTCTGTGTCCATGAATGCAGCATCACTAACATGTCTCCATCACATATCCAAACACACAAGGCTCCATGATAATTATATGGACAATCATTCACCGAACACAGACTGTAACTCTATCAAGAACACTGCTGACACAAACTGCTATATAACTATTTGTACTAATAGTTAACCTCTGCATCCATGATATCATGTTGATAACATGTCCATGCAACATATACTCAAAGCTTACAACATAAGTCTTAACACATGCTACTCACCATATGTTGTCATCAATGACAAACATACAGTTAGCACTGGCTTGCTGGCAAATCTCCAACAGATAAATCCTCCAACCAAGTCACACGTAATAGTGTGCAAGTTAACCTTAAAAGGGTTGGCTCTTTATTGAGCTCACTTCAGAAGAGTGAATTATTTTGGGTTACCAGTCCCAGGTGATTTTTCTCTTAGTAGGGTTTCCATGTTAAATCATTGTGTTAGGTGTTATTTGTTATGATTGTTTTGCTATCATACTTTACAAATTGCATAGTTGATTTAGTTGGTAATCACAGTTTGGATAATTACTGGTATTTGGTAAAGTGAACAGACAGATTGATATTTTATGTTGTCGAGCTGCATAAATTATTGAAATTATTTTGTACGATACATCTGGGAGTTTGGGACTGTAGGATAAATGATCTAACTGATTCACCCCCCCTCTCAGTTATTCTAACAAAATCTATATTTTGCTACTACTGGTGACACTTTTACAAACTTTTCTAATCCTAAGTGCTTTGAATGAAAACTATGACTCTAGAAAAATGAGAATAAGCTTCTAAAAAAACTCATAGAATCTCATAGCTTGACCCATCCCCAAAAATGACACCAAAAATGTTGGTCTCCTTTAATGGTTTAATAATTAGGCCCTAGAACCATAATTTATGGATTAGATATCTTGCTAAGTAGTTATCTCATCATTATGAAGGCTACATTTAAATTGTCAACCCAAGGACGTATACTTGAAATGGATCTACAAAGTATATACATTGTGGGATTCTATAAGCTATTATATCATTATATATGAAAATAATAAACAAAACTCAAAATATACAATGCTAAAAATTGCATAGTAATGGTTGTAGGAAACTATGTAATGACACAATAGTTTGTTGTGTGTTCTACTTCTATAGCTATAAAAGGTGAAAACTATCATAAGTGGCCCTTGATTAGATAATTTGAACTCTGATACATGTTATTAAAACATCATGCACAAGTAACATGCTTCCATGAAAATATAATCTACAACTTCTATCAAAATTACTATTGCTATTAAAAAAATATTTCTATATAATGATGACTCTCTAAAACTAATGAACATCTACAACTTGCTACATGCTTTGCTTGATTACATATTCAAATATATAAGCTTATTGGATCTCTAACAACCATATAAAATGTGTCCCATCATTCCTTCAAACAAGAAAGAGACTTATTCTTCTAAGCAACAACAAAATAATAACTAAGAAACAGAGTCCTATTATAACTTGTCTTCTTGTCCGATTGGAAAAGAGTTTGTTTGGACTCTTTTATGATAAATATGATATCTTGAAGATTTTTGGTGTTTATAAATAGAATACAAATCATATACAACCTCTTTTAAAGTTATAACTTGGATTCAATAAATGGAAGAAGTTTGACTAAGTTTGCTGATTTTTTGTTGCCACTTTTTCTATAGTCAATTTAAAATGAGTCATTCTCCTTTATTGTTGAGTGTTAGCTCACACTCTTTTAATAGGTTATTCTCCTCCTTTTAATCTTTCCAAATCATTTTTAAAATATGTATTTCATTAATAAACATGGAAGATGTGCTCATTTTATTGAACATGGGTTTCTCCCACCTTCAAACTCACCACTTTTGACTTTGTCAACTTTAGATGAGTGTTTCTCACTAACTATTAAGAGCTATCTCAAAATATTTTAAGATATTTTTCTCCTCCTTGTTAGCCTTATAAAACATTAACAAAATTTTCATATCATTAAGAATTGAGTGAGATATGTCCATTTTACTAAAATTGTTTTTTTGGCTTTTTATGCACTTTTAGTAACTGTTGAATATTGACAAGTGTCAACTTTCTTCTCCTTCTTTCCAACTGTATGAACAACTCAAGTATCTCACCAAATAACATGTTAATCATCTCAAAAAACTTATTATTTAATAATAACTATTTATTATAATAAATCATCACAATTTAGCATTAACTAGCTAGATATACAAATGTTAATTAATAAATCATTAATCATAGTTAATGCTTCATAAATCAAGGTAATGTATGGAAGTGACTTGGAAATATATTGTAAACATGGGTTAAAGTGCTACAACAAATGAATATAGATATGGCATTTTATAGGCTCATCAAGGAGCAACAAAAAGTTTTAATTTATTGAAGAGAAAAGTTACAAAGTAGTCTATTTTGACACATCCAAATTTTAATAAGGTATTTCAAGTAGACTGTAATGCTAGTGGCAATGCCATTGGAACTATTTTGAGTTAGGAAGGTAAACCCATTGCTTAGTTTAGTGAGAAGTTGAATGATGTCAAAAGAAAATATTTTATTTATGATCAGGAGTTTTATGCTATAGTTCAGGCATTGAGGAAGTGGAGACATTATCTTTTTCCTAAAGAATTTATTTTGTTTACTGATCATCAAGCTTTACAATATTTGAATAACCAAGAAAGTTGAATCAAAGGCATTGAAAATGGGTTGAGTTTTTGCAGAGTTACAATTTTATTTCGAAGAACATGAGTGGAAAATATAATAGGGTTATAGATGCCCTAAGCAAGAGGCAAAATTTGTTGCTCCAAAGATGCAGATTAGACTTGTTGGGTTCAAGGAACTCAAGCATTTGTATCCTAAGGATGTTGATTTTGGTGAGGCTTGGACAGCTTGCACAAAACCTATTACTCTAGACATGACCATATGGTTGGATTTTATAATCCAAGATGGTTTGTTATTTAGAGGTAGCCAATTATACATTCCAAAGAGTTCTATGAGAGAGAACCTAATCAAAGAAAAGAATATTGGGGTCCATTGGTTGGACACTTTGGTTATGATAAAACCATTTCTCTGGTTAGTGAGCATTATTATTAGCCACAATTACAACAAGATGTTAAGAAGTTTATGTAGAGTTGTAGAATATTTTAGATGGAAAAAGGAACCAAGCTGAATACATGATTATATCAGTCATTACCTGTACTAGAGAGACCATGGGAGGATATTAGTATGGATTTCATTCTTGGTTTACCAAAGACTCATAGAGGACATGATATCATTTTGTGGTGGTGGATAGGTTTTCGAAGATGACACATTTCATTCTCCATTGAAAGACTAATGATGTTGTTCATGTGGTAGAATTATTTTTCAAAGAAGTGGTGAGACTACATGGTCTACCAAAGAGCATAGTTTCAAATCAAGACACTAAGTTTGTTAGGTACTTTTGGAGGAAATTATGGAAAAACATAAAAATAGATCTGAAGTTCATCTCATTGCACCATCCATAAACCAATGAACATATATAAGTGGTGAATAGGATTTTGGGAAATCTATTGAGGTGCTTAGTAGGAGATAAACCCGAGGGGTGAGATTTGATTTTATCATCGGTAGAATTTGCATATAATAATTATGTCAATAGGAGCACAAGAAAATCACCATTACAGATTGTATATGGAAGTAGTCCTAAAAGTGCTTCAGAATTAAGGAAGTTGGACAAAGGAGAGGTGAGTAGTCCTGAAGTTGACAACTTTGTAGAACACGTGAAGATTTTTCATGAGGATGTGAGATAGCATATCAATAAAATGAATATTCAATACAAGGCTAAGGAAGATCATAAAAGGATCCATAAGAAATTTTAAATTGGAGATGAAATTATGGTTCATTTGAGAAAGGAGAGATTTCCAATGGGAATGTACAACACATTGAAGATGAAGTTATTTGGATCATGCAAAATCTTGAAGACGCATGATTTAGGAAATTCTTATTAAGTAGAGTTGCCTAGCGAATTCAATATTTTACCTTTATTTAATATTTCAAGTTTGATATATTATCGTGAAGGCAATACAAAAGATAAAATGGTAGAAGCATGATGGAATATTCCAACATCTACTTTAGCTACAAAAGAGATAGAGGATATCATGGATAGCCATGTAGGTAGAAGCACAAGAAATAGGAAATATGAAGAGTACTTGGTCAAATGGAAGGGATGACTTGTTGAAGATTCATTATGGCTATCAAAGGAAGATGTTGACTGCCTTAGTTTTCCTCTAAAAACTTGAGATGTGACAAGGTCACTTCTCAAATTACCTAGGGTGTTTGATGTAGGAGCATTCAGGGTGTAAGAACAATCTTGTGTCACCCAAAAATATTGTCTAGTTTTCAATAAGGACTATCTTTGGATATGGTTACTATTTTTTAGTAGGTTGTTCATTTGAGCATGAATTATTCCAATTTATTCCCTAGAGGTTTATTTTGGATATATTTGTCTACCAATAAAGTTTCATGGAAATCTCAAGTTTGGTTTTGAAGATATTGAATTTTCCATTTTAGTAGGGTGGTACATAAACTTTGAACTCAAATTTGAAGGCTTTAGAGGCTCCAAAAAGGGGTCAAACTTTGATCAATTGGTACTTTGCAA
The DNA here is from genome assembly GCA_027943335.1 of Chamaecyparis obtusa. NCBI lineage: Eukaryota > Viridiplantae > Streptophyta > Pinopsida > Cupressales > Cupressaceae > Chamaecyparis > Chamaecyparis obtusa. The sequence goes on from BSBK01003892.1 coordinate 358,086, forward strand.
GTATATGATGTAGAGCACTTTGAGAGGTTTTTGAAGTGGGGTTATAATAGTCAATCGACTCAACGGTTCACAAGTTATGGCTTTCAGAAGTTGGGCCATTAGGACTCAAGTTTCAATACAAACAAAAGAGAGAGAAAATCACTTAAAGTGGGAAATTAAACCGCTAGGTGCCAAATAGGAAAAATTCATTTTATAGAATATTTTAAGGTAGTTGATTGTGCTACTTATATAAGGCTAAATAGGGATTTTAGGGTTTAGTTCCAAAACTACAGATTGTGGCTCTGTCTTGCAGATTATTGTAATGAAAATGCCCATGTGGCCCTATAGCATGTTACTTTTCTAATTATTGTATTGTTATTTCATTTAAGATAATAGACAACAAGTGTTTATGTTCTTGCCATTGTTACATTCTTGCAATTTTTTGTTTATTTCCCTATTGTGTTGTGTGTGTTTGGTTGAATAAGGGGAGTACCCTTCATTAGAAGGAATAGTGGGAATAATAAGATTAAGAATTCTAACATGTGTTTGAATGGGATTTTGAATGGAAGTAGTGATAATGGGTGGAGCATAAGTGGATATACTAGGAATAGAGGTAGAAATAGGCATGGAAGTCCCAATACTAGTAGTAGGTGGAATGAAACCTAGCTCTTGGGTACAATCTCTAATAGGCTTGAAATTGTTATCAATGAGATGAGAGATACTACACAAGATATTAATTCCATCTTTAAATCATTATGAATTATCTTCCTCAAACCCTCTGCAATGGATTTGACCTTAGGACTGGAGCTTTTTTGTCCAAACCATTGCTCAAATTTTTCATAGTCATGGGAAAGTTTTTGAACTTTCATAGGAGGGACTCTTAGGGCCTCATCTTCATCATGAGAAAAGTGGGAAGAATTATTCTCAAGAATAGGATTAATGTCATTGATAGGCATCTTGTTCACATCCAGATTCCTAGGAAAAATAAAGGACTTGGGGTCAAAGGAACCCATAAGTCTACGACTTCTCGTAACTGGAATGCTATAGGTAGGACTTAAGGTAATAACACTCATGCACAAGAGAATGAAAGAGAGATAGATCTAATGAAAATATAGAGTTTGAAAGAGATACACAATTCAACTAAGAAAAATAACAAATTTAATGAAAAGCACATCTAATCATAAAAAATAGAAAGTTCTAATGTAAAGATATATCCAAATTCATACAATGTAGCAAAGATGCAATGTAAATAGTGATTAATGAAATGCATACAAAGTAGATCCAAATTAGAATTGAAAATGTTATGAGTTGGGTTCACCAAAAATGTACATAAAGAAAAGGGAAACAAATGTGTAAATAGATAAATCACTTCTCTTTTTCATGAATTGCACATTTCAAAAGGAAGATGGCCCACTAGGTTCAAGATGAGACTCAAACACTAAGTGTTACAATGTTCCTTCTCTAAAATCTGTAATAATGAAAATAGAAATGATGTAATAGGGTAATGTACATAATTAACTAGGCAAGTTGCTAAAAACATGGAAATAATAGGCTGATATAGATAGACAAAGAGTTGGAATGTACAAAAATGAAAAATGAAAATAGATCTGACCCATGGCTAAAATATGGAATCAAAATGTAGGGCACATGGTGGAAATGGTGACATGTACCTGTGACATGATGACATTGGTGACCTGTACTAGTTGTTTTTGGCTAAATTTTCTAGAGATCGTCTGATAGTTCCTGATCTTTTTGGATCTTGTCTGATGATTACATAACCTATTCTTGCACACAGAAAAAAGAGGAAAAATTTGTCTGAAGGAGTTTGCCTTAGTTAAACCCCTCTTTAGGAATCAACCTTAAAAATAAAATGAGATTACATAAAGGAAAGTATGTAAAAAGATAAATAATTGATTTACCTTGCATAAAACCTCATCGATAGATGTAGAAATCACTCATAACCACAACGATGCTTGAATATACTTGAAATCCAAAGAGTTGACCTTGGAAATCCATGTAGAATCAAGGATACCTTCACAAATTCATAGATCTATGAATTCCACTCCTAGATCTTGAATGTAGATATGGTTGATGATCACTTACAATGAAGGAGAGAGAATGTGAATGGAATGATCTTCTTGCTTGATTGAGAATTCCTCTACTTGGCTATCATGGGAGAGAAACTTGCTTCAATTGAAGAAGATTGACATTGACTTGAATGGTCTTGAAGAACTGGAGATTTGGAGAAACTTGATCTTGGATGCTTGCCTTCAAATCTTGAATCCAATTGCTCAATTGCTCTTGATTGATTAAAAATTTGATAGTAAATGCTTGCACTTGATAATGGATACCAAAATGAGGAGATATAAGGGGGTTTTATACTCAATCCATCATTTCAAGATTAAAAAATGATCCAAGCCAACGACAAAATCAAATCTCTTGTTAATACCCCAATATCAGGCCTAAGGCCAAATTTGGGCCCTGATCCTTGGGAACATGACACCATTGGCAACATGTTCCATAGAGAGTGGACCAAAATTTGAATGTGTGGTTAGGATATGTGAAAAGATGCAGGGGGAAGACGAGGAAGTTAGGATCAAGCGTAACGAGCGTTCATACCTTGAAATCACTAAAATGGGGTCTAATAGATCCTAATAAAGCATCCAATCATGGGTGCTAACTTTTTAGGATAGTACAATTACAACGCATATTACCAACAATCTGCCCTATTCTGACGACCATGATGTAGAAACATATCATCAATGCCAACAAGTAGAGGGTTGGCATTAATGACAACACCAACTAACAATAATAAAAAATAATATTTATGACACAAACATGAAAATAACAAATTTTTTTTAGTAGAATTTGGTACTGATATGCATATGGAGTTAGAGACATAATTTTGTGTGTGCTATTATTCAACACCCATTGAACCCTAATGTTTAACCTTGTGAAAAATCTTTTTATTTTTCTACATTCCTTTGTACCAAAAGTAAAGAGAATGGAGATCCAATAAAAAATAATGAAAATAATAACTATAAAAATTATAAATCATTTAAACCCTCACTTATAGAACTGTTAAGGGTTAGGTAGATTGAAGCAAAGAACAATTTAATTACAATGCAAAATAAAAAGGCAAAATAATAGTTCAGAATAACACACATAGTTTTAATGTGGCTCACCCAATGTAGGTTACATCAACAAAGAAACAATCATCCACTTTTCCTTTTATTATCTAGTGAATAGAAATTATAGTCTAATAACTTTTTAGATTCCAAAACCTCTTATTTATCAAGCCATTTTGGCAGTTTACAAAGGATGGTTTACATACTAACATAATCACTGACTCATTTATTAAATAATGGTCAATTTTTGTTTATAGGGCATTTCTCTTGAGCCCTTGGCTAGGGCAAGAGGGCATTTTCCACCTCAGTCCCCCCACTCCTTCGTTAATTGATTTGGGGGGAAAACACGATTGAAAAAGTCACCAAAATTTAAGCTCGACAATATGATTAGTTGCCATATACCAACATTCTCCAACTTGGAGGTTGATTGGGCTCCACACCAAACACAAAGTCCCAAACTTGCTCTCTAGATCAACCACTACCACAACAACATAAAAAAAAGATTTGCGCTCCATATCGATCAAACACCCTTCACCAAAAGAAAAAAGAAAAAGAAAAAAAAAACAAAAAAACATAAGCTCAAATAGACATAAGAAAACTTCACCAATATATAGCTAAAAAACATAAATTTTAATGGAAAATAAACACAAATATTAATCTAAAGAATTATAGAACTTAAATTATAACTACTTTTGCTTGAAATCTCAACCTCTTATTTACCTCTAAATTTCACATTCGTGGACACTATCACGTTGTGAACACTAACACATACCATAAGAACAAAAACAAGAACAATATTTTCATGACATTCCCACACAATATTAATTTGTTGAGTTGGTTCCCAACAAGTTACACAAATTCCATGTACATACAAATACTAGAGAACATATTACATTTTTTTTGTATGCAATATGCATATATAGAGACATTACAAAATAGTGTTCTGTTAGATGATATTTAATTGATTGATTGTCACACAAATTACGTACAATATGCATACATACAACATATAACTTTATTTTTTAAAAAGAAAAAGTAACAAATCAATTATATTTGAAAACATTTAAAAAAGTCATTTTTTTTTATGACAACATGTCAACATACATAGATGTAACATCTCTGACTTTACATAGTGGATTGTAACGATTTGAATAAGCATCTATCTAAACTACAAGCCTCCTTTAACTAAGCAATCACATGCACTCAAGAAATGAACCTCGTACAAATACGTTTGAAAAGATATAAATCTTAATATATGACGTTCTATATCTCATACCATCATCTTCCAATTATTCTCAATTATAAACAAATTTTCAAATAGCTATTTATCTTTCCTCCCAAAACCAAGAAAGGGATACCTTACCCCAAGTCTTTCTTTCCTTTTCATTTCTTATCACAGAAGCAAAGTATTGTGTATTAACAGTTGTCTCCAGGGCCACTTAAGCAAGTCTCACATAAATTGCCTAAACTCAACGAATAATTGAGCAAATGTATCACCCGTAGCAGGACATCTATAAATATTATTTCAAAATTCCCGCATACGTGTGAGGTTTGGAGATCATAATTGCCAACAAAAGAAACGGAAAATTTCGGCAAAAGTTTTCTTCAGTTTTGGCACGCGAATCATCCATTCCTTCACCATTGCATGAAAAGAAACCCGCAATAGATCGGTGTATATACATGATAGATCTTTTTACATGACGGAAAACTCTATATCAGACTGCATTTAATTGCCGTTTATTTGTTATATTGTTCTGTTTGTTTTTGTCGCTGGTGTTTTGATATCGAAGCCCTAATTAGATTCTAGGAGAGTGCTCGAAATTGGGGTTATATACTTCAGTGAACAGATCTGCAGCAGTGATCTTTCCAATACTTTTAACAGATCTTGAAGATGTCTTACGCCTATCTTTTCAAGTACATTATCATTGGTGATACAGGTCAGGTTTTGATATACCCAAATGAATTTGTACGCTTTTTTTTTTTGAAATTTATGTTAGCAAATGAGGTATTGATAATACCCTAAAGGACAATTTCTTTATTCTGCAAGGAATTCATGTGATTGAAAGTAGGTTTGACATATCCGAATGAAAATTACTCCTTTTTTCTTTTTAGGAAAAAAAATAGTTTATCAAGTAATTCATGTGATTGAATATCGATTTGACATACTTGTTTCTCCGTAAGTTACTATTGAGTTTAGAAATGCCCAAATGAAATGGAATTTGCAATTTTGGATGCTGTTTTTTAAAGAATTTATACGATTCAATAAGGATTTGTTTACCCACATGGAATTCTGAGTTTTTCCTAATAATTTAAGATAGAACATTGATTTTTCTTTTTCGAACCGAAACAAAAACTCGAGCTTTTTTCAAATAAGTAATTTGATTGAATCTGAATTTGATATATATACAGAAAACAGTTGTGTTAAACAATTCCCACGCTTGAATATGGATTAACGTACCCGACTGAAGGTTTCGTTTTTTATTGTGAATGATTTCCTGTATTGATGTAGGGGTGGGTAAATCATGTCTTCTACTCCAGTTTACTGATAAGCGATTCCAGCCTGTTCATGACCTGACAATTGGTGTGGAGTTTGGCGCTCGTATGATTACCATTGATAATAGACCAATCAAACTTCAGATCTGGGACACGGTATGTAGTCTATGCCTTAGCTGCTTTCAAAGGTCTGAGATTAAAGAAATGAATTTTGTATTATTAAGATGCAATTTGTTGATGTGAAAGTTAGACCTTGCAAGCGTGTTTTTTTTCCTCCAAAATTTAACTCTTCTGGGTCATGGTAATCTTCAGTTTCAAGAATACGAGGAAAGATGTTAGATTATGTTTGTGCACCATATGGTGGTATGATTCATACATACAAATCTTGCCATGATCGACATTTATCGTAGTGCAATTCTTTATTAATCACAAATTGACCCAATTTAAACTAGTATCCACTGATGTTCAGATTATGCGTTTGCCTGTATGGTGAAGCAAGTTTGTATACAGAGACCTAGTCTGATTGACATTATTGATGCGATTCGTTAAACATAACCGTTAGCTTATGTTTGTGCTCGTATTGTGGTATGATTCATAAATACAAATCTTGCCACGATCAACATGTATGGTAGTGGAATTCTTTATAAGTCACAAATTGACCCAATTTTAACTAGTATCCACTGATGTTCAGATTATGTGTTTGCCTATATGGTGCAGCAAGTTTGTACACAGACCTAGTCTGATTGACCTTATTGATGCGATTCTTTAAACATAACCATTAGCTTAATTCAACTCAAACTAGTTTTCAATAAGAACAAATTTAGAAATTTGTTGCCATAGCCAGAATTGTCTAGTTGCTTGCTTTAGATTTTCACATTTTCCATGAGGTCCTTTGAGATTAAAATGATGGGTGTGTGGTGAATTTATCTAGAAATATTGGTTTGGTTTGGTTTACGTATTATTTGTGTGGAGGATACATCAATTGTTAATAGTATCCAGATCCCCCTTTTACATACTATACAGTTGCAGTTAGCATGTGTTTCTCCAGTGCAAATTCTCTAAAAAGCAAAACTGAATCAAGATATCTTAGTTATTTTAGTATGGTTTTGCCTGAAAAAGAATTGAAAGCTTCTGGCCAAGGCAATAAATTTAAAATTATCTTACCAGTAACTTATCATTAGGTAAATTAAATTTCATTAGTATCTTTGAATAACAAGCTGGTGTAAAACGACTCATTGACGAGTAGCAATTATTTGTGTGGAATATTATTTACCCATGTTTTAATTATGAAGAATAAAACTCAGCATTCTGTGAGGTAAGAAGTTCTAGCTGGTTGTTCTCTCAAACATTTTGATCAAATATACCTTTCAGTTATTTGACTTGAGATTTGAGGAGTTAGTACCCTTTGTTCTTAAACTTTATTCTATTTTATGCAAGACACTGTTACAAGCTTGATGCAGAATTTAGTCTTTTGTGTGTGCTAAGCAGCCAGGTTTGCTAACATGATAAGAGCTTTGAAAGTGTCATATGGAGTGGTAAGACGTGGCATGCAATTTTAACTTTTGACTTCAAGCTTGATATGTACAGTTTGTCCTCTGCTCCCTTGCCAACTTGGCAGGCACCATTCAAGTAGTGCACTGAGGCACTGAAATGAGTGTCAATGGGCTGGAACACTGGTGCTATGTGATTTTACAGTTGTGCTACAGTGAAGCATTGAATTGCCTAGGACAACCAAGGCGGGCAAAGTAAGTGTGTGGACTGTTGTGGCTTGGTTTGTATTATTCACCCATTGGTTACAGGCAATGGCTCCCATGGTGTCTCCAACAAGTTGTGGAAGTTAAATCTGAAGTTGCTAAAATATTTTGCACTCAGACTGATCAACATAGACCTGCCTTGACTCCTCTGAACAACTCATTTCGCCATAACAGGTGCACATATCTGGTCCCAACAATTGGATCACTTGGTGTAATCTAGAATAGATTAGGATCTAAGTCTGTAGGATGCTGTATAGTTTACTTGTTCAAGAAATGGCGAGAAGGATGGCTTGAAGAGTTCTTTAGTGAATGCTAGATGAAGGCTCAAGTCTGGTGGTAGATTGAAAGCAAAACATTCTCATTACTTGAGCACAGTATGTTGTATGCACCATTACAGGCTTGATCTTATGGTGTGGGCATTTGAAGTGTTATTTTTGAAGGTGCAACTAAATCTTATCGCTAAACTTGAATTCATGAGATATGCGATGTAAGTCATAGAGCATTTTTCTAGTTTTTTTGTTGGTGTAATGACTCAAATTTAGTAAGGACAAAATGTGCAATACAAGCCCAACAATGTGTTTGCATTGACAATAGCAACACTAAACAGTGAAGCAACATACCCCAGCCTCCTAGTGTTGTCATCACACATAACACCAGACACAAACATTTGTACTCATGGAATATATTTATAGAAAATGCACAAATAGAGAGATGAAATCTTGAATTACAAAGGGTGGTACACATCTTGATGTGGCTTAACCACATTAGTGAACTGGTACAGAAAATAGCATAATTAAACCAGTAAATTCCTTCAAGTATTAATCAGATGAAATAGATTCATCATGGAAAGCATTTCTCTTTCTAAAACATAAAGACTGTTTCCCAGTAAATAATGCATCTTTCATTGCCCTTATTTTTAATTAACTGAACATGTGATGTTAAAAAAGGCAGGGATTCTTTTTCTACATTCGTAGAATCATAAAATAATATCTAACTACTGCTCATTCTTTGATAAACTAATCAAATCATTCTTCAGTAAGCTTTTCATCAACTGTAATATGAGGATGACTTATTTACAGTTACACAATTTGCTTCTTAAACATTGCAAGAATTCTTCAAATTATTCCAGCACTTGAAAAATAGTAATAATGCATGTCAAGATGTATTAAACAGTGCAAGTAAGATTATCCTAATATGCTTTTTTAACTGGGACATGTGTAACAGAGTTTTAGAAAGAAACATTCATAACACTAGTAGAATAGAGTACTATTCATAGAAAAGACAGGAAACAGAAGAGTCTGGAAGCAAGAATCAGACCTCAAAAGGGTTCTAGAAAAAGTACAGTGCAGGGATGTGATCTCCATAGTCAAACACCATTGCAGATCTCGGTACACTACTTCAAAACCTTGATGTGACCACAATTCTATGTTTTTTCAAAAATTATATGGAATTTGGAAGTGAAAATTTCACAAAGGTTCCATGACACGCATAAGATCTGAATATCCATACCCACGCATGGGATTCAATAAATTGACATTTGATACAAGATGAATGAACAAATGAAGAAATACCCATTACAACTTGATACACAATTTTTTTCAAATCATTGAGAGAAATTATTGATTTGACTAGTTGGCTGGCCGGAGTCCTACCTCCACAATAGGCTCATTTGGGGGAATTCTAAGCTCCCCTAGAAAAAACATAGCCTCAAATTCCATGGTCACAATGTACTAATTCTTTTCTACTATTGATGTACAAGAAGTTCCTTTGTGGAAAGGCCCTTTTGACCTAGATTGTAGTGCTATTGGGGTGAATGTTAGAGTCTCCAATCTTCCATAGCCACCAAGCTCCAAACCAAGGGAAGTGTATCAACCTCCCAACCATTCCTATTTGCTAAGATAGTAACATGGATCAAAGCATGTACACACTCAAGGATGTTTTATGACAACATTGAATAACACATCATAAACACATAGTTTTCCCAACCACACACAGTAGATCATTCTTGATCCAATAGAAGTAGAATCATAGGTAAGCAAGGCAAAATAGTGTTTATCACTAAGGATATCTAAATACATTACTGACGGTTAGTAAGCTCTCTCAATAATCTTCAAACTTAAGGAAAATATCCTCTCAAGGATAACAAATCTCATAAAAATCATCACTTCCTCTATCCTTATTCCTCTTAAACATAGAACAATTTCCTACACATGCTAAGACAAATCTCCACAATACACTCAGATCTGAAAATATAAATGGTATAACAGCCAATTGCAATCCCCAAATAAATTCTGAAATCTGATTTCAGCTGCTGGAAATGCATTTCAATAAAATAATTAGTAAATGCACTCTCAACCCTAGATTTGTAGCCATTTGACCTGTCAAAGGGCTGGAAATCAGCGTAAAAGCCTCTAATGAGATTCACCCTTGCTCAGAAATTAGTGGCAGCAACTAATAAAGCGTATGGCCTCTCTAAATGGCAGAAATCTCCTCCACAAAATCTTCATATCTGCATTCCCTGCTATTGGAAATGCTGGTGATGACTAAAAATGCTGGTTTTACTTCAGATCTGCATCATCCATCACCCAAAACAAACCCTAGTACAGTACAGCAGTCTAATGGGATGGTTCAGTAAGCTGGAAACTCATACACGTTTGCTGATTAAGGCCCGATCTGCCTTGGAAACAACTGCACCATGCAGATGATTCTAAATTCACCGTCTTGCAAGGTTGCACCTCCCTTACATGACTGTTTTCTGATCAATGATGGCTGAATAAGTACATAGTAGCAGCTGGGTAACTGAATTTCTGCCCTAGATGACTGATTCCCTCCTTCAAATGATGGCACCCAGCTATGATAATGGATATAACTCAACATGTCCTAGTTGATGTTGGAAAAATAACCAAAATTCTAGAAATCCACCTAGTAACCCTCAATCATGGTTTGACAACCAAAGATGGCATTTACACGCAAAAAACACTTAACACCAGTGTATCACACCGGAAAAATCGTCAAAATCCTCCACAAATCAACACAATTGTGATTCCTTACTGGAATTGCCCAAGATTGGAAGCAAGGTTTCCATCCTTGCTCCCAAATGTGGTATTCAAGAGGGTTTTTGTGTGATATCCCCTTCTAGGAGCAAACTTTAATATTAAATTATAATTAATCATCCCCTTCCAGGAGCAAAATTTAATATTAAATTATAATTAATCAAAATAATAAGATACCGTATCAATAATAGATCTTTATAATGTGTCAATCAATATATTAGTTCATATTAATCTTAATAATATCTATCGATATATATATATATATATGTGTGTGTGTGTGTGTGTGTCTATATATATATATATATTTAATTAATCAATCTAATTGATATTAATTATTTAATATTATCCATATTCATAACATTTATTAACAATTGTTGACGTTTTGTAGCTTCAGTCGGATAAACACTACGAGTCAATACTAGTGAAGATATGTATATATATATTTAGTATATATGAGATGTATATATATATATACTTAATATGTAAATATTAGAGAAATTAATATAATACTCAAGAGATATTATATATATATATATATATATATATATATAATCATAATTGTCATTATATTAATTACATAATAATGAATAGACATGTCCCATGAAGGGACATGTCTCTTCTTGGCTCATTCTCAATATAAATGCAAGAGATTGTTGCATTTTGAAAACACATACTATACAAGCAGTGCTATTACATTTGCAATGATCGTAAAAACCTTAACACGGTATCAAAGCCAGGCTGCAAATGTAAGAGAGTAGTTTGTTGATGGTGAATGTGTGGCTGTCTCAAAAAATACAGTCTGAGTATGGGGACCATATCTCACAAATACACTGTTGGATTTTGCTGCATTTTGGATTTGTTGGTGATAAACAAATTTAGAAGAATCTCACTAGAGCGATTGGTGGGAAAGTGTCGGGTTCAAAAGTTATGACCGACTATGTATGGGTCTATGTGAAATCTGGTGAGTGAAGTTGTGTTGCAGATTTTTGTCCACACCAATTGCAAAGAATAAGGTCAAGTGAATTGTAGCAGGTTTGTTAAGAAGCAAACATCAATGATTATATATTGGTAACTATGTCATTCCTGAACGCGACGATTCATTGAAGACATAATTTACGCACTGATATTTTGAACAAAGCAACTTGATTAAAAAAAAAGCTTTGTTTAGTAAGAGGTTGAGGATTATGAATTTTCAAAGTATACAAAGCAATTTCCATAATGATTAGTTAGACCTTGTAGCGGCTTTCATTAAAGAGACATTAATTTGTTATGATTGTGGTCAAGCATTAACAAAGAAGCACGTATTCAAAGAAGGGTGTCTTTTTCTAGAAAGCAAGCATTAATTATAGTGTCACCTCTCTTGGAGAAATCAAGTCATTTCACAAGAAGACATAAGCATTATTCAACGATATAAGAGTGGGAATTTTACATTATGGGGGGAATAATAACCAATGTTACATTCCCACTTGAACCATCCTTAGTGGGGAGATGATTCAAAGGGAGATGTCTTTCAAATAATTTGAGAAGGTGTTTTCGGATTTGATGTATATGGACCTTCATTGAAGCAACTTGTATCAAGGATGTTGATGCGCAGATAAGTATTTATTATCCTTGAGTATTACTTTATCTACTCATTGTAATCTCTCTCTTATTAGTATTTCTGTACATACTATAAGAGCTATTTGCCTTGATCTTTTCTGGGGATACTCTTGCAGGAAAAAGAAGACAGATTTAGATTCAGAGGGAGTCTGACTCTTCCGAGGTAACTTTTGAGGAGCTTAGAAGATTGATATCAGACTCAAAGGGAGTCTGATAGTTCATCTTAAGCAATCTTGGATGAAAAGATCAACAAATTGATATCTACTCAATGAGTTCTTCTTTGTGAGAGAAGTTCGAGGTGAATTCCCTTGTTTCCACCCTCTACATTGAGTCATGATGGATGTCATGTGTGTGACTCCATGTTTTTTTAATGGGCCTACCTCTTGTGTACATCATGAGGAAGTGACGACTTCCAAATGATTATCACTTGTATTTGCAGAAGTTATTGAAAGGTGATGATCTTACAATAACTTAATCTTCTATTATGATGGACATCCTATGATGTCTAAGCAGATCATGATAGATGATAACTTGCATGGTGGATTAATTTCCTTAAACAGAGCATGGCCTTTTATTGTTATGGACATCTTATGATGTGGAAGCAGATCATGATAGATGATAACTTGCATGGTGGATTAAGTTCCTTAAACAGACCATGGCCTTCTATTGTGATGGACATCTTATGATGTCTAAGTAGATCATGATAGATGATAACTTGCATGGTGGATTAATTTCCTTAAACAGAGCATGGCCTTTTATTGTTATGGACATCTTATGATGTGGAAGCAGATCATGATAGATGATAACTTGCATGGTGGATTAAGTTCCTTAAACAGACCATGGCCTTCTATTGTGATGGACATCTTATGATGTCTAAGTAGATCATGATAGATGATAACTTGCATGGTGGATTAAGTTTCTTAAACAGACCATGGCCTTCTATTGTGATAGACATCTTATTATGGCTGAAATAGATCACAATAGATGATATCTTGCATGGTGGATTAAGTTCCTTAAGGGCCCGTTTGGTTGCGAGAATTAGGAAATGCTGGAAATGGTCAAATCATGGATTTGATTATCCGTTCTTTCATTTTTGGATTATGTTTGGACAGTTTGGTTGACCCAGAATATGAGTGAGAAGATGTATTTCCTCTATTTGGTTCCACTTTTTGAAACTGGAATTGGAATTTGAGTATGATTTTTTAATTTTTTTTTTTGAATTGTTTTAATGTTTTTGAATTTAATAATTCATTTTTATTAATTTAATTTTATATAGAAAATTGAAGTGAAGTTTAAAGGAATTTAATTTACGTCAAATAGCAAGGTAAGGTCATTGGTAGAAAAGCAAAGTTTAAATGAATTTTCGCTTTATTCATGTACGTTAACAAACCTAACCTGAATGTGCTTCATGTCATTGCAACCTATGCGAATGAAAATTTGAAAATGGAATCGTAGACCGTTTTAGGCAGCCAAAGTTGGAGGCAGGCAACCAAGTTACAATCATTGATCGCAACCAAAATTCAAAAAAAATTCGAGAAGAAATTTGGAAAATAAATTCGAGGAAAAATTCAAAAAATATAAAAAAATTTGAAAAAAATTTGACAAAAAAAATTAGAAAAAACATTTGACAAAAAATTTGAATAAATAACAAAGTTAAAAACCACCCAAACAAATAAAAAATAAATTAAACCCCTCCGCACACAAATAAAAAATTAAAAAATTAAGTGGTAGACATGAAAAATTTAAAAATTTGCTTTACCCCCAATTCCAATTCCAATTTCAAATTCCAATTCCACCTTTTCAAGTGGAAGATGTAAATGCTCATTTTGGGCCAAAATGACATTTACATCTTCCTATTCTATTTTCATATTGCACTCCCAAACTGAGGATTCGACGAAATCGCAAATCGCAAATGCCAATTCCAGGCTAATTCCCGTAACCAAACGGGCCCTAAACAGACCATGGCTTTCTATTGTGATAGACATCTTATGATGGCTAAAACAGATCATGATAGATGATGATGTCCCTATGGTAAGTATTATTGAGGATACATGTGCACATTACCTATAGACATTTTTGAGTACTTGGTGAGTATCATGCGACTTGATATTTTGTTGCCAATGCTCTGGATATCATGAGATGATATCTTTATAAATTTTTGAGTACTTGGTAAATATCATGCGACTTGATATCCTGTGGCCAATGCTCTCAATATTATGAGATGATATTCTTATGAATCTATGAGTTATGGTGAATATCATGCGACTTGATATTCCTAGTCAGACCATATCTCTGATATCACGGCAAATGATATCTTCTTGATTCTAATCATGTGTTTAATCTTTCCTGTGTTGATGTTTTGTAGCTTCAGTCGGATAAACACTATGAGTCAATACTAGTGAAGATATATATATATATATATATATATATATATAGTATATATGAGATGTATATATATACTTATATATATATTATTAATATGTAAATATTAGAGAAATTAATATAATACTCAAGAGATATTATATATATATATATATATATATAAAATCATAATTGTCATTATATTAATTACATAATAATGAATAGACATGTCCCATGAAGGGACATGTCTCTTCTTGGCTCATTCTCAATATAAATGCAAAAGATTGTTGCATTTAGAAAACACATACTATACAAGCAATGCTATTACATGTGCAACGATCCTAAAAACCTTAACAACAATATAATCTATATAGTCAATGTTGTTACATTGATGATACTAGTAACACCAATAATAAGTTGACGGTAATATGTCCATACTAATAATAAGTTGACAATGGTGCTAATTCAATGTAACCGAATAATGATAAACCAATAATTCAATGTAATAAGCCGATAATGATAAACCGGTGCTCATTCGACAATAACAGCCAATGATAATTGACTTTGCTAAAATACTAATTAGAAGTGAAACATCGGCAATATGGGGGAAGTATGGTCGTGTCCCTTGATTCTGTCGACATATAAGTATGGTTTAGAAAACACACAATGAAGGGAGGAAAAAAAGAATAAATAGTTAGTCGCTGTAGTAAGACAGTGATCTCTGCATCCAATTAAGGATAAATTATAAATAGCAGAGAAAATACATATTCATATTCATTCACCAAAGATGGGAAAGGAGACAGCAAGGATTCCTTGCATTCTATTAAGATATCTGAAGTATATACTCAAGGGAGAAATCAACCCATCATACTCTCAGCGCTTGTAAATAAGCAATCGGGTCCTTTTGAAGTACAGTATGTACTTAGTAAAATACAGCAATATTTTATTATTGATAGTAGTTTATACTAAAGACACACACACACACACACATATATATAAATAGATGAATACGTTGACTGATAAATAACATATATATGTAGTTACAGTTTCTCATAAATATCTATATAGTGAAATCATATATATATATATATATCAATACTTATACAATATATATGATTCATATATATTAGTTATAATGAATTAGAAATGTATTTAGAAGTATACATATATATATATTTTATATTAATATCAGGAATAATGAAAGTATATAATATATATAGATGATCTAATATTTATATATGTAAAATATACCTATTTATTAGTAAACAATGGAATCAGAATTATATCTGAATATTTGAGTATATATAGCTGGACGATATTGGGCATAAGGAACCAGTCAATGGGCCAGTGTGTATATATGTATGATCATGAGACCATAATTTTATGTTATATATATAATGATATTAGAAATCATTTATATATATGATAAATTCCATATATATATATATATATATATAAGGGATGTATCAGTCTATATTATATATCTGGAAAGGAAGAAAATAAGATACAGAACAGTGCAAGACTATAGTATATATATTTAAATATACAGTCAGGCATCAACAGTATAGAACAAGCTCAAGCTATTGTGCTTAGGAATATATAAATTCTATATCAGAAATTATGTTCCAATCCTATTATTATTTGAGTTATAGAAGGGAATATAAATATATCAGAGGAAGAGTCCATAAATAATATATATATGGAATGAATCATATTATTGGATAAATAAGGAGGATATTCAGATTTTAAGACGAAGCTTTATACATCTCTGCTACTGGTAAGTACAGTGTTATAAATCCTTATTATGCTTAATAATAATTTTAATGAGAAGTAATATCAGAGCATTACCACCAAGACAAGATAATTAGTTAAATATACATGCTCAAGATTTGTTATTATTAAGTCTGAAAGGGAAGTGCAAAGCGGTAAATAGGGAAAGGCCTGTGTAAATCTAGCCAGTTGGTCATTTCCAAGATAGGTAGGGATTAGCGATCCCGAGTGCATTGCAGACAAGTCCAAGAAAGGCTTAAGGGCTTGGATCTGTAAAACCTTGAGGGAAACCGTTGAGTTTGGTGTCTAAGCAACCTGTTACATCTTCAACACTCTCCTAGACTGGAGTAATAACAAGGATAGCATGGACTTCCCAATTCATATATAATTTACCATTTGTTCTATTAATTCATATGTAGTTGTTATCTTTTATTATTGCATGAATTAAGTTAACATAATTCAATTCAAGTAAATTAAGTAAGGTCTCAACAGGGGACATTACATTTTGTCCTCCTAAACACCCAAACAAATCAAGGGTTTTTGTCCTTGATGCCCTAGATTGAACAAACTGCCCAAATCTGAAAATTAGATGAAAAAGATAACTTGAATCATAGTTCAAAATATCGTTATCGACAACTTATTACCGAGGGCAAAAAAAAAAATATCGGTAAAATATTAGAGATAAATCGACAACTTATCGGGAAAATATCGACAATTTTTTTCCTCTCAAAACACCAATTTGCAAACACAAAAATGTGAAATGCCTCTTTTTGATCCATCAGTCCCTATAAGCGGACTGCGGACGATAAGTTTTCTTAATATTGCCGATAACTTCATGTTTTCTCTGGGATAAGTTTGGAACTTCACAAAGATAAGTAATCCACGATAAAGTAACGTATTTTGAAATTTTCACACGACGCTGAACTTATTGCGATAAAGACGATATATCGACGCTATTTTAATCTATAACTTGAATGATTCTCAAATGAAGAAAGGCACCTCCTCAATACACCTTTTCAAATTGGGCCCTTCGGTCCTAAATTTCCCTTACGTATCTATAGATATTATTTATTTTAATTTTATTTTAAGCATTTAAAAGGACTTTAATTTTTATTATATTATTATTATTATTAAGTTGCCATTAAAAATGGAGATCATTAAGTCCAACGATAATAATATTATTAATTTAATTTAACACAAAAAAAGGGACGTGACATCCAAACCAATCTAGACATTCCAATATTCTAAGACAAGATTTACATAGAATGCTAGATAACCAGATTTGAAAAATCAAATGTTTACTTCTTTGATGCATGGCACTACCTTGAACATGTGTTCGGCTTATCATCCTCAAACTGATGGTCAAGCTGAGATTGTCAACCAATGCCTTGGGACTTGTGTTGTTTTTTGTCCGAGCAATAGAACAATGGGCCAAGTGGCTACTTCTAGCTAAGTGGTGGTACAATACAACTTATCATAGTTCTTCCAAAATAGCCCCCTTATGAGGCCCTCAATGGTAGTCCCCACCCTCCTTGTGTCCTTAAGTTTCAAGATCTTCCAAGGTTGCAACAATTTGCAGCACTTTGGCTAGGCTTGAAGACATCTCTCAACTACTTAAGGCTAAAGTTGCCATTAAAATTGGAGATCATTAGCTCCAACTTAAATAATATTATTAATTTAATTTAACACCAAAAAGGGAACGTTACATCCAAGCCAATCTAGACATTCCAATTTTCTTAGGCAAGATTTATGCTACAATGCTAGACAGCCAGATTTGAAAATCAAACGTTTACTTCTCTGCTGCAGGGCTGTAATGTTCCCTGGTGGGTTTAGACTTAGTTATTACCAAGTAAACCCAAATTTGATATTTATATCCTAAGCTAAATGGACAAAGATATAATGATTCAATCTAAGACATTTGAAATACAAATAATTATTCATTCATTTAATCAGATTAAGTTATCTTTGTATATTATTAACATCCATACCTACCTTATTACTACTTCAACTTGATGAAGGAAGGATTTGGTGTGTAACCAAGGTGCCTAGAGACCAATTACAACAGGCTCCCTCAAAGTTTACAGGTCCAAGCCCATATCCTATCTTGGGACTTGCCTTCAAGGCTTCCAAGACGCTGACCCCTACCCTGTCTTGGGAGTAATAGTGTTGATTGGATTTAGACAAGCCCGTCCTTGGAAACCCCTCTGTCCTCCCTTCCCAGTTTACAAAAATGGTAATAAGGTTTGAGTATGCATGTATATATGTAAACAGACATATCAATTAAATGTAACAAACATATTAATTAAATGTTGATGTTCTGGTATTATTTATTTACAAACTAGCCAATAAACTAGAAGGTTGTACATACCACACAATAGCTTATACTGCTGCTGGTTTCAGACTTACAGTCTGAAACGGCTTTGCTGGCAGACTGGGATTATCACTATGTTATATATTGTACGTATGCTATATCTGCTATCACCGGTTAAGTATTTATTGTTTCCGTTAACTATTTGATTGATTCTCCTTCTATCTTCTTGATCGATGATTCTTGAAAGACTTATGAGAGTGCCTACTTATATCCAGCATTTGGTTTGTTTAGCCACTTGGGCTAGTAGATGCATCTACTCTTAGGCCCCGTTTGGTTAGTGGAATTGGGTGCAGAACTTTTGCTTTTTTGCCAAATTCGCCATTTGGGATGCTAAATTGCAATTCGGGTTTCAGAGATCAAAATCCCGTTTTGGCACCAAAATCGGCGGCACTATCTTCCCACCCAATAGGTGGAATTTGAAATCATCTTTTGGGTTTTGGGTTTTTGTGAATCACTATTTTACCATCCAGTTTTCATTCTCCCGCACGGTAAGTATGGTGGATTTCCGTATTGTTTCGTTGCAGGCGGGGCAAGTTTTTATTTCCCAGCATTGGCCTGGCTTGTTTTTCTTTACCAGCATTCTCTCAGCCTGTGCCACAGTGGGATCTCTGGAACAAGGTATGTGTAATAGTTGGAAATGCTATTGCAAACGTACTCAAAATGTGGAAGCCTCAAAGAAATGTTGTCTCATCAAATGCTGTGCTTACAGGATATGCATGAAATGCGATTTGTGGGTGCTTAGCCAGTCAGGAAAACCAAATGCGATTCACAGGTGTTCAGCCCAACTCGAAAACCATTGCAAGCATCCTTCCAGCAGCCTATGCAAAATTGGGACCTTTGGAACATGCTATGGACATTGAGTGCAGGATAAGCGTTTCAAATTTTTGCATCTGTTGTAGCTGCACCTTCACTAAGTAAACGTGTATGTAATATGTGTAAGCTTCGACGAGGTATGCGAGCTGTTTGATAGGATGCCTTCGAGAATTGTTTTCAAAAGGAACGGTGGAAAACTTATCACTTCTGAGGGCTATATTTCAAAGAAATCATGCTATGTTGACTTCCAGAATTTGTCTGAAAAAGCTAATTAATAGCGACAAAATTGTTATAGAGGCTAGAATAATTCGCATAGAGCTGTTTGGGTTGTTGTCCCAGCGTCCCGTGCTACAAGGTATTGTGTTTTGCTATGGCAATGGAAGAAATTTTCAGTCAAATCAATCCCAGAATTAAAAAGATGAGTATTTGACATGTATTGGTTGCTTGCAATTGCACACCCAAAATTTGTTAGCCACTAGTAAAGATCAAATTATGCCAATCCCAATATGCGTAATATTATGTTGTTGCTATATTTATTCAGGATATGTTTGCAGAGGGAGCTGTGAGTCTAGGAACAACTTTGAAGCCTTCTGCTTCCAACCAACAATCTTGGCAATCCCCAGGCAAGAATTTCAGTTTTGGATTTCACCCAAGTGGAAACATGGGATTCTATGTTGTAGTTCTAATTATAGTTCTAAAATAGTGATTGACTTCTAGTTCTAATTCTAATTTCGAAATTGGCAACCAAACACAGAAGATGGATTGTCTTAGTCATCTTCCGGGTCAACCAAACGGTCCAAACTATCTTCCAAATACACAAAACCGGAATTTCAAAACCTTATTTTGAGATAATTAGGTTTTGAGTCAAATTCTAATTCCTCAACCAAACGGGACCTTAATTGCACTGGTTGATGAATCTAATTCTATTATTATTTGCTCCTTCACATTATCGGTATTTGTCAAATCGTACTAACTAAATAAATATTAAACACAACATAATTATTAATTGCTGTCTGCATAATGAAGACTTGACATATGGAGGGGATATGCTGTTTGTATTGTCTGTCGCCAATGGTAAGGGTATAGTTTATTAAACATATCCGTCTCTGATCTGGCTCTTTATCATCAAGGAATCTTCACAATATTATTTCCATATTATTCATTGTTACGGAGTATTGATATTTCCTCCATTATATAGTTATTATATTCATTCCTTAAAAAATAATATTATTATATTTAATTATTTATTATTATATAGTTAATAAACTATACATGTTCGATAGTCTAATACAATATATAAAATTCACTAATAAATTTATTATTAAAATATATTTTTATTCATTAACTTATTTGTTTATTGTTTAATAAATATATTTTAATAACTATTTATTTAATGATTAATAATTAATGTATTCATTTAATTAATTACTTAATTATTAATAATTACATTGATTAATAGGATCGATCAATGTATGCATTATATTGTCATTATTAAATTATTTTTTCAAATAGGGGATATCACAGTCCACCCCTCCTAAATTTGCTTGTCCTCGAGCAATTTAAGTTTTGGGTGCTCAAAAACTTCCGCTCCTTTCCAAGTTGCATCTTCTTTGGGTAGACCTTTCCATTTGATCAGGTATTCCAGAATGGTCTTATTCCTCATTATACTTAGTCTTCTTGCTGGGATTTTCTTCCTTCTCTTCCTCAGAAGTTGCTTCTAATTGGTGGGCTTGACTTTTACACTTATGGCCAGGGTCCCATCTTTCTTTGCATCTATAACATGAATTTTTTCTGTGTAATCCTCCCTTATGACAGATGTGCCCTCTTCCCCATGGTTCTTCACATTTATAGCATAAGTTCTTTCTTTTAAGTTCATCCCTGCCTAGGTGAGCCTTGTGGTGATTGTGCTCCTTATGAAAAACATTTGTATGATCATTTGGGGCTTTGTTATTAGGGGATGATGTCTCTAAACTTAGGGCTATTGCTATTGCATCATCTAGAGTAGCTGGTTTGAAAGCAGCCACCAATCCCTTTATTGATTCTTTTAGTCCATCCACAAACAGATAGGTTAGTTTTTCCTCATCTATTCCCGTGACTCTTCCTGAAATACTTTGGAACCTAGTGATGTATTCATCCACTGTCCTTGTTTGCTTTTGCTGAGTCAAATCTTTGAAGTCCTTTTGAGGATGTTTATGGTCAAACCTTAATCAATCTATGTGAGAATTCGTCATAAGAAGTTACATTCTGGTGCCCTTGGGTGAGGATACCATGGTGCCACCATTCGTGCGCTGTGCCTCTCAAGTGTAGGATGGCAAATTGGACTGCTTCCTCTTCCGTCATAGGGCTGAGTGTCAAGTAAGTGTTTAAGTTTTGTAGCCATCCATGAGCTGTGGTTTTACTTGATCTGTCAAAGTTTGGGAGGGTTACCTTATTTATCTTGTGTTTTAAGTCTTTACTAGACTGTCCCTTTTCTCTCCTAGGAGCTTCCAATTTCTTTGCTTCACAATACTCCATGAATGATATGTTTCTTCTTATTTCAGGTCTTAGATTTGTGTAAACTTCTTGTAATGCCCCGCTAGGGAACTCAAGAGAAATTAACCTAAAACATGTTACTAAGTTTACAGAATAATTTTTTTCTTAAAAGTTTACAAACAATAATGAACAACAAAGTGGAAGCAATAATGTAAAGACAAAAAAGTCATTTACACAACTCATTTATTCTGTAAACTTAGTAACATGTTTTAGGTTAATTTCTCCTGGGTTCCTTTGCGGGGCATTACACTTCTGCCAATTCCTCCGCGCTGTTATGGAGGTGACTAATTCCTCTTCCTCTCTTGGGGTATCCTTTCTTGGTAGGAAAGGTGGTTTCATGATCTTAGGCATGGATGACCTACTATTATTTTCTGAGTGATTTGCACTAGTGTCCCTTCCATCGGGATGTGACCTAAGATCATTGATTGAAGTATTCATGTTTTGCAAGGCTTGCATGAGGACTTGGGCTCTTTCATTTTGTTCCATTAATGTCTTGGTCGTTATTTCCATAAATGTCCTCATCTCCTCATCTGTTGGTTCACCCATTGTATTGCTTTGTTTTGGGTTAGATTTTGTTGCTAGTTTTCTTTTTTCCCCTTTCTAAGGCCTTTGAGCTCTTTGGCTAGTTTGCATCAACTACCTCTCACAGGATGGCAGGAAAGATGCTCTGATATCAATTGTAATGTCTCCTGGTGGGTTTAGACTTAGTTATTACCAATTTAACCCAAATTTGATATTTATGTAACTATATGGACAAAGATATAATGATTTAATCTAAGACATTTGAAATAAAAAGAATTATTCATTCATTTAATCAGATTAAGTTATCTGTCTATTATTAACATCCATACCTACCTTATTACTACTTCAACTTGATGAAGGAAGGTCATGGCATGTAACCAAGGTGCCTAGAGATCAATTACAACAGCCCCCCTCAAAGTTACAGGTCCAAGCCCATATCCTATCTTGGGACTTGCCCTCAAGGCTTCTGGGACGCTGACCCCTACCCTGTCTTGGGAGTATTAGTGTTGATTGGATTTAGACAAGCCCCTCCTTGGAAATCCCTCAGTCCTCCCTTCTCAGTTTACAAGAATGGTAATAAGGTTTGAGTATGCATGTATATATGTAAACAAACATATCAATTAAATGTAACAAACATGTTAATTAAATGCTGATGTTCTGGTATTATTTATTTACAAACTAGCCAATAAACCAGAAGGTTGTACATACCACACAATAGCTTATACTGCTGCTGGTTTCAGACTTACAGTCTGAAACGGTTTTGCTAGCAGACTGGGATTATCACTATATTATATATTCATATTGTATGTATGCTATATATGCTATCACTGGTTAAGTATTTATTATTTCCGTTAACTATTTGATTGATTCTCCTTCTATCTTCTTGATCGATGATTCCTGCAAGATTTATGAGAATGCCTACTTATATACAGCATTTGGTTTGTTCAGCCACTTGGGCTAATAGACGCATCTACTCTTAATCGCGCTGGTTGATAAATCTAATTCTATTATTATTTGCTCCTTCACATTATTGGTGTTTGTCAAATCGTACTAACTAAATAAATATTAAACACAACATAATTATTAATTGCTGTCTGCATAATGAAGACTCGACATATGTAGGGGATATTCTGTCTGTATTGTCCGTCACCAATGGTAAGGGTATAGTTTATTAAACATATCCGTCTCTGATCTGGCTCTTCACCGTCAAGGAATCTTCACGATATTATTTCCATATTTTTCATTGTTACAGAGTAGTGGAGTATTATTCCAATGTTCTAAGGCAAGATTTATGTAGAATGCTAGACAATCAGAATTGAAAAATCAAATGTTTACTTCTCTGCTGCACGGCACTACCTTGAACATGTGTCCAGCTTATCATCCTCAAACTGATGGTCAAGCTGAGATTGTCAACCAGTGCCTTGGGACTTGTGTTATTTTTTGTCCGAGCAATAGAACAATGGGCCAAGTGGCTACCTCTAGCTAAGTGGTGGTACAATACCACTTATCATAGTTCTTCCAAAACAGCCCCTTATGAGGCCCTCAATGGTAGTCCCCACCCTCCTTGTATACTTAAGTTTCAAGATCTTCCAAGGTTGCAATGATTGGCAGCACTTTGGCTAGGCATGGAGACATCTTTCAATTACTTAAGGCCAATCTGACATTGAGACCAAATCACATGAAATAGTAGGTGGATCAATAAAAGACAAAGCATGCTTTTGACATTGGCAATTGTGGTTTTTATTTCTCCGACCCTCCTAGCAGCTTTCCTTATATGACAAGGACAGTCATAACTTAGTTCCCAAATGAGATGGACCCTATCATGTGTTCCAAGACATTGGTGAGGTGGCATACAAGTTGGCACTCAAACCACCTTAGATCCATCCAATTTTTCATGTCTCGTCTCAAGAAAGTGATTGGGCTGTTGCTTGCACGCTGACAAATTTACTTGCATTGAATGTGGAGAGATCCATATTTTTAGAACCTATGGTTATTTTGGGCAAACACACCAAGCATCTTCACAATCCTTCTATTGAGGAGTTCTTAGTCCAATGTTAGGCCTACAACCTGAACATGCCACATGGAGATCTGCTAAAATTCTCTCTAGGTCTTCTCATCCAAGCTTTGAGGACAAAACTTTTTGACAGGGAAGACAATATTGTGAACCCTATTCTACTGTGTTAGCCAGTATTAGTTGGGCAAATATGCTTTGTAGTCGCCCTTAGGTATAGTCGCCCTTAGGTAGATTTATTAAAGGGATGCATATGTGTGTGTGTGATTATATCACATTTTTACATTATATACGAAGATCAAATATGAAGATAGTAGATACATGTTTTCACATTGATTGTTTCTATTCAGTGCTATGAGATGATAGATATAGATGTATGATGTTAGATCCTGATTTATAGACCTTATGACGTGTCATACTATCATTCGGAGTATTTGGGAGTTTATTTCAATACATGGTATCACATAAACTGGGTATTTTGCAGATTTGAATATCTATTTCATGATGTATTTGTGAGATGTAGACTATTGAGATAGATTCCACACATATTTAGAACACTAGAGATGTCATGAGTATTGAATGTATGTGCACATTAACCCTCGGCTTTAACCATTGTTGCTTTGGTTTTTATTATTTGGTGTGGCTTTATGCATGCAATGAGTGTATAGTTCACAAGTGTAAGCCAACTAGAATTAATTTGGAGAGTGGTAACATGGATGTTTGTTCACCATCTTAATCTACACATGGGATGATTAAGATGTGTCTATGTGCATACCAATATTGCCACTTACCCTATGGTTGATTCTTGGGTGACCCCCTCACCTTGTGATTACCTCATCAATGTTATTTAGTGATGTCTAAACTTTAATATTTTTCATCTAATTAGTGAAGTATTAAGAAATGATTTTTAGTGAATGTTTTAGGAAAATGCTTGGATGAATTTGTATGAAAACGACATATTTAAGGCATCTTAAAAATGTACTTTTTCTTAGTTTAAATGAAAATTGGCTTTGACTTAGTATAGATGAAGATGGGAACATCTACAAGTCTCTAAATGGCCTTAGGTGGTTGTTTGGACATGGATAATCATCTAATTTTTAATTGGAAATAATTTGTAAAATTCAAGAATTATTTTTGAAAACTATGTGGTGGTCACATGACATGTAAGAGTTCATCCCTTAAATTTGAATTTGGATTTGAATTTGATTTTTTTTTATAAATATCTTAGATATTTGGGGTTAAGGTTAGATATCTTGGATTCACTTCATTATTTGAAATTGAACTCTCATATTATACTGAAAGTTACTTTATGGATTCTTTGGCTTGCCTTTAAGAGGATGGAAAGATGTCAAATTTTTAGTGGTGAGGATTGATAAAATAGAGTTGAGTTGTATTAATCAAGGGGAATGCTTAAAAGAGGGGGTTATGTATTTGTGATTTCATTGCATTTTGAAATAAGGATTTTTGAGAGCTTGAGAAAATGAGAAAAGAAAAGATGAGGATTTGTGAAGCTTGGAAGAGTGTTCTTGAGTTGGGAAGAAGGATTTGTAGTTGGGAAAATTAGTGTGGACTTAGGAAGAGATTTGTGCATCAGCATCTTGAAAGTGTACAAAAGGGAAAATGCTTCTACTATAAATATATTTAATTTCTGCTAAAAAAACAAAAGGGAAAATGCTTATTAGTGGAGACTAAGTTACAAGAATTTATTTCTCCTTTACACATATTACTCTTGTTATGAATAGAGTATATTGTATTTTAAATAACTTGTTCACTAGTAGGTCCCATTCACATGTTAGGTTTATTTAGGTCCTAGGGAATCTTTCTAGAAGTCTTAGTTGTTATGTGATCTTATCTTGGTATTTACTTCTTGTCCTTAGTTGTTTAATTTTTTTGTAGTTGTCTCATTGTATGGGATTAAGACATAGTCACAATCTTTTCTCATCCCATCTTTCAACCATTTCTTTATAAGCAAGGCATCATTCGTACATTTCGTATATTCAATCAATTCAATCTTGCATCTAAAATTAAGCAAGCTATTTTACTCACTCTCTTTTGGAAGGATATTTTTTGTTTTGCAGGCAATTCTGGGATGTGGGGAGTTCACAATCAACTCCTACATGGTGTTAGAGCTCTAATTCTGAGAACACCTTCACAAATCCGAGTGATAATCAAGTTTGAAGAGTTTGTTGGGTAAATTTTGGGTTAAAAGCACTTCATGGTTGAATCAATGCGTCAAAGAATATCAGTGGCTTTTATTTCATCAAATTCCTAGATACGAGGTCAAATTTACAAGGGTTTCGAGTTGGGTGAAGGTTGCAAAATCCACAAGGTAGCTGAAGTTTCAAAGCACTTTGGGCCAAGAAAAGACCTTGCCATCATGTTCGAAAGGCTTAGAAACCCTAGCACTAATTGTGTCAATTTGTCAAAAATTGGGATATTGTCCAGGAGCATAAAAGGGATAATCATGTACCTAGTTGAGATCCTGCAACATGTTAGGAAACCATTGAAACATAATCCACAAAATAGATCTTCCTCGTTAGAGACATCAAAAGTATAGATCATTTCAACTAGGGTTAGTGTCATTAAATTAAGTATAAAATATATTTAACTCATTGATGGAGGAGGGCTAGGATAAGGGGCATATTAAGGCGCCTTAAAGTTTTTAAACAATCCTCTACCTTGGGCCCCAGAGTAGATATCATCCCTCTTGGCCATCACATGGCTCCTTGCCATCTATATGAGGGGGTGTACCCATTGAGGAATTCCATAGCTGTTTACGATCCTCTACTCTAGGCCCAAGAGTAGATACTATCCCTCTTGGCCATCATGTCGCTCTTTGCATCCATATGAGGGGGTGTACCCAGTGAGGAATCCATATCGAATCAATCCTCTACCCTAGACCCAAAAGTGGATATGATCCCCCTTGGCCATAATGTGGCACCATAGTTCCTAGACTCGGACTCAGCTCGAACTCAGCAAGGCCGACTCGACTCGTCACTCGGCTATGACTCGGCAACGACTCGGCAAAATGAAAAAATCCTTGAAATTTAGAGATTTTTAACGATTTAAAACCTGATTCATGCACCCATTATTGAATAAAGCTTAAAGACACTATAACATCATCAGATAGAAGCTAATTTGATCACATACATAAACATACATCCATGATCCATCACGTAAGTACAAATGTAAATTGTAGCTGAAGGAAATAGAAAACATAGATATATAGAATTATAAATATTGTCATGTATATAAAATCCATGAAATCCATGATATCAAATGTTCCCAAACATGTGTAAACAAAAACAAGTTTATGGCTCAGGCTCTAGCTCAGCCTCAGCCTTGGAGTAATCTGTCCTCCTACAATGGTGTGTAAGGTAGGTCCTGGAAGACTGAGTAGCCATAATCTCCGCCTGTGAGGTGCTGCAATGATCAACATCAACTGTGCTTGTGCCAGATTGTGCTCTATCCTCCTCCTCTGCCATAACCACAGCCTCAATCTCTTTGTCTGCCTGGTCAACCCACTCATGGTCCTCAGTGAAGACAAGATCGGTAGACTTAGTGAGCCACTTAGACTCTGGATCGATCTCCGCTAGAGTGATCAAAGAAGAGTCAGTGTCCAAAATTTGTCTGGTCCTAAGGTGGAGGTTGTAATGAACAAAGGCAAGATCATTCAACCTCTCCATAGACAATCTATTACGCCTCTTCAAGTGGATGTGCTCGAACATGGACCAATTGCTCTCACATCTAGAAGCACTGCCTGGCTCGCTCAAAATACAAATGGCAATTTTTTGAAGGTTTGGGGTTGAGGGCCCAAACATTTGCTACCATCTATTTGAATTTTGAAATAAGGAAAAGAAAAACAAAATAGTCTCATTTCCAACTTTAAAGCTAAATTACAAAATCAAAAATTAAAATGCATAACTTATAAGCCATAAACTTAAGAATATATTTCTACCTGGCAGCAATTCTGTGCGAGTGTCTTTGCACATCTTGCTTGAGAAAATCACCCCTTCTTCATTATTATATTTATCTAGCTCAATCGTTGTAGTTGAGGCTGTGCCATCACTACACATCTTTTGTATCACTGTATATAGGCCACTAAGAACCTCCTCATCCGCCTTGAAGTCAGCATGGAAACGAAATGCCGGATTGAGGTAATAAGCTGCTGCATGGATGGGCCTGTGAAGCTAGTTTTTCCATCGCCTATCAATTATTTCCCAAATGGGGCCATACTTATCCTCAACTCTTGCATATATGGATCTAATGGCCTCCTTGGCCCTATCCATGCCCTCATATATATAGCCCATAGAGGGCTTCTCCCCATCAACAACTCGTAGGAGAACTACCAAGGGCTCAGTGACGTACAAATAATTTTAAACAAAAGCAGTTAAGTCACAAATTAAATAAAAATAAGCAAAATTGCAAACAAAACAAAAATATGCATATATAATATATATTATAAATTAAAAGTAAATACTAAATGTAAAATTGTAAATATATGTTTACAATATCTTTTTGAAGAAAAAAATTGTAAATATATGTTTACAATTTTTTTCTAAAAAAAAATGTCAGGTTTGTTTATGCTATTATTCTACTTCTCTCATTCAAGTATGCAATTTATATTTTAATAGTAAACATTCAAGATTTGGAAAGTTAAACTAAAAAAATTTGACAAACAAATGAAAAATACATAAACATACCAAAAAAAACCAACAAAATCTATAAAATTTAACACTTCCTCTTTCAAATGAGTTGAGAATGCTTTCTATCAACTCCTCGATGCTCTCAATGCAAACCTATGGCCTCCTCAATGTGATTTATGGACTCCTCGATTCTCTTCTTCCCTACTGGTTGCAAACTTATGGCCTCTTCTTTTCCTTCCTTTGTCTCACTTTTCCTCTTTTCTTCCCACAACTAGCAAATAGAATGACTTTTAGGGCACAATAGAAGACATAAGTGAAAAAAAAATCAGGAAAAAGCTTTTGTTTTTTGTTTTTTTTGCTGGGCGAAAATGCCTTAACTTGGCGCGAGTCATGGAGCTCGGACTCGGCGAGTTATGGCATAACTTGTCGAGTCATGCAAATGAGTTGTCATGACCCATTTGGGTCTGCACGGCTCGTTGAGTCGTTGAACTCGCGGTGAGTTTAGGAACTCTGTGTGGCACTTTGCCATCCATATGAGGGGGTGTACCTAGTGAGGAATTTCATAGCCATTCACCCTTCCATTGCCACCCTCATCCCTCTCATGATTAGAGGCCCTTAACAAAATGGTCAACCAAGGTAAGGGTTTGAAGAAACAAGAATAGGGTGTCTAGAGTGTCCTTACCTTCTAAGCTCGAGGGCAAGGCACTGCCTGGCGCCTGCTACCTCCTTGGCCTCATGGGACAAACTGTCAACCATGAGGTGGCGTACTTGGAAGAGAACCTCATAACAGTTTCTCTCTCCTTGTATTCCTTTTTATCCCTACCATGATTGATTATAGCAAAAAAAATATGAGTTACACATTATTGCATGTTTCTTCATGCTAGAGATCATATAATAATGATATCCTATTCATACATTATTTATAAGCAAGAAACCATAAATAGGATCATTATCCATAAGTAAGAAATCATATAATAATGATATCCTATTCATACATTATTTATAAACAAGAAACCAAGGATGGCAAACTTGCCGATTAATCGCTGAGTTGGAAAAACTCGCCGAGTTTTCCAGCTTGGCGATTAACTCGGCTAAGTACTCGCCATTTTCCAGCCCATGAGTTTTTAAAAAACTCGCCAAAAACTCGGCGATTATTGCTAAAACTCGCCTGCGTTTGCCATATACAGCCGCAAGTAAAAAAAATGCCATTTTATTATTTCAGTTGGTTTTTGCTGTCTCATTGGCGACTAGGGAAGAAGTATAAGTTTGATTTATACAAATATAACATTAAGTATAAGTTTGATTTATTTAATTTCTTATACTTTAAGTTATATTTGTATAAATTATGAAATATAATACTTCTAGGATGTTTGGGATAGGTTCCAGCTTCATAGGAGTTAAGATGCAGATTCTAGATTCGAAAAATTCCAGACTTAGCCAAATTTCAGAATTCAGCAAGCCTTCAGCAGGGTTACCTCCCACAATCCATCATGGCTTTCTAAGGTCAAACTGAAGCTGGCAAAAGGATTCCCAAAGGGTTTTAACTCGTTTTATCTCAAATCACTTGGTTTCGACCCCATCTCTACGATAGACTTAGCTTAGCTCTCGCCCAAATCCCAGACAGACATGACTTCCCAACAGGCCAAAATCACTCAAACCTCATTTGTCGGACCTAGGGACTTGAAAACAGCCACCAACAAAGACTACCTAAGACCTAGTTATGAAGACTTTGACATTTGGCATTGATCAATGATCAAGCATCATAGATTCATACTAGTTTTGTAGAAACTGTTTACTATTTTGCTTCCAGTCATCAGCATTCCACATGAGAATGCGATTTTGTACCCACTTTGCATTTATATATATCTAAACTTAGCTTGTTTCTTTTGTTTTCTCATTAATTAACTCATTGGATGCATCTTCTCATAGAATTTTGCAAACAAAA
Source organism: Chamaecyparis obtusa (assembly GCA_027943335.1). Taxonomy (NCBI): domain Eukaryota; kingdom Viridiplantae; phylum Streptophyta; class Pinopsida; order Cupressales; family Cupressaceae; genus Chamaecyparis; species Chamaecyparis obtusa. Next base: position 389,063 of record BSBK01003892.1, read on the forward strand.
TGCATTTTTAATTAAATTTTATGTTATTATTAAGTTCTGGAGTTTTTTGCCGAGTTTTTCCAAAAACTGGCCGAGTTTTCCCGAGTAATCTTTTTCAAGGCTTGGCGAGTTTTGGGCGAGTGAGAGTTTGCCATCCTTGCAAGAAAACATAAATAGGATCATTATCCATAAGTAAGAAATCATAAATAAGACTATTATTCATAAGCAACATTCCATAAATGAGAATCTACTAGGATGCTTATTATCAGAACTGATACTTGTACCGATTAATAAATAATATTCAGATATAGTTGGGTGAGATCGCTGTAAAACAACTCTCCTTGATTCGATGATCCTCTTTGCATGCTGTTCTTTATTATATATGTATATCTCCTCTTTGGGTGGAAGTGTCATGTCCCTTCCCAGGTTGTATCCCTTTAGAACCAATGTACCCCTTTACTTACACCAATTGCAACTATTCCCCCTTAATCACACTTTTGCAACAAGTGGACATAACAAATCAAAACAGACCAGCAGGAATCAGGCTAAATCTTTCTTTCTATGTGACTGTAGAACCATGTGGCTGAAGAACTGTTCCTAGGTGCAGATTTTACTAACCAGGGTCCATCCCACCCTAACACCCTCCTCATTATAATCAGAAGAATTGGGAGAAGCTGACAATGCTTTTTTAATAGTGATCAATAATGAGTCCAGACTAGATGAGTGAGTGCCTGCTGATTCCCTAACTGATGCAGCTGCTATGGAGAAATCAGGCACAAAAACTTTTCTAGGTTTGATCCGTGCAGAGATGCGAGTAGAAGCTAATCCTGCAAGAAGGGCAACATGTACAGAATAAGTTTATAGGTAATGGAAGCATTACTAGTGTTATAGAGAGGCAATGATCACTTTCTAAGGCTTACTTAAAAGATGCTTATGATTGTTATATAACCCCCAATTTATATTGTAAATGGTTGAACATATAACATCACAACAAATAGTTTCCAGATAATCAGGGGTTATGCGGTCCATATATTGTATAAAGTCAAGCCAATCATCATTTAGCAGAGTTTGAAAGACTTTAGAATAAATGTAGTGACCAGCATGCTGGGGACAAAATTTAGTTTTCAAATTCTGAAATATTGTTTATGTATGTGGACAAACATTTTCATTAAAACTGGGAAACGGAAACAATAATAGGGGGTGCAAATTTGTCATGATGATTTAAATTGTTGATATGCACATTGGAAAACAGGCTTTTTGGATATTCAAAGGAATAGATACTGAGATGCTGTCCATGGGTGTGCTTCCTCAAAGCTGCTTTTTAATTTTCTTTTTTCCTATGTAGCTCTTCTTCAGGTGAAAATCATGTCTTTTAATGATGCCTCTTATAATGTAACTCAAAATTTGTTCCATGGCCAATTTTATTTGTTGATCTTAATAAGTTGATCAACTTGGCAACAATTCGGGTGCCTTCTGTAAATTTGAAAACAGATGATTTAATTTCGCATCAGCTGGGTAGTTAACAAAATAAAGGATATCATGCTTCAGAATCTTAGATTATTACTTTGAAAAGCTACTGGCAAGCCAGTCACTCAACTGGAAAGAGAACAATTGCTATCCCTATGGCTGGAAAAGTGTTGAACATGCATTTTGTTTGTAACAAATTAGTAACAGTTGTTTCTATATTGTAAAATTTATAGTGAATTATGAGGATTCTTTTTTTTTGTGTTTATAAAATTGGGCGTAAACATCTTATGATGTTAGGCGTTGAATCTTTCTTTCTGCTTGAGAATGATGTTGCTCATTCTCCATGTCTCTGCTAAATTGTAGCCTTTCTCCATGGCTGCATTTTTTTTAATAGTTGCATTTACTCTTGAATTGATAGTAACCAGCAACATTCAAGTTAAAATGCACGACATTTTTTCCTCACTCAAGAATATTCTATACCTGATTCAAACATGCAGCTCAAACAGAAAACAGGTTGTAATTATTTTACACAAAACATCTGAAGTATTATTTGTGGCATCTTGTAGGCTGGACAAGAGTCTTTTCGGTCTATAACAAGATCTTATTATAGAGGAGCTGCTGGAGCATTACTAGTTTATGATATCACCAGGTACATTAATTTTTTCAAGTTTAGTGACCTGTCTTATTTTAGAACAAAGTATCTAGAAGTATTTTGAAATCATAGTGCCTTAAAATGTGATTTGATTCGCTGGAGTGAGAAGAGCTATGTTTAACCAGTATGTGTTTGGATATTTTAGCATAATTTGATTCCCTGTGGTGAGAAGACTTATGTTATACCAGAAATCTTTGTATATTTTACTGCTTATTCACCAGTTTAGGCTTAAAGTTACATCGTAAGTAATTTGTAGGGTCCTCTAGCAGGAATGACATTTAGGACAGTACCTTTACCATATGCTTGAAGATTATCATGGGTTGAATTTTTAATTTTGTATTCAACTGTAATAAGGTATAATTAGGAAGATAACAAGACCTTAGATTTTTGTATATTTTCACAACCTTTATATTATATGCATTTCTCATACAATTTAAATTTTTGCTTATTTTATAATTTCCAACTTTAACTATTTTGGAACTTGTATCCAGGAGAGAGACTTTTAATCATCTTGCAAGCTGGCTTGAGGATGCACGGCAACATGCAAATGCAAACATGACTATAATGCTTATAGGGAACAAGTGTGACCTTGCTCACAGGAGAGCTGTGAGCACTGAAGAAGGGGAAAAGTTTGCAAAAGAAAATGGTTTGATATTTATGGAGGCGTCAGCAAAAACTGCTCAAAATGTAGAGGAGGTATTGAGTTTGCATATTCTTGTGCTAGTTTTAGATTAGTTAATGTGTTCTAGTTTCTAGGTTTTACAAAAGCTGAATCATTTGCTTTGATTTTTCAGGCATTTATAAGCACTGCATCACAAATTTATCATAAAATCCAGGAAGGTGTCTTTGATGTGTCAAATGAGGTGAGCAATAATATTTGTACCCACATGAGCCCTCCTGCACGAACATAAGTACTTGTGCGTTCATGTTAAATTGTATCTAAACATAGTGGATTCAAAAATTGCTTAATAAATGAACCCTGCTTTTTCCATATATCTAGGATTTTTCGAGTATATTGCTTCTCCCATTTTGGACATTTTATAGCATGTTCTTATAAATGGAGTTTCTAGGAGTTTGACTAAAATTTTGCTTACTTGTTATATGTTTCAGTCATGTGGCATCAAAGTTGGATATGGAGGTGTTTCTGGTGCCGGTGGTGGCACAGGAAGTGTTAATGCTGCCCAAGGAGGAAGCTGTTGTAGTTGACTCGAATGTTTGTGCTTGAATCATGCCAGATATTGGTTGAATCACTTTGTTTGATCACAGAGTTTGGATCTGCTGATTTTGCTTTATAACATTCATGTCCCAACTGTACAGTGCAGCATCGGCAGTTAGACTATTCTGTCATTGGCGAAGTCTGTATGCTCCCATCATTTGATTTCTTCAGGCCTTCAGCTGCGAAGCTATTCCTATAGCTGTTTGATTGGTTCTTTTATGTACTGTTATTGTTTATGTACAAAGTTGAAACTTTTCTGGACAAAGCAGCATAATTCATCTCAATCATATTTTTCCATTTACTTTTATCTCTACTAATGCAGGGATATAAATCCCGGCCTTAATTATCTGCTTTAATTTTGTTATCTGTTTCTTTAACCCTGTTTTTTGTTTTCGTTTTCTTCAGTTTAGTTGCTTGTTTCTCTGTTATATCAGAGTGCTGATTGTATTTATTGGTCTGAATTCCTCGTACTAGGTAAACTGTTGTTTTCAAATTCTTGTTTTTTCCATTGTGGTTCAGGATAAAAATTGTGACACCATTAGATTGCAAGTCTGTACCAAAGTGGGCTTGTAGTGTCACCAAGAATGCAGTCTTCTCATTCAACAAATGCACCATTTTTTGAGTGTTTTGGGAGTTTTAGTAAGTAGAGAACGACTTATGTTCTTAGGTAATTATGCAGAATTAGAATGCTATTATTAAAATATTTCACCTTACAATTAAAAATAAACATCAGATTACATTAGAAATAGATCTTGATTTAAAAAAAATAAATTCAATGTTATCAAAGTGAATAATGAAAATAACTGTTTGATGAAGTATAAGTAATTGAACAAGAACTGATGTTAGGGTAATTCATTTGCTGGCAAGAAAAATGGACTCGGAAGATAAGTCTCAAATTGAAGATTGAAGAAAAAAGCTTATGTTTGGTAAATACTACTTTTGTACATGTTCCAATTATTACACCTTAAAGTGTACATCTTGATAAAATAACTAGAGGATGCAAATTGTGGAAAGAACTAGATGACAAATGTTTCTAAATGCATTAAACTTTTTTTGCAAACTTGTATTATAAAACGGTGAAATATTTTTATCAGAAAAATTCATTCAAATGGGTGATAGTGCACCATTAGGCAATTCTGTTTTAGGGCTGTGTTAAACGTTAGGATAGTTGGCAAGAAGTTACCTTGAACTAGGTAGAGCAAAGGACAAGCGATTGTTCATACAACTAGATAAGAGCAATAAAAGGAAATATGATGTTGCCCTCTTGCTAGTCTGAAAAGGTTTAGATAGTGGAAAGAAGGCCTATTACAGTTATAAATCGCTAGAGAATTTCAGAGAAGATTGCTTAAAGAGTTGTTTGAGGTTCTGATTCTCAGACTGATGTAAATAAAGCTGTCAAAGTGAGATGAGAGAGTCAAGATATTAAACTGGCCTGCATTCCTGGAAATTTGACGATGGTAAATTATGAAATTCATGGTAAAAAGGTAGGTCGGTTAGAATTGAAGCAAGGGCATGTTGGAAAATAATTTGGTTCAAATAAGTTCAACCCCTCTTGCAATGGATATTGAAAAAGTGTTAGAAAGGAGGTGTAAGTTTGGTAATGAAAACCCTTCATAAATCTAGATAGAATCAGATCAAGAAAAACTATTGTCAATTGGGAGTGATATGTGTTGGGTAACTATAGCCCTCAATAATAACACAACATGCAGGATTAGAATCCGGGATGAAGTTTGATCAAGAACAACTATTGTTGAGAGTAAGTGACGTAAGCATGGTAACTAAAACTCTCAATTAACAAACCCACAAAGGATCAGATTCAAGGAGTCATCCGAAGACTAAAAACACCTGCTAACTGGGCAACAATTAATGGATTTAAGACAGTAATAGGCATTGGAAAAGCTTTTTCCCACTGTGTAAATGAAGAGATGTCATGGGATGTAATGTATAAATGGGTAGAAACACCATAAAAAATGTTAAAAGAAAATCAGTAAAATGGTGATAGGTTCACCACCAGGCACAAAGCTAAGAAATCTTAGAGGCTGAAGTGGACAATATGGATATCTCTTACTTCTACAGTCAGCATCTGGAGTGGTGTTTATGTAAAGAGTCTTGAGTGGTGTTTATGGAAAGAGCTATCGATGGCTGTAACTGGATAAGTGGAAAGAAGATGAAATCTGATGAGTTGATGACAGTTTTTAATGGAGTTGATCTCTAGCTGGGTGTTGTGTTGAATCCGGTTCAAAAGAGAAGAGGTAATGAAATCTTAAGTGATTAAGCCAATAATGGAAATGTCTCTGTAACTGTAGAATGGAGTAAATTGAGCCATGAACATTTTTAGAAATAAATTCATGCATAAGATGGTTGAAATTGAATGATTGGAGCTCTGCAAGTTTCCGTTTGTCTATTCTGAACAGAAATATAATCCATTACATTTCAATTCAATTCAAGCACTCAAACGTGAAAGGAGTAGACGTGAAAGGAGTAGTCAGTGTCAAGTAATTGATGAGTTCATCAGAGGCCTTCAATAAGGAGCGTTGGGATATTATAGCAATTTACCTTCTGAATGAGGAGCTAGGAGGAATCTAGATGGCACAATCTATGGACAGGCCTGATTTGTCAGGACATGAGTCTCGAATGGGGAAAATTAGAGGAATTATGAAATATGTGGCCCTGCAAATGATAAAAGAAAAAATACTATGTTGACGGTTTCCTGATAAAACCTTGCGAGGGTCATTCAAAAAGATGATTTTCTGAGGCCGCCAGAGGAAATAATTGTTTCCAAGAGACTACTGAAAGTGACAGTCACACTTTATAGCTTTATCTCTTCACAGGGCTGAAGCAGGTAGTTTATGAATATATGATCAAATGTCTCATACGTTAGTAATACTTAAGAGTGTATTAGATCAGGTCATATCGCTGGATCGGGGAGGGGTATACAAATGCTGGAGGGAGTGTTAATATCGAAGAGGCAATTTGTTCTGCTGTCAATAAAATCATAAGCATTTGCCTTTTGAAATGGACAGCAAATTGGAGGTTAATGCATGACATTCATTGAGGGATGAGTGATGTCTCGGGAAGGTCCAGTGCTTCACCTCTGTGAGCATTACCTAGATTCAATGAGTGCTAAGTGTTCCATTCATTCTCATGAGGTATGGGTTCTTGTGAATTTTTACTCATGAATTATGGGTCAATGAGTTTCTCAAAAACTACAAGGTTGAATCCTAATAGTGATATCATAATTCATAAATTAGTTTAATCTAGAATTGGTACTCATCAAAGCCCTTCAGTAAGGAGGAGGATTACTCCAGGGTGATCCTCTCTGGCACCACGTGTATAATCTTAAAAGAGAGTTTAATGTAGGCTGAAATTATGCAAGGAGTATAGCTTTAATAACATGAAAACATTAATATAGTCTGCACATTAATTTATAGTTGGCACCATGATAATAAAGCAAATTAAAATAAGTATTGTGCTTGACAAAAATACTTGAAGATGGTACTTTGTTGGCATCAATTTAGGAAATAAAGGATCACGGAGTTAAAAGGCTTTTTTGATTAATGTGGACGTCTAAGAACAAAAATGAAAGTTTAAGTGGAGTCGCCCAATTTGTTCATGTCCTCAAGAATGTCTGCACATGAAATTATAATTTATGGGCAATACTGTTAATAGAGGAAACTATAAAATCATCTGCAAATCCATCTATAATTTATAGGCAATACAGATAACAGAGGAAATTATAAAATCGAGAAACATGGTTTTAAAAATTACGTAGATGTTCTTTGGTGGCATCAAGTCAGGGAAGAAGGAGCTAAAGTTTTAAAGATCTTTTCTTTAATATTGATGTTTAATAAGCCAACAGGAGAGTAGGTGCAATGACCTTAATTCTGAGCAATGCTACCTTAAATATTAGGGGATTTTTTCTCCGTTAGAGCTTGCCTGCATATATCAAGAAGGAACAAGTCTCTGTTTGGAAGTATAATTACTCTGAACAAGTTAGTATTACAAATGTGTCCAATGTAGGGTTTTGCGATGTTGGCGTCCCCTATAAAGTGGTCCTGAAAAAATGGTAAACTTTCAGATATACATTTCTATTGGAAGGGGTTGGAGGCTCCAGAGTGAATGAAATGATACTTGGTGACTTAGGAAAAGCTTTGGGGCCATATGGGGATATGAGTGAGAATAATGTCCTTGCTTTAGTGGCTCAATTGTTCTGCAAATGGTATAAAGTATATTTAGAAATTACGTGGTGAATTGAAAAGATCATTCAATGGCGCCTATTTTGGGATGATAAGAATGATGAATCTGCCAACCACTAGGATCATTCATGGGATCAGTATGTTCGCGCAGCTTTTGGATTTGGAGATATCTCATGTGAGAAATCATAGATTTCAGAAGAGTTGAGAACATTTTCAAGAGTATTGGGAGCTAAATAGGGCAACGGAAATATTTTATGTTAGTGTAGGAGGCACCAAATCTCTGGTCTATTGGGATATGCTACTTAAAAAGTGAAACAAATTGTGTGGAAGAAGTTGGCGTCTATATATTTATCAATTCTATAGACGATTCCTTCTTGTGTTGTGAGGGAAGAAGCTATGAGTTTTCAAAATAATCTGTAAATTTTGTGGAGGATCATAACCAGGAGCTAGGTCATATGGGTAACGTAACCTGTGCTAAAATTAAGATGACATTTAACTGCCTTCCGTATGACCTAGAATGATGTAGCTGCTATTAGCAAACACTATTGACTATTTCTTGGCTTTCTGTTTCGAGTAGGTATTTGGAGTTGAAATGATGTATTCTTACTCTTCTTGTTGGTAAAAGCGACGTGTTAGATGCATGTTATGGTTATCTGCAATTGTCGAAGTTATAAAGGTGTGAACTTTTGGTTAAAGCAAAACTGGTATAGCTAAAAACAAGATGGCTATGCATGTGTAGATAGTATTTGTATCGTATACTTTTATGAATTAAAAACAATGTTGCACAATACAAATAGAGGAAGAAAATCAGCTTACATTTTCTTTTCTATTCATCTCTTTACTTCCTAATTTTTTGCTGTGTTTATTATAGCTTTGCTTATGTTTAATCTAGCCAAAACAGTTTTGTGCAGCTTCATCAATTTCAATTATATACTGTACTTGTCTATAAACTATCAATAAAACTCTCATTATGCCATTTACTTACAATTCTGTATGATTTTATTGGCGAATATCTAATCATCAATCCTCTATGGTTGAAAAGTCACCTCTGAGTTTGGCAAGGATTTAAAATTGTTAATTAATGAATAACCTTCACCGTGTCGAGAAAATTCTATCAGTTCGATTTGTGCAAGGAAGATCTATCTCATAATACAAATGTAGAATTCAGGGTGCTTGTAGAATACAAATGAAGATCTATCTCATAAAACTACAACAATTACCATCAGAATCCTTTGCTACATCCCACTCAATGAGGAGTAGCACCAAAATGTGCCTTGTAACAAACTAACAGTATCAACAAACGAATTGCAAATATCATGATACACAAAGTAAATTATTAATCTTTGATAATTAGTGGATATAGCTCTCCTCATGCTCGAGTAAATGAACACCTACTCCATCATGAATTACTCATGGAGTAGGTGTTCATTTGGTTTTGGAAAACGAACTTTACGATGATAATGAAACCATGTTTTCTTCGTTGATTATCACCCTTGCCACTCTTTTATGACTTGTTGTTGGAAAATGAAAGCCTTTATCCAATAGCGGGCAAAGTAGTTTCAGGTAAATAGTATTCCATTTTATAGTATAGGTTTTTGGGTGTGGCAGCTATGGGTGTTTGTCAGATAGAGGTCGACGGATTGAATCCTGCATTATTAGGGGTCCCTTTCACTTACTTCGGACTTCATTGATAAAAGCAGGTTTATTCTGGCTGCTAATCAGAATCAGAAACTTATAGTGCCAAGATGCTTATGGCAGAATCAATGAATCTGTTAATTACAGGAAAATCTCCTAAAAACTCTTAACTTAGAAGGAGATAATGAAAGATCGAGAGTGATTTCCTTGTTCATATAACATCCTAAATGGAAAAGTAGTTTCTGTTACATGTACTATTATAATGCACATGATAATCCATTACACTGAAAAAAGAATGTATTTTATTTTCATCAAAGCAAAAAAAACTGCAATAATTATCATCAAAACACGCTTTTTCCCCCAAACCTCTTCCTTTCAGTATACCATTGTGTTCTGAATAATGAAATAACACCATTCAAGAGAAAAACCATAATGCTAAAAGACGAAAATGTGTTCATTCTGGACAAACGAAGAGTAGCAGACTTCATTCAGACACCATGCCAGCTCCGAGTGGGATGGAAAGTTGTATTATCCAACTTTTACTCAAAAGAAATAAGCACTGACCTAAAATCTTGCATCTGCAAAAAAATCAGAAAAAGATGCTCAAGAGAGAAAGAGTGGAGTCATTAACATGGGAAAAAAATCCATATAGACAAGCTCATTTGTATGTCATAGCTAATTGATTACAACTTAAAGGCACCGGTCGTCACTTACTGTTGGAAATGCCGGTGAGTGATCCTAGTACCCAAGAAATATAATCACACAGTAAGGCAATCCCATATGATTAAGGAATACATTACAAAGGTAACAATCACAAAGCAAGGAATTCCAAAAACAAAGGTACAACAAGCTTTGCTTCCAGCCCAGTATGGAATTCATAATTTTCTAATCGGACTCTTAAAAAGCTGGATCGCATTTTCACAGCACGCACTTCAGCAAAAGGGTGGATAAAAGTCACAAGCCCTCCAAATTAAGCAGTCTAAGATGACCATGCCCTAACCATACCCGTATTTCTCCATTTAAGCTTCCACTAAATATAACACAACCTATAAAATCATCATAACATGCAGTAATAGACTTGACAGGACTGCTATGGCCTTTCAAAACGGCTAGGCAACAGCTCTGACTCTCACCCACTGCCCTCCTCCAGATTCTGACTGTCTTATCAGAAGACCCACTACAAACCAAATCCGATTTAACAGTGGCCAGGCACAATATGGCCTGCATGTGACCACTGAGCAAACTAACGGCATGCATAATATGTTCATCATCATCATCTGCATATCCCTTTCCATTTCCATCAATCATTTGCTTTTCCCAAACAATGACATCTCTATCGCAACCTCCTGAATACAGAACAGAACCATCAGAGCTAAGTGCAAGAGCATTAATTGCAGACTTGTGTTTCTCCAGTACTCTAATCATGGTATGTTTAGTCCTTCGTCCACTGCAGCATTTCTTCCATACTTTTATCTTGGAATCAGCAGAAGCAGTGTAGAGGATGCCATCATCTGAGGCCGCAATTGAATTTATGGCATCTACATGGGCTTGGAATGATTCTATGCAAACTGAATCTGATAGCCTCCACACCTTCACTGTTTTATCCCATGAAGCAGAATACAGTAGGCCATCTTTTGTTGTAGCAAGTGAAGATATCGTATCAATGTGTTGTATCCACAAGCATGTTTTATGCCTCCTGACTTTAACGTAACTCCCAGGCCTTAGACAGTTCCTCAAATAGTCTTTCACCGTGGGCAGCGAGCAGACAAATTTAGGATGTCTAGTCTCAGATAATTTCCAGATTCTGATTTTATGATCCTCATGTGCAGTCAATATCTTATCACCAGCGAAACTGATGGCCTTCACAGCTCCAGAACCGAAGGCGTATCCTTGTTTTGCAGGGTTCTGTGCATCATAATGCCACGCTTGAATGCCATAGGATCCACTATAGAGAACATTACAGCATTTTAAAGCCAAGGAATATATGCCCACACCACCACCATGGCCCTTATGGTCCTTGATAGCTGAAATGCATCCACGAGTACTCCTTTCATAATTTTGTGACCCCATGTCTAAGAATCTGAGGGAGGGAGTTGAGCATAAGCTCAATTCTGACCGAAAGCTTGACATTGAATGGCTTCTCCAGTCACATGAAGCATTTGATGATAGAACACTATATACAGATTTTTGTGTGTCATGGGAGACCAATTTGGAATCATAGGTGAATGGGCCTTCACGTTCCAAAGAGCTTATTGGAATACATCCCATTGGATTTCCATCTTTGTCATGGTATTTTGTATTACATGCCATTGGCTTTCTATCTTTGTTATGGTATTCTATATTATTATCTTCCTTCTCCCGATCCTCTGGTTTACTGACTGCAGAATAAACCATGGAAACCTGTGTGCTCTTCTACCATCTAATGCCAACTTCATTCAATCCTGAAATGCCTGGCTTATTGATAAGCCAGACACTGTATTCTCTCTATACTACCCACTTAATCCCTGCAAGAAATCAATCGACTATGTACAATACAATTGATGACAGAGGGCCTATATTGTAGGCCTTCATATAGAACTAAGCAAGAAGCCATATATAGGTTTCTACAGATCTTGTTAGTGTGAGTAAAAGAGATATATTGGAGGTGATGACAGAGAGTCTAGAGTCCAGGCTTTCATTTAGAACCAAACAAGAAGCCATAAATGGGTTTCTATAGATTTTGTTACTATGAGTCAAAGATATATATAGGAGGAGAAAAAGCTGATCATTTTGCATACGTGGCATTTTTGAAACATCGTTTCAACGAATTAAACACGGCCTACCCCCTCAGCATAGGTTTGACAAACGCTTTCAATTTTTCTATGATAGGCATAAATGATTACTTGAAGGTGAACAGTCTAAATGGCTTTTAACTTTCACCAGGTGAAAGAATCCAGAGATTTGGCTAATGGAATTCTTAGCATTTTAAAAAATATCACAATTGCTAGACTGATCTAGCATTAAGATGGTGCGCTTGTAAGCACGGCTGATTCAATTGGATCCAACTGCACCAGACTTTTAAAAAATATTTGGAGTTCACATCGAGGGACCCGAGTACAACTGGGGCTTATGGAAGGGGATTTTGCATTCATACCCCTGTATATGTATAATTATTTACTTGAATTCTTGACACCTTTTGTGTTGGGGTTTTAAATTGGTTATATTGGTTGGAATGTTTTGTTCATGATAATTTATATAGTTTAATATACTATAAGTTTTATGTAAATGGAAATCTGACATACTGACATAAAACTTGATTGATTGGGGGAGGAGTGGATTGCTTGTTTGATCTCTTTATCTTCTTTTATCTCAAATCTAATATGATATTATATATCTTATTTTTAAATTTAATATTTCAAAATAATTCTTTACTTGGCAGAGTATAGAAGAAATAATCCATAGTTGATATATCATATTTTGATGTTTTTCATTAATGATTAATATCACCATTCTCTTTAGATGACACTGATATTAATATGTTGTAAAATCATATTCTTTAATCTAGCATAAGAGAGAAGAAAATAATCCATAGCTGATATGTACTATATTTTGATGCTTTTTGTTAATGATTAATACTACTATTCTCTTTAGATGACACTGATATTAATATGTTGTAGGATGTGAAAAATCACATCTTTTAATCTAGCATAGGAGAGAAGAAAAGAATCCATAGTTGATATATACCATGTTTTGATATTATGCTTTATTAGCTAATGCTATTAGAAGAGAGAGATTAAAAGTTAAAAAAGTATTTATACATTCTAAGTAAATTGATATTAACAACTTTTAAAATTTTATGAATCAAATTGACTTGTAAAACTTATTAATCTACTGTTCAAACTGTATACAATATATCAGTAAATTTTTTTAATTGTTATTTTTATCAAGTCTTAAAAAGACAAAAAACTTAAAAGAAATTAAATTGATAATAAGAAATGTACCATAACGTTGTGGCTCAATAGATCAAAAACTAGAAAAAATATAATATATATAGACAAATATCCAATGCCATATTTACAAAAAAATCTTATAAATACTCTACAATAAATTACTTTACATTTACTTTTGAATATATCTTCTAAATAATTAAAAACATCTTAAAATACAAGATTCCAATATTTTAAAAATTATTTCAAATAGATTCAATTGTGAAAATATCCATCTCTATAGCCTCTTCAAACTTTCTCCTTTTATCTCAGATATCTATAAACGTACTGTTTTGAACAGTTGCATATAATCTATAGTGCCGACTTAACCAATACACAATATAATAAAATTGTTTACTAAAGCATGCAATAGGTAAGAGCTAAATCAAAACAAATGGGACATAGGATAAATCCTTTGATAATTACACTATAGCTTAAATTTTCTATTATATATTATCCCATCCATCACCTGCTTTTAGAAAATTAGGTTTATGAGTGACCTAATTTCTTAGTATTTTTTGTCGCCGTGTTTGCATGATTGGACCTCATAACCAAAAATTAGCATTAGTTTTTTAAGTTTAAGCTTAATGACTACTTTTTCTACAAGTTGGCCTTAAACTCATTTTGGGCCAAGTCTTGTGACTAGATGTTTGTCTTTTCTATCAAGTAATTTTCTATGGGTTTTTGATGATGACTTCAATGTAATAATTTTGGATTTGTGATGTAAAATATGCATAGAATTCAACAAAAAGCAAAATGTTTCCCACCACTTCTAAAAGTAGAAAACAAAAGAGACTATATTTAATCCCTTGATTGTGAAAGATATTTTGCATTTCTAGATTAAGTGTTAAAGCCACTTTGATGGATTTCAAACTATAATATTTATTCTAAAAATCTAACTTCTCTGTCATCCTTTATACACAATGTAAAGCAAGAGTAAATTTACTAGGTGGTTTCTTTCTTTAAGGTCTTTGTCATTAAATATGTGGTCAATAACTTATATAACTTACCTTGTGTTAAATATTCATGGTCAAGGTTGTCTTGATGTAATATTACTTTTATGCAAAAGAAATTATAAGAATATAATGTCATTGTATTGTTTAACAACGTGAACATAATCTTTTAACATGATGTAGAGTCTCCATTTTCACAAGTAAAGCATATTTTATTATTGTATTTGAGTGGTTTATACACAGATTTTGGTGGGTAGTAGGTGAAATGATTTTTAAAGTAGTTAGTTATAAAATTATTTTTTATAAATATTAATTTTACAAATAATTTATTGTAAATCTCAACTTTACATAAAATTATATATCTTTTGAAAAAATTAACAATATTTCTATATGTATGTGAAGATAATTTAAAAATTAAAAAATAATCAAGTGATTAGATTTTTTAGATATTATTTTAAGATAATATAGATGTAGATTTTATACAAGCCATATTTGTAACAAAAAACAATTACAAAAGTTGAAAATTATCATATGAAATATTGTGTATTTTAGACATAGATATTAGACAAATAAAAATAGTTAAAAAGAAGGATTGCTAATTGGAGAGAAACAACTATTATAATGATGCTATAAGATTTATCTACTACCATCTTTCTTGGTTCTATAAAATACTTATGGATTGCCCTCACTATACCACCTGTAGAAGTCAAGGATAGCGTGAACAAGATACCTCTAGATATCCATTTCTAAGTATTAATCTTTGTTCATGATCATAAAGAGCCAAATCAAGGCATAATGTTTCAACATCCTCCAAAAATTTGACAAATGGAACTATAATTTATTTCCTAAAATCATCACAAGATAACAAATGCTTCATACCCATGGTGTTTTTCCTATAATGATGTTTTGCTTCCTATTGTTGGTATAGCCTTGTTAGGCCCTGTGGATCCTACTCCACCTATTACTGCTGGTGTAGTCCTCTCTAGCTGTGTGGACCCTTCTCTACCTATTTCTTTTGTTCTTCTCCAACCTTTGGTAGATGATGTGTTGCCTCATCAACACTCTTCTCCTTGCGATAATAGTCTCATAAGGGAGATTTCCTCACTTGCTCCCTCTTGTGATGTTGTTCCTAATGATAGTATTGCCTACAATGTTTCTTGTTAGTAGAGAAAAGATTGTTCTTCCTCCTCTTCCTAAACTCTTCCCCGAGTTGTCGATGATTTTTCTACCCACCCTTGATGTGGGTTACTAGCTATTCTACTGGTGTCCTATAAGTGGTACATTCTTGACCAATTATAAGTGACCTATTTGGCCTATCTTTATAAAGGATCACCACCCTTGTTTTGCTACTTTTATAAAAGAAAAAACACTTCATCCCTGAAAAAAATAACTACACACCATTATTCAAGCTCTCAACTAAAAAATCCACTTTAGAGGAAGGATGAGGATCCACTTGTGTACTTGTAGATCTACCACCACAACTTCAAGTTTAGTCCCAAATTCTATGAAATAGAAGATACGTAACACAAAAATTCCATGTTCTTTAACTCGTCAAAACCTAAAATATCCATCAAAAAGGCTTATGTAGCATTATCCTTGTGTAGTTCAAATGAGCATTTGAAATGATACCCTTTTATGCAACTTGTCATCAAGAATTACCAATTAGTATATTGAAATACATTGTAGACCTTACCAATTATCAACCCTTTACAAAATCATTACACAACACTCAAGATATATAAAGTAGAATACATCCTTCAAACACGATATGAGAATACAATTAGATCCCACACAAGGATTTATGATTAGTAAAAATCATCTATTCTATTATAATGTTCAAGAACATTAAAACACATCTATTGTTATGAGGAGGTACATAAATTAGAGGGGGGTGTAAAAAAAACTAAGAATATTTTTGCATTCAATATTATCAATAATGAGCTACTCTTTTGGATCAATGCTAATCTTCATAGAGGATGTAGAGCAATTCTTATATATTTGCTAATATATTTTTCTAAATTTATAATGCTTAAAAATTATATTGAAAACTCTCATACAAGGTTGACTTTTTCAGTAATACTTTATAAATTCTAGTGGACATTTTTTGATAACTTGAAAATATACCTCAACATTCCAAAAGCCAAAATATTGCTTAAAAATTATATTGAAAACTCTCCCATACAAGGATAACTTTTTCAATGATACTTTATAAATTCTAGTGCAATTTTTTGTTATAACTTGAGAATATACCTAAATATTTCAAAAGATAAATAGTGCACAAATTGATCTCATTTTGCACCTCCTTGAATTGCAAGTTCGCCCACTTCATTGTTAGTTATAGACCTTAGGATAAGAACATCACAAAGTTGAAAAAATCCATTATGGAGTCATAGATTTACCTAACACTTGCAAGTCCTAGAGGGTCCTTTTTTTCATGAACAAATTGAATTTTAAAAACCCTTCCTTCAAAATTTGATCCTCTATATTCTAGCCCTAAATTTGATCCAAAGCCCATTTGGCTAAACAATCTACAACACCATTCCACTCCCTAGGAATGTGGGTGAAAGTAATTGAATTTAGGAAGCTGCATAACTGGACAATCTGTCTGATAATTAAAGCTAACTGCCAAACACCATCCCCAAGCTCCTACCTAGTTAACAAATACACCACCACTTGAGAATCAAACTCACAAATAATTTTGTGCCAACCAAGAACCAAACAACGTCGAACAACATACAATATGGAAAGAGTCTCCATAAGGTTATTAGTATGAAAGCCCATACAAACAGAAAAAATGAACCTAACATCACTAGAACTATCATACCCAACTCCCCTAATGCTAGCATGCCAATATTCTCCTGGGATGAGCCATCAATGTCAATTTTTAGAACTTCGAGAGGAGGGGGAGTCCAACAAACCTCTTGATTGACCCATCATAAAGGATGTATGCCTCAACTACTGCTACCTTGACCATGAAACACTAGAGCACCCCCTTGAAGAGGAAAATTAAGGCAAGAAAAAATATAAACATCACCAGGATCCACACCTCTAGTCAAATCACACTTAGCCATAATAGTCTCATGAAGAGAATACATAATTTTCCACCAAAAGTGTATAATATGCATCCTAGCATCCTGAAAAATCCTCTGATTCCTTTCCATCCAAACATGTTAGATGATAAAAGGAACAAGAGCGCAAGCAATCTAAAGAAAATGAGTTTTAGCATGGGACTTACTCTAATGCACCCATGACTCAAATAAAAAGAGACATGGTAGCAATTTTGGCCCCACACACCCCATAAACAATGCCAGATTTACTTCACAAAGGAGCATTGAAAGAGAAGATGAGAAACTGACTCTTCACTATTGTAACACAAAACACACATTGAGGGGCTATGAAAGCCCCTTTTGCAAAGATTATCCTGAATAAGACACCAATTTTGAACCACAGGGCACAAGAAAAAATGCATTTAGGATAGGAAAATTTAATCCAAACCTGTTTCCACCAAGGCACCTCAATACCTCCAAACAACTATCTATTAAGCTCCAAGTACCCTATAGAAAAAGAACATTTGCCAGATGATTCACTACCATAGGCCAAGACATCCAATCCCCCTAAGGAGTTGCACACCCTAGAAACCAAAATCTAAGTCAACTCATTTTGATCCCTCTTTGAACCACTTGGTGGCCAATCAGAAGAATTCTTCCATCTGTAACCAATAGCCATACCAAAATTCTGAATAGTCGTATAGTGCATAACCTTATCCGAACTAACTGCTATAAAATGATTAGAGAGGACTCGTAAATGCAAATACATCGAAAGAAGAGGGGGATTACCATCCCAAGAATCCATCCAAAAGATAGCCTCAGAGCCCCTATTGCAGATCTAAAAAAGATCCCTCTTAACTAACTGCGCACCAGTCTTCAAAATCTTCCAAACCATCAAGCCCCTGAGCTCCAAAGGATACCGAGAGACATCAGAATATCTAACTCTTGGTAAATATTTATGATTGATAATATGAACCCAAAGCTTATTCAAACTTGTGCGCCAATGCCAATATAACTTAGTTGCAAGAGCCTCACCACTCAAAATAGAAGAATGAAGGCCAAGGCCCCCCTCTTTCTTAGGACAAAAAACAAGTTCCCACTTAATTAGGATTCATTTGGAGTTATGCAAATTACCACTCTAGAAGAACTAGCGAGAGAGGGCATAAAATTCCTTAAGAAAATACATAGGAGTAGCCTGAACCAAGATTCTATAAATAGGAAAAGCTTGAATCACTGATTGAAGAAGGGTCATCAGAGTAGTAGTAGAAAGCCATCGATGAGTCCAATTATTAACCTTTTGACACAACTTATCTATCAAATCCTGCCAGAAAAGCCTAGGTCATCTACCAACAACAATAAGAACATGACAAGGTAAAGTAGGGGGAGAGACCCAATTTAAAATTGCAGGATGTTAGCAATCCTCCTCTGGATAGGCTTCAAAGTATGAAAAAATATATTGAGGATTTATGATCCTTAACTTTCTGACTTGAAGAAGCCAAATAAATATCCAATGTTCACTTGAAGGTCTCAACTTCATGCAATCGAGAAATCCCCATAAGAGATGTATCACCCACAAACTAGAGATGAGAAAGTCTAGGAAACCTATTACCCCAATTCCAACCATGAATATGGTCTCAGGAAACCTAAGATTAATAAATATGTCAAGGCCCTCAGCCATAATTATAAAAAAATAGGGAGAAAGAGGATCCCCTTGATGAAGATCCTGAGAGACTCCAAATAAATCAGAAGGCTCCACATTTGAATAACAAAGAAGGAAGAAAATATGTCACAACTCATAATCTAACTAACCCACTCTTGGATGAAACCAAAAGAAATGAGAATTTTCTACAAAAAGTTCCACTTCAAATTTTCACAAGTTTTAGCCATGAATATAGATCTCTCCTTAGAAATTTC
This sequence comes from Chamaecyparis obtusa, assembly GCA_027943335.1. Lineage (NCBI taxonomy): Eukaryota > Viridiplantae > Streptophyta > Pinopsida > Cupressales > Cupressaceae > Chamaecyparis > Chamaecyparis obtusa. Next base: position 408,087 of record BSBK01003892.1, read on the forward strand.
CATAGAATGAATGGATTCAGAAGAAACTACAACCCCATCTAGAACTTGTCTTCCAACAACAAAACCCCCTTGCTCATCCGAGATCACTGTAGGGAGACAGGGTTTAAGCCTCTCAATAATAAACTTAGTAATAATTTTGTAGACCACACTACACAAAGTAATAGGGCAAAAAAAATCCAGCTGATTAACACCTTCCTTTTTAGGAATAAGGACAAGAAAAATAGAATTCAGGGCCGAGAGCATTTTTTTACTGACATAAGATTCTCAAACCACCTCTAATAAATCTAGATTAAAATAATCCATGAATTCTTGAAAAAATTCCATTGGAAACCCATTAGGGCTTGGAGCTTTACCCATACACATCCCAAAAAAACCTCTTCTAACTTAGCCAAATATATTGGGTACATCAGAGAATCATTTGTCACATTAGTAACTAAAGGGGAATACAATCAAGGATCATGTTCTCCTTATCCTCAATAGGAGGTAAATCATTTGAAAAGAGAGAAAAATAATACCGGGTAGCTTCATGAGACAAGGCATGAATATAAGAAAAATAAATTACATCTAAATTAACCAAACTAGATATATAACTCCTATTTAGATGAGCTTGCACAAAATTATGAAAAAGGTAGTGTTCTTGTCTCCTTCCAGAAGCCAGTCAATGCTGGCCTTTTGCTTCCAAAATGAATCCTCCCTAAGTTCCCATTACTCTAGTTCTTTAACAACTTGAGACTCCTGTCTGCCCAAATCTTCTAAAAAGCGAAGATCCTGAATTTGAAGGGTGAAAGTAGCTAGACGATCTTTAGCTTGCCTCTTCATAGCATAAAGGTTTCCAAACTAAAACCTATTCCATTTCTTAACATTCCATTTAACATATTACAATTTCTTAACAAAGGAATGCATAGCAGTACCATAGGTCGGTCCACAAAATTTCCACCATTGAGCCATTATATCATGGAGGGAAGAGTCCTGAAGCCACATCAACTAAAACTTAAAGGGGGGATTCTTAGGAACTGTAACTAAAGTAGCTAAAAATTTAATACGCCAATGATCTAAACCCCTCTAATCAATAATTTCAGAACTGAGACTTATTCTACCTTTAACCCAAAAAATGGAAACTATAAATCCTATCCAATTGTTCTAAGATAACATCTTCTCCCCCCTTCTATTATTCTAGGTAAAAATCCCATTAGCTAACTTGATATCAATTAAATGTAAGAGGTCCAAATTTTCTTAAAATAGCTTAGAGGAAGGACCCAAATGAGCTAACCCACCTCTCTGCTTCTACAAGCTTAATACTTGTGATCAATGCAAACCTAACATGTTCGGAACATGCGTAGACATTCAAACATTAGTCCTAGCAGCATATACTAAACATATAGAAAAACCATTTGCATGATACCTCAAATAGAGCTAAAATGGGAGCAACTTGTCACCGTTTGATTTTCTCTTGCTTTAGGGATGTGAGTGTGCTCTCTAAAAAATTGAAGCATATCCCTAATGATGATTAGGGGGGATTAGGATAGATTAGGGACCAAGAGAACCCCATATTGGCACAAAACCAAGTATAGAAGACCTATTTTGCCTCTAAGGCCTCAAAGAGCCTAATAATGCTCAAATTCAGATTTATGCGACAAATGACTAATCTAGAGTAGATTTGAGTCCAAATGAAATATGATATGATGAGATGAAAAGCATAAACATGAAGGAAAATAAGTTAATCCATGTTAATCTAAGCTATTATGTGAGTTATGGAAGCTTGAAAATGAGTTAATCTAAGAAAATATGATTAAAAGCTAAGATCTAGAAACAATCTAGCGTTATGACACTACTATGAAATGAAAGATGAGTTAATATTTTCCCTTGGAAGAGGAGGGTATTTATAGGATTTGAGGAAGGCCTTGGGTTAGGAAGAGGAGTTAGGGTCAGAGGTAAGGTTTGGGGTAGAGTTTGGGGTAAGGCTAGGGGTATGGTAAGGTTTGACCTTAGTTAAGGTTGCTCACACATGTGTGAGCAACACTAGGGAAGTGTGCAAGGGGAACACAAGTGCAAGAGGAGACATGGGCTTCATTAATGATTTGTAAGAAGCATTAATGAGGATGTAAGAAGCATTTATGAGGGGTTTTGACCCAAAGTCAAAGTTTGAAGGGTTGGGCTAAAATGGGTAGGAATCACCCTTTAATCATATTTAGGGTGAGTTTAGGAAATTCTAGAAGAGGTTAGGAATTTCTAGAACATTTCTAAGGTTTTAGGATTTAAATAAATATTTTATTTATTTAAAGGATTTTTGGTCAATTTATTAAATAATTAATAAATATTGCAGGGAATGATGTTTAAATAAGATTTAAAATTTTTTGGAAGGGATTTCTTAATTAAATATTTTTAATTAAAATAGGAGGATTTAATAGCATAATAATAAATAAATAAATAAAATAAATAATTAATTAACAAATGATGATGTCATTAGGGGTTTTTGGAAAATAAAAATACTTTTATTTTCTAAAGGATTTTTAGGTGTCTACAATACTAAATTAAAATCACCCACCAAAACATAGGGAGGAAAGGAGCACTCGCTCTAACAGACCAAACATGAGACCAAAGCTTGACTTTTCCATGGAAGTCAACTAGAGCATACACATTAGTAACTAGAATTGTCTCTCCAGACTCCAAACTAGAAGCAACCATAGAGAAAGCTGAGGGGATATAAATCCACCATAGATGAACAATCTTTCTCAGATCCCAAAAGAGAGATAGGCATTTAGAGCTTCCCAAAGAACCAATACATTGGCATTGCCCATGGCACAAAATATTAGAAGTATAAAGAAACATAGAATCAATTGAAAGCTTAGTTTCTTGAATATAAAATATTGACTGAGAGTGAACTACCACAAACTCATGAATAACCTTTTGCCTAGGGATTCTATTTAACCCCTTAACATTCCATGAGAGAATAATCATTGAGAAGAGTGGGAGAAGTGAGCCTTAATGGGCTTGACAGACCCATCATCCACCAATAACTCCCCAGTTGAATTTATCTTCTCTTGATCCTTTTTGCAGGTAGCTTTCGAGGAAGTATCAAAAGAGAATTTTTTGAAGGATCTTTGCTACAAATCTAGAGCTAGAGAAGACCCTCTACCTTTTCCATATGCTTTCACCTCCTTAGCCAAATGTGCCAAAATAATATCATCTTGAAAATCTATGGGTTCCCTTGAGGTTCCTAAGCTAGGATTAGTAGGGGTCATGCCCTGCTGCTGCCCAATACCCTGGCTCAAGATAGTATCCTCCTACTGTATAACCCCCACATCCATACTAGCCGCACCAAAAGATGCATTGATATGAATTTACTCCTCTAGGTCTATAGTATCTAGCACCTCAAAATGATTGGAACCCTCCTCAACTTGCCTATACCTATAGAGCCTCTTTTGTCCTAGACCCTTGGCCCAAGATCTAAAAGGTAGAACATCATCCTTATTAGGGCTTATTAGCAATAGCAAGCCACACCACACAACTAAGAGGGGGAGTGGGGTGAATCAACTGTGTATAATAATTGTAAACTTTAAACTTCTGAACCAGAACATTAATTAAGAATATAATAGTGCTAAACAAGATGAACAAGATAGACAACAACACCATAACACATGAGTTTTTATTCTCAAGGAAAACCATGCTAAGGAAAAAACTCCGATGGGGATGTAACCCACTAGATAGTGCACTAGTATAAAAATATCCTTGTTAGAAGACCTAGCCCTGTTAGGAGCTGATACAATACATCCAATACAAAAGTATAACAAACATAATCCTTGTTAAAAGGTCCTTCAACCTTGTTAGGAGTTGATGAGAACAAAAGGCACACTGCTCTAAGGACAAGGTTAAACCCACCTTCAGGACTCACTATTCAAAAACAATGAAGTGAACTTACTATTCAAATGACTAAACTTACTGATAGCAACTTACTTGCCTTTAAAGTTCCATTGAAGTGCACAAGGAATGATCATATATTCTACTCATACCTCTTCTCTTCAACTCTACTTGCATGCACAATCATGCATACCTCCCATACACATTCCTTACATTACATTAGAGAATTTAGCCTCCTTTATACAAGTTACAAGTCTCAATTAGGTTGGCCTATTAGGGATTCTCCAATGCACAAACAATTATATTACACAATGCTAAGGAACACACGGTATGTGATATAAATTTAAAATAATTACAAATATTAATTTAAACTCCAAGTTCCATAATTAATGCTCACCAATCCATGTAAAATGTTACACCACCTATTCAGCTCCTAAAAATAATTATCAAAGTTTATACGCTAGCGATGTTGTCAGCATGACCTAATCAAGCCACAAATCCTAGAGTGTACTCCATCCTATATTATCATCCATTCCTAAAGCTCACATAACATGATTCTAGATCGCAACCAACTTATACTCAAAACTTAGCAACTAACTCTATCAAGTTCCTTGCCTCTGTCCTCTAACCAATCTTCATGAAAACAACTGCAACTCACTCAAATCATCATATTAAGCCATGCGACCTTAGACATAAGGTCTATACATATTCAAAATGATAAAACCAAGCTCGCATACTCTAAAATTTTGTACAATGTCCTTACATCTCTATCCAACTTCTTGTAGCAATAAGAAACACAATATGTCTAATATAACCAAATCAAAATTGAAGTATCTGTCATATGTTGACATCAATTAAAAAACCTAAACAAAAACAACAACAATTCCAACCAATATCTAACAAGGTCATCTTCTTGCATTGGGGCTTTCCTTTTGTTCTCTTTATCCACCTTTGGAGCTGAAGAGGAAGAGCCACCGAGACCACCAATAGAGCCTCCAGTCCCCTTATTAACTCAAGGACACTAACGTGAAGGTGACCATACTCATGACATAACTGATATCGGAAAGGGAGAGACTCATAATACAATTTTTAAACCCACTTAGAAGAACCAAAATATATTTCCATAGAATCCAATAATGAATTATTTAAATCAATTTCAACACAAATTTGAGAAAAGGAGATTACCTTTTTATCAAGGGTTTGCTGAGAAATCCCTGCAGGCTTTCCAAGAAAAGATATAATCTAGTGCAAAATGTCTTCCCTCCAAAATTATAAAGGAAGCTATGAAAAGTGAAACCAAATAAGAACCATCGAGGTAATTCCTCTACAGAATTAAAACCTACATGCCAATGTTTAAAAAATAAAGCCACATGATTATAAAATTAAGGCCCTCCCTCAAAATCCTGGTTACGATCATACATGCCGGAGGAAACCACCATAAAATAGTTGTTTGAAACAAGCATAATGTCAATGTCTCCGCCCACCTACCATGAGAAACAAATACAAGCTTCCAAATTTGACAAAGAAATGCGAATCCCAAGAAATTTACAAATTAGTGCATGTTTACTCCTATAAGCCACATCCTCCACAATCGATTCGGGGGAAATGAAAAGGACATAATGATCTTGGGTTCTTAGAAGACAACCATTCACTTTATTTAATTTAGAACTTGCCTCAACATAAAAGGAGTTATACCTTGTTACATGCACATCTAAAGAAGATCCATGGGGTGTCCTAGCACCAACAACCACTAAAGAAGTAGAAAAACCAAGCTCCACCATCCAAAAATAAGACAAAATAGAAAACTCTTAAAGGAAACTCCAAGATGGGAAGCCAACCACAAAACAAAACCCTACACAAACACACATTCTCTGAGTTCTCCCCTTAAAAAACCCCCTACCATATTCAAACACTCTCTCCAAAGACCCTCTACACCGAATTCAAACACCCCCTTCAAACCTCCTTGCAAACACTCCACATTGCAGTCCCTCCTTCATTGCTCACAACTCCACACACATGATCCAAACAATAGAAAATGGCTAGGGCACGACGAACCTATCCCAAACCTGCACCACTACCACCCATTGCCGTCATCTATTAAAAAAGGATGCCACTTACATTAAACTTCTTTTTCTTAATTTTGATTGCTGCTTTAGTGAGGATTAGGCCAAGTATGTATTATGTGAATACAATTATTTAATTTGGTTAATATATGTTCATATGTACTTGTGCATATTTTGGAAATGTATCTTATATTAAATAAAAATATATTAATTTATATTTATGAAGCATTTCAAATATTTTATAGATTAAATTAATTAAAATCTATTATTCATAAGAATTTAAAATATTTTGGCATGTAAAGGTGAAATGATTAATTTAAATGATTTCACTTTAAATAAAATATTAATATAATTATATGATGTGTACTGCTTTATTGCACCATCACTATGCATCTTTCCCTTGATACTGATATGAAGTGGGATAGCTTCATAGTTATTCATTTGTGAGATTCACACGATGCCCATTCTCCTTCACTATTGTTAATTTAGGCATTTTCAGTGATATCATATGGGCTTAGACTATTTATATATTATGAGAAGATGCAATTGATCTTTGCGTGTTTCAGTGAATAGGTACCGAGAACATTCATTCTGAGATGTAGGAATTGAGTGTGTGCCTAAGTCCCATAAGGTGGCACCATGAGATAGTAGCTTTGGCCCCCCTTCATATTTGAGCCAATATCATCCTTGTATGGACAATGTATCTTTAATTGATATATTATTATGTCCTGCACATGTTGGTAAATATGGATTCATACTACATTTGTGATAGACCAGTGACTATCTATGCATTAGAGCTCCCTCAATTATTGTGGAAGGATTTAATTTAAATGCTGATTTAATGAGTTTGGGGAATTTTTATATTTATTTTAATTAACATCTAATTTGCCTTAGTTGGATTCCAGTTAATTGGAATTGATTTATTTTAATTTGGAAAAGGGTCAAATAGTTTATTTAATTATTTAAATAATTTATTTGAAATTCATTTTGAAAAAAATAACTTTATATTGTGCAAAAAAGTTCATTTCCACACTTCATGTTTTAGAAGAATGAGGATTTTGCTCCAAAATGCATTGGAGAAAATCGATGATTTTCTTGTTGTGTTTGATCTAATTTTTGTATTCTTGCATGTAGTGGCTCATTGGATTCATGCTGGAATTTATCTTCTTTGTTGAAGGTTTCAATCGATTTGACAACATTTTTATTTTATTCTCTTCATTTCGGGTTTTCCTCCAATTGTGAGGGTTAGGGCTTCTTGGCTTTCTCATTTCACTTCATTATTTAGTGTAGAAATGTTTGCAATAGATTAGTGGGATGAGAATTAGTACCCCCCCACATTTTTGATGGTTTTCGTCACCTGGTTGGACAAGTGTTAGCATTTTCTTATTTCTTCATGTGGGTTTTGAAGTTTTTGCCTTGTTCATTGCTGGATTTTGCATATGTGCCCAAAATTGAAATATTGATGAATTTTTTAAAATTTTGGATGCAAAATAGGAAATGGTTTTTAATTTTGTTGAATTATGTGAAGGTTGAATTTTGGGTGTTTTCATGATTTCCTCGCTTTGCGTGCCACTTCGAGTTTGTTAGAAAATTGTTGGACACAAATGAGTGAGTATGTTGCATAGAATTCCATATCTATTTTATGATTTTGAAGAACAAAATGAATACAGGACATTTGAGTTGTATTCTACCGCAATTTGAATATGCCCTTCCGATGTAAATTTTTCTGATTTACTTACCTTGTTGGATTTTACTAGAATTTGAGTATTTCCTTTCTTTTGGGCATTTTGAGCCTTCCTCATGTTCTAGTGAGATGTTTGATAGATTCCAAAAAAAATTGTGCTCTTGGCATAGTGGCCGATTGTGCTATGTATTGTTGTGTCTTTGTATTATTTTCACTCAGTTTCTTGCCTTGAATGTCTCTGGAGTTGAGTTATTCTCCTGTTATTACTTTTATTGCTTTTATGTTTCCTATTGTATTGGAACATTCCATGATTGAGTTTGAGCTTGCATGTGATATGTGGACATAGGGTGTTTGAGACCACATCCTACCATGTAGTTGAGCTATGCTCCTATACCGAGGTCCAATTGACCTGTACTCTTGGTATTGAGATCAATAGAGTTACCATGTTTTGTGGTGTATGACTTTGAGAGTCTTTTTATAGATTTTGTCTCTATCCTTGATTTTTTTTCACATTTGAGATGTGTGATGATTACCATAGAGATATTTGAGACCACATCATGAGCACATTTGGTGTTCTTTGACTAGATTTTATGAGACCCGTGCTCTTGGTTGAGATCGATTGAGTCATTGGTTATAGTTGGACTCGTGAGTATTTATATATTTGGTTTTGATGGCTTGTGTTGAGTAGTGGGATGGAGTGAATATTCGAGGCATACAAGAGAACAAAGGGGTTCTAGGCTAACCTTTCTCAAATTCTTAATAACAACCGATAACCTTAAATATTAAATGGGAATAAAACTTAAAAATAGATTAATATAACTTACGTGACTACCTTGCCATCTATGGATGTTAATATGGTATGTCCTTACCTTTCCATCCGTTGATGTTGATATGAAAAAATACCTTGTCTTTGTTTGAGGACATTGATATGGTACAGTGTAGCCTTTCCATCTATGAATGTTGATATGACTTAGCCAAGCATCCTTGATGAGAGAAGGATAAATCGATGTTGCATGGGCTTTGTGAACCATGTGATGACACTGTATTCCACATTAGACCTTGTTATCTTGAGTAGTGAACCACTGATTATTTGGTTTCATAGTTATACTTGGATACTATCCCACATGTGAGTTCTCTCCATGTGTATTACATTCTGTACTTGTGTATTGCCTTGGATCACTTGTGAGTGTTCTCTATGTGTCTTATAATCTACATTTCTATGTTTATACTCAGATTGTTGCTTCATCCTTGAGTCATGCACTTGATTTTTGTGTGTGAGTACCATTCCTTTCTTGCATGTTTTCCTTGTATTTTTGGCCAGGTTACTATCTCCATGAGAACAGTGGAGTGAGCCTGCGGGTTCCTTGTGGTAGTGTAGCATTGCGCTATTATACCTATGCTGAGGACTGGTGTATAGGTAGTGGGATTCCTCCAGAATCAGAGAGTGATCAAGCATTGCGAGATCCATGTTGTAATTCACTTGGCTCATGTTGTACATATTTATATGCTCTTCAAATATGTTCATAGAGTAGTTCCATTGATGCTTATGTACTTGATCTTATATGCACCTATACACATTTGATTCTTAGAGTAGCTTACTTATTTATATTATAGAATATAATAAAGTAGATCATGCCTCAATATGCATATATATCATAGTGTCCAATGTGGAGGTAGATTGTATTTCATGCATCACATTGGTGTCAGAAATCCTACCTAATCATTTGAATGAGAAACCCGCTCGTTGCATGTTTTGGCAACAACTACCTGGTTTTGGACCATTGTTGATTCCTTTGATTGGTGAAAAAATGTTGATGTCATAAGTTTTTTTTAGGTTCATTTTGTTTTAGATCTCATCAAGATATTTCTGACACATTTTGAATGGAGTCAAATGGACATTGGATGCAAAAGTTATGCCCTCCAAAAGTTTGATCGTATTTAGTCTATCTTGAGTCATGTTTGGTAATTTCTAAGTTGTAGCTAGTTTGATCTTGCATTGTATTTGGGAAAATTCATATCCCAACCTATTCTAGATCATTTTTGGGATAAAGAATCATATCCTTGTCCGCTCTAAGTCGTATTCAAGAAGTGTTATATCTGGGACAGTGGTTACTTTTGTACATCTTATGGAAAACCTAATTACTGTTCCATATACCCTTTTTTGAGTGGAAGCCATTTCAATCAAAATGATCAGATAGTATTCGATGAAAAGGTTTTCCCTTCATTTCCTTTCTTCATATTCTTGCTTGTATTTCCACGAGGGTGTTGTCCCCTTGATGAGTGCCCATTGACAATGATCTAGTCATGATTTGTGAAATTTTTAGAAGTGATCCAAACTCTCACAAGGTGGAGTGATCATGCCTATCCGATTCACACTTGAGTATAGGTTTCTTGGGAACCTTTGGATGAGTTGTTAAGTATTTCACTTGCATATGATCATGTTGTGATCATCATGACATATCTAGCTTGTAGATTTATGCTTATCTGTGTGGTTATTTGATGCACTTGATTTTTTTATGTATTCTCTTATATAAAATTTTTTTTTAGTGCATATTTAACCCTTATTTCCAATGGTTCCTTTGTAGGGGACAACATCTGATATCATATCCCATGTTCATACATTGGGATCTTTGTGTATATATTTTTGACATAGCAGATGTTGTTGATGTATGATCCCGTGTGTGTATATTTGTGAACTAGTGGGTGGGTGTTTCTTGGGTGCTTAGGTGCAACATCCTTGAGTATTCTTGAGGAACCGACCCAAGTGAAACATGGTGTAGTAAGAATACCTCATAGATCTTTCACCTTTCTGAGATGGATGATACCCTTGTGTGAGAACCTCTTTAGATCATTTTAAGACTTCTTGGTTGTTGTACTTCTCTTGGATTCTGAGTGTTTTATGACCCTTGTGTGGTCCGTGTGCGTGGATTCCTTGGAAATTGTGGTTATGTTGCAATTTTTTATAGCATGATAGCTAATACTTGTATACTAATCCTTGATTCCTTCAGGTGCCAATTTTCCCTTATGTGGCTTGTTTAGGCATATGACCCCCTTGGTTGGAGTCATTGAGTGGTGTCCATGTTTTTCCTTGAGTGCCTATTTTTTGACTCCTTGTAGAGTATGGTGCATTGTATTCTTATGATTATTGTGTTAATACAAAGAAAATGAATACTTTTTGTTGGTTATATGTGGCATCCTATTTGTTATATTTCTATGCATTCCACTTGTAGAATGATGGTTATGAACCCTAGTAAATTATGAAAAGAGACATTCTTTGGTAGTGAGAAGTGTGATTATTTATTGCAATAGACCATTTGGTTTAGTGAATTATGTCCCCAAATTGCATGGTTTCCTAATCTTTTGAAAATTTATATGATGAGATCATAAAGCATCTTGCAGAATTATCAATTTCATGGAATCATGTAAATGTAGTATTGTATCCTTGTGACCCTACATCTACCTGGCATTGAGTGAAATGAGGCCTTTATGAAAGTTGATATTATCCATCACTTGTATGATTTTGAGATTGCTACCATATCATTGTGAGTGGGTGGTGTTGTATTGTTATAACTATTTTTGGGCTCATAATGAGAGTTGTCCATACCCCACTTGTGGAAAGAACCTTTTTGGTTGTTGTCCAATCATTCCTTAAGCCATTTTTGTTTAAACCTTCTTGTATGAGCATTTTGAGAACCCCTTTGAGAGTTTGAGTCTCATGTTCTAAACCTGTGTGTGTTTCACCTTGTGATTGTAATTAACCTCTTCTTGTTGTTTTGCTGGTGAACTTGCATTGCACTTTCAACATATGTTTTGAGGTTGATTTTAGACCCTATTCTATTGGAGAACCTGCATAATAGAAATACTACATTGCATGGAAAAAAGTAAAAGAAGCTTGAAGTAAGAAAGAACATTACTGCATTGCATAGAAAATAATAAGGAAACTTAAATTATGAAAGAATAATGTTGCTTTTGTTAGAAGTATAGTGATGCATATGATTGAGATACTTGATGGATCACTATTTGGCATGTGTTTCAGTATGTTCTCTAAAGCTTCCAGGATAATATTTCCCTCAGTACCAGGTGGTGGTTACTATCTCTTCTGTGAATGATTTTGGTCACAATGTTTCATGATTGATGACTTGTTTTATCTTTTGGTGGACCTTTCCATGTTTTGTGTGGGCTAGAAATGAATTTTGGTATTTCTTATGATTAGGCTGGTCATCCAAACCTCTCTATCTATATATTGTGGCATTTGTCACATTTGACTTATTGTTGAATTGAGCTCATTTTTGGGATTTACTATTAGAATTGATGATTCTCCCATTTGGGTTTATCCCATTTATTTTGTAGTGAATACTCTGAATGTTTTCTATTTCTGCCCATTTTTGTGTTTTGTGACTCTATCATGTTCAATGAAGACCTCTAATAGTATGTGCAAGGGAGCACATCACAGGGAACATACTATATTGTGTTTGATGATTAGTTGTGAAGATATTAATGAGAATGAATTTTTATTTAAACTATGAGAAATTCTTGCTTGTGTATAAAAGAAATGAAAATTGACAATGATGTATATGATTGTTATCATTAGTTGGTTTAAGATGCATGAAATTTGAAATATTTTTTCTATATGGATGTTAGTAGCTACATCGTGAAAGTGATGAGTAAATTGTGTACCATGCTAGACAAGAGTATAGTTACATGAACTTTATGAAAATCGATAAAGAACAGATGGTTGTCTTCAACAAAACTCATTTTATGCATTAATTAAAATCATGGAAATTCTTGTTAATGCAATTGCATGACTTATGCAGTGTTGGTTGAGCTTGGATTCATGCTTTGGGTTTTAGCATGCATGCTCATTGAGATTCTTATTTTCTCCCATGATGTTATTTGGAGGCCTTAAGTGTTATTATTCTTGGCATTGTTAGTCTGGATCCTTGGATGTGACCTTGTCCACCTATGTTTTTGATCTATGTCATGGTACTTGATGAATATGTTCTTCTATTCTGTGTGTCTCTTTAAGAGTGATTACGAAGGTGTTGGATGCACCGCTATTGGTGTATTATTTATGGTGAGTGTTCTTTTTGGTCACTTGGGTTTTGGATTTCACCAACTCTTCTTGGAATGGCGTAGTGTGGGGATAGAGAGTCCCCTTTCCCGGTCTTGACACTCCCATAGCTATATCTCCTTAAGGTTATATATATGATATTATATTGGTAAGTTCTCCCTTCTTGTCAAGACTCCATGTTGGAGATTGAGTTTCTAGGGGATTGCTAGTGGCGTGTTATTCCTAGCTTTAAGCTAGAAGGGCACAATATCTATGGGCATATCTTACCATACTGAGATTTGGTATGGAGTTGAGTGTAAAAAGACATTCTCCATTTGGATTCATTTCCACCTTGTTGAAGGTGAGACTGTGGTCTAGCTGGTGTGTGACCCTTGTTCAACTATAGTTTAGTGCTTAACATTGTAGAAATCATATTTCTCCTATGCTTAGTGATTGGATGTACCTTGAGTATTGTAATACCCCAAAAATGGGCTATTCTGGGTATTTGCTCAAACGTGATAGAGATGAAGTATTTCTTTAAATCATCTACCATTCTCTTGTAAGGAATGAGCTTTTCATCTTTGGTTTGGTACACATCATTGACCTGGTGGATGACCAGTTGTGAGTCTCCATGAATGTGCATCTCTGTAACTCTCCACTGTATTGCCATTTTCATACCATTGAGAAGTGCCTCATATTCAACAATATTGTTTGTGCAAGGAAACTTTAATCTGAATGCATTGGGTATCGAGTATCCTTGAGGAGTGATGAACAATATGCTTGCTCCAGATCCATTCTGTGTGTAGGAGCCATCAAAGAATAATCGCCATGCTCTAGAAGAGAGGTGCATGATAGAGGAATCAGGAAATTCCATTTGCATGGGTGTATCATCAAACAGTGGTGCTTCAGCTAATTGATCAGCAATGACCTGTCCTTTGATAGCTTTTCTTTCAACATATTCAATGTCAAATTCGCTCAAGAGCATGACCCATTTAGCTAGTCTACCTGTGAGGGCAGCTTTGCTTAGGAGATATTTTAGTGGATCAATTTTAGCTAGATCATGAGTAAAAAATGGTATTGCACATCATTCAAAGTCTGTAAATCAAATTCTATCGATCAAATCTATCAATATCTTTCATCAGTGATCAAAAACAACAATCACGTCTAGTTACTGATTCATCAAAAGTCCTCATCGCTCGAGGCAAATCTATCATCACTTGGGGCATATCAGATTCATCAATCCATATCAATCTGGTATTCTCCTAATCTTGTAAACTGTATTAGTTTTTGCAACCATCAGATCATAGTGTTCTTTCCTTGGTTCTTCGGCAACTGAAGGATTCGGATGTGATACCTGCTAGTTCTGCTAAGACAATCGAGTCTAGAACGGGTCACTCACTTCTTATCAATCCTAAGGTTTAGAATCGGGTGTTTTGACACTTTTTCGCAATCATAGGTGTATTTTCTGCTACAGTGAACATTATCTCTGGTCATTCAGGACCTCCTATCTCAATATCTTTCAATCGGTTTCTATCTTGAGATCGGTTTATCTTTTGAATCAGTTTCATATCTTTATCAAACACAGACTATCTTTGAACCACTGCGCTTCACACAGTAATTCAAAGAGGGGCAAAATGTAATACCCCAAAAATGGGCTCTAAGTTCATTAATCTCCTACATCTTCAATTCGAACGAAATCGACATCAAAGTCCTAACCTAAGGCACATCTAAACATCATCGAATCATAATTGATTATCTTAAATTTTGCATCGGGGAATATTCCTAGTAATATTCCTAATTATCTTAATTATCTTTAATTTAATGATTATTTGGCGATAAATCACATTTATCCTAAAAATTTGATTAATTGAATATTTTTATATTTAATTAATTAGATTTAATATTTGCCTCTTAATTGTGTAATTAAATTTAATTCTATCTATTATTAATTGTATTATTTAATTTTGACAATAAATCAAAATTCCTATCTTTAATTGATTAAATTCTTATTTAATTAATTAAAGCATGTTGTCATTATTTAATAATATAATTTTTAATAAAAGTTTGGTAAAATAGTTAATTAACCCATAAATTAATTATTTATTTTCAAAAATCAGTTGAGTTGAGGATAAATCACTTTATTTATTTATTTAATTCTTAATTATTATGCATATTCAAAAGAAACAGTTAAACTCCAAATCAGAAAATCAATGCAAGTTATTGACTTTTTGGAACTCAACATCCTTTTGGAGTTCAAAAAGCTGATCTAAACTCTAATTTGAGTTAAAAAGCTATTTTTGCATGATTTTGAGAATTAACTATCTTTCATGATCAGATAACTCAAAAATCAAGATGAGTTAATTTGAGTGATTTATGGCTTTTCCCATGCACCTCCAAAGCCCTGGATTTCTATAAATTAAGGCTTCAGCTCTTCACAAATCATCTCATATTTTGCACAATCACGTTGGAGAATTGGAATTGAAGAATCAAAGCTCTTGCGAATCGACATCTTTGTGAGATCAATCTTATTTTTGCATTCATATTTCATATCATTATTAGATTAGCATAGCATATCAGTTTTCATATAGATTAATTTCATATCAGTTTTTCATTCATTCTTATTGCATAGAAAAATATAAAAAAATAGCTCAATTGCATTTATTTCATATCCATCTTTTGCATTCAAATCCTTCATTTAGGTGTCGTCTAGGTCACTGATCTCGATAATAATCTGAGAACATTAATCTCGCACCTATTAGAAGGCAGTAAATCGCTTGGTTAGATAGCTTTCAATTTTGCACGATTTTGATTATCACTAACCTCTAATATTTTACTGAGTGTTGTGTCTACAGATCAAGTACAATTTTCACACACACATTTCTGGCACCCACCGTGGGGCAACCCACCTTTGCATGCTGGTTTTGATTTTTTTTGGGAGCTAAAACCCCAAAGTTTCAAAGATTTAATTTTATCTCCCAAACGGCTTGGAATTTTGGTCTAAAATTTTTTTTTACAAGTTTGTGACATGTCATGGAAGCTACAGTAAAAAATTTAGAATTTTTTGAGATGTTTTGAATTTTTAATAATTTTTTCTTGAAATTCCGGAAAAAATTAATATCTGACGCAAATCAGCATATTTTTCAAAAATTTTTATATTTTCGGAAATCTCTTTAAATTATACAGGGGTCCATTGTTTGTGTTTTAAATTTGGACATAATATCATAGCTCAAATAGTCAATTTACAAAAACTGGTCTATTTTGATAAAATGGGTCTCTAGGGCACAAATGAAGAGATTTTTCTAAAATTTTTGTATTTTTGGAAAGCTCTCTTTTTTTTAGTAGGGATCTCTATTCTAAATTTCTATTTTTGTGGCCAAAATCATATCAAAAAAATCAGATCTTGTTGACTAGGTCAAATGTAGTGCAAAAAAATTAAAATTTTATGATGGATATGCACTTATTTTTTATATGATTCAATGCATGATATGAGTTGTCATTTGGATTAATTTATGGTTATTATTACTCCTAACAATTGATTTTTAGAGCTAACCCTATGGTTTTCATAAGTTGAATATATTTTGCATATCTTGTTTGCTTGTTTGCTTGTTGAAGAGTTCGTCACTTGCTTGCATGGAAAATCTCAACAAAAATTGCTAAAAATCAAGTAAAATCTACTAAGCACGTTGAAAGGATCCCAGGTATTCTCCTTCATCTAATAATATTTTGATTTGGGACTTAAAATAAATCTCTTATGTGTCAAGCTTGTGTGCATCTTTTCATGCTTTTGATCTATTTCTACACACTTGCATAATTGATACTAGGTTGTGAACCCTTAAGGATTCATTAAGTAGTCTTAGAATACTTGTGATTGATCTTGATTGCTATCTTGGGTTATTGGACTCGCTAATCCGCCGGCCCCTCATTTCCGCCCCATGGTTGCAATCTCAGCGCCATAAAGGGGAGGGGTCAATAGGACAGAAGCGTTAAATGTTCCACTTGGCAACCCTTTTGTGCTTTTAGGAACTCACTTGTTTTCTAAGTTGGGGACTTGTTTTTAGCTTGTGTGAGGTGTTAAGTGTTCCACCTTGTGGACTCATCTCATATTCGCTTTAAGCGTTAAGTGTTCCTCTTTCTACTTTTTGGGTACTTTTGGTAGATTTACTTTCGGGAACATACATCTGTGCTCACATAGTAATTAGGCCCTATGAACACTATTCGTGATTCTTGAGAGATTGGATTCTTAGCGAAATCCTTCCTTGACGATGGAATCCTTGTAGGTAGGGAGGATACTTAGTGCATTTCACATTCATCTTGGTTAGTGTGTCTTCTCTTATTGATCGACACATTCTCTCTCCGGAGAGGTTGATAGATCACATGGGGTTGATATCACAAGCTTTGGTGAATCAAAATTGGTTAGTGCATCTTCTCTTATTGATTGATACATTCTCTCCCCGGAGAGGTTGATAGATCACGTGGAGTTGATATCACAGACCTTGGTGAAACAAAACTTTGTCTTAGCGTGTCGGATTAATTTTCTTGCTTTGTTTGGGTTAAAAGTGAAGAGGTGTCAAAACCTTGAATCTGGAGCCAAGTCCCCTTGTGGTATAAATCTGTGAGTCACCTTTAGAGAGGGTTAACCGTAATGGACAATCCCTTCACAGGGCAAACTGTGTTGACGGAACCTCAAGCGGTAATAGCCATTTTCACCATGGTAGTGACATCCGCTATATAAATGTCCTTGTGGAAGAAATCTCCACGGGTATGGTTCATTGTTGGGTTGTCAGATCTCCCTAGCAGCTCTTGAAGATTAAGTTCTCAGACTGTGTCAAAACCTTGGTGCACCGGGATTGGAGTTCACCCCTTTGAATCATAAAAGTTGTAGAGTCAAACCATTACTAAAAACCCTAGAGAGGCCAATTTTTCATTCTTAGGTATATGTGTGTTATTGCAAAAATTTTCAGAACATACACAATTAGTACTCTCAGGGATTAGCACAATTTGGTCACTTGATTGTTCATGCGCAAGGTTGCTTTTGCCCTTGTTCATTGTTTTCAGACGTGCTTGGAATCACTTGCTTGCTGTTCTGCGTGCTTATTTATCTACTTGGCTATTAAAAATGATCAAATCTAGTATAACCTTCAAAATTTGGATAGTACAATTTGCAAACAATCCAAAACTGAAGACCTTAAATTTTGCAAACATTGATGTAAAATCTTTCTGGAGTCAAAAGTCATTTCAGGAAGTCAAAAGTCGTACGAGTTTTGTCAAGTGTCATTTCATTACTACCCAACTATCGTACAAGTTTAGCAACTATCATTTCATAGACTACCCAGTGTCGTACGAGTTTGCAGAGTGTCATTTGGAAAAATTTGAGAGAGTTGTCAGAAATTGTCAAATTGCAAGATATCCAATGTTTCCAGCTTAGTTCCAGAATCTGTCAAAAATATCATTGTGTCAGGAACAGAGCAGTAGCTATTGAGCATTCTACCATTTTTTGAGTTTGATCTTTTGAATCTGATCTAGTCTTCTGTTTGATCAATTTGAGTCCTTTTTATCTCGTGTCAAAACCTTATCATAACTATCAATCTTCAATCAATCTTCAAAAACAAACTAAGTGTTGAGAACTCATGTCCGCTATCTTTTGGGTGATCTATCCCATACATCCAGGGCACAGTTTCCTTCACCCACATCTCATCAGATCTTCAAAACTATCATAATCTTGACAAGGTTGCGTCATCAGATTTTCTCGAATCAAATTGTTCTTCGGTTGTCTTCATCCTTTTCTTCTGTTTCATTCAAAGTTAATGGTGGAGACCAGAGCTTCTTCACACAAGAAATCAGAAGAAACATCTCAGAACTTACTTTTGACCAATACCCCGGGTCCAACTCTTGAACAACTCATCAAGTCAGGTATCTACGAAGACGACGGTCTCGGTAACTTTCGATTAAAAACTGATTACATACCTCCTCTATCAACTCACAGAGGTAATCAACAAACTCCTCCTCAATCTATTCCAGGGAGCCCAAAAACTCCTACCATGTCTCAAGCAGGGACAAACCATGGTTCTCTAGGAGGAGGATCCCAGGGACACCATTCTCAACATAATGCCGACCAAGACCCTACACCCTCTGAAATCCATCGGTGTCAGAATGACGATGAATTCAAAAGAATGATGAGGCATTTCTTGAAAATGGATAGAGAGGCATACTTTTTGCAATTAGCCCAAGAAGGAGCTAAACTTCCTCCTCAATTCAATGTCGAAGATATCATCACGCATGAGGAAGAAACTCCGATGACGGCCATAATGAACCAGTTGCACGCTATGCAGGTCAAAATGAATAAAATTGAGAAAGAGAAGGAACCCAAGGAATTCTCCATGGAGGCCCTTTGTCCTTTCCCTTTTGACAAAGACTTGTATATGCCTCCATTCCCAAAAAGAGTGGAGATACCAAAGTATGACAAATACGATGGACACTCTGATCCTCAAGATCATGTCAGAAAGTTCTGTACGCAATCCATGGAATTCATGCATGAACCGACTTATCTAATGCATCTTTTTCCTAGATCCTTGGGAGGAGCATCCATTCAGTGGTTTTCAAGATTACCTTCTACGATCAAAACTTTTGAGGAATTGATTAAATTGTTTTATCAACAATATTCCTACAATATTCAACATCCGATTACCATGATCGATATCTGTAACCTCAAGCAATATCCAGGGGAATCATTCCTAACTTTTCTCAAGAGGTGGCGAAAGAAGTTTTCTTTATATGCTAGACCAATTCCCGAAATGGAGAAACTTGAAATCTTTATCAATAACCTTGTTCCAGAGCTCAACTATCCATTACAAATGCAAGATCATGTATCTTTTGATAAAATGGTGGATAATGCAATCAAGATTGAGAAAGTACTTGTCAAGAAAGGAGAAATCACACTTCAAAAGGACAAGTCTGAATCGGGATCTAGCTCAAAAGATAAAAACAAGAGCTGGAATAGAAACAAAGGTATCATCTCTGACGATGTTGTTGACACTATCCACACCCCATCAAAGGCACCGGCCTACAATCTCACCCTTGCCACCAAAGCCATTGAAGCTTCAGAGAAAAAATTTGCTGAACCATCTCCAAAGAAGCCATTCAAACGATGGGATAATAAATGAAAGTTTACTCCCCTGGGAGAATCTTTGGAATCTACTCTGAGGACCCTGATAGCTGATAACATGATCTCTTTACCACCAATCCAAAAACCTGATCCGGATCCAAAACCATGTTGGTGGAAAGATAATGAATTCTGTGCTTTCCATCGAACTAAAGGCCACAGAACTAATGGATGCTTCCATTTGAAGCATACCATTCAAGACTTGATAGATCAAGGGGACATCACAATCGATAATCCTACCAGCAATAATGATCACACAGCATTTACAGAACCTTTTCCACAACATGGCAAGGGAGTTTCCACTTCTCAGCCTAACATGGGGGCAAAAGTCAACTATGCCTACCCTGGAAACGATGCTGTCATCAATATGGTGGAACCATGCCTCTCTGAGAGCTGTAATGTCATCACGATTGTACGAAGAGATAGAAATCATTCCTCAGCTAATGCAGTTACCAGATCACAAGCTCAGACGCATCTGAGAGGACAAACACCAAATTCATCTGATGTCCCTAAGATACCTTTCAATCTCACATCTGCTTCTAAACAGAAGGTTGCCTCGAAATCTTCCAATCCAAAGGATACCAGACCTACATCTTACAGCATCGTACAACAACTCCAGCATACCAATGCCAAAATCTCTATGTTTGAGTTACTTCGAATATCTCCAGCTCACAGAGATATCCTAGACAAAGCTTTGCTCGGCTCTAATGTTCCTGATGATCTAGATCTAGATAGGTTCCAGACTATGGTTGGTCATCTAACATCTCCGCAATATATCTCCTTTTCAGAAGAGGATGACAACTCCCTAAGTCACCCACATAATCAACCCTTGCACATAGAAGTCTTGATCCAAAACTGTCGAGTCAAACGTGTGTTGATAGATGGGGGCGCAGGCCTCAACATTTGTTCTTACAACTTAATCACACAGTTGGGATTCTCAGAGATGGCTATTGATCCTCGAAAGAAGATCACCATAAAAGCCTATGATGAACAAGAAAGAGCTTCTAAAGGCACCATTGTCTTGCCCATCCGGGTGGGTCCAGTCATCAAAGATACCACATGTCAGGTGCTCGATCTACCATTGGCTTACAATATCCTTCTAGGGAGACCCTGGATACATGAAATGCAAGCTATTCCTTCGACATACCATCAATGCTTGAAATTTCCTTATGAAGGAGTGGAGGTTACTATCCCAGCTGATCTGAGTACAACTTGCAATACATTGAAGGAAAGTGCCGATAAACTTGTTCCCAATAACAGAGAATCTTCCATCAAGCAACAAAATGTGGCTTCCACATCTAAGATGGACGACATTGCTAAAGAGATCAATATCAAAGAAAATGGGATGGGAGAATACACTATAGAGCCAGTCTTGTCTCTGACATCTCTCCCAATCTCACCTAAGTCGTATGGCCAATCCTTGAAGCAGTCTAAATCAGAACCTAAGGAACCTATGGAAGCATACAAAAGACATTTTGTGGTGGAGCAAGTATCCAAACAAGAATTTGAAGAAGATGAAGCTGTGCTTGCATGGATATACAAAGATGATTCTGAATCCAAAATTGTTCAACCTAGTGAATCTATAGCACCTACAATCCCTTCTAATTCATATGGTCCAGGAAACAAATTGATAGCCAAGATGGGATATTCCGGTCAAGGACCTCTAGGAATTAGGGGAAAGGGTCTCATGACCCCCATTTCACACATTGGTCGAGCCAAAAAAGATACTGGTGGCATAGGGTTTAAGAAGAAACCCTATCATCTCAAAGGTGGTTGTTCTCATGTCATAGAACAAATTGCACCAGGAGACCCCCTTCTTAAGAAAGAAGACACAGAACCCTCTGATGATGATTCAGATAGCTCTGAGATTATCCCCTATGAAAAATTGCCTAAAGAGATCAAAGATCTTCTTGATGATATAGATGATCCTATCAGAAGAATTAATGTAGTAGAAACACAAGAACCTACTGTAACGCAAGAGATGGTTGCACCACAAGAACCAGCCAATCTTGAAGGCAATCAAACTGATCCAGAAGAAGGGGGTAGTTATTCTGACACTGATTCCCATGAATATGAATTCAAGTCAGAGACTGAGGGTAATCCTTCTTGGGGTATTCATCCCGATTTCACGCACTTTCTAAGATTTCCTAGAGATTCTGAATCAGAAGATGAGTCAAATGATTATGAATGGGGTGCCATTCCAGAAGAAGATGAGCTTATAACAGAGAAATCTATTGATGTTATTCACCAATATGTCTCTCAACCCAACGTAGGTCTAGAGCGAAACAATGAACTTAAAGTGTCTGATCCACCTATGGCTGAAGAGGACTCCCATGATGATGTTGAGCCTATTCACGAATTGAACATTCTGAGCTGTAATATCACCTTTGAACTTGAGCGTCAGGTTAGGACCAATGATGACATATCCACATTTGTGAACACCATATCCCAAGCCTTTCCCGCTTTGACTATCCAACGCCCTGATCTTATCGACCAAACTTCCACCAACCCAAACCATGGTATGTATACCTTCCCAAATGACTATGCCCTTGCCTGCTACCTCAATGCAGTTGAGCCTATGAGTACTTCCATCAGTGAACCAAGCGTCAGCATGACCGAGTCGGACATCAAATATCTTAGTCAGAAAAACAAGAGTAAAAAGAAAAAGAAAAAGAGTTCTGAGGGTGAAAACCACTTTGTGGCAGTCTCAGAACTGACAAAAGTAAAAAGAAAAGATGTATCTGAAGGTGAAAACCTCTCTGAGGCACCTAAGGATGAGATATTTGATGTCCTTCCGAGTCATTTACAGGATAGATCTCCAGTTCTGATTGGGCCAACTCAATCCATCAATTTGGGTACAACAGAGGAACCATAATTGGTACATGTAGCACAATCTCTATCAGACGAAGAGAAACAAAACTTCACTACCTTCTTATCAGAGAAAAAGATCAACTTTGCATGGAAATATTCAGATATGCCAGGATTGGATCCCAATCTCATTATGCACCATCTATCCATTACTCCCGGAGTAAAACCAATCAAACAAAAATTGAGAAAGATGCATCCTCATGTCGCACTCTTAGTCAAAGAAGAACTAGAAAAACTCCTAAAAGCTGGATTCATCCATGTCATAGACTATGCTGAGTGGATTTCCAACATTGTACCTATTTCCAAACCAGATGGTTCAATCAGAGTATGCACGGACTTTAGAGACGTGAACAGAGCATGCCCTAAGGATGATTTTCCACTGCCTAACATTGATATGATAGTGGACATGACTGCAGGCTATGAAATGTATTCCTTAATGGATGGCTTTTCTGGATACAACCAAATCAAAATTGCTCCAGAAGATCAAGAGAAAATAGCTTTCACATGTGCGTGGGGAACTTTCTATTGGAATGTTATGCCATTCGGACTCAAAAATGCTGGAGCTACATATCAAAGAGCAATGACATCTATTTTTCATGATATGATGCATAGAACAATGGAGGATTACCTAGATGATACCTTGGCAAAATCCATGATTAGAACTGAACATCTAACAGACTTGAGCATGATCCTCGACAGAATGGAAAAATTTAGTCTTCGACTAAATCCTAAAAAGTGTACTTTTGGAGTCACTTCTGGAAAGCTCCTAGGATACATCGTCTCCAAGAAAGGCATTGAAGTTGATCCAGCTAAGGTCAAGGCTATAATAGAGATGCAACCTCCCACAAATATCAGTCAAATGAGGACGTTGCAAGGCAGAGTTCAATCTATCAGAAGATTCATATCACAGCTAGCGGACATCTCACAGCCTTTTACAAAAACATTACATAAAGGTGTGACCTTTGCATGGAATGAAGAATGCGAGAACAACTTTAAACATATCAAGAAGTATCTATCAAATCCACCTATATTGATGCCTCCTATTCATGGGAAGCCATTAATATTATATGTCTCCGCAACAGATACATCACTGGGGGCATTGCTAGCACAGCATGATGAGAACAAGAAAGAAAGAGCCATCTACTATATCAGCCGAACTTTAGTGGCCTATGAGAAGAACTACTCAATGATAGAGAAGGCATGTCTCACTGTGATCTTTGCATCACAGAAATTGAGACACTACATGTTAGCTCATACTACTCATTTGGTAGCTAAAATTGATCCACTGAAATATCTCCTAAGCAAAGCTGCCCTCACAGGTAGACTAGCTAAATGGGTCATGCTCTTGAGCGAATTTGACATTGAATATGTTGAAAGAAAAGCTATCAAAGGACAGGTCATTGCTGATCAATTAGCTAAAGCACCACTATTTGATGATACACCCATGCAAATGGAATTTCCTGATTCCTCTATCATGCACCTCTCTTCTAGAGCATGGCGATTATTCTTTGATGGCTCCTACACACAGAATGGATCTGGAGCAGGCATATTGTTCATCACTCCTCAAGGATACTCGATACCCAAAGCATTCAGATTAAAGTTTCCTTGCACAAACAATATTGCTGAATATGAGGCACTTTTCAATGGTATGAAAATGGCAATACAGTGGAGAGTTACAGAGATGCACATCCATGGGGACTCACAACTGGTTATCCACCAAGTCAATGATGTATACCAAACCAAAGATGAAAAGCTCATTCCTTACAAGAGAATGGTAGATGATTTAAAGAAATACTTCATCTCTATCACGTTTGAGCAAATACCCAGAACAGAGAATAAGGCTGCTGACGCAATGGCGACATTATCTACTCTTTTACAGCAGCCCGAACATGAACTACGCTACGAGTTCCTGGTGGAAGCCCTATCCTATCCTGCATATGACTCCCCTAAAACCCGCATGATCTGCACTGTTGTAGGTTATGAGTCATCTCGCTACAAAAATCTATTCTCCTATCTCCATGACCAAATCATCCCTAAGTCCTTTAACCGTTTTGAGAAATGAAACCTTATCCGATCCGCATCCCGATATGTCATCATTGGTAATGATCTATACAAATGAGGTCTAGATGGTACACTGCTTAGATGTTTAGAACGAGAAGAGTCTCAACGTGCATTAAAGGAAGTCCACGAGGGTATATGTGGGTCACACTTGAACGGTTTAACGTTAGCTCGAAAACTTATTAGGGCTGGGTATTATTGGCCTAAAATGGAAAAAGAAGCTATTAAATTTGCTAAAAACTGTCAACAGTGTCAAGTACATGGCAACTTGATTCATGCTCCAGGGAGAGATCTGATTCCCTTTACTACACAATGGCCTTTTCAACAATGGGCATTTGATCTCATAGGTGCTATCCATCCACACTCTTCTAATGGACATACCCATATAATCACAGCTATAGATTATTTTACAAAATGGGTAGAAGCAGTTCCTCTAACACAAGCAACGGGGAAACAGATCTCTATGTTCATCCTGAACTACATAATTTGTAGATATGGGATCCCTCACTCTATAATCATAGATAATGGGGGACAATTCAAAAACAAGGACCTAGATGACTTATGTGCCAAGTTCAAAATTACTCAACATTGGTCATCTATCTACTATCCTCAAGGGAACGGACAAGCTGAGGCTTCAAACAAAAATCTCCTGAAGATCTTGCACAGAACAGTGAATAAAATAGGAAGAGACTGGCATCTGATGATCAATCCAGCTCTCTGGGCATACAGAACTAGTATCAGAACGCCTACAGGGGCTACACCTTTCACTTTAGTTTATGGGTCTGAAGCGGTACTGCCTATTGAGGTTGAAATCCCATCACTCAGAATCAAAATGCATGGACTTGTCACTGATGAAGACTACAGAGTGTCTAGGTTACAAGAACTTGAACTACTAGATGAGCGCAGACAAGCAGCGTATGATCATCTCAGAGTATATCAAAAGAGAATGTCTAGAGGCTACAACAAGAAAGTCAGACAAAGAGAATTTCATATTGGTGATCTAGTGTTGAGAGAAAATCCTAAAAATCAATCACATTGAGAACGCAAGGGGAAGTTCGAACCCAACTGGCTGGGTCCCTTTGTAATCACTACTACTTTTGGCTCTGGTGCCTATCAACTCTCAACAACTGAAGGAGAACAACTCCGAGAACCAATCAACGTTCTCCATCTAAAGAAATTCTACGCTTAAGGCATTCAGTGCTTGGTAAATGTCCTGAAAAAAAATCTTAAAAATCAGAAAAAGTCCTAAAAAAATGAACATCTTGGTGAAAACCTAGCAATAGGCGCCTTGATGATTCGCAAAAAAATCAAAAAAATATCAAAAGTACAAAAAAATAAAAAAAAATCAAAAGTACAAAAAAATTGAAATAATGAAAAATACAAAAAAATGAAAAAAGAAAGAAAAAGTGCCTTGGTGAAAACCTGGAAACAGGCACCTCGGTAGCAAAAATAGAATCTCTACCAAGATGGTGAAAACCTGGCAAACAGGTGCCACTTGTTCCAAATGCTCCATCTATCAGCACAATCTTGGTCTTTCCCAGCTTTCAGTCTTGCTTTAGTTTGTACATATCTCCCGGTTTGTTTCTGCATATCCTGGTTTCAATAAGTCAGTCTGTACACCAATCAGCTCAAGCGTCTGTATCCTATCAATGTTTAAATTTGGGGGCAATCAATGTCATATCCTATGGTCTCCTATGTATCTTAGACATTTCCTATCCAGTCAGAGTCCTTTGAAGCTTCCTGTTGAGTCAGTCAGTCAGTCTCGTCTCCAGAAAGGATTTTGCATCTACAACAATCAAACATCAAAACCAAACTGAAAACAATCTGTGCTTTTCATGCTTTTATCTCCTTGTATGCTTACTGATTCGCATTGGGATTTTTGCATATTGTGTCCCTTCGAGCTCTTCGATGATGTCCTTTATAGGATTTAGAGAGTGATGACTGGGGGCATAATCTTTTCTTTGTCTTCTGCTTGTATGTGAAAATCTAACATCTTTGGAACTTCTGGATTGAAATGGTGTCCGACTGTAAGAGCCTCTATCTCGAATTGGATGGCCATGCGTACCTCGACCATTGATACCCAAAAAAAATTCAAGGATGTTTGATCTAACTATTATCTTTTTGAGTAAGTTCTTTCTCCTACTGTGGAACGCAATCTTGCCTAAGGATGTGAACGATAAAGGGTCACTACGGGTAATTCACATTGGATTTAGAATGATCTCTTGACTGTTTGATGTGTTTGCAACGCAAGGCGTACTCAGGTCATCACAACATTTATGTTTTGATACTTGTACAAATTGCTATATCAAAATGGACATGATATTCAGGTCATCCTGGCGTTTGTGCCTTGGTGCTTATATCTAATTTGACATTTCAAAAATAAAGTCAATATTCATATATCCATGGTTGTTGTCTAGTGGGTGTTGTATTGATTCTTGCGCATACAAATCGATATTCATATGTCTATGGTTTCATGGCTAGTGGGCATTGTATTGATTTATCCGGTTACCTAAAAGTTCAATGATGATAACAAATCGACATATGATCAGTGACTAGGTCCTCGGTCTTAGGTTGCATTTCATTTTGCATGTCTCATTTCATTTTGCATGTTGCATGATCTCACAATGATTAAATGAACTTCAATGCTTAAATGATTCTTCAAATTGCATCTTCAAATCTAACAAGACCTGAATCTTACACGAAGGTTCCTCCAACGAAACAACAAGTAGAATCCTTTTTCAGGATCAAAATCAAAATCTGAGATTGTTTATATTATTAACTACTTGCATATTCGACCTTCGATCATCACAGAAATCTAGTATTCAACTTAACTGATTATCTTACATCAAACTATCAAAATTTCAACTTGGTCAACCATGGTCAACTCATGGTCAAACCTAGTCAAACTTGGTCTTTTGGGACCTTCCAACGATGCAGAATGTGTTCTCGGACATGTATAACCACACTTCTCAAATCAATTAACATGCTTCTAAACTATAACGCTGACTTTTCTTGTCAGATTTCAATTTTAATCCCGAAGGGGGCATGGTATTGCACATCATTCAAAGTCTGTAAATCAAATTCTATCGATCAAATCTATCAATATCTTTCATCAGTGATCAAAAACAACAATCACGTCTAGTTACTGATTCATCAAAAGTCCTCATCGCTCGGGGCAAATCTATCATCACTTGGGGCATATCAGATTCATCAATCCATATCAATCTGGTATTCTCCTAATCTTGTAAACTGTATTAGTTTTTGCAACCATCAGATCATAGTGTTCTTTCCTTGGTTCTTCGGCAACTGAAGGATTCAGATGTGATACCTGCTAGTTCTGCTAAGACAATCGAGTCTAGAACGGGTCACTCACTTCTTATCAATCCTAAGGTTTAGAATCGGGTGTTTTGACACTTTTTCGCAATCATAGGTGTATTTTCTGCTACAGTGAACATTATCTCTGGTCATTCAGGACCTCCTATCTCAATATCTTTCAATCGGTTTCTATCTTGAGATCGGTTTATCTTTTGAATCAGTTTCATATCTTTATCAAACACAGACTATCTTTGAACCACTGCGCTTCACACAGTAATTCAAAGAGGGGCAAAATGTAATACCCCAAAAATGGGCTATAAGTTCATTAATCTCCTACATCTTCAATTCGAACGAAATCGACATCAAAGTCCTAAACTAAGGCACATCTAAACATCATCGAATCATAATTGATTATCTTAAATTTTGCATCGGGGAATATTCCTAGTAATATTCCTAATTATCTTAATTATCTTTAATTTAATGATTATTTGGTGATAAATCACATTTATCCTAAAAATTTGATTAATTAAATATTTTCATATTTAATTAATTAGATTTAATATTTGCCACTTAATTGTGTAATTAAATTTAATTCTATCTATTATTAATTGTATTATTTAATTTTGACAATAAATCAAAATTCCTATCTTTAATTGATTAAATTCTTATTTAATTAATTAAAGCATGTTGTCATTATTTAATAATATAATTTTTAATAAAAGTTTGGTAAAATAGTTAATTAACCCATAAATTAATTATTTATTTTCAAAAATCAGTTGAGTTGAGGATAAATCACTTTATTTATTTATTTAATTCTTAATTATTATGCATATTCAAAAGAAACAGTTAAACTCCAAATCAAAAAATCAATGCAAGTTATTGACTTTTTGGAACTCAACATCCTTTTGGAGTTCAAAAAGCTGATCTAAACTCTAATTTGAGTTAAAAAGCTATTTTTGCATGATTTTGAGAATTAACTATCTTTCATGATCAGATAACTCAAAAATCAAGATGAGTTAATTTGAGTGATTTATGGCTTTTCCCATGCACCTCCAAAGCCCTGGATTTCTATAAATTAAGGCTTCAGCTCTTCACAAATCATCTCATATTTTGCACAATCAGGCTGGAGAATTGAAATTGAAGAATCAAAGCTCTTGCGAATCGACATCTTTGTGAGATCAATCTTATTTTTGCATTCATATTTCATATCATTATTAGATTAGCATACCATATCAGTTTTCATATAGATTAATTTCATATCAGTTTTTCATTCATTCTTATTGCATAGAAAAATTAAAAAAAATAGCTCAATTGCATTTATTTCATATCCATCTTTTGCATTCAAATCCTTCATTTAGGTGTCGTCTAGGTCACTGATCTCGATAATAATCTGAGAACATTAATCTCACACCTATTAGAAGGTAGTAAATCGCTTGGTTAGATAGCTTTCAATTTTGCACGATTTTGATTATCACTAACCTCTAATGTTTTACTGAGTGTTGTGTCTACAGATCAGGTACAATTTTCACACACACAAGTATCCCTTTGAATGGAAGGAGTGCACTATTGAGCCTATATTTTGCAGTTGTGAGAGGCAACCTGGTACATTTGTATGCCTTGGTATACCCAAGTTGGATGTAGTATTCTCCATAAGAGTGTATTTATGAAAAGAATCTGAAACCTCAACTTTTCAGATTCTTGGTTGAGTTAGTGAGACTATGGTTGGATTTAAGTATTCTCTAGGTGATGATGGTAGTTCTTTTCAACATTTTGGGATGATTTTTCCCATGTTCTTGAGTTGTTTACTTGGAAGTTCTTGGTGCTTTGATCTTGGAGAGATCTTGGAAGATACTATACTACAAAAAGATGCCTCATAATGAGGTAGAATGGTTTGTGTTATGCCTTATTTGGTAGAGATTGTGACTAGATGTATTTTCCTAACATGTATTGTGTTCCTTGTTGAAGGAGAGAATGGTTGATATATTTATGGATGTGGTATCCTTCTAGTAGTTGTGAGGTTGGATGGTAAGGAATTTCTTTGATTTGGCCAGACTTGTGGAGAATTTGTATGGCTATTCTTGCATTACCGGTTGGGTTTTTATCTCGCACTTGGTGTTATCTTTTAGCTTGACTTGCAGGGTTCTAGGAGTAAGCGTAGACTTTGGGGGGGGGGGGGGGTGATGTAGTGCCTCTCCTCTTTGCTTCCTGCCTAACATCCTGATGAATGTGATTTGAACTTTATGTATGCATTTTTTTGGATGGATGAGATATTTGGTGATACCTGGCTTACGCTTTGGATGTGTATTATTTCTCCTTTGTGACTGGTTGAGTTGATTATGTGACTCAGTGACTATTCTTGTGTTTTGGTTTTATGTTGGTATTACGGGACACACCCAGTTCAATTAATTATTGTGCTCATTTCCAGGATGACTAGTGAGGTTATGATGTGAGTGATGGTTTCACTAAGGTATGTGCTAGTGGTTACCTAGATTTTGATTGTACCATGATGATATTCCATGAGTACCCATGAGATGTGATTTGGTGTTTGCACTGTGTGATTCATTTGATTACCATACCTTATTTTGGCTATTGCAACATTATTGAATATTTATTAGTTTATGATGTTATTAGTGTTTTGATCATATCTACATGATGATGCTTTGAGATAATATGTTAGGATTATTACCATGGATATATGATTATGGTTCCTTTTATGATGAGGATGTATCAATCATTTACTTACATTGATTTGGTCTTAGTATAGCTGAAAAATGGTTTATT
The DNA here is from genome assembly GCA_027943335.1 of Chamaecyparis obtusa. Lineage (NCBI taxonomy): Eukaryota > Viridiplantae > Streptophyta > Pinopsida > Cupressales > Cupressaceae > Chamaecyparis > Chamaecyparis obtusa. Next base: position 438,923 of record BSBK01003892.1, read on the forward strand.
TAAATGCTTTCAATTTAAATGCAATATTAATGTCATTATATGATGTGTACTACTTTACCACACTACTGCTATGCATCTTTCCCTTAGTGCTAGTACAAAGTGAGATGGATTTGTAGTTACTCATTCGTGAGATCCACACGATGTGTCATTCTTTTTCATTTTTGTTAATTTAGGTATTTTCAGTGATACTATATGTGCTTTGGATATTTATATATTGTGAGAAGATGCACTTGATGTTTTCATGTTTTAGTGAATGGGTACCAGACACATTCATCTCAAGTTGTAGGAATTGAGTGTGTGCCTAAGTACCCGACAATGGCACTAGGAGATAGTAGCTTTGGTCCCCCTTCATATTTGAGCCAATATCATTCTTGTATAGATGATGTATCTTTAATTGATATATTATTACCTCTATTACATGTTGTTAATCTAGATTCAGATCACATTTGTGATAGATCATTGACTATTTGTGCATTAAAGTTCCTGTAAATGTCGTGAAAGGATTTAATTTAAATGCTAATTTAATGAGTTTGGAGAATTTTTATATTTATTTTAATTACCATGTAATTTGTCGTAGTTGGATTCCAGCTAATTGGAATCAATTTATTTTAATTTGGGAAAAGGGTCAAATAGTTTATTTAATTATTTAAATAATCTATTTGAAAGTCATTTTGAAAAAAATGACTATATGTTGTGAGAAAAAGTTCATTTCCACAATTCATGTTTTAGAAGAATGAGGATTTTTCTCCAAAATTCATTGGAGAAAATTGATGTTTTTCTTGTTGTGTTTGATCTGGTATTGAAGTTCTTGCGTGGAGTGGCTCATTGGATCCGTGTCAGAATTGCTCCGCTTTGCCGAAGGTTTCAACTGATTTGGTGGTGTTTTCCTCCAATTGTGAGAGGTAGGGCTTCTTGGCTTTTTCATTTCACTTTGTTATTTCAAGTAGAAATGTTTACAATGGATTAGTGGATTGAGAATTAGTATTCCCCCACATTTTTGATGGATTTCATCACCTCGTTGGATGGGTGTGAGCATTTTCTTATTTCTTCATGTGGGTTTTGAAGTTTTTACCTTGTTATGCTATTGGATTTTGTATATGTACCTAGAATTGAAATATTATTGGATTTTTGGAATGTTGGGTGAAAAATAGGAAATGAATTTTAATTTCATTGATTTTCCCAAAGGTTACATTTTGAGTGTTTTTATGCTTTCCTTGCTCTGTGTGTGACTCATAATTTATTATGAAAATTTTGGACACAAACAAGTGAGTATGTTGGATATAATTCCATGTCTATTTTATGATTGAAAAGATAGAATGGATAGAGTACATTCCATTTGTATTTTCCAGCAATCTGAATATGCCCTTTTGATGTGAATTTTGTTGATTTCCTTACCTTGTTCGATTTTACCACAATGTGAGTTTTTCCTTTCTTTTGGGCATTTTGAGCCTTCCTCATGTTCTAGCAAGATGTTTGATGGATTCCATGAGAATTCATGTTTTTGGCATAATTTCTGATCGAGATATGTATTGTTGTGTCTTTGTATTATTTTCACTTGGTTTGTTTCCTTGACTGCCTTTGGAGTTGAGTTATCCTCTTGTTATTGGTTTGATTTCTTTTATGTTTCCTACTACATTGGCACCTTCCATGCTTGAGTTTGAGCTTTCATGTTATATATGGATACAAGGTGTTTGAGACCGCATCCTAGCATGTAGTTGAGCTATGCTTCTATGCCAAGGTTCGAGTGACATGTGCTGTTGATATTGAGACCAATAGAGTCACACTATTTTGTGGTTTATGACTTTGAGAGTATTTTATGACTTTTTCCTCTATGCTTGGTTTTTTCACATTTGAGATGTGTGGTGGTTCATAATTATGACCACATCACAAGCACAATGGGTGTTCTTTGATAGGATTTTGTGAGACCTATGCTCTTGGTTGAGACTGAATGAGCCATTGGTTATAGTTGGACTTGTGAGTATTTGTGTGTTTGGTTTTGATGGCTTGTGTTGAGTAGTGGCCAGATGGAGTGGAACTTCAAGGCAAACTAGATTTTTCCATTGAGTATGATTTTAATACATATTGAGTTCAATATCAATTTATTTTTAAAGTTTAACTAAACATTAGTTTTTCACCATTTATCAATATCTCTATTGAACTCTTATGGAAAAATAGTAAAATAAGGTAATTTTTTTTTCAAAATACCTATACATTAGATATTGATGTTCCTTTTCAACAAAAAAATAAATTGAATTTGGATACATACATACAAAGTTATGATAGTATAGTAAACCTATGTCTAAATTATAGTTAACTTAACTTACAAACTTAATAAAATAAACAATATTTAACATAATTTAATGAAATCAATTGCAATCACTAGATATTGACATTACAAATCTAAATTCAAAAGAAACCCATTTTTATCTCTTTTAGAAAAAAAAGGTTTTGTTCCATATAGTGAGTGTCACTAGATTTAAAAATTTAGTTTGTTGTTAGAAACTAGTTTTCAAAGGAGATGGAAATTTGGATACAAAACAATTTTAAAAATTGTCAAAAGACAAAAAAAATTGAATCTACACACAAAATCTCACAAATCACTAGTTTACATCATCTTCAAATTTCTAACAATTTAGCGACAATAAGCATTTGAATATGAAGTATTTTTTTAGAATATTCATTTCAGTGTCAAAATTGGCTAAAAAGTGTAACCTACTATTGTGGGATCACCCCTATTTGAGAATCACCTAGATGCACCAAGTGCTAAGTGTTCTATTCATTCTCATGAGAGATGGGTTCTTGTGAACCACTACTCATGAAACATGGGTCAATGAGTTTAACTCAAAAAACTACATGGTTGAATCCTGATAGCAATATCACAATTTGACTTGCTATGGAAAATATCTCATGCTTATCAATGTTGGCAAGTTGACTATACTATTGTATATGACTATGATTTAGTGTTTTCATTATGGTAACAAAGTCATATGAAGTTTTGGAGTCAACGCATATCTTAGAAGATCAGAAAAATGGCTAAGTATGGAAGGCATGACAGTCAGTGAAGCACCTGAGGAATGGGGCATCAACTCACGTGCGTATGACTGAGTTATGGCATGTACCCTTGAAAATAAGATTTTGAGTATGTAATCATGCTAAGTCTAAGAGCACATGATTAGATGAGTTAGTATGATGAAGATACAATGAGGTGAAGTGTCACAGACAGTGAGCGACATAACATAACAAAGTATGGAGCCGACTGCTAGTATTTTGGTTAGTGGTTATAATATTGTTTTGTAAAGGCTATGCACCCATTGTATTTGTGTTGTAAACATGTTAATATCATTGTATGTAAACATGCTTGAGCCAATTCATTTGGAAGCATTGTATGTAATTAGTTATAGGCTGACTTAGTGAATTAGTTTTGTATGCGCATATAAATAAGACATGCGCCTTTGTATTTGAGCATGGCATGAGATATAGAGTTGATAGAAGTAGAGTAGAAGTATGCGAAGAGAAGTTAGAATCTTGTATAGATTTACAAGAGGCTAAAGCATCAGTGCACAAAAGGAGCTAATCAGACAAGTAGTGTCACAACAGTGTGTGTGTGTGAAAATTGTACCTAGCTGTAGACACAACACTTCAGTAAAACATTAGAGGTTAACAAATCAAGAAATCTACAATATAAATGAAATAAGCTAACTAGGTGATTTACTGCCTTCTAGTAGGTGCGAGTATGGTATTCTCAGATTCAGACCGAGATCAGTGACAATGCAACACCTAAACAAAGGATTTAATGCTTGAAAGATGTATGGAGAATGAAATGCAGATTAATCTATTTTTTTGGATTTTGTATGTAATAAGATGAAACACTCGATATGAAACTAATCTAGAATGAATTGAAATCCAAATTAATCTAACAATGATATGCTATGAATGAATGAATGCTATGAACCCTAAAAAACAATAACAAAAATCTCACAATCGCCTTGTTCGCAAAAGCTTGATTCTTTAGATGCAAATTCTCCAGAGTAAGGATGAAAATTTGAGGGATTCTTTTGTGAGGAGCTGAGCTTTGATTATATAGAAATCTAGGGCTTGAGGATGCATTGAGAAAATCCATAAATCACTCTTGATAAACTCAAGTTGATTTTTGAGTTAACAAGAAATCAGGAATAGATTAACTCATAAAATCATGCAAACGCACTTTTTATCTCAAAATAGAGTTTAGTTCACTTTTTCAACTCACAATCACATGTTGAGTTTGGAAAGTTAACAAATTGAAATTGATAATTGATTTAAAGTTGACCACTTTTTTGATTGTGCATTATTTAATATGAATTAATTTAAAAATAAAGTGATTTATTCTCAACTTAACTGATTTTGAATTAAAACAATTGATTTATGGGTTAATCAATTATTAAATCAAACTTTTATTCAAAACTATATCATTAAATATTGACAACTAGATTTAATTAATTTCAAGACATTAACTGATTCCGAGATAGAAACCGATTGATAGATTTGAAGATGTTGGTGATTCAGGTCTTGATTGACCAAGAATCAAGATGATGCTAACTATATCAACAATGAACTGGTGATTACGAAGAAGTGTCAAAATGCCTGATTTTGAACCTATGATTACGAAGAAGTGATTGTCCTAACTCCAGACCTGATTGTCCAAAGGAATCAAAAGGATGCCAAATTTGAACCCTTCAGTTATGAAGAACCAAGGAAATAACACAACTGAACTGATGGTTACAAAGAGCTAATACAGTTCGCCAGATTGATTAGGATACTAGATTGATATGGATCTTGATGAACCTAATATGCCCCAAGCGATGTTCCCCAAGCGATGAGGACTTTTGATGAATCAATAACTAGACATGGTTGTTGTCTTGATCACTAGAAAGATTGATTTACAGATTTGATTGATGTGCAATACCATGCCCCCTTCAGGATGAAAATTGAAATTTGACAAGAAAAGTGAGTGTTAAATGGTTTAGAAGCATGTTAATTGATTTGAGAGTTGGTTGTGCATGTCCAGAGATGCATTCTGCATCGTTTGGAGGTCCTAGAGACCAAGTTGGATTAGGTTTGACCATGAGTTGACCAAGTTGAAATTTTGATAGTTTGATGTATGATAATTAGTTAAGTTGAATTTTGGATTTATTTGATGATTGAAGGTCAATTATATAAGCAGTCGGCCGTCCTAGGTCCAAAAATTTTAAATCATGATTTTGACAACATAAATGATCTCAGATTTCAATTTTGATCCTGAAAATGGATTCAGAACGTCGAAATTAGCTAGAGGTGCCTGCTTGGTGATCTGTTTAGAAGACCTTCGTGCGATACTCAGTCCTTATGATATGTTTAGCATAGTTTTAGAGAATCATTAAGCATCAAGCTGAATTGAAATCATGAGATAAATGAGATCATTCAAAGTGCAAAGTGATGCAGAATGAAATGCAAAACTAGAACCTAGGACCTAGTCACTGATCATGTGTCGGTCATTTTCATCACTGAATATTTTATTAGGTAACCAGATAAATAAATACAATGTCCACTAGCTAGACAACTATGAACATATAAATATTGATTGTTACGTCAAAAGTCAATACAATGCCCACTGGCTAGACAACCATGGACATATGAATATTAATTTTTTGTCAGAATGTCAGATCAGATATAAGCACCAAAGCATAAATGCCGGGATGACCTGAATATCATGTCCATTTTGATATAGCAATTTGTATAAGAATCAGAACATAAACATTGTGATGAATTGAATATGCCTTGTGGAAAAACACATCAAGCAGTCAAGAGATCATTCTAAATCCATTGTGAATTACCCACACTGACCCTTTATCATTCACATACTTGGGTAAGATCACGTTTCACAGTAGGAGTAAGAATTCACTCAAAAAGATAAAATTTAGATCGAACTTCCTTGAATGTTCTAGGGATTGACGGTCAAGGTACTCATGGCCATCCAATACGTGATGGAGGCTCTTATAGATGGACACCATTTCAATCCAAAATTTCCAAAGTTGTTAGATTTTCACTCAAAATAGAAACAAAGAAAAGATTATGCCCCCAGTCATCACTCTCTAAATCCTATGAAGGACATCATCGAAGAGCTCGAAAGGACACAATATGAAAAAATCTCAATGCGAATCAGTAAGCATACAAGGAGATAAAAGAAATGAAACAGAGATTGTTTTTAGTTTGTTGTTGATGTTTGTTTGTGTTTCATTGCAAAAATCCTTTCTGGTAAGGAGATAGATGAATGAACTCGAATGCAGCTTCAAAGGACTCTGACTAGATATGACTTGTCTGAAGTATACTGGAGACCATAGGATATGACATTGGTTGCCCCCAAGTTTGAACATTGATTGGATATATACACATTTGCTGGTTGGTGTACAGACCGACTTTATTGAAAATAGGAATGCGGAAACAAACCGGGAGGTATGTACAAACTAAAGCAAGACTGAAAGCTGGGAAAGACCAAGATTGCGTTGATAGATGGAGCATTTTGAACAAGTGGCACCCATTTGCCAGGTTTTCACCATCTTGGTAGAGATTCTATTTTTGCTACTAAGGCGCCTGTTTCTAGGTTTTCACCAAGGCACTTTTTCTTTTTCTCATTTTTTTCATTTTTTGTATTTTTTTTGATTTTTTGATTTTTTTTTTGATACATCAAGGTGCCTATTGCTAGGTTTTCACTAGGATGATCATTTTTTCAGGACTTTTTCTAATTTTTATGATTTTTTCAAGACATTTTTTAATACTGAATGCCTTGGGCATAGAATTTCTTCAGATGCAGAACATTGATTAGTTCTTTGAGCTGTTCTCCTTTAGTCGTTGAGAGTTGATAGGATCCAAAGCCAAAAGTAGTAGTGATAACAAAGGGACCCAGCCGGTTGGGTTCAAAATTCCCCTTACATTCTCTATGTGATTGATTTTTAGGATTCTCTCTCAAGACTAGATCGCCAACTTGAAATTCCCTGTGTCTAACTTTCTTGTTGTAGCCTCTAGACATTCTTTTCTTGATATACTCTAAAATGCTCATATGATACTTATCTGCACTCTTATAGTAGTTCAAGTTCTTGCAACCTAGACACTCTATAGTCATCATCAGTTACTAGACCATGCATTCTGATTCTTAGTGATGGGATTTCAACCTCAATAGGTAGTACCTCTTCAGACCCATAAACTAAAGTGAATGGTGTAGCCCCATTAGGTGTTCTGATACTCGTTCTATAGGCCCAAAGAGCTTGATTGATCATGAGATGCCAGTCTCTTCCTATTTTATTAACTGTTTGATGCAAGATTAATATATTCTTGTTGGATGCCTCTGCTTGTCTATTCCCTTGAGGATAGTATATAGATGACCAATGTTGTTTTTCTTGAACTTTGAGCATAAGGAATCTAAGTTTTTGTTCTTGAATTGGCCTCCATTATCTGTGACTATTGAATGTGGGATTCCATACCGACAGATGATGTAGTTCAAGATGAACATTGAAATTTGTTTGCCGGTTGCTTGAGTCAAAGGCACTGCTTCTACCCATTTTGTGAAATAGTTTGTAGTTGTAATGATATGGGTATGTCCATTAGAAGAATGTGGATAAATAGCACCTATTAGATCAAATGCCCATTGTTGAAAAGGCCACTATGTAGTGAAGGGAATAAGATCTCTCCTTGGTGCATGAATGAAGTTTCCATGTTCTTGATACTTTTTACAGTTCTTAGCATACTTGATAGCCTCTTTTTCCTTTTCAGGCCAATAATACCCAGCCCTAATAAGTTTTTGAGCTAGTGTTAATCTATTGGAATGTGATCCACATATACCATTGTGGACTTCCTATAATGCACGTTGAGAATCTTCACACTCTAAACACCTAAGTAGTGTACCATCTAGACTTTGTTTGTATAGATCATTACTAATGATGACATACCGAGATGCATTTTAGATAAGGTATCATTTATCATGATAGTTGAAGGAACCAAGGATGATTTGGTCTTTAAGCTAGGAGTATAGGTTTTTGTATCTGGAAAAATCATGACCAACAACAGTGCAGATCATGCAGGTTTTAGGGGAATCATATGCAAGAAATGATAGTGCTTCCACCAAGAACTCATAGTGTAGATCATGTTTGGGCTACTGTAGTAGAGATGATAGCGTGGCCATAGCATCAACAACCTTATTCTCCATTCTAGGAATCTATTCAAATGTGATAGATATGAAATATTTCTTTAAGTCATCTACCATGCATTTGTATGGAATAAGTTTCTCATCTTTCATTTGGTACACATCATTGACTTGGTGTATGACTAGCTGTGAGTCTCCATGGATGTGCAACTCTGTCACTCACCACTCAATTGCTATCTTCATGCCATTAAGTAGAGCTTCATATTCAACAATATTGTTTGTGTAAGGAAATTCTATTCTGAATGCTTTAGGTATTGAGTAACCTTGTAGTGTTATGAATAATATGCCTACTCCATATCCATTCTGTGTGTAAGATCCATCAAAGAAAATATGCCAAGTCCTAGAAGATATGTGCATGATGGATGAATCAAGAAATTCCATTTATAATGGTGTATCATCAAACAATGGTGCTTTAGCTAGTTGATGTTAGATTTGACAAACGCAAATCATCCCAAGAACACTTGCATGTAAAGACTGCTACAAGAATGAAGACAGAAGCTATGGCGGCCAAAAGGCCAGAGACTGCAAAACCATGTTGCAAGAAAATAATCTTCTATTAACAATGATAAAAATAATACAATCTCCTTAATGAAATGAAAGAAGTGAATCCTTATAAAAGGAAACACGAAACCCTAAAGGCTAAAACCCTAAAGAATTATAAAGCGCCTAAGAGAAACTTAAGCCTAGAGTATGATAAACTAATAATTAAATGATTTAATTATTAGCTAACATAAGACTACTCTAACACCCCCCCTTAAGTGTAACTTAGGGAGAAGCAAAAAAAGCTAAACTACTACAGAAAGCAGGAAAGATGGATCCCGACAACTAGGCCTGATCAGGTACCCAAACATAAAGTAAAAGATGTCCCAGAGAAAGGAACAAGAAGAGAGCAAGAAACTCTTCTGAAGCATGTCTGAAAACTCTGTCAGAAGATACTGCTGGAACCCCCACTGAAGTGCATGACCAGGTAGAGAAGACAAGTGTCTGAAGAGCTGATCAATCGAACCAGGAAGCAATAGAACCAACAGGTGAACCCCCCCATAATGATGAACTGGGAGAGGTGACAGGAACACTGAAATGCAGTACCAGAAACAGCTGCAGAAGAAGAACCAGGAACACCAACAGTGCAACAGAAGCACACACACAGGATAAAGGGCGGTGTCATAGACACAGTCGACATGGGCTAATGTCGTGGAAGGTACGCTCACTTGACAAGAGTGGATGCGCCTATAGTGGCAAATGCATCAGAATCCCCCCATGGCACTTTATAACTGAGTGCGAATACTAAAACTGAACCAGGTGAAAAAGAATCCCAGAAATGCAGAAGATGGCACTTTATCTCAGTGCGTTTACAGAACAAAGATACATCAGGAAGAGCATGCAAGCTCAGAAGACAGAAAGAAGAGTGCACTAAGAAACCAGAAGAAGAGATCCTCGGACCTGTAGAACCAAGCACACCACCAGAGGGCATAAACTGCATAACTCGGAGGAGCGAAAACCTGGAGCAGAATCTGGAATAAATACCTCTGCCACTGAATAGTACACAGAATCAGCTTTCCGACGATATCTCGTTTGCCAAAAAAGGAGTCCGGATGAGCCAGATATGACTCCCGGAAGGCAAAAAGAGACATCAGACATCAACAAAAAAAAAAGCTATTGAAATGGTGGAACCAAAAACCCTAACCTCCTTCATCGGAAAGAGCTCGGAAAGAGCTTTCCGACGATATAAAGAAGTCAGAAAAAGACCCCTGTATGCTCCCTATAGAGCGAAAAAGGCCCAAGTACCCCCAAAATACCCACCAAGGCAAGTTTTAAGCCCCAAGAGCTAAAAAAAATAGGCCCCCGGACGCATGGCGCGCTCCGGGGGCTGGGCCGCAGCCCCTGGTTGGTCATATGACCGGCCGCTAGGGTTGTAAATAAGCCCGCGGGGGCTGAAACGGGCCGGCGGCGCGGCGGGCGCGGGCGCGGTCGGCGGGGCCGAGGGCAGCGGAGGCCGCAGAGGCGCGGGCGCGGGCGGCGGGGCCGAGGGCGGCGGAGGCCGCAGAAGGGCGGAGCTGGGTGGCGGCTGGGGCCGCGGAGGGCGGGCGGCGGCTGGGCGGGCCTGGCGGAGCGGGGGCCGCGGAGGGCGGCAGAGCCGGGAGGCGGCGCTGGGCGGGCCGCGGGGCGGGGGCGGTGGCGCTGTGGTGGCCGCCGGGCGGTGCCTGGGTGGCCGCTCGGCGGCCAAAACATATAGTTTTTTTTTAAAAAAAATTTGCCGACAGTACCCGCCTCGGAGTGCGTGCCAGGGCCGTACGGCTTTGGTATGCAAAAATTTTTGCCTAAGATGCCACTGTGTCCAAAATGGACAAGTTTTATATGGATTTAGGGGTTCTTGGGCCTTCCGGACACAATGGTGGTGTCCGTTTTTGCCCAAGGTGAGCCAAATTTTGGCTCCCCTCCAGATCCACACAAAAAACCTCTGAAACCCTTGAAAACCTTCTGCTTCAATAAAACTCGAACAACGAGCAGCAGGAGAGCTCTGATACCATGTTAGATTTGACAAACGCAAATCATCCCAAGAACACCTGCATGCAAAGACTGCTACAAGAATGAAGACAGAAGCTATGGCGGCCAAAAGGCCAGAGACTGCAAAACCATGTTGCAAGAAAATAATCTTCTATTAACAATGATAAAAATAATACAATCTCCTTAATGAAATGAAAGAAGTGAATCCTTATAAAAGGAAACACGAAACCCTAAAGGCTAAAACCCTAAAGAATTATAAAGCGCCTAAGAGAAACTTAAGCCTAGAGTATGATAAACTAATAATTAAATGATTTAATTATTAGCTAACATAAGACTACTCTAACAGTTGATCTGCAATGAGTTGGCCTTTAATAGCCTTCCTCTCAAAATATTTAATGTCAAATTCACTCAATAGCATTATGTGTGTGAGTTTTGTACCTAGCTGTAGACACAACACTTCAGTAAAACATTAGAGGTTAGCCAAAAAACCAAAATCGTGCAATGAAATGGAAACTAAACTAACCAGGCGATTTACTGCCTTCTAGTAGATGCGAGTATGATACTCTCAGATTAGACTAAGACCAGTGACAATGCAACACCTAAACAAAGGATTTGAATGCAAAATATGAAAGACTATGAATGCAGATTAAGCTACATTTTTGGTATTTTCTGTGCAATAATATGAATGAAAATCTATATGAAGCTAAGCTATATGAATGCAATTGGAATGCAAATTTGATCTAAGAATGCTATTAATGAGTATGAAACTATGAATATGAAACTATGTAAAAGCTAATGATCAACTATGAAAGATCTCACAAATTGCCTATCGTAAATGCTCAATCCTTCAATCGCCAATTCGCCAGAGTAATTGTGCAAATTCAAGGGTCATAAAAAATGAAGAGCTGAGCCTTGATTTTATAGAAATCTAGGGCTTTGAGGATGAAAGAGAAAAGCCATAAATCACTCTTGATAAACTCAGGTTGATTTTTGAGTTATCAGGAAATTAGAGATAATGAACTCACAAAATCATGCAAAACCATGCAAGAACAACTTTTTAACTCAAATCAAAAGTTTAGATCAGCTTTGAACTCAAAATAGAATGTTGAGTTTCCAAAAGTTAACAACTTGCATTGATTTCCTGATTTTGAGTTTAACTGTTCTTTGAATGTGCACAATTAATTATGAATTAATTAAATAAATAAAGTGATTTATCCTCAACTTAATTGATTTTTGAATTAAAAATAATTGATTTATGGGTTAATCAATTATTAAATCAATCTCTTATTCAAAAACTATATCATTAAATTTGACAATTGACTTTAATTAATTAAATAGGAATTTAATCAATTAGTCATAAGATTTTTGATTTATTGTCAGAATTAAATAATACAATTTAGGAATAATTATAATTAAATCTAATCAAATAATTAAGTGGCAGTATTAAATTTGATTAATTAAATATTCAAAATATTCAATTAATCAAACTTTAAGATAAATAATATTTATCACCAAATAATAATTAAATTAAAGATAATTATGATAAATTAGGAATATTCCCCGATGCAGAATTTAGGATAATCAATTAAATTTGATAATGTGCAGATACGCCTTAGGTTGGGAATTTTGTGTCAATTTCATTTGATTTGAAGATGTAGGAGATTAATGAACCTATAGCCCATTTTTGGGGTATTACATTTTGCCCCTCTTTGAATCACTGTGCAAAGCATAGTGGTTCAAAGAATAGTCTGTGTTTGATATATGTATGAAACTGATTTGAAAGATGAACTTATTTCAAGATAGAAACTGATTAAAAGATTGGAAAAAGAGATACCGACCCAGGCCCAGAATGACCAGGAATCAAGATGATGCTAGCTATATCAACAATGAACCGGTGATTACGAAGAAGTGTCAAAATGCTTGATTCTAAACTTTATAATTGCAAAGAAGTGAGTGACCGATTCCAGACCTCATTGTCCTTGTATGAATCATATTGGTATCACATCTTGAACCCATCAGTTACGAAGAACCAAAGAAATAAAGCTAATGAACCAATAATTACAAAAGTTGATACAGTTTACAAGATAGATTAGGATACCAGATTGATATGGATCTCAATGAATCTAATATGCCCCAAGCGATGATAGATTTGCCCCAAGCAACAAGGTCTTTTGATGAATCAATAAGTAGACCTGGTTGTTGTCTTGATTAATGAGGAAAGATATGATTACAGATTTAGATTTACAAACTTTGAATGATGTGCAATACCATGCCCCATTCGGGATAAAAATTGAAATATGACAAGAAAAGTCAGTGTTAAATGGTTTAGAAGCATGTTAATTGATTTGAGAAGTGGTTATACACATTCGAGAATGCATTCTGCATCGTTTAGAGGTCCTGGAGACCAAGTTTGACTAGATTTGACCATGAGTTGACCATGGTTGACCAAGTTGAAATTTTGATGGTTTGATGTAAGATAATCAGTTAAGTTGAATTCTAGACTTCTTTGATGATTGAAGGTTGATTATGCAAGCAGTCAGACATCCTGGGTTCAAAAATTTTAAATCGTGATTTTGACATAGTAAATAATCTTAGATTTCAATTTTGATCCTAAAAATGGGTTCAAAATGTCAAAATTAGCAAGGGGTGCAATTTTCATGAAAAACAGAGCACTTTTGAAAATTAGGTCAAAAGCTATATAAAGGCCAGAAGGGTCATTTTCAATTCATTTTCAATTCATTTTCACCGTTGACTTTGAAAACTTTGTGGAGCCCTCTGAGTGAGAAAATGGAAGAAATGAAGGTACTTGTGTCTTCTCACCATTTTGAGCACAGTCGGAGGCATCAGAGACCTCGACAGTATGGACATCCAGTAGGTGGACCTCTGTGCTTCTCTGAAAATTCAATTTTTCTTTGTTTATAGCATTTTTAGCAAATTTTTCGTACGTTTTCAATTTTGAATTTTTGCATGCATAGAAACTCGTATGACTGTCCTTCTGGGCTCGTACAACTTTTCAATTCTAGCTAGGTTGTCGTATCATTATCCCCCAAGACTTGTATGAGAGGGACCCAAGAGTCGTACAACATTTCCTTGGGTCCCTCCTAACTCGTACGAGGAGATATACAGTGTCGTATCATCATTGTTTGTCATATGGTAACTGGGGAAAAATCGTACGAGTTTCAATGCCAGTCTACTTTGTCATTTTAAAAATAGCGAGCCCAAAACTCATTTCTAGGTCAAAATTTTGAAGTTTTTGATCATTTAGCTTGACTACTGAGTCTTTGATCCACCTTCTAAAATAATAAACTGTGCAATTCATGTATTTGTAGCCTATTTTTCAACCAAAGTACTGATAGGGTTCCCTGTGTCTGTGCTGTGTAGGTCACATATCTTGATGTTCATGTACGCATCTCACATCCAGCCACTCAGAGACTGTGTTTCATTGCCTAATCCTATGAGAGTTCATCTTGCTTCTTGTAGATTTGAGTATCTGATTCATTTAGCCGAGATTAGGGTAAATCATAGACTATTGACTGCTTTGATAGAGAGATTCCATTCTGAGACCTAGACATTCCACTTTCTGACTGGGGAGATCACTGTGACACTAGAGGATATATATCGGATACTACGCATTCCCTTCCATTCTGGTCAGCATCTAGCTTATGTGAGTTTGGGGAACTCTGGATTACTAGCATTCATACATCTTTTTGGAGATGACACTCAGTTGACTGGTTCTATTTCCTGGGAGACCTTGGTACATCGCTATGGTTAGACCCATAGATTAGAGTGCATCCTTGCTGGGATGATAGGAGGTATTATCATGTCTGACCATCAACAGAATGGTCTTCTGATGGGCTGGGCCCTGATGGTTGCATGTTTGATGGTGACTCCTTCTGAGTTAGCTTCGGGTCAGTGTCTTTTGCCCACATGTTCTCTAAGATGCACAAGGTAGTGTATCAGGAGAGAAAATCTTTTTCTACTGGTGCTTTAGTTTTATAGATCTGGGTGTGGGAGCATATCCTAGTTTTGAAACGAGTGTGTCAGTCACAGAGGCAGCCACAGGAGCTTGTTATATATGTTTATGCTAGATATGTCATATAGGGTCGCATGGGCCATGTAGAGTACTGGAGATGGTGTCTTGATGACATGGCATTTGTATGATGGAGGCCCTATGTAGATATTGAGCCTTGGCCTACTGCACGAGAGTAGTTCAATTTCTTCTTTCAGAGATGGGTGTTGATAGGATGATCATCCTCTATACTGGAGAGATTTATTATTACCATGGTGTGGTGACATTATGGATGAGTGTAGGATGTACCTCAAGATTATGCCACGTATGCTTGGATAGCCCATGAGCTCGGACTTGGCTAGACCCTGAGGCTTTCTTATGCCTTGTGTTCATAGGATTATAGTGGTATTATTGGTAGCGGCTGGGAGTACAGACCACAGGTTGTTGATGCCAGAGTGACAAATGGCTTCATATCCTAGCTTGTAGATCATCCAATTTATAGGTTCTCTGATCCCACAGAGTTGATACCTTCCATGGAGGAGGTGATGGATGTTACTGGAGCTCTGATGAGGTAGGGCCCGAGACCCACACAGGTTCTGATTGTGCACCCCACACTTTCAAGGTTGAGAGTGATGGCTCTTCCCCAGAGATCATCAGGATAGATGAGGCCCCCTCATCCCACTAGTTCCATAGTAGGTAGCCCTACAGGTGCATAGAGATAGACTAGGGGAGAGGGTGGTACTTTAGGTAGTGTTGGTATTACTGAGGAGGTAATTGCAGCTAAGCAGGTTGTAGGTGGTGATTCTAATCCATTACAAGAGGACACCGGTTTTGATCTTGGTGCAAAGGTTAGACTTTGTAAGGCATAGAGAGAAGAGACTATAGAGCAGCTTGTTGTAGATACTAATATGCCGACAACAAACACTGATCCTAGTGTTCCACTGACTACATAGGAGATTGTGAGGAGACTCAGATTACAGGTTCGGGGCCTGAAGGTTCACAGTGCTCAATGGGAGGAGAGGTTTCTAGAGGCAGATAGATAGCGTGCTAAGCTTCGTGGTGAGGTTCATAGATTACAGGAAGAGGTTATTCATCAGACCTCCAGATCTGCCTATTATGTTTTTGCATACTATGCTGTGGTACCACTTGCTTAGAGAGTTCCTTTGTACTCTCAGTATATGATAGCATCAGAGGGAGCGAGAGCACCTAGAGCCAAGGCAGTGCCATATGCACCACCACCACCTCCACCAGATGGAGAGGATCATGTGAACAGCTGATCTGTCATGATATTCTGATATTTTTGTTGCTCTTTTTATACTATTATAACTTCTGATAGCTCACATGAGCTCATTCTTTTGTACACTATGCCAGTAGTGCACCCCTGACTATTTCAAGTTTTATGATATATATATGAGATCGAGATTTTTGGTTGTGACTTCATTTGTACTTGTCATGTTTTTGATGTATGATGATATCATGTGATGCTTATGCTATGAGTAGAGTAGAATGTATGTATGAATTCATGCAATGCAATGATTTCATTCAAATGTATGAATGTGATGTAAATGTACTTGATTATGTATGTAATGCAATAGATGGAATGAATGATTATGAATATGTAATGAAAATGCAATGATACACATGATATGTTTTGCAGGTATTGATGAAGACAAGTACTCAGTCTTATGTCAAAAAGGATGTTTAACCCAGGACTGTGATGACTTGCGTTTCTATGAGAAGACCTTCATATTAGATTCAACTCTTCAGTTGCAGTTTAAGTATAGTTTTTTAGAAGGATTGTTGAAGATTTTCAAGCAATTTGTGAGATCATGCCATCATGCAAAGTGTAAAATGACATGCAACCTAAGACCTAGGACCTAGTCACTAATCATGTGTCGGTCATTTGTCATCATTGAGTTTTTTAGGTAATCGGATAAATCAATACAATGCCCACTAGTTAGGAAACTATGAACATATGAATATTGATTTGTATCTTCAAGAATCAATACAATGCCCACTGGTCATACAACTGTGGACATATGAATATTGATTTTGTTTTCAGAATGTTAGATTAGATACAAGCACCAAGGCATAAACACTAGGATGACATGAATGTCATGTCCATTTTGATATAGCAATTTGTATAAGCATCAGAACATAAACGTCATGATGACCAGAATATGCCTTGCATAAAAAACACATCAAGAAGTTAAGAGATCATTCTAAATCTAGTGTGAATTACCCGTAGTGACCCTTTATCGTTCACATCCTTAAAGGCAAGATCACGCTTCACAGTAGGAGATAGAACTCACTCAAAAAGATAATAGCTAGATCAATCTTCCTTGGATTTTCTAGGTATCAATGGTCGAGGTACTCATGGCCATCCAATTCAAGATAGAGGCTCTTACAGATGGACACCATTTCAATCTAGAATTTCTAAAGTTGTTAGATTTTCACATACAAGTAGAAGACAAAGAAAAGATTATGCCCCTAGTCATCACTCTCTAAATCCTATAAAGGAAATCATCAAAGAGATCGAAGGGATACAATATGCAAAAATCTCAATGCGAATTAGTAAGCATACAAGGAGATAAAAGCATGTAAAAAGCATAGATTGTTTTCAGTTTGATGTTTGATTGCATTTTCGTAGATGCAAAATCCTTTCTGGAGACGAGATAGACTGATTGACTCAAATGAAGCTTCAAAGGACTCTAACTAGATATGATATGTCTAAGATACATTGGAGGCCATAGGATATGACATTGATTGCCCCCAAGTGTTAGGCATTGATAGGATATAGACACATGAGCCAATTGGTGTACCAACTAACTTATTAAAAAGAGGAATGCGGGAACAAACCAAGAGATATGTACAAACTAAAGCAAGACTGAAAGTTGGGAAAGACCAAGATTGTGCTAATAGATGGAGCATTTTGAACAAGTGGCACCCATTTTTTAGGTTTTCACCATCTTGGTAGAGATCCTATTTTTTCTACCAAGGTGCCTGTTTCTAGGTTTTCACCAAGGCAACTTTCTTTTTCTCATTTTTTTTGTATTTTTTATTTTTTCAAATTTTTTTGTACTTTTGATATTTTTTACTTTTTTTGTGAATCATCAAGGCAGCTATTGCTAGGTTTTCACCAAGATGCTCATTGTTTCAGGACTTTTTCCAAATTTTAAGATTTTTTCAAGATATTTTACCATACACTGAATGCCTTAGGTGTAGAATTTCTTCAGATGGAGAACGTTGATTAGTTCTTGGAGCTGTTCTCCTTTAGTTGTTGAGAGTTGATAGGCACTAGAGCCAAAAGTAGCAGTGATAACAAAGGGACCCAGCCAGTTGGGTTCAAACTTCCTCTTGCATTCTCGATGCGATTGATTTTTAGGATTCTCTCTCAAGACTAGATTGCCAACCTGAAATTCTCTGTGTCTGACTTTCTTGTTATAGCCTCTAGACATTCTCTTCTAATATACTCTAAGATGATCATACATTGCTTGTCTACACTCATCTAGTAGTTCAAGTTCTTGCAACCTAGACACTTTGTAGTCATCATTAGTTACTAGACCATGCATTTTGATTCTTAGTGATGGGATTTCAACCTCAATAGCTAGTACCACTTTAGACCCATAAACTAAAATGAAAGGAGTAGCCCTAGTAGGTGTTCTGATACTTGTTCTATAGGCCCAAAGAGCTGGATTGATCATGAGATGCCAGTCTCTTCCTATTTTATTAATTGTACGGTGCAAGATTTTCAATAGATTCTTATTCGAAGCCTCTGCTTGTCCATTTCCTTGAGGATAGTAGATAGATGATCAATGTTGTGTAATCTTGAATTTGGCACATAGATCATCTAAGTCTTTATTTTTGAATTGTCCACCATTATCTGTGACTATAGAATGTGGAATACCATACTGACATATGATGTAGTTCAAGATGAACATAGATATTTATTTTCTAGTTGCTTGTGTCAAAGGGACTACTTCTACCCATTTTGTGAAATAATCTGTAGCTGTGATTATATGGGTATGTCCATTAGAAGAATGAGGATGTATGGATCCTATAAGATCAAATGCCCATTGGTGAAAAGACTATTGTGTAGTAAAGGGAATTAGATCTCTCCCTGGGGCATGAATTAAGTTACCATGTACTTAGCACTTTTGACAGTTCTTAGCAAACTTGATTGCATCTTTCTCCATTTTAGGCCAATAGTACCCAACCCTAATAAGCTTTTGAGGTAGTGTTAAACCGTTCGAGTGTGACCCAAAAATACCTTCATGGACTTCCTCTAACGCAAGTTGAGACTCTTCCCATTCTAAACATCTAAGTAGCGTAACATATAGACCTCATTTGTATAGATCATGACCAATAATGACATATTGAGAGACATTATGGATAAGGTATCTCCTTTCATGATAGTTAAAGGTATCAGGAATGATTTGGTCTTTGAGATAGGAGAATAGGTTTTTATAGCGAGAGGAATCATGACCCACAATAGTGTAGATCATACGGGTATCAGGGGAATCATATGTAGGATAAGATAGTGCTTCCACCAGGAACTCATAGCGTAGCTCATGTTCAGGCTACTGTAATAAAGTAGATAGCATTGCCATAGCATCGGAAACTTTATTCTCTATTCTAGGTATTTGCTCAAAGGTGATAGATATGAAGTATTTCTTTAGATCATGTACCATTCTCTTGTATGGAATGAGCTTTTCATCCTTTGTTTGGTACACATCATTGACTTGATGTATTACAAGTTGTGAGTCTCCATGAATGTGTAATTCTGTTACCCTCCACTCAATTGCTATTTTCATACCATTCAAAAGGGCTTCATATTCAGCAATATTATTTGTACAAGGAAATTTAATTCTAAATGCCTTAGGAATGGAGTATCCTTGAGGAGTAATAAACAAGATGCCTGCCCCAGATCCATTCTGTGTATAGGAGCCATCAAAGAACAATTGCCATTCTCTAGAAGAAAGATTCATGATAGAGGAATCTGGAAATTCCATTTGCATTGGTGTGTCATCAAACATAGGTGCATCAGCCAATTGATCAGCAATTACCTATCCTTTTATAGCTTTTCTTTCAACATATTCAATGTCAAATTCACTTAAGAGCATGACCCATTTAGCTAATCTACCCGTGAGGGCAGCTTTGCTTAGTAGGTACTTTAGTGGATCAATCTTAGCTACTAAATGCATGGTATGAGCCAACATATAATGTCTTAATTTTTGTGACGCAAAGATCATAGCTAGACAAGCCTTTTAAATCATAGAATAGTTCCTTTCATATGCCACCAATGTTCTACTGATATAGTATATAGCTCTTTCCTTCTTGTTCTCATCATGCTATGCAAGTAATGCCCCCAGTGATGTATCTGTAGCGGAGACATATAAGATCAAAGGCTTCCCTTGAATGGGAGGCATCAAGATAGGAGGATTTGATAGATATGTCTTGATATGATTAAAGTTCTTATCACATTCTTCACTTCATGCAAAGGTCACACCTTTATGTAATGTCTTTGTAAAAGGTTGTGATATGTCTGCTAGCTGAGATATGAAGTGTCTAATAGATTGTACTCTCCCTTGTAATGTTCTCATTTGACTAATATTATTGGGAGGTTGCATCTCCATGATAGCTTTAACTTTAGCGGGATCAACTTCAATGCCTTTCTTTGAAACAATGTAGCCTAAGAGCTTTCCAGAAGTGACACCAAAAGCACACTTCTTAGGGTTCAGTCTAAGACTAAAATTTTCCATTCTGTCTAGTATTTTTCTCAAATCATTTAGATGTTTAGATCTAATCATAGATTTTTCTAAAGTATCATCAACATAATCCTCCATAGTTCAATGCATCATGTCATGAAAAATAGATGTCATAGCTCTCTGATATGTAGCACTAGAATTCTTAAGCCCAAATGGCATGACATTCTAGCAGAAAGTACCCCATGGACATGTGAAAGTAGTTTTCTCTTGATCCTCTAGAGCAATTTTTATTTGATTATATCTAGAAAAACCATCCATCAAAGAATACATGTCAAAACCTGTAGTCATGTCCACTATCATATCAATGTTAGGTAGTGGAAAATCATCCTTAGGGCATGCCTTATTTACATCTCGAAAGTTTGTGCATACTCTTATAGATTTATTTGGTTTAGAAACAAGTACAATATTAGAGATCCATTCAGCATAATCAATAACACGGATGAATCCGGCCTTCAGTAGCTTCTCTAATTCAGCTTTGACCAAGAGTGCAACATGTGGATGCATTTTTCTCAATTTCTACTCAACAGGTTTAACATTTGGAGCTATAGATAAATGATGCATTATAAGATTAGGATCCAACCCTGGCATATCTAAATATTTCCATGCAAAGTTGATCTTCTTTTCTGTGAGGAATGTTGTAAATTTTTTCTTCTCTTCTTCTAATAAAGATTGTGCTATATGGATCAATTGGGGTTCCTTTGCTGTTCCCAAGTTGATAGATTGAGTGGGCTCAATTAGAACTGGAGATCTATCCTATAAATGACTCAGAAGGACATCAAATATCTCATCCTTAGGCACCTTAGAGAGGTTTTCACCTTTGGAGACATCTTTTATTTTTACTTTTGTAGGTTCTGAGACTGCCACAAAGTGGTTTTCACCCTCAAAACTCCTTTTCTTTTTATTTTTATTCTTATTTTTTTGACTAAGATATTTGATGTCCGACTCATCATGATAACACTCAGTTCACTAATGGAAGTCCTCATAGGCTCAACTACATTGAGGTAGCAAGCAAGGGCATAGTCATTGGGAAAGGTATAAATACCTTGGTTCAAGTTTGTGGACGTTAGGTCAAGAAGGTCAGGGTGTTGGATAGTCAAAGTGGTGAAAGATTGGGAAAGAGTGTTTACAGATATGGATCTGTCATCATTGGTCCTAACCCAAAACTTGAGTTCAAAGGTGATATTACAACTTAAGACATTCAATTCATGAATAGGCTCAATGTCATTATGGAAGTCCACTTCAGCCATCGGTGGATCAGACTCGATAAGTTCATCATTTCACTCTAGACTTACGTTGGGCTTAGGTGCATATTGCTGAATAACATCAATATGTTTCTCTGTAATGAGCTCATCTTCCTCTGGAATGGCTCCCCATTCATAATCATTAGATTCTTCATCTATGCCTCTAGGAAATCTAAGAACATGAGTAAAGTCACGATGAATACCCCAAGAAGGGTTACCCTCAGATTCTGATTTGAATTCATACTCATGGGAATCTGTCTCAGAATAACTACCACCTTCTGATCTGTCTGTTTGATTATCTTCAAGATTAGCTAGTTCTTGTGTTGCAACTATCTCTTGCTCTATAGTAGGTTCTTGTGTTTCTACTACATTAATTACTTTTATTATATCATCTTCAGCTTCAAGGAGGTCTTTTATTTCTTTAGGCAAATGCTCATAGGGAATGCGATCTTCAGTGATGTCTGAATCATCACTATCAGATTGTTTTGTTGTTTCTCCCTTTAGTTGATTTGCTGTGGATGGCTCAATCTATTCTAAGACATGTGGGGAGTTCTTGCTAAGACAAAAAGGCTTCTTCTTATATCCTAGACCTATTGTATTCTTTTTGGTTCGACCATGATGGTCAAGAGATGATAGAAGACCATTACCCTGTAATCCTAGAGGTCCTTTTCCTTTATATCCCATCTTTGTGATCAATTTATCCCCGGGGCC
This sequence comes from Chamaecyparis obtusa, assembly GCA_027943335.1. Lineage (NCBI taxonomy): Eukaryota > Viridiplantae > Streptophyta > Pinopsida > Cupressales > Cupressaceae > Chamaecyparis > Chamaecyparis obtusa. The sequence continues at coordinate 461,369 of BSBK01003892.1, forward strand.
ATATGACTTATAAGGGATATTCGGTATTTTAGCATCACATTTTTGAACCACTTGAGATTTAGGTTCATCTTTGTATATCCATGCAAGCAAAAATTCATCTTCTTCAAAATCCTATTTAAATACTTGTTCTACAACAAAATTTCCTTTATATGCTTCAAGAGGTTCTTTAGACTCCTTTTTATACTATTTTAGAGTTTGTCCATAAGACTTAGGAGAGATAGGGAGAGATGTTAAAGATAATACTGGCTCTATAGTATATTATCCCATACCATTGTCTTTGATCTTAACCTCTTTAGCAATGTCTTCCATCTTGGATGTGGATGTTACATCTATTTGCTTAGTGGAAGATTCTCTATTATTGGGAACAAGTTTATCACCACTCTCTTTCAAGGTATTGCAAGTTGTATATAGATCACCTGGAATCATCACCTCTACTCCTTCATAAGGAAACTTCAAACACTAATGGTATGTAGAGGGAATGGCTTTCATTTCATGTATCCAGGGTCTCCCTAGAAAAATATATTAAGCCAAAGGTAGATCAAGAACTTGACATATAGTATCTCTGATGATAGGACCTGCTCTGATAGGTAAGCCAATAGCTCCCGTAGAAGATATTTCTTTTTCATCATATGCTTTGATAGTTATCTTCTTTCTAGGATCAATGGCCATTTTTGAAAATCCCAATAGTGTAATCAAGCTGAAAGAACAAATGTTTAGGCTAGTGCCCCCATCTATCAACACACATTTGACATGATGGTTTTGGATCAAGACTTCAACATGAAAGGGCTGGTTATGCAGATGACTCAAGGAGTTATCATCTTCCTCTAAAAAGGAAATATACTATGGAGACGTAAGATGACCAACCATAGTCTGGAATCTATCTAAATCAAGGTCATCAGGAACATTGGATCAGAGAAGAGCTTTGTCTAGAATGGCTCTATGAGCTAGAGATATCTGAAGTAACTCAAACATGGAGATTTTAGCATTTGTGTGTTGGAGTTGTTGAATAATACTATATGAAGTAGGTCTCATATCTTTGGGATTTGAAGATTTAGATGTAACCTTCTGTTTAGAAGCAGATGAAAGATTGAAAGGCACCTTAGGGACATTGGATGAATCTAGTATTTTTCCTTGTAGGTGTGCCTGAGCTTGTGATCAAGTAACTACATTAGATGATTGATTTTATCTATCTCTTCTTACAATTGTAATGACATTGCAATGCTCGGATAGACACGGTTCAACCATATTGATGACAATGTTGTTTCTAGAGTATGCATAATTGACTTTAGCACCCATATTAGGCTGAGAAGAAGAATCTTCTTTACCATGTTTAGGAAATGGTTCTGTGAATGCTATATGATCATTATTACTATTATGATTATCAATCATGATGTCGCCATTATCAATTTTGTCTTGTATGATGTGCTTCAAGAGAACGCAGTTATTAGTCTTATGACCTTTATTACGATGGAATTCACAAAAATTGTTCTCTCTCCACCATTTCAATTTAGGTTCAGGATCAAAGACTTTCATCTCAGGCAAGTAGATGATTTTGTTTGCCAGTAGAGTTTTCATGGAAGATTCTAAAGATTCTCCAAGAGGAGTGAATTTATGATTAGGATCTATAGCCCAAGGTTTGTAATCAGATGACTTTTTGTTGGACTCAGTTGCTTTAGCTTTGGAAGCTTTGATGGCTTGGGTACCAATAGTGAGATTGAAAGTAGGTGCCTTAGATGGGGCACATATATTATCAACAACACCATCTGTGACAATGCCTTTATTCTTGTTCCAGTTTTTGTTTTTGTCTTTAGAACTAGATTTAGATTCATACTTGTCCTTTTGAAGTGTGATGTCTCTTTTTTTCACAAGTACATTCTCAATTTTGATTGCATTATCTACCATCTTATCAAAAGATGTATGATCTTGCATTTGTAAAGGGTAGTTGATTTCTAGAACAAGATTGTTGATGAAGATTTCTAGCTTCTCAGTTTCTGGAATGGGTCTAGCATATAGGGAAAATTTCTTCCTCCATCTCTTGAGAAATGTCAGGAATGGTTCACTTGGATATTGTTTCAAATTACAAATGTCAATCATGGTGATTGGATGTTGAATATTGTAGGAGTATTGTTGATATAATAGTTTGATTAACTCCTCAAAAGTTTTGATAGTGGGAGGCATTCTAGAGAACCAATGAATGATCGCCCCTCCCATAGATCGAGGGAAGAGACACATTAAGTAGGTTGGTTCATGCATAAACTCCATAGATTGAGTATAAAATTCTCTAACATGATCCTAAGGGTCAGAGTTTCCATCATACTTATCATATTTAGGCATCTCCACTCTTTTAGGGAATGGTGGCATGTACAAGTCTTTATCAAATGGAAAAGGGCATAGAGCTTCCATGGAGAACTCCTTAGGTTCTTTTTATTTTTCAAGTTTGTTAAGTTTGACTTGCATGGCATGCATCTGTTTCATCATAGCCATGATAGGAGTTTATTCCTCATGTGTAATGATATCTTCCACATTAAAGTTTGGAGGAAGTTTAGCTCCTTGATGAGCTAACTCTAGAAATTATGCTTCTCTATCTTCTTTCAATAAATGCTTCATCATCCTTTTGAAGTTATCATCATTTTGATATTGGGCAATTTCAGAAGGTGTAGGTTCTTGATCCATACCGTGTTGAGATTGGTGTCCTTGAGACCCGTGATGTGTCCCTTCGTGAGACATGTTAGGATTTTTAGGGCTCCCTGGATTATATTGAGGCGGAGTTTTTTGATTACCTCCGTGAGTGTTTGGAGGGGTATGTAACCAATTTTCAATAAAAAATTGCCAAGCTCATCATCTTCATAAAGACCAAAATTGTAGAGTTGCTCAAGAGTTGGAGCCTGGAGAGTATTCAAAGGTAGGGTATGGGATACTTCTCTATATTTCTTATGTGATGAAGCTCTAGTTTCCACCATTAACCTTGGGTGAAGCAAGAGAATAAGAGGAAGACAACTGAAGAATGAATTGATTCAAGAAGATCAAATGACACAACCTTGTCAATATTGAGTTGATTAAAGATTAGATCAAATGTAAATGAAAGAAACTATGCCACAATAATGTGGGTAGACACCCAACAGATGGCAGACGCGAGCTCACACCACTCAGCCGTTTAGAAAAAAGATTGAATTTAAAGATAATTTTGACAAGGTTTTGACATAAGATGAAAAAGACTCAAATCGATAAATCAGAAGGCTAAATCAGACTCAAGAGACCACTCTAGGAAAATGAATGGATTTGCTTCTAGTTTTTTCTCTATTCCTAATACAGTGATTTGTCCAACAGATTCTGGAAATAGGCTGTAAAAATTGAGTTTCTGACAATTCTGACCACTTTCTAGCAATTTTTCTCAAACAACTTTCTATAGGGTTGTACAACAGTGGGTATGCTATGAAATGATAATTGACAAACTTGTATGGCAGTTGCCAAACTCGCACGACAATTGATAGCAAGATTTTTGACTTTTGTTTTTGACTAGTGGCAAAACTCGTACGGCACTATGCAAGCTATCATAAGACAATACAAGGGTTCTGAAATGACAATTGCCAAAACTTGTATGACTTTCTGACTTGGTGGGACGACTATTGACTCCAGGAAGGAATTTTACTTCAGATTTTGCAAATTTTTAGTTTTCAGTTTCAGATTGTTCACAAATTTCTCTGTTTAGGTTTGAAGATTATTTTGAGATCGTTCATTTTTGGTAGCCAAATAGATAAACAAGTACGCAAAATAGTAAGCAAGTGGTTCCAAGCATGTCTAAAAATAATGAACAAGGGGAAAAGCAACCCTGCACATGAACAACCAACTAACTGAATGTGCTAATCCCTAGGAGTGCTAATTGTGTATGTTCCAAAAAGTTTTTTCAATAACGCACATATTCTTAGAAAATGAAAATTGGCCTCACTAGGGTTTATATTAATGGTCTGACTCTGAAACTTCTATGATCTCAAGAGGGTGAACTCCAATCCAAGCGCATTGGGGTTTTGACACAGTCTAAGAAATTAATCAATCAGGAGCTTCTAAGGAGATCTGATAGCCCAACAAGAGACCACACTTGTGAAGATTTCCTCCATAAGGACATTTATATAGCGGCTGTTGCTACCACGATGAAAATGGCTATTACCACTTGAGGTTCCATCCATGTGGTTGACCCAATTAAGGGAATTTCCACTATGGTTAACCCTCTCTAAAGGTGACTCACAAAAGATACCACATGGAGACTGGTTCCAGATTCAAGGATCTGAGTTTTTGATACTACCCAAAAAGGGAGTAGAGCATAGTCATCTAGCCTTTTCACTTTTAACCAAAACAAAGTAGATAGATTAATCTGACATGCTAAGACCAAGATTATCTCACAAAGATCTATGATGTCAACCGCTTATGATCTATCAACCTCTTCAGAGAGAGAATGTATCAATCAAAAGTTGAAGACACACGAATCTAGTAGAACGCGAGACTCTCTCAGTAACCTCCCTACCTACAAGGGGATCCATCATCAAGAAGAGCTTCACATGCATGAACAAGAGGAAGAAGCCCACTCTCTCGAGATCATCCATAAATAGTGTTCATAGGGCCTATTTACTATGTGTAATAGATATGCAGAAAACAAATCTATGTTCGTTTTATAGCTGAAAATGAAGTCTGTGATATGAAAGCAAGAAAAGTCACACAAGCTTGACACACAAGAGTTTGTTTTAATCCAAATCAAAATGTTATCAACTTCAGAAGAATACCTAAATTCCTTGCAACACGCTTAGTAGATTTTTACCTATTTTTAGCAATTTAATTGCACTTTTTCCAATCAGATTCAACAAGTATCAATAAAATATAGAAGATTTCAATTGTTAGGGTTAGCTGTTAGTCCAAATTTGAAAAATTGCCAAAAATGCTAAAACAATAATTGAATTCTGGAGTCAAAACTCATAGACAGTGGGTTACCTCCCAGATGATAGTCTGGAAACTCGTATGACTGTGGGTGTCTTCTCATATGAAAATCTAGCTTCCAAATGATAGTGTGTACTTTCTGATACGAGCCTTGAAATCTGAACCTATCGTATGATAGTGGGTACCTCTTGATATGACTTTCTGACAAAAGTAGTACGAAAAATGTATGGACATAAAATAAAAATCACAGTTTTAACCAGAAAATGACAAGAAATTAATAGAAATTGATAGAATTTGAATGGAAACCTATTTTAGGGCCCCACGGTGGGTGCCAAAAATGTGTGTGTGAATTTTGTACCTAGCTGTAGACACAACACTTTAGTAAAACATTAGAGGTTAGCCAAAAAACCAAAATCGTGCAATGAAATGGAAACTAAACTAACCAGGCGATTATTGCTTTCTAGTAGATGCGAGTATGATACTCTCAGACCAAACTGAGACCAGTGACAATGCAACACCTAAACAAAGGATTTGAATGCAAAATATGAAAGACTATGAATGCAAATTAAGCTATATTTTTGGTATTTTTTGTGCAATAATATGATTGAAAATCTGTATGAAGCTAAGCTATATGAATGAAATTAGAATGTAGATTTGATCTAAGAATGCTATTAATGAGTATGAAACTATGAATATGAAACTATGTAAAAGCTAATGATCAACTATGAAAGATCTCACAAATCGCCCGTCGCAAATGCTCAATGCTTTAATTGCCAATTCGCCAGAGTAATTGTGCAAATTTGAAGGTCATAAAAAATGAAGAGTCGAGCCTTGATTTTATAGAAATCTAGGGCTTTGAGGATGCAAGAGAAAAACCATAAATCACTCTTGATAAACTCAGGTTGATTTTTGAGTTATTAGGAAATTAGAGATAATGAACTCACAAAATCATGCAAAACCATGCAAGAACAACTTTTTAACTCAAATCAAAAGTTTAGATCAGCTTTGAACTCAAAATAGAATGTTGAGTTTCCAAAAGTTAACAACTTGCATTGATTTCCTGATTTTGAGTTTAACTGTTCTTTGAATGTGCACAATTAATTATGAATTAATTAAATAAATAAAGTGATTTATCCTCAACTTAACTGATTTTTGAATTAAAAATAATTGATTTATGGGTTAATCAATTATTAAATCAAACTCTTATTCAAAAACTATATCATTAAATTTGACAATTGACTTTAATTAATTAAATAGGAATTTAATCAATTAGTCATAAGATTTTTGATTTATTGTCAGAATTAAATAATACAATTTAGGAATAATTATAATTAAATCTAATCAAATAATTAAGTGGCAGTATTAAATCTGATTAATTAAATATTCAGAATATTCAATTAATCAAACTTTAAGATAAATAATATTTATCGCCAAATAATAATTAAATTAAAAATAATTATGATAAATTAGGAATATTACTAGGAATATTCCCCGATGCAGAATTTAGGATAATCAATTAAATTTGATAATGTGTAGATGTGCCTTAGGTTAGGACTTTTGTGTCAATTTTGTTTGATTTGAAGATGTAGGAGATTAATGAACCTATAGCCCATTTTTGGGCTATTACAAGCATCACCCATTTAGCTAGTCTACCTGTGAGGGCAACTTTTCTTAGTAGGTACTTTAGTGGATCAATCTTAGCTATTAGTTGTGTTGTATGAGCTAACATGTAGTGTCTCAGTCTTTGTGATGCAAAGATCACAACTAGACATGCCTTTTCTATCATGGAATTGTTCTTCTCATAAGCTACCAATGTTTTGCTAATGTAGTGATAGCTCTCTCCTTATTTTCATCATGTTGTGCTAGTAATGCCCCCAGTGATGTATTTTTGGTGGAGACATATAGTATCAATGGATTCCCTTGAATAGGAGGCATCAAAATAGGAGGATTTGATAGATATTGCTTGATATGGTTGAATTTCTTTTCACATTCCTCGTTCCATGCAAAAGTCATGCCTTTATGTAATGTTTTTGTGAAAGGCTATGATATGTCTACTAGCTGAGATATGAAATGTCTAATTTATTGTACTCTTCCTTGTAACATTCTCATTTGATTGATATTCTTAGGAGGTTGCATCTCCATGATAGCTTTGACCTTAGATGGATCTACTTCAATGCCTTTCTTTGAAACAATATAACCTAGGAGCTTTCCAAAAGTGACACCTGTTGGTGTTTGAAAATGCTTATGCCACTTAGGGCTACCAATATGCCTTGAGACTGATGTTAGGAGTGGTTAGTTCCAAGTATGAGAGTGCTGCAAGACAACTGGACCATCTATAGGGTCTTAATATGCCCTCTTCTGCTTCTGACTCTGCAAAACCAAGGCGGGTGCACCTAATCCAGACAAAATTCAAACTCACTACACACCTTATACTTTTGGATTTATATAGCAGATCATAGTAAAGGATTACTAAATACTAACTAGGTATTCATTGAATCAACTCTACTATGCAGGATAAAATGGCCTTGTGAAGGGTATTATTGGTGATTGATATTCAAAGATGCAGGAAATAGCCAAAGACCATCAAGCATTGGACTCAATTGAATGTACTTTTCCTTGATCAGTGCCATTATCCATTGGGCAACACATCAAATGCAAGTATAGAGACATGAACCAACTACTGTCAAAGACTCATAGTCATAAATACAATTGTTCCAGCCCATCCACTACTTATAAAATCCTTTTGTAGACAAATCTAATGAATCTATGCCCTATCCAAAGTATTTTTCACTTGATCCTAGATCAAGAACTAAAGACTAAAACATATACAAAGGTAACCCAATGCAATGGACCAAAAAATCCAAAACTCATAAGACTGACACCAAGGAGAGACTTGAAAGCATGAGAATAGTTATATTAAGTATAATGAATCATGTACATATCTATACCAGAAATGAGACTACCACTTCAATAACCTACAAAAGATGCAAAGAAGTTCTACTCAGCCTCCTACAATGCGGCAGAGCTTTCTATTTCCCACTGGAACCAAATAGAATGGAACCTCTAGAACTGATAAAATTCAGAACCCTTACTCAGTCAAAAAATAAAAAAATTATACCACTAGCCACCTTGGGAATCTCAAAGAGATTGCATGAAGCTTAGGGTGACTAGGGTTAGGGTTACAATGACTAAACCAACCAAAAATGACCACAAACTTATTGCAGGGGAAGAACAAGAAGCCACCTAGAGAAAGAGATCTCAGATAGAGCTTTAATCATGAAAATCTGCGAGCTAGTACAAGACACTAGGGATAGCCATGAAAACTAGTCAAATCGGCCACCTGTAAACAGCTTCTCGAGCTCAAAAATACACTCCACCAGGTACAAAACAACTTCTGCAACTGATCACAGGAGCCCTGGATCACATCGCAACAACCAGCGCCACCATAACAGATCAAAAACTATCATAGAAACCATCAATTATGGTACTTCATGTCGCTGCAAACTCTTCTGCAAATTTGAATTGGAAATCCAACGGTCACATCAAAATTTAAAATGCGGCCATAGATCTTTTTCCCTTCTTGGAAAATCGGGTGATCATATTTAATTCATGACAGTCGTGGGCCCCTCAAAAAGTCAACATCCCCATCACCAGTCAGCAACCAATTGGAAAAGAGCACATTGACAGCACTGGCACTGTGGACCCACCCGTAACTCTACAACTGCGACGCCAAACAATTGTTGCATGATCGCATAGCCCAAAACTAGGCTATGCGAACATGTGACAAGGCCAAAAGACTGCCACCTCATCACCCACATCACTAAAACACTGCCCCCACTTTATCTGGTGAACTGGCGACCGAAGAACTTTCGCTAGTTCATGAAATACTTTATGCCATCGCCAAATCATTACGCGAACCAGCAACAAGAAGGAAATTTGTCGGGCCGCCATACACTTATCGGGACCGCCAAACTACTTAGACCCCACAAATGGGCCTGCTTAAGATGAAATCTATGGCTGTCACAAAATCTCAAGGGATAAACATTGCACAACTTTTTCATGCGAACTTACGCTGACCACTGATCCTATTCAAACTTTAACTCTGTTGGAAGCATGAAGAACCGGGTCCCACCGATGAACTACCACCTCACCACCGCAGACACGTGTCAACTAGTCACATGATCGCATAGCCAAAAATTGGGCTATGCGATCATGTGACAGCCAACCAAAGGCCGCCACATCATCGTCAATGGGACCACCGCCAAAGAAGCTTTACCTTTTGGAGGATCAGACGGTTGTCACAAAAGCGTGGAGGATAAACGTCATGCATCTTCACCATGTGAACATGCGACAACCACTGATCCTGTCCAAACTTTAACCACACCAGGCAATGAAAAGAGGTGGGTCCCACCAACCAATCGCACCTGCATAGTTAGGACTAACAAACAAGGAGTGCTGGCAAGAGGAAAGAAATGGGAGGTCAAAAACATAGGGTTTTCAGCAAAAGATCGAAAACATCCAAGGTTTTCAGAAAAAGATCGAAAACATCCAAGTTTTTCACATAGACCCAAAGGTTGCTGGGAGACCGAAAACATCATGGGTTTTCAAAAATATTGTGGGTTTTCGACACTTAGGCAAATTTTTGAAATTGTTTTCTGCAGACCTTAAAACTTGAATATCTCCCTGGGTTTTGCAATTCAGCACGTGCAATTTGGACTAGAGCTTGGTGACACAATGAAGAACACAGGGTTAAGAGCTCAAACTATGAAACACTATGGATTTTCATCACACATTAAAACAAGCTTGTAGCAGGGTGGGACATCTTCAAGAATTGCAGAGAAAAGGCCATTTTCACAAGATTTTGCATTGACAGGAAAATGGACTAATAGTGGCTCTAGTTGGGGACATGTATCTCCTGTAGATACAATGAGGACCTCAGATCTCTAGGAAGAAGAAGACCACCCACTGGAAAAAAATAGAGACCTCAAAAAAAATAGGGAACAGACAGGAAAGGGAAACTATTCACAAAATGTACATTTTTTACAAAAAACTTGCAGCAACAAACAAGAGTCAGTTCCTGCCTCTGTCAAAAACCTGATTTTCATTTCTTCCTTCATGTGGCACATCAGGCATTCCACTTTCATTTGTTTCAATAGGCATGTCAACATTTCAAACCAGCATATCAGGAAGAACAAAGTAGCTTTCTTCACAGTGCATGTAAAATTTATTGGCACTCTCTCCATCTTGCTCACTATGAAAGTATGATTCAGCATGCTAATGATCAGTATCATTAGATAAGAACTTGTTCTTCTCTACTGACTCATGAATGCTATCAATTGAAAATACAAAAGTCTCATATTCTGCCTACAGAAAGGCCTCATTCATACCTTGACATTGCGTTTCCACAGGTGTAACCAGCTGGACCTCAAATGAATAATCAGACTGATACCCACAGATGGAAAATGGGCATCCCGATTCAATTGAGTCTGAGACCTCCACATGTTCTTCAAACAAAGGATTGATAACTCCATGCAATGCACCATGTTGAACATCATGACAAAAAATGGGCTGATAATCATTATAGTCTTCATCATATAAAGTGTTAGTGAACACTTTAAACTCACTACCCATTTTAGGATTATTTAATAACCCATCACTTAAATATTCATGATCAAACTCACTGACATCAAAATCCATTATCACTTCCTTATCTTCATACTCCTCACTGAAGGAGTGTTCACTTTCACCATTACTTTCTTCTTCCCACGATGCATCTGATTCATATGAGGATACATCAACATCACTGCCTTCATCATCCTCACCTGAATAACCACTGAAATCACATTCAGACATCTCTGAATGAATGGAGGATCTTGCACACTTTGATTTTGGTTCCTGCTCACTACCACAATCTGAATACTCCTCTGACAAAACTTCATCAGAAGAAGTACCCTTAGCATTAGATATGGGTTGTTCTGAAATACAACTTGTATTCCATTTTTACTGATGATCCTTTTGCAACTCATTCCATTCATCATCATCATCAAACTCCTCTAAGAACAACCACTTGAATTTAGTCAAAAAAGAGATGCATTTTGGGAGTAGATTTAGATACCAATTAGATGCAACCCCTTTGAGGGGTCTCCCAAAAAACATCATGCTAACATCCTCATCAAGAATCTGATATTCTATAATAAATCTATAGAATGCTAGGACATGCTTCACTACTGAATCAGACCGGCAATTAAAAATAGCAATCAGACCCAAAATCTCACCAGGGAAAGAATGAGGGGACTTTGGAAGAACATAGCTCAAAGGTCTATCCAACTTGAGGAAACCAAGCAGCCTAGATTGACTTTTCCCTTGATTATTCATTTGACTTAATGCAATACTTCCATAGAATTTTGTAGAGATGGAACTAAAAGCTTGAAGTATTCAACCTCTATTCACACCTTACTCCTTTTCCTAGTGCTTGATCACTTAATAAGAAGAAATTTCAGATCCTTGAGAAATACCTAGGAATCTTGTAGCAGAAGACCTTTGGCTGGAAGTAGGGCAGATCTAGAGCTCACCTTGCAGCTCCATCAAATTTTGCAATGTAGAGTCGCCACCTCCTTGAAGAGGAAAATGATTTTTTGTTTCTTCTTCCAACCAATACAAAATTCCACAAGTAACCACATTGTTTATCAGGGAATGCACTGATCAAACACAGACTTCAGAGTCGCCACTCAACACATAGTGAGAAGATTTTACAAATGTGTTTTTTCTATCAGACTCTGTATTTATGATCTTCATCCAAGACTCTGGGATGATCTAGCCAAGCAAGGAAGCTTGCTATCTTTTACTCCTTCCCCAGCAGAGTCACCATCTTGTTGGTGACTCAGATGGGCAAATCAATCTGGTCAACAAAGATTTTGACTTTACAATATAACCATAACTAGAGATCCTAACAGATATTTTTCTTTTTCATTATTCTCCCCAGAAGAGTCACCATCTTGCTGGTGTTCAAAATTTTTTACGCCACTTAGGGCTGCCAATATGCCTTGAGACTGATGTTAGGAGTGGTTAGTTCCAAGTATGAGAGCTCTGCAAGACAACCAGACCAACTATAGGGTCTTAATATGCCCTCTTCTACTTCTGGCTCTGCAAAACTAAGGTGGGTGCACCTAATCCAAACAAAATTCAAACTCACTACACACCTTATACTTCTAGATTTATATAGTAGATCATAGTAAAGGATTACTAAATACTAACTAGGTATTCATTGAATCAACTCTACTATGCAGGATAAAATGGCCTTGTGAAGGGTATTACTGGTGATTGATATTCAAAGATGCAGGAAATAGCCAAAGACCATCAAGCATTGGACTCAATTGAATGTACTTTTCCTTGATCAGTGCCATTATCCATTGGGCAACACATCAAATGCAAGTATAGAGACATGAACCAACTACTGTCAAAGACTCATAGCCATAAATACAACTATTGCAGCCCATCCACTACTTATAAAATCCTTTTGTAGACAAATCTAATGAATTTATGCCCTATCCAAAGTATTTTTCACTTGATCCTATATCAAGAACTAAAGACTAGAACATATACAAAGGTAACCCAATGCAATGGACTAGAAAATCCAAAACTCATAAGACTGACACCAAGGAGAGACTTGAAAGCATGAGAATAGTTATATTAAGTATAATGAATCATGTACATGTCTATACCAGAAATGAGACTACCACTTCAATAACCTACAAAAGATGCAAAGAAGTTCTACTCAGCCTCCTGCAATGCGACATAGCTTTCTATTTCCCACTGGAACCAAACAGAATGGAACCTCTGGAACTAATAAAATTTAAAACCCTTAATCAGTCAAAAAATAAAAAATTTATACCACTAGCCACCTTGGGAATCTCAAAGAGATTGCATGAAGCTTAGGGTGACTAGGGTTAGGGTTACAATGACTAAACCAACCAGAAATGATCAAAAACTTATTGTAGGGGAAGAATAAGAAGCCACCTGGAGAAAGAGATCTCAGACAGATCTTCAATCATGAAAATCTGTGAGCTAGTACAAGACACTAGGGATAGCCATGAAAACTAGTCAAATTGGCCACCTGCAAACAGCTTCTCGAGCTCAAAAATACACTCCACCAAGTACAAAACAACTTCTGCAGCTGACCACAGGAGCCCTGTATCACATCGCAACAACCAACACCACCAAACTAGTTAAAAAACTATTGTAGAAACCATCAATTATGGTACTTCATGTCGCTGCAAACCCTTCTGTAAATTTGAATTGGAAATCCAATGGTCACATCAAAATTTAAAATGCAGCCATAGATCTTTTTCCCTTCCTGGCAAATCGGGCGATCATATTTAATTCACGATAGTCGTGGGCCCCTCAAAAAGTCAACAACCCCATCACCAGTTAGAAACCAATTGGAAAAGAGCACATCGGCACCACTAGCACCGTGGACCCACCTGTAACTCCACAACTGTGATGCCAAATAGTTGTCGCATGATCACATAGCCCAAAAATGGGCTATGCGAACATGCGATAGGGCCAAAAGACTGCCACCTCATCACCCACGTCACCGAAACACCGGCCCCACTTTGTCTAGTGAACTGGCGACCGAAGAACTTTCGCCAGTTCACGAAATACTTTATGCCATCGCCAAATCATTACGCGAACCAGCGACAAGAAGGAAATTTGTCAGGCTGCTATACACTTATCGGGATTGCCAAACTGCTCAGACCCCACAAATGGGCCTACTTAAGATGAAATCTATAGCTATTGCAAAATCTCAAGGGATAAACATTGTGCAACTTTTCCATGCAAACTTACGCTGACCACCAATCTTTTCCAAACTTTAACCACACCAGGCAATGAAAAGAGGCAGGTCCCACCAACCAATCGCACCTGTGCAGTTAGTACTGACAAACAAGGAGTGCTGGCAAGAGGAAAGAAATGTGAGGTCGAAAACACATGGTTTTCAGCAAAAGATCAAAAACATCCAGGGTTTTCACACAGACCCAAAGGTAGCAGGGAGACCGAAAACATCATGGGTTTTCAAAAATATTGTGGGTTTTCGACACTTAGGCAAATTTTTGAAATTGTTTCGTACAGACCTTAAAACTTGAATATCTCCCTGGGTTTTGTAAATCAGCACATGCAATTTGGACTAGAGCTTGGTGACACAATGAAGAACATAGGGCTAAGAGCTCAAACCATGAAACACTATAGATTTTCATCACACATTAAAACAAGCTTGTAGCAGGGTGGGACATCTTCAAGAATTGCAGAGAAAATGCCATTTTCACAGGATTTTGCATTGAGAGGAAAATGGACTAACAACACCAAAAGCACACACTTTTAGGGTTCATCCTGAGACTAAACTTCTCCATTTTGTCCAGTATTTTTCTCAAGTCACTCAAATGTTCAGATCTTATCATTGATTTAGCTAAGGTGTCATCAACATAGTCTTCCATAGTTTGATGCATCATGTCATGAAAGATAGATATCATAGCCCGTTGATATGTAGCACCAGCATTCTTAAGACCAAATGGCATGACATTCTAACAAAAGGTACCCCATGCACATGTAAAAACTATTTTCTCTTGATCTTCTGGAGCTATTTTGATTTGGTTGTATCTTGAGAAACCATCCATTAAAGAATACATTTCAAAGCCTGTAGTCATATCCACTATCATATTGCTGTTTGGTAATGGAAAATCATCCTTAGGGCATGCTTTGTTTACATCTCTAAAGTCTGTGCATACTCTAACAGATTTTTCAGGTTTTGATACTGGAATAATGTTGGAGATCCACTCAGCATAATCTATAACTTGGATAAATCTGACTTTTAGTAACTTTTCTAGCTCAGCTTTGACTAGGAGTGCAAGATGTGGATGCATCTTTCACAATTTTTGTTTAACAGGTTTGAATCCTGGAGCTTTAGAGAGATGATGCATTATCAGATTTGGATCTAACCCTGGCATATCTGAATACTTCCATGAAAAATTGATCTTCTTCTCTATTAATAAAGTAGTGAATGCTTGTTTTTCTTCCTCTGATAGGGATTGTGCTACATGAATCAGTTGTGTTTCCTCTGTTGTACCCAAGTTGATAGATTGAGTTGGCTCTATCAATATTGGAGATCTGTCCTATAAGTGACTTAGAAGGACATCAAATATTTCATCCTTAGTCACCTCAAAGAGGTTTTCACCTTTGGATACATCTTTTATTTTTACTATTTTAGGTTCTGAGACTGCCACAAAGTGGTTCTCACCCTCATAACTCTTTTTCTTTTTGCTTTTGTTTTTTTGACTGAGATATTTGATATCCGACCCCATCATACTAATGCTAGGCTCACTGATGGAAGTTGTCATAGGTTCCACTGCATTGAGGTAGAAAGCAAGGGCATAGTCAGTCGAAAAGGTGTGGATATCTCAGTTTGGATCGGTAGTTGTTTGGTCAATAAGCTCTGGTTGTTGGATAGTTAATGTAGGGGAGGATTGGGAAATGGTGTTCACACATATGGCATTGTCATCATTGGTCCTAACCCGACTCTCAAATTCAAAGGTGATATTACTACTTAGAATGTTCAATTCATGAATAGTCTCAATGTCATTATTAGATTCCACTTCAGCTGTAGGTGGATCAAATTCATTAAGTTTGTCATTTCTCTCTAGAATTACATTGGATTTAGGTGAATATTGGTGAATCACATCAATGTGTTTTTTAGTGATAATCTCATCTTCTTTTGGAAAAACTCCCCATTCATAGTCATTTGATTCATCTTTTCATTCATCATCTAGACCTCTGGGAAATTTGAGAACATGTGTAAAGTCAGGATGAATCCCCCAAGAAAGATTACCTTCAGATTTTGATTTGAATTCATACTCATGGGAGTTTGTTTCATAATCACTGTTGTATCCCAAATTTTTAGCTATTGTGATAGGTTTACTTTCTTCTTGTTTAGTAGTAGGTTCTTGTGTATCTACTACATTGATATTCTCCTTAGGTTTTTCTTCATCTTTAAGAAGGTCTAGTATTTCCTGAGGTAAAAGTTCATAAGGAATAAGCTCAGAGGTGTCTGAATCATCACTGTCTGATTGTTGTGTTTCTTCCTTTAGCTGAGTTTCTATTGATGGTTCAATTTGTTCTAAGACATATGAAGAATTTTTGCTAAGATGAAAAGGCTTCTTTTGATATCCCAGGCCTGTAGTATCTTTAGTCATCCTTCCACAGTGTTCAACTGGTTTTAAAATGCCTTTGCCTCTTGCTCCTAGAGGTCCTTTTCCAGTGTATCCCATTTTAGACATGAGTTTATGACTTGGTCCATAAGATTTGACAGGGATTTTAGGTGTTTTAGAGTCACATTTCTGAATTGTCTGGGATTGAGACTCATCTTTGTATAACGATGCTAGTATAGATTCTTCTTCATCATATTCTTGCTTAGACACTTTTTTTGTGATAAAACTCCCATTAAATATGACTTGAGATTCTTTAGCTGTAGGTTTCACCTTGTCTGAAGGTTGTCCATAAGATTTTTGGGACAATGGGAGAGATGTGAGGGATAAGACTGGTTCCATCGTGTATTCTCCCATACTTGTGTCCTTAATTTTGACTTCTTTGGAAATGTCTTCTATCTTGGATGTAGATGCAATATTTGTGTGCTTGGTGAAAGATTCCCTATTATGTGGAACAAGTTTGTCAACACTTTCTTTCAAGGCATTGGAAGATGTGGATATGTCAGCTAGAATTGTGACCTCTACTCCATCATAAGGAAACTTCACACATTGATGGTATGTTGATGGAATATCTTGCATTTCATGTATCCAATGCCTTCCTAGAAGAATGTTGTAAGCTAATGGAAGATCTTGAACTTGACAATTGATGTCTTTGATAACTGGTCTTGTTATGATAGGTAGGACAATTGTTCCTTTAGAAGATCTTTCTTGCTCATCATATGCTTTTATGGTTATCTTATTTTTAGCATCAATAGCATCTTCTGATAATACCAGTTGTGTGACCAATTTTTAAGAACAAATATTGAGACCAGAACCTCCATTTATCAACACATGTTTGACACGATGGTTTTGAATCAAGACTTCAATGTGTAAGGGCTGGTTATGCAGATGACTCAATGAATTGTCATCTTCCTCTGAAAAGGAGATATACTGGGGTGATGTCAGATGACCAACCATAGCTTGGAATTTGTCTAGATCAAGATTGTCATGAACATTAGAACTAAGCAGGGCCTTGTCCAAAATAGCTCTATGAGCAGGAGATATCCAAAGCAACTCAAACATGGATATTTTTGCATTGGTATGCTGGAGTTGTTGGACAATACTGTATGATGTAGGTCTCATCTCTTTAGGAGTTTATTTTGAGGCAGCCCTCTATTTGGAAGCAGATGAAAGATTGAAAGGCACCTTGGGGACATTTGATGAACTTGAGTTTTGTCCTCATAGATGTGCCTAAGCTTGTGACTGAGTTAGTGCATTTGCTAATTGATTATCTCTATCCTTTCACACAATAGTGCTGACATTGCAGTGTTTAGATAGGTATGGTTCAACCATGTTTATGATAACATTGTTTCTAGAGTAGGTGTAATTGACTTTAGCACCCATGTTAGGTTGAGAAGATGAATCTCCTTGACCATGTTTCAGAAATGGTTTTGTGAATGTTGTATGATCATTGTTGGTTTTGTGACTGTCAATTACAATTTCACCATTATCAATTTTGTCTTGTATGAGATGCTTCAAGCGTATGCAATTATTGGTTTTATGACCCTTGTTTTGATGGAAATCACAAAAATCGGTCTCTTTCCACCATTTTGGTTTAGGTTCAGGATCAAACAGTTTTATCTCATGATGAATTTGTTTGCCAACAGAGTTTTCATGGCAGATTCTAAGGACTCACCCAAAGGAGTGAACTCACGTTTTGGTGTTGTAACCCATGGTTTATAGTCTTTCAACTTTTGAGATGGCTCAGATGCCTTTTTTTTAGAAGCTTTTATGGCTTGAGTGTCCATGGTGAGATTGAATGCAGGTGCCTTTGATGGGACATTGACGTGATCAACAATGCCATCTGTTACAACATTATTGTTCTTGTTCCAAAATTTACCTTTATCTTTGTTATTGGAACTAGAACTAGATTCGTACTTGTTTTCCTTATGAAGCGATATGTCTCCTTTTTTAAGAAGCACATTCTCAATCTTGATGGCATTCTCTACCATTTTATCAAAGGATGTATGATTTTGCATTTGCAAGGGATAATTGAGTTCTGGAACCAGATTGTTGATGAAGATTTTGAGTTTTCAATTTCTGGAATAGGTCGAGCATAGAGTGAAAACTTCTTCCTCCATCGTTTGAGGAAAGTCAGGAAGGGTTCTCCTAAGTTTTGTTTCAAATTGCAGATATCGATCATGGTGATCAGATGCTGGATGTTGTAGGAGTATTGTTGATAGAACAGTTTGATTAACTCCTCAAAAGTTTTGATTGTTGGAGGCATTTTAGAGAACCAATGAATAGTTGACCCTCCCAGAGATGAAGGGAACAGACGCATTAAGTAGGTTGGTTCATGCATAAACTCCATAGATTGAGTACATAATTCTTTGACATGATCTTGAGGGTCAGAGTTGCCATCATACTTATCATATTTTGGTATCTCCACTCTTTTTGGGAATGGCGGCATGTACAAGTTTTTGTCAAGTGGAAAGGGGCATAGAGCCTCCATAGAAAATTCTTTAGGTTCTTTCTCTTTTTCTAGTTTGTTGAGCTTAACTTGCATAGCATGCATCGGTTTCATCATGGTTGTGATAGGAGTTTCTTCCTCTTGAGTGATGATATCTTCAACATTATAGTTTGGAGGAAGTTAGGCTCCTTGTCGAGCTAGGTCCAAGAAGTAGGCTTCTTTCTCTTCTTGTAAGAAATGTTTCATCAGTTTTCAAAAGTGTTCATCACTTCTATATCATTCAATTTTAGATGGAGTTGGTTCAAGATCTTCGTGATTAGATTGATGACCTTGGGATCCTTGGTTTCCTCCTCCTTGA
Organism: Chamaecyparis obtusa; assembly: GCA_027943335.1. Lineage (NCBI taxonomy): Eukaryota > Viridiplantae > Streptophyta > Pinopsida > Cupressales > Cupressaceae > Chamaecyparis > Chamaecyparis obtusa. The sequence goes on from BSBK01003892.1 coordinate 480,354, forward strand.
GACATTGTGTTGTTATGAGGCCTACCGAGGATCGATTGATGTGGAGTGGATTGATGATGCATGAGCATCTTGGGTGTAAGAGAAATCTTGCATCACCCAAAAATATTTTTGTTTTTGTATTCAATAAGGGCTATCTTGTGCAGAGCCGCTATTTGTGGAAACTTGCTATTTTTAGTAAGTTGGTCATCCGATCTCAGAATGTTTTGATTTCTTCCCTAGAGGTTCATTTTGGTCATATCAGCCTGCCAGTAAAGTTTCATTGACAGATCAAGTCTAGCTTTGTAGATATTGAAGATTTTCGGTATTGGCAACAGGGTAAAGAAACTTTGAACTCAATTTTGAAGGTTTTAGAGGCCCCGAATGAGGTCAAAAATTTGGGTGACAAGCACTTGTGCAAGTCAAGCTTGTAGAGAACTTCATGGCCTTTCCGAAATGGGGTTATAATAGTCAATCGGGTCAACTGGCGATGAATTATGGTCTTTGGAAGTTGGGTCACCTGAAATGGCAGAAAATGATTTTCCTTCAAAATTTCTATTTGGGTTTCAAAAGTTATTTTGAGCCGAATTTGATGTAATAAATTGTAAAATAAAATAATTCTAAGTTTGGTCGGCCTTGTTGGCTAAAATTCTGGAACCTTCCCAGGTGGTGGAAAATTGCCTATATAAGGAACACTATAGTGTTGTCTTAGGTAGTTCGGGATAGTTCTGGGTATTGATTCGAGGCTTTGTCCTACATAATATTGTAAGGGAATGCCCATGTGGCTTTGCATATTGTAATTTTGAAAGTTTTTAATTCCACATTTGTGGAGATAATAAGAAGCCCATTTTATGTTCTTGCATATTGTTGTTGTTTCTCTATTTTTGTTATGTGTTTGTGGTATTAAGGGGAGCACCCTTCATCAATTGAGCACCTCTGTGAATAGATACAGGAGGGGTAACATAATCACCTTTCAAGTAAAGATTGCCAAGAGTGTCTTCTGCAAATTTAGTTATGTCACAAGGTTGATGAAATGTCTGAGCAATCACAGAAGATGCTGCTGAAGAGAATCTGGGTTGTTCTCCTTGTTTTCTTTGTGAGGAAGCTCTAGTTTCCATCATTAACCTTAGGTGAAGCAAAAGAGAAAGATTAGGATAGCTGAAGAATGACTTGATTCAAGAAGATCAGATGACACAACCTTGTCGAGATTGGATTGGATGAAGATTGATTTGGACGTAAATGAAGGATACTATGCCCTAGATGTATGGGTAGACACCCAAAAGATAGCAGACATGAGCTCGCAACACTTAGCTATTTTGTTGAAGATTGAATTGAAGATGATGATTCAACAAGATTTTGACACAAGATGAATGAGATTCAAATTGATAAATCAGAAGGCTAATCAAAGTCAAGAGACCACTTTTGGCAAATTGGTTGGATTCTTTTGGTTTCTGCTCTATTCTTGACACAATGAATTTTCTGACATAATATGGAAGTTGGCTGTAAAAACTAGATTTCTGACAGATTTAGAAGATTTCTGACAACTTTGCAAGATTTTGATATGAATTTCTCTAGGCTCGTATGAGTCTGGGTGAGCTCTAGCACGACAGTTGACAAGGCTCGTATGACAATTAACACCAGGATAAAAATTTTCTTGACTTTTATGACAACACTCGTATGACAATATATAGTCTCTTGTACGACAATCTAGGGGTTCTAGCATGATAATTAGAAAAACTCGTACGACTTTCGGAGGCTTCAGGATGACTTTTGACTCTAGAAAGGATTTTTGCTTCAGATTTGTAATTTTTCATTTTTTCAGTATCAGATTATTTGCAAAATTTTTTTGTCCATGTTTGAATATCTGTGTAATATTTCATCTCAGATTCATTCATTTCAAGTAACCAAGTAGATGTCAAGCATGTAGAACAACAAGAAAGGGAATTCAAGCACGTCTGAAAATAATGAGCAAGGGACAAAGCAACCTTGCACATAAACAATCAAGAGACTTATTGTTCTAATCCCTGAGAGTGCTATTTGTGTATGTTCTCAAAAAGTTTTGCAATCACACACATAGTCCTCGAAAATGAAAAATTTAGCCACACTAGGGTGTTTAGTAATGATCTGACACTGCAAATTTTGTAATCTCAAGAGGGAGAAATCCAATTGAGGCGCACTGGGGTTTTGACACAGTCCAAGAATTTAATCAATTAAGAGCTACTGAGGAGATCTGACAGCGCAACAAGAGACTATAGCTGTGGAGATTTCTTCCACAAAGACATTTATATAGCGGCTGTTGCTACCATGATGAAAATGGCTATTACTTCTTGAGGTTCCATCCACGTGGTTGACCCAATAAAAGGAATGCCCACTATGGTTAACCCTCTCTAAAGGTGACTCACAAAATAAACCACATGGGGACTTGGTCTAGATTCAAGGATCTGAGTTTCTGATACTACCCAAAAAGGGAGTAGAGCATAATCCTCTAGCCTTTTCACTTTTACCCAAACACAATAGACAAATTATTTGACATGCTAAGACTAAAATCACCTCACCAAGATTTGTGATGTCAACAAAAATGTCTATCGAGCTCTCTAAGTGGGACCAAGAGAGAACATACCGATCAAAGTTGAGGATGAAACCAAGTAGAATGCGAGATAATCACAGTATCCTCCCTACCTACAAGGGGATCTATCTTTGAGAAAAGCTTCACATGAAAAACAAGTGAATGAAGCCCACTCTCTCAAGAAATCCACAAATAGTGTTCATAGGGCCTAATTACTATGTGTTATAGATATGCAGAAAGCAAATCTATGTTCATTTTAGAGCCCAAAACTGAAGTGTGATTTATGAAAGCAGGAAAGACACCCAAGCTAGACACATGAGATATTCATTTTATGTCCCAAATTGAAATGTTATTAGATGCAGTAGAATACCTGAGTTCCCACACAACACGCTTAGTATATTTTACTTGATTTTCAATTTTGTTGTGCTTTCCAGTGAGCAAGAGTAACGAGTACCAATCAAAAACAAAAGATCTCAATTGTTAGGGTTAGTTGTCAGTCCAAATCCAAAATCCAAATCTGAAAAACAAACTAAAAATTTGATACGACAATTGAATCTCTGGTACCAAAACTCATACGATAGTGGGTTACCTCCTGCACGACAATCCAGGCATGATATGATAGTGGGTCTGTGCACACATGATAGAGTAGTCCTGAAATGATAATGTAAAACAACAAGCATGATTCTTAAAAACACCAATTGTCATACGACAGTCAGGGGGTCCTGGCACGACACTCTGACAAAACTCATACGAAAAATGTAGGGACAGAAAGTAAAAATCACAGTTTTGATAGAAAATGATATAAAATTGATAGAAATTGTTAGAAGATGAAATGGAAACCCATTTTAGGGCCCCACGATGGGTGCTAGAAATGTGTGTGTGAAAATTGTACCTAGCTGTAGACACAACACTTCAGTAAAACATTAGAGGTTAGCAAATTGAGAAATTTGCAATATAAGTGAAATAAGATAACCAGGTGATTTACTGCCTTCTAGTAGTTGTGAGTATGGTCTTCTCAGATTCAAACTAAGATCAGTGACAATGCAACACCTAAATGAAGGATTTAATGCTTGAAAGATGTATGGAGAATGGAATGCAAATTAATCTATTTTTTTGGATTTTGTATGTAATAAGATGAAAAACTCGATATGAAACTAATCTAGAATGAATTAAAATGCAAATTAATTTAACAATGATATGCTATGAATGAATGAATGCTATGAACCCTCAAAAACAATAACAAAAATCTCACAATCGCCTTGTTCGCAAAAGCTTGATTCTTCAGATGCAAATTTTCCAGAGTAAGGATGCAAATTCGAGGGATTCTTTTGTGAGGAGCTAAGCCTTGATTATATGGAAATTCAAGGCTTGAGGATGCATTGAGAAAAGCCATAAATCACTCTTGATAAATTCAGGTTGATTTTTGAGTTAACAATAAATCAGGAATAGATTAACTCATAAAATCATGCAAAAGCACTTTTTATCTCAAAATAGAGTTGAGTTCACTTTTCAACTCGCAATCACATGTTGAGTTTGGAAAGTTAACAAATTAAAATTGATAATTGATTTAAAGTTGACTGCTTTTCTGATTGTGCATGATTTAATATGAATTAATTTAAAAATAAAGTGATTTATTCTCAACTTAATTGATTTTGAATTAAAACAATTGATTTATGGGTTAAGCAATTATTAAATCAAACTTTTATTCAAAATTATATCATTAAATATTGACAACTGGATTTAATTAATTAAATAAGAATTCAACTGATTATTCATAGGATTTTTGATTTATTGTCAAAATTAAATAATATAAATTAGGAATAAATATAATTAAATAATTAAGTGGCATAATTAAATTAATTAATTAAATATTGAACATATTCAATTAATCAACTTTAGGATAAATAATGACATTTATCGCCAAATAATATTCAATAAAAGATAATTAGGAATATTAAAGGAATATTCCCCGATGCAGAATTAAGATAATCAATTAGGGTTTCAATGAAATGATGTGTAGATGTGCCTTGGGTTAGGACTTTGATGTCGATTTCATTTGATTTGTTGATGTAAGAGGTTAATGAACCTATAGCCCATTTTTGGGGTATTATAAGCAGTAGTTCACCTTGCAGATATAATGTGTATCTGATATTCAGAAGGTTGTAGCCTTCACCACTTAAGCAATGAGCTCTAGGACAGTGTGTCTTCACCCCTAATAGGGTTAATTGTAAAAGACTCCTAATAGGGTTTGACCCTTGACAAGGTCATTGTACTTAAGCTTTGTAATGACAACTCCTAACAGGGCTAAGGAACATTAACAGGTTCATAATACATAAGTATAATTATTATTGGGTATTAATTCCCACTGGGGTTTTTCCTTTGGCCAAGGTTTCCCCATAATCATATCTGGTGTTATGTGTTCATTACTTTACATGCTTTATTATTCAGTTCAACAATTAAGTTATTGAGTTAAGTTTCAAGTATCAGAAAGTAATTAATTAGAACACTGATTTACCCCCCACCGCCCGCCCCCCCCCTCTCAGTGTTCCCATTCCTAACAATCAATTGATGAGCCTAAGGGGCTTTATAATGAATGGTTCATAAGGCACACCACTTGCTGAAGGTTTTACAAATGGGGTTTCAAGTAAAGTGGGCTTAACCTTAGAGGAAACTCTGTGGTTAAGTGTTCTTGAGCTGGAGTAGTACTAGGATAGGTGGCCTCCTAGGAAGTCCTAGTGCTTCACCTCAGTGAGCATCACCTAGATGCAATGAGTGCTAAGTGTTCCATTCATTCTCATGAGAGATGGGTTCTTGTGAACCATTACTCATAAACCATGGGTCAATGAGTTTGACTCAAAAAATGCGCAGTTGAATCTTGATAGTAATATCGCAAATTGAATTGCTATGAAAAATATCTCCTGCTTATCAATTAAATTAGAAATAAACTATGGTACTTATCTCTTCGTATAATGTAGAATTTGACTTGGTTAGGAGTTTCAAGTTGATTTTTTTCTCATGATAAAAAATTAGAACATGTGAGTTGAATACATTAGAATTAATCACATTCTCCAATTTTGGACAAATGTGGATCTAATTTATGCAATTATAAAATTGATCTCCCAATACAAAATTTTACCCTTCTACATGAATCTAATCTATGATGGTCTTTAGTATTAAAAAAATATTTTTCTTTTTTTAAGAACCTAATAAAAATGTTGCGTGGTTGAAATTTTGCATATATAGTAGGGTATAATATCTCATTTATGTCAGCCTTTGGTAGGATCTTATATTCAATGAGTTTGAACAATAGCTGAAACCAAGAATCATATTGTATAACCTAGATGTTGATGTCATTAGATAATTCTTTCAATGCTCCTTGGTGTGTTATTGATGAGTTCATTCTATATATATTTTCTAGATGTTCTACATAAATCAAAGCTTGTCGTTAAATACAACACCCTAACATGCAATTTATTAACAATAGATTTGACCTTAAGCAAATAATAGATAAAATTAAGAATTGAATTCAAATCTTAAGAACAAATACAAATAAAATTATACAATAATCAAATACTTTATCAATTTCCACACAATATATACAATTCTACACACTAACCATCACATTAAAAATAAACCCTATACTTCAGCCTTGTTTAATGCCCATAAAACCTTTTTTTTACTAAGTCATAAGTTACACATGATACTCAATCTATACTATTGACTAAGTCATAAGTCACACATGACATTCAATGCATATAACTTAATCAAATATATAGAATCAGTCATATATTTCCATAAGATGATTTTTTTATTTTGTTGGCCTCTTTATAACACTCTTTTATCTTCTCTTGCACGAAATATGCACTAACATCAATAAGCATAAACACCTTAATCCTAAATTAAGTGAAAAAAATAATAATTTATGAAGATTCTTGCAATCTAACAACATGGATTGCAAGGAAACCTTCACATTATAATCTACTTTAATTGGAAATTTGGACCATAATTTTTGTCCAAATAGGAAGCTTGGGCAACAACCAATAATAATATACTCTTTTTCTACTGATTATAATGTAGTTAAGCAAAGAATCAGACCAGAAGTATCATGGAGAGTTGTGCAATTGACTGATTATAATGTTTATTTAGAGCATTTTTGTCTTGCAATGGGCAATAAGTGGAATCTAAGCATGATCAGAAACTATAGTATGAAGAAATCGATAGGATAAAGACAAAATTAAATGAATAAAAACATGGCAGACAGAGATTGCAAACTTCTACGTTCATTGTTTTAAGTGCATTTATTTTATTGCATGAAATTAAGAGATCAGTTGCATGCATGTGAACGTAAAACTTATCTATCACACAACCTTTGGCTATTAGCTTGCTAAAACGATAACGACCATGATTAATGAATACTTAAAGGCATAGTATTTGATTAGGCAGAAACCTAAAAAACAATTAATCTTGTAATCTACAAAACTCTGACTTAAGTGTGTATATTAATAGCCAAATATTGTACCAAATATTCATACAATTGCATGCCTGAAGTTTCTGTTTATTGGATAATGAAATATATTATATGAACTTTGGAACGTGATTTTCTGAGAATCTAAAGCATTACAAAGTCTTAAAATCTATCGTTTTCCAATACTTGCTTTCCCAAGGCAATAGTAATTTAAATAGTCCATAGTGATTTTATGTTGAACGTTCATATAAAATGGGTAAATATTTGTTCTATTTTTATGGGTCAAACTGAGTTTTTAATTGTTGAATTGAATCATGTCTAAGAGTAATCCTTCAAATATCATATCTTTATAGGAAATTTAAGAAAAATAATATAAAGACACATGACGATTGAATGCATATAATTTAACATAAGAGAATAATAATAATAAAATATAACATCATAATTTATGTGGAGAAAACTATTCTATGAAAAAATATTCTATAACACATTTCATCACACTTCATTGCAAGTTCTTAGAGAAGCTTCCGTCTCAACTAAATCTTTAAAGAATTTTAGAAACATCTTGATAACATATAGACTTGCAAATTCAACTCTCCTAATAATGAGTATCTTAATATATGTATGTATGTATGTATGTTCCATACATACATATAATATGTGCACACACACACACACACACACCTGTGTGTGTGTGTCTATATGTATGTATGTGTGCATATGCAGGATCATGGTAGGTCAAACTAGGCCCTTAAGTAGTGATGAAATTTCATAAAAATGAAGTTAGGAAATTTGACATAAAAATTGTATGAATAGGATCTGTAAAAAATCGTATGCAATTTCTAAGTTAGTAGTTGTTTTCTTTAAAATAATTAATCTATTTGATGAAAATTTGAAATTTTAATTAATAGTACTAAAATTTCAAAAAAGAAGAAGTAGGTATATGTATGACCACCCTTATAACCACAATCAAATAATAATAATTTTTTATAAGCTTTTATATATAAGTAGAAAAACTTGTAAGTACATTTTGTGTTGACTTTATAGGTTTGGCATATCCTAGTTGAATCCCAAACCAATCCTGAGGAAAATTCCAAGGCTGCAAATTTGTGTTAGAGGTATTAGATATCCAATATATTGTAAATATCAAATATCTAATTTCTAAACATTGATTTATATATCTAATATTTACTAGTTTATTCATATAATACATAGTATATAATATATAATATATTATAATATCTTATACAATTATGTATAATATATAATATATATTTTAAATTAATATATTACTACTATGTATCATATTTAAAAATTATTATATTATTTATTTTTATTTAATTTATATAAATGTTATGTTAAATATTATATATTCCTCTCTCTCTCTCTCTCTCTCCAAATATACATATATATATATATATATAGAGAGAGAGAGAGAGAGAGAGAGAGAGAGAGAGAGAGAGAGAGAGTATATAATAGGAAACTCAATCAGAAACTTGTCCCTTAATTCAGGACAATAAATGACTTTAGTTGGGATTGGACATGTATGTTATCTCCTCTCTCATACCATTTGAGATATTGTGATAGGGCACACTCATCCTGACAATTTAGGGAAGTCGATGCCCGATACTTGAAATTCTGCATAAAAGACAAGCACATACATACATGTATAAATATATAACAAACAATGGAAGGGATCGACCGATCATGTGGATCTTGGAAGAAAGTAACTACAACTTCGTCCCTCAACCACATTAGACACATCAAATAGAAATATAAAATATACACACCAACCATACACATGCAAGTATGGGGTTAGTAAAACTATAAATGTAAATAACATCCTAACATATAGATTACCTTCATGAAATAACCATAACACATACATCATCATAAGCACTTAAATTGACACGAGAATAACCATATTCATCTAATTGTAAACACATGATATAACACATTATCCAAAGGTTCATAATAAATCAAATCAATAATCCAGATATCACTAAAATAATCAACACACACATAAAATTGGCTTAAAAGAGTTTGGAAAAAAAACTATGGGTGGGCACTACAGATCCTTGTATACACTCTATGAGTTGCAAACATCTAAACTAGAACCTTTAGCTTCCATTTCATTTTATTGGTCATATCATGCACATATTCTAGAAGTGGCTTCTCAAAATAAAATTCTAAGCCTCTAATCAACCTATGCAAATATGAAATGGAACATGCAATATACCTTTGCCACTTCAAGTGGGCTTACTGAATATTTAGAAAATATTTATGTTTATCCCAAGTAGTGTCTTCATGCTATAAGATTGCATTCAATCTAGACTCTCGAAGAGATTACATCACCTTTTTCATGTTTTTCACTTCAATTACCTAATCTCCTTGAATAGTTAGTTTTTCTTTTCTTTAAGTTTTTATTTTTTTACATTGACCATGCCTAGATCATTCCTTAATCCCATCATTTCCTCTGAAGTATACCCATGAGAAGTTAGGAGAATATTTCCTCTCATAGCATTCAATTGTTCCTTGCGATTCTTATTTTCTTCCTTCAAAACATCAATTTCATCCTCAACCCTCACGGTAACCTTTAAGGCCATTTTTACCACATCAACTACAAGAATAGATGCTCGAGTTTCATAGAAATATGAAAATATCTTAAGAAAGATATGACCATATAAATCATCTTATTGTTGAGCCATAGAAGGCTTGCAAGTAGTAGGACATAAAGACCAGATAGCTAGAATTCCTAGCTTGTCACCAAAGGATGACCCAAAATATAGACTTTGATCTTGGTCAGCATCTATATTTTCAAAATTGATATCGTTCCTTCTTTTGAAACTACCAAAGGCTATTGTAATGAGATTTCCCATCCTTCAAGGACTAAAAATACACTATATTTAATAATTTTCCTTCCTTCATCCAAATTTATGGTTTCCAACTACTTCCCTACTTTTCTTAGGACCTCATTCTTGAACTTCATCTTCTCTTCTTCATTACGACTTTCAAAATCACCAACCTTTTCCTTCAACAACTCATTATACTTCTGCTTGAGTATTAAGTGTTTCACCTCATTCTTTTTAACAAAATCTTCATCACTCATGAAGTCTTTACAAGCTGCAATCCTAACATCATTTGTGACATCTCCTCCAAATCTAATATTTGAAAATTTTCTCTTAGGAGGAGGCTCTTCAAATGGAATATCTCTATTTACATAAAACCTATGTGGGGGGAGAGGCTTCTTAACTTTTGTATCAAACCCTTCATAGGACTTTAAAGGTATCTCCCTACCAAGAGACAAGATTTTTAGGGGTATGATAGCTCTAGGACTTTCAAGAACAATGAGTTGTTATGATCTTGATGAAGATGGATCTTACATGGATTTGTTGGATGTTGCATCTATGAAAGTCTTTGGGCGTAAGAGAAATTTTGGGAGGTGGTTGTTGGACTGCAAGGGTAGGAGGAGGATTATATGAAGGTTCTTGATATCTAGGTGGAGAAGGTGGATGATGAGGACTAGGAGATAAGGGAACTCCTCAAACAGGGGAGAAAATAGATGAGGGAGAAGACTTAGAATCAACCTCAATTAAAGGGGAATAGGTTGATCTACAACCATTGGCCTTTCATGGGGTAAATGCATACGATCTACATAATATATACAAACTAAGGAGATCTCTCAATCTCACCTCTAGGACTATAAGACTTTTATAGGCAAGAACATAACTCCTATCATTTATCTCCTTTTGATTCTCAGTAAATATTATATTGTACCATCTTTCCTTAATCTTTAGGACCTCTTGATAGTCTTGTGTATTTCTTATCCAATCTTCTTCTTCATCCCATTCATGGTCAAGATATTTTGAAACAAGATTATGAGAAAACCATTTAGAAGATCATAAAATCTATATGTAGTAAAAGGGAGATGACACCTGTTCAACATGCTCTCAAGAAATTCAAATCCTTTCTTTTTTAACAAGTGGCATTCTCCTAGTAATACAACTTAAGATGGAAAGAAGGAGCCCTTCGTATGCATTCCTTTAATAGTGGGCTTCTATTTTCTACATACAGTTGATGTATAATATCCAATTAAGAATGCAATTTTGTCTAGTATAGTGATTGGCAGGGCCCTTGGGAATATTATGCTACCAAATATTTTGATGATGAAGTGATCCTTAAAGTAGAACTAGGATCCCCAATTGTGATCAATATTCTTATCTAGATCCAAGTCCTTTAGCCTAAAGTATTTCTTAGCTCTTTTACTTAGTCCCCATTAAACAAATCCTTTCAATAACCCATGAGTTTCTTGACAAAATGAATCTCAAACAAAATATGAGAAGAACCTTTATTGTGCACGTCCCAAATATCGGTCCATTTTTGAATAGGGATAAATCATCCATCAACATGGGGTTGGAACTTGAGATCTTTAGGCCATACTTTTAGACCATTATATAACATGATATGCATGAGTATGGAGTAATATATGAAATAGGAAGTTTTGGCCTTCTTTATATTCACTAATGTAATGTGTAATTTGGATGATAGTGAAAATGGATAATCAAACGGCCTATGAAAGTCACTACCGTGCACATAAATACATACAATCAACATTGAATTAGGAATACAATCCCGTGCATCCTCACCATACAACTAACACATATCATAATATGTATCTCTCATGTATCCTACAAACAAGTCAATGTTGTAGAGATGTCTATCCCTTAGAGTTAGAGCCTTCTTTTCCTTGGATAATGTTTAGGCCTATAGAATGGAATCTTGCCTCTATAAAAAATGTGATGTTTTTCAAACTATTAGACCAATTTTGCACCGTCAAGAGGCTACTCCCTATTCTTGTTTAGCATGAATGTCTCTTCAATGGTCTTCTTGTTGATATCAACAAGTCTTTTTCCATCATGAGACAAAAGATTTTGAGTACCAGGATTATATATGTTAGATAATGCTTTCATTGAATCAACATTGACAAAAACATTTGGTACCCACATCCTCTCAATGTTTAAATCTCACATATTATAGGGGAATCAACTTTATTCTTTTTGTAGAATATCCTTCATAATCCAAACCTAGTAGGATCAATTATTGGATCCCTTCATATAATATATAAGTAACACACAATCCCTTTGTAACATGAACTAAATAGTATAATAGATAAGAGGATTTTGAAAAAAAAAACTAAGATATACATTTTGGTTTGTTGTTTATATATTTCTTGGAAATATGCTAGAATGCTACAAGATACCCCATGTTTTAGGAAATGTCTAAACAAAAAACTAAAATGTATATCTCACGAAGGGGGACACTTAGTATATTATAAGGGTGTGACAACCGGCTTTGTCCACGTGTATTGACATAAGAAGAGTTTAAAATTAGGGCATAGGGTCGACTTGAAACATGATGAATGGGTGGATAGACTGTGAAGAGTTGCTTACCCACATGACTTAAAGACTTCAACCAATGACTTTTAACATATTGACCTAGTCAACTCGAAAACAAAGGCAAGGGGGTTTATGAACACATAACCGTCTTGATCGGAGGTGCTAACAGGAGGGGAAAGTCAACTTGACGATCTAATAGGCTCAAGTTATGACTTACATGAATGGGAACTGGGTATTGATAGTCATCAACAAATTAGAACTATGGAGCAATGTAGACCATTAAGGTTTAGGGTTTTAGGTTCTTAGAACTCCTAATGGGTTTGCAACTGTAAAACCTTGCAAAAATGAAAAAGTACCATATGAGGGAGAAAATGGGTGACCCCTAACACAAATTCCACACAAATTCACTACTAATGACAAGAAAGATAAAATTTATCCACTTTGAAACACATTAAATTGAAAAAATGAATATCAATGAAGTCAATGAATGACAAGCATGATAAATGTAGACTAAATAATTCAAGTCAATTGACACTTCAAAGGCTTGTTGGTGTGAGACCATAAAATTTGTAATCCAAGCAAAAGAAAAATAAGGAGCTATAAACATGGAAAGAGTTGCATGAAAGAACAAAATCTACATGATTAGCTCCCTTAAAATGGAAGAGGAAACAATGCTTAAGTTTAGGACTTCTAGCTTAATTTCATGAGCCTTTTAAGCATTTTTATATGATATTTTATTAACAAAATATCCTATGAGTAATCTACTCTAATCAATTGGATACATTGTCAATTCGGGAGCATAAAAGATAACATTTGAGGAAGTATCAAAAAAATTTATCTCATGAAAGATATTCAACACAAACTTCCAAAGATCTTTTGCTAGCAATTAAAACTCTCAATATAACCACTTCATCATCAATTAATCTAATTAATTATTTTGTTGCTACCTTAAAAAGAGCTAAAATGCCCAAAGCACAAGAACAATAATTGCTTTTTACAAAAAATAATAGATATAAAAGTTTTGTTGTAAATAGAAAAGATATAGAAAACTAAAAAATCAAACAAGAAATACATCATTGTCAAAATAATCTCTCTTACCTTGAACCAAAATTGTATATATTTAATTTTGAAAAACAGTTGCATGTATAAATATTAAATTTTTTCAAAACATAAATATTACATTTTTCAAAACAAAACCAGATTACAAACTCTTCTTTACGTGAAATTTAATTATTTTACACGACACTCCAAGAGATATAAGAGGCTAAAATAACATGTTACCTTATATTAAAAAACAACAGACAATGGGGATTGTTTGAGGAATCAACTTAACAAATGCAAAGAATACAACTCAATTAATAATAATTACCAATAGACTCATCAAATTCAAGGACGCAGCTAATTAGAAAACAAAACAAAACTTTATACATCACTTAAGAAAGGCAATATTCTAAGTCTTAAAAAGAATCATGAGATACAATGCACTAGCTTGTGAACTTAAATATAAGTCAATAAGCTTTTAGTCAGACAAATCTACAAAATAAGTTTATAATTACTATTTATGTATTTGTAAACTTCCCTAGCCTTGTTCTGTTTTAAAAACTGGTTAAGGCCCATGAGAACCATGATTTCTTCAGTACTGGGTTTACACATGTCAAACACAAATGAATCTTATATTTTAATACCATTTATGGACTAACTTAATGCTTTTTAAGATAAATTAACATATAATTGGACAAAGGAGGTGACAAAGAGTACAATGGAAAGTATATGATTGAATGTTGAATTATAGTTTTTAGTTTAGAAGCTTTATTTTGATCTTGAAAGACAATATAAATGAAATTCAATAATAATGACATGAAAAAATAATGAAAAACTTGGTTGTTATGGACAAAGCTAAACTAACTAAACACAAGGGACAACATATGTTTTGGTAGATTACATTATTTCATAGAATTGGTATTCATACTTGCATGTGATCTTACTGTATACCCATTTTATTAACCTGCTAGAAAGTTTACAGGCCCACATTAGCTGTTATCTTATTATGGGAATAATAGTCATGATTAATAAAGAAAGTAGAGTAAGATATTATTGAATAGTTGCAGACCCAAAAATTATAAATATTGTAAGCTAATATTAGAATATGCATGCCAATCCATCTAGTCGTCAGAAGCTTCTGTTCAGAAGATATGAAAGTATCTACTGTTTACGTTTTTATAAACTAAAAAGAATCTAAAGTAGGTTCTAAAAGTATGTCAAAACAAATACAGCGAATAAATGTCACTATAAAGCAGAACTTTGAGTAGTTAAGAGTACCTACCAACTTCAAGAAACAAAAACCTGCCATAACGGGAGAGAGTAAACAAAGAGTGAAGATGATATTAGAAGATTTTGGGATTTCTTAGGCAGCAGGTTTCTGGTAGAAAAGATCTTAATGTCTTCTCAAATCATAGATTCCAATATATATATATTTTTAAATGGCAATGCGATTCAAATAGGGAAAAACATTAAATTTGGAAAAAATAAAAAATATTGAAAAATGTTGGTTTTTTTTTAATTTAAAAAGAAATTTCAATAAAAAAGAGATATAGAGAAAAAAAAGAGATTAGTTTATCAATTAATTGTGAGATATAGATTTTGTCATTTATGTTAAATTATATTGTATTGCACAATGTATACTTGATACTCCATAAATAATTTTTAGATGTTAATAGTTCTCAAAATTTTAATTACAATCTATTTAAGATAGCTGACCTAAAAATTGAGTACGAAGTTTCAAAGAATGAAACATAGCTAATGACTCTTGCTACTATGAAGAAAGCTACTCTAGAAGGTGTTGGCATTTGATGAAGAATTGATGTGGATGATGATGTGCTGAATGGAGTGTTGTCATTGTTGGCAACAAGTCTTCTAGGATGATTGAATCCATTATACCAGTGACAAAGTCAATTGCACCAAGAATTTTCTAAGTATCTAGTGTACTGGTGATTACATAGTCAGTCATGGTAAATGTGTTGCGCAGTGGTGATATAGACAGATATGGTTATGCGATTGAACATGAAGAATCTACAGAGTCATGTCAACCTACATCTATGATCGCATAAGTAGATTTGAAGTACATATGGAGATTTGGTGGAAACATCAGTGTTATTGGCAAGAACAACTAACCAATCAAGTCAAGGTGATGAAATCGAGGTATTGGTTGGATAAGAGTTTATAATTGTTTTATTCTTGAATTATATTATTGAGAGCCGACCTTGAGGATTTCAATTTACTATGTTGGCAGGATCACTTATGAATTTGGATGGATTTTGAAGGCCGACATCAGTAACACATTTTAGGTTTGTTCCATCGACCTAAATGTTTGTATAAGAGATGAAATCAAAGAGAAATTGAGAGAGTTAGATGTTGAGATAATTGTGATTGCTGAAGGTGAAGTGTGTATGATCAGAACAATGATTTGAGTTGTGATGAAACGGATTTGTTAGGTAGAGTGTGCTACATTCAGATCATTTCTATTGAGTTCATTCTCAAGGAAATTTTTTCAGGCTTGCAGTCGAAATCCTCTAACCAAGTTACTCTTAATAGGATATACAAGATCCTAAAAGGTCTGAAGTTTATTTCCTTTAACCAGGTCACTCTAAGAAGGAGTTATAAATCCCCTAACAAGATAGTTCCTAACAAGAATTTGTAATAACTTCTAATCGGACTATAGATACTCTTAACCAGGTATACCCTTAGCAGGGTGTTGTAATGCTCCTAACAAGGAAGATCTTATTGGTGCACTAGTGATATTAGTGGGTGATAATTCCCACCATCGTTTTTCCCTCTGACAAGGGTTTCCACGCAAAAAGATTCATGTTTTTATGTTGGTTATGTATGGATTTTTTTATGTGTTATGCTTCTCTATCATAATTACTTTTGCATGTTGTTAATCTCTAAGTTTATGAAAATATTTTATAGATATGTGGTTACACTGTTCCCCCCCCCGCCCCTCCCAGTGACTTATGACATTAACAATTGGTATCATAGTGAAGTTCCCTTGAAGAAGCCTAACAACTTGGGGAAGATCCTTAATGCAGACATGAAAATTTTAAGATATCAAAGACAACTTGAAAAGAAACTTGAAGATGCTAAGGAGTTCATTGACCAGTTGAAAGACCAACTCAAGAAATCAAGAGCCAAGAGACAAGAACTTGTTGAATAATTGAATGAAAGACAAGATTTCATTGAACAACTATTTGAAGGTTGTGGATCTGAGGAATCTCAAGCAGCTTTGGAAGAATTATCCTAGGAGAATGTGCAGTTGCATAAAGATAATAGGAACATCAAAATAGAACTAGAAATGGGTGAAGAAATTGAAGTAAGGAAGACAACAAAAGTATCAAGTAAATTTTTAGAGGAAGCCCTACAAGCCAAAGATGAAGCCCTAAAATCCAAGGTGATTGAGCTTTTCAAATATGAACAAGAAATTGGTACATTGCATACACAACTACATGATACAAATGAAGAGAATCAAGAAACCCTAAGGGAGAATGAAAATCTGAGGAAATAAAATGAGAAACTGAAAGGTGAGTTGAAGGATGCAAATTATTTTCTTAAGAAATTCAACAAAAGTACTGCAAATTCTTGATGAACAATTGAAGAATCTAAGAATGAATGAAGAGATCTATGGATTAGGCTACACCAATTATGAGATTGGTGGATCTTCAAGTACCAAGAAGGTCATACAAGATGAAAAATGAGAATCTAAGGTGAATCAAAGGAAATCTGGTAAGAGATCCTATAAACCATTTTGTTTCAATTGTCATAAGGTTGGACATACAACTAATGTATGTAGGACAAATATAAGATCTAGTATTCCAATCATCATACCTAATGCTAGACCAAATATTTTTGATGTTTATTGTTACAATTAAAACAAATATGGTCATAGATAGAATGAGTGCAGGATAAGAGTGAACAATCAGAGGCCATATATCAACTGACAAAATGAGAACCAATGGGATGTTACATGCTCACATTGTCATAATTATGGTCACATGGCGATCAACTGTAGATTGAGTGGTGTAGGGAAACCTTTAGAACATCTAGGTCCATTTGAAGGTTCTAAATTCACAATGAAATGTAATAAGGTCTATGGACCATTTGGGGAACTTTGAGAATCAATTGGACCCATTTGTAAGGCCATTGACCCAAAAAGGCATTTATAAGCCTATTGGTCAAATCTAGTCAAAGGGTCACTAGGGGCATAAGTGAGGGTAGGATAGGGATGATATGGTGTTTGGATGAATCATGGTCATTAGAATGAGTTCATTTAATAGGGTAGATAGGAGGGTGTCATATATCAAAAGTTGTCAATGTTGTCATGACAACATTGACAACTAATGAGCAATTATTGCATTTTGGTCCTAACATTAAAATTGGTTCAAATGATAGTTAGGAACCATTTGGGGGGATTTTTGAAATTATTTTATGAATTCCATGTTTGAGGGAAAAGGATTGTTGAAGATTCTATAAAAGAGAAGTACTAAAATTCACCAATTTTTTGTAAATTTCTATTATTTCCTAAGATAGTACTGTCCTGTATGGATTGGTACACATGAATGGTTTTCATTTCCAAATAGCATGGTGAATTATCTTTAGAATGAAATTGGTTTGAATTTGATATCATCGTCCAATAAAAAATTATACCCATTTTACTGTGATGGGTCAAAAAACCCTCAAGCACTTAGGGCTTGGAGTTGAAATGTGATTACCTCCACTTTCCACCATAGAAAAGTTATGACCTTTGGAAAAAAGTGAGGCCCTTGTATGTATTATAAGATTCATGTAGTTTGGGGCCAAGAAATGCAGAGAGTTTGGATCATGAGGAAGCCCTAGCTAGGCATCTCTATGTGACTGGTTGATTGATAAGGGTAAATGGGTGTTGTAGAGATACCAAAGGGTGAGTTGGTCAGAGTTTGAAGATAGAACTTGGGGTTTGGCATAGGAATTGAAGTTTCTAAGGGGTTTAATAATTTTAGGCAATCCATTTTTAGTATTTGCTTTGGAATTCAGGGCTAATTGTGTAATTAGGCCTATGGAATCGATCAAAGGCAAAGTCTAAATTTCATGTGATTAGGAACCCAACTTGGGATATGTTGTCAAGGGCCCAAAAGGGTATCCTAAACTGTAATTTTTTCATGGGCTTGTTTGGAAAAATTTAGAGTGAAAACCAAGTAAGGAGACCTAATAAGAAATTGGGCCTAATTGGTGCTAGTATATCACAGGGGTTGATCAGAGTTGTTGGGGAATGTAAATGGGTCAAATCATGGTTCCTATGCCAAAACAAGTTGAAATTCAGGTCTAACTCATTACTTTTTATTTTGGGGGAAAATAATCGTTGGTCATCAAGGGATAAAGGGACTAGTCAACGTTAGTCAAGGTTCTTGTGTGGATAAGACAAGAAAGATGTGTTGGGTTAGGAGATGAACCTACTTGAGCAACATCTTCAAGAGGGGGACATATAAGAGTCTTTGAGTCTATAAGTGCCTCTTAGGACAGGGAGGGGGTAATAAGGGAATCCTTTGGGAGGGATAGGGAATGTCTAATTGAGAAGATTGATAGGTGAAAGGGAAAGTTTAATTCCCTTGGGACATCATAGTGGTATCAAAGAAAGTTAAGATCACTTGGGTGTTGTGATCTCGGTGTATGTCAGATGAAGGATTAGAAGAAGAGGCTAACACCATGCCTCCTCAAAAAATGTCACAACATGCAGTCAAAAAGATGTTTGAGTAAATGTTTGAAACCAAGTTTGGGGAGATGAAGAAGACTAAGAGAAAGGCAAGGGAGTGTGATTGTGACTCTGATGAGGAAGGGGAAGAAAGGAATGAGGAAACCCCTAAGAAGGAAGTGGAATTACCTACAGATCAGAAAGCATTTATGGATGCCTTGAATTATGTTGGTAGAGATAACATAGATAGCTTACCCATGTTTTGAGGGAGCATGGATGGAGAGGAAGTGATAGAATGGGTTAAGGCTTTGAAATAATACTTTGAATGCAAGGAATTTCCTAAGGAAAAAAGGGTTAAGGTGGCAAAAACCAAGTTGAAGAGTCATGCACTATTATGGTAGAATTACATACAAGGGGAAAGAGTCTAAGAGGGAAGGAGTATGATATATTCATGGGGAAGAATGAGTGCTAGAATAAAGAAACAATCTACAAAAAGTTACAAAATTTGAGACAAAGGGATCTTGATGTAAGTACGTATACAAAAGAATTCCAAAAACTAAGTCTTAGGGCCAAGAAGCATGAAGAGGAACTAGAGAAGGTAGCTAGGTGTATAAATGGACTAAGGATGAATATTTAGTATGAAATTAGCATCTTGGCCCCTAATACAGTAAACAAGTGCATACAGCTGGCTCTAATAGTAGAGGACAAATTAAAGAGGAAGGGAGATCATAACAATAGGGGAAGAGGATGAAGAAATTTTAGAGGTAGGGAAGGTTTTGGTGGTAGAAGACAAACACAAAAGTCTCAAGGGGAGACTAGTCATGGGGATCCATCTAGGAGTTCTAACTCTAGAGGATATTTTAGGGGAAGAAGACCAAATGATGGGGGAAGAGGTAGAGGACCAAGAAGAGGTATGCTTCAATTATGTACAAGAGGGGAACTCTGCCAAAAGGTGTCCTGAGGAAAATCAAAACATTAAGCAAGGGGGAGAAATGAGGGAACACCTAGTCGAAGAGGATGATACCCAAAGAATACATTAATTTTCAATACCTCCAGATCCAGAGTATGGGGAGAGCCTCATGATCAAATGAATTTTATTAAAGGGACCTGCTCCTAAGGAACCACCCCAAAGGGAGAACTTATTTAAGACCACTTGCAAATCAGGAGGAAAGGTATGTAAGGTCATTAATAGATTTAGGTTCTACAAATAATATAGTTTCCATAGAGATTGTTGAAAAACTAAAATTGAAGAAGATACCTCACCCTTTTTCTTCTAAGGTTTCTTGGTTAACTAAAGAGAAACAAAGTATTGTAGATGAGAAAGCTTGGGTGGATTTTAAAATAGGAGAATATAAGGATATATTATTGTGTGATATTGTCAATATCGATGCTTGTCACTTGTTGTTAGGCCACCCATGGAAATATGATGTGAATGCTCAGCATGATGGAAAGAGGAATGTTTACATAATTACAAAGGGAGGTATAAAGTACATAATGAACCCTTTATTTGATGGCATGAAAGAGAAGCAAGAATCAGACATCTTTTTGATAGGAGAGAAAGAAATGTTGTAGGCCTTGAAGGAGGAAAATGTGGGTTTTTCTTTAATTGGGAAGCCTAGGGATGTAGCATATCAGTCCAAGGATGAGGAGAAGGACCTTTCCCTAGAAGAGAATGAACTATTAAAGAAGTATGAAGGAGTGATGAAGGAAGACCTACCTAATTCACTACCCCCTGTCAGAGATGTGAGTCACCATATTGATTTCATTCCAGGGGCCACCCTACCAAACAAGGCTACAAGATGACTTTATCATAGAATGAGGAGATTTCCAAGAAGATCCAAGAGTTGAGAATGAATATGAAAAATAAGTTATTGAGAACACAAAGAAAGGGAGAGACTTGAATATTTGTTGATAAGAACAAAAGGAATCTAAGAGTTGAAAAGATCAAATCCGTAGGGAGAGTCTACACTTGTAATGTTGTTATGTTTTGTAGTGATTAAACATTAAATTTGAGCTTACCGAGCTACAAAATTTACTTACATAGTTGTAGAATACATGTTTGGTATGTGTATGGAATATTTCATATTGCTTGTGTTGCCATCAATGCCAAAGGGAGAGATTGATGAACTACTCACTTGAAGATTAGTGATTAGAGATCACCAAGCTACTTAAATGATATGTAAGATAATTAAATTAGTCATTATGTTGTCATTGATGTCAACTAGTTTTGACAATACTTATCATGTTAGCTGAGATCCAAATTAAAGATTACATTGCACTAGATTTACTCATTGAGGACATCACAAATGGTGATCCTGATGACTGAAATGATGATGAAGATGTGAACACTACTGGAGCTCTAACACAAGATGAAGGTACATTTACCGAGCTAGCAATCACATCATTACTGGTTGAACTTCCTATCTTGATGGAAGCTATTGAAATTGTAACAAAGGAACAACCTGAAGGCTCAAACCCTGAGCAATTGATGGATACATCAGGGGAACAAGGAGCTAGTACAACAGTAGAAACAAATGAACCTAAGGTAAAAGAGGAAGATACACAGGGACAAGATGACCCTAAGGCAATCGAGGTAACCCCGCATGACACAACATTAGAAGCTCCATCTCAGTCAACTGACATATAGGTTACTGAGGAGTAGAAAAAGGAGGAAAACGTGTCAACCAAGCATGACATGAAAAATATTGAGGAGAAATCAATAGTTCCACTTGCAAAGAGCTCACCTCAAGAGCCGAAGAAGAAGAAGAAGAAACATGGAAAAGGGTCGATCACACTTGAAGAAGTCATTGCTATACCAGACTGTGACTCAAGGACCCTAGCCCCTAAAGAATTAAGAAAATATGGGGAGTTATGTACTAGAAGGTAGCTCAAGAGAAGCTGAGGAAGGAATGCAAGAGCAAGGAGATACTAGAAAATGTAAGAGACATCTTACAAAAGGTTGTTCCTGAGGTACAGATCGGTGAAGACACACCTATCATGGACCAACTTGCTAGCCTTGCATAAGAAATCAATGCCCCTAACATTGAAGTTGAGAAAATAATTGAAGAAAGGGCATAATAAAAAATACAGAACAAACTTACTGAGAAAATCAGCCAAGAAGTGGCAATAAACAAGGTCAAATTATCTGAGGTAATAACTGATATATAATCTATTACTCAGTTAATTATTTAGATGTTGATTTGATGTAGTCAAGGCTGGTGGATCCAATTAAGGACTAACTAACCTTGCAACCAAACCAATATGCAGTGGAAATACACAACAACAACAACAACAGATCTGAAATCAAATAGAAGTCTTTATTCATCAAATTACCGATTACATGTAACGTGTCGGGCTGTAAGGCCTTTCCGATTATGACCAATTACAATGCAAGTAATAGTCTACAAGATCTCGTAGGATCCAAATCTTTTCCCCAACATAAGCATTCAGCTAGTCTAGGTCTATAACACACAGCACGCTGGTAGGCACCCAGGAAAGATCTAAACTTGTACTCAAAATTCCA
Source organism: Chamaecyparis obtusa (assembly GCA_027943335.1). NCBI lineage: Eukaryota > Viridiplantae > Streptophyta > Pinopsida > Cupressales > Cupressaceae > Chamaecyparis > Chamaecyparis obtusa. Next base: position 502,998 of record BSBK01003892.1, read on the forward strand.
AGCAATCTTCCTATTCCTAAGCTCGTAGGCTACTAACCTTCCTTCCAGCAACCTGTCACCCTAAAAAACTACCCAAGCATTCAATAAATACTGATTCCCAACCACAAGTCAACTGATGAAACAATAAACCCTTACAAACAAATATTAAATGCTAAAACATCAATCGGCTCTCACATAGCCTTACAAAATAAATAATCTCTCAAAGATGGCCCCAATAGTCATCAGATCTGCATAGAAGAATGCAACATGCCAGATCTAGGTCCCCACATGTCTAATGGTCAATCCATAACATGAGGAGTGTGACCCAAATTAAATGCACCAGTCGACCAAGTTGATCTATCTAAATAATCCAGTCGGTAAGCAAGAACACCGAGCAATAGAAGAAATAACCGAGCAGCAGTCGACCGACCATGCCAAGCATGACTGAGAAATGCAATTATCACTGAGTGCCAGTGAATTGACACCTTCAGTCACTGAGCATTCTTCAGAGATCGAGCACCCCGGTAACCATAGAAACCGAGCAACCAGTCTCCCAAACTGAGAAAGTATTCCACCAAACCAAGATCAAAACCAACAATCTACCTTCAAAGACAAACATATTTTTGGTTGGTACAGGATTTCCAAGAATCCTAGGATGCTCCTGCATCAGACACGCTAGGTAAGAAATATTTTCTCATAAGGAAATCAGGAATGCCTCAAGGGAATCAGAACAGGTATGCCGAATTTGTTCTTCACCCATATCTCCTCTTGTCCTTCATCCCAAGTAGTCTTCACTTCATTCACTGTCTCATGTAGAAAGTCCTTCTGCCTTCCACTTTTTTCACCTCTCCGATTGGTAATTGATAAAAACTGACTCTGACCACTACCAATCACATCAGTGCCTCAGTAAGGTTCATCCTCTCTAGATTCCTCAATCAACTCAGTATCATATGCATCTTTCTGTGTCACAAATGTCACCATTTTCTATACCATCTCTGCCAGCAAAACCATCTATTTCTTAATCTAAACAAACACTTTAGAGATATCATTCTCCTTCTCCTTCAAACTAGACTTAACAGGGATAGGTTCATCAACCCTAGGTTCCTGAGGTTTTTCATAAGGACAACACCTGATAACTCCACATCCCTTAACCCCTGTCTCCTATAAAGGTATCAGCTTATGCTGAGCTCCTTCATGCCTAACCACATAGGTATTAGCACAACCATCAAACAAAACATTCTTGTCAAACTACCAGGGTCTACCAAGCAACGGATGACAAGCATCCATACGCAATATATCACACACTATCTCATCATAGTAAGATCCAATCTGAAACTTAACCAAGCATTGTTCTTCAACTCTAACCTTAGACACATCTTGTATCCAACTAATCTGATAAGGATTAGGATGTTTCCTTCTTTCCAAATTCAACTTACTAACCATTTCATCTAAAACAAAATTCTTAGAACTACCACCATCAACTATGACATTACATACCTTATCCATGCACTTACATCTGGTTCTAAACAAATTCCTTCTTTGCACCAGTTCATGAACACATGCAGCTAATCTCCTAGTGACAATACATCCACCTCTCTCTAGAACATTCTCAATGTCTTATTCAGCAACTAATGCAACTCTTTTCTTAGGACACTGCGAACTTCTATGACCAGCTTCACCACAGTTATAACAAGGGCCGGTGAACTCATTCTTCCACCTTCCTTTCTGTCCAACATTCTTAGTAACTTGACTACTGCTAGATCCCACATTAGACTTAGGATTTTCTGTCACATTACTCTTAGCAACTGCTTCACCAGTTTTACCACCTCGGTTCCTATTGTTCTATTTTCCTTCATACTTCTTATTCAACTTCTCTTCAATCTTTAATGCCATCTGATAAGCATCATCAATTGTTTTCATTAGCACAGTAAGGAACTCTTCTTGAATACTAGGTCTCAAACCATAGACATAGCTAGCAACCTTCTCTTTATCAGGTTTAGAATGACCAGTCCTAATTAGGATTCTATAAAACTCCTTAGTATACTCCTGTATCGATTTATTAGTATGCTTCAAAGCTTGCATCTTCTTAAACATGTCCAATTCATAATCCATCAGAATGAATTACTTCTTCAACTTGTCCACTATGTGGTTCCACTTAGTGATCTTTTCTTTTCCTCTTCTACCTCTTTCCAACTAAACTTCTCTCCACCAAATATTTGCATGACCCTTCAACTTAGTCTTTGAAAATATAACCCTATCAAGATCTTCTATTTCTTCATACTCAAACTACTCATCAATCTCATTGATCCAATCAATCAACTCTTCTAGCCCAAGGCTTCCAGAAAATGCAAAAACTTCAATCTTAGGTCTTTTACCAATCTTAGACATAGCTTTCAAAATTTGATTCTCCTCAGAATCTCTAGCTTCTTCTACAACTTCTTCAAAATGATCTTCCTCAGATTCATCATCACTATCCTCTTTCAAGGTAGACTTCTTCTTTCTCAATTCTTCTTGCAGATCTTGCACTTGTTTCTGCAAAGCCCTAAAACCATCAAGATAGAATTCACTAGTAGCTTCCTCTTCTTTAGATATCTCATGATTACTCCTCGGAGGCATCTTCAAATCAAGATCTAGACATGAACACACAAGATCCACTTGGTTCCACCATGAACAGACTTTTCTCAAACAAGAATAAACTTCACTCTGATACCACCTAATGCAGTCAAGGCTAGTGGATCCAATTAAGGACCGACTGACCTTGTAGCCAAACTAATATGCAACAAAAATACACAACAACAACAACAGATCTAAAATCAAACTAAAATCTTTATTCATCAAATTACCAATTACATGCAATGTGCCAGGCTGTAAGGCCTTCTCGATTACGACCAATTACAATGAAACTAATAGTCTACAAGATCTCACAGGGTCCAAATCTTTTCCCCAACATCAGCATTCATCTAGTTTAGGTCTGTAACACACAGTACATTAGTAGGCACGTAGGAAAGATCTAAACTTGTACTCAAACTTCCAAGAAATCTTCCTGTTCCTAAGCTCGCAGGCTACTAACCTTCCTTCCAACAATCTGTCACCCTAAAAAACTACCCAAGCATCCTATAAATACTAATTCCCATCCATAAGTTGACTGATGAAATAATAAACCCTTACAAACAAATATTAAATGCTAAATCATCAGTCGGCTCTCACATAGGCTTACAAAATAAATAAATTCTCAAAGATGGCCCCAACGGTCATTAGATCCGCATAGAAGAATGCAACACGCTAGATCTAGGTCCCCACACATCTAATGGTCAATCCATAACATGAGGAGCGTGACCCAAATTAAATGCACCAGTCGGCCAAGCTGATCTATCCAAACAATCTAGTCGGTAAGCAAGAACACCGAGCAACAGAAGAAATAACCGAGTAGCAGTTGACCAACCACACCAAGCATGACTAAGAAACGCAGTTATCACCAAGCACCAGTGAACCGATGCCTTTAGTCACTAAGCGTTCTTTAGAGACCGAGCACCCCGGTAACTATAGAAATTGAGCAACTAGTCTCCCAAACCGAGCAAGTATTCCACCAAACCAAGATCAAAACCAACAATCTACCTTCAAAACAAACATATTTTTGGTTGATACAGGATTGCCAAGAATCCTAGGATGCTCCTGCATCATGATTAAGCTTTTCACTATGGAGACCATCACTGTTGAGATCAGTGAGAAGATTAATCAGCTGGATACTAAAATCCAACCCAGTGCACAGATAGCCTTAATCGAGCCAGATGCTTTTTCTAAGCATATATTGAAAGTTCAAGAAGTCAGGTAGTTAAGAGAATATTTGTGGAAGCAGGGGAAAGGATAAGTGACCAAGTCATCGAGCTTAAAAAAGAGTTGCTTCTCTATCTTAAGATTTTTGAGAAACACATTGTCAAAGCACAAGTTTTAGTTTCAACACCAGAAATCTCTGTGTTGGACAATCTATTTGACATGCATGCACAAGTAGGTCTTGAGAACATTGCTCTAACCAACTTGACAGAGGAATGGGCAAACCTCTTAAATTATTTGAAGAAAACCCACCAGCACATTTTTGATAAACTATAAGTACATAATTTTAAGTTTGGCATTATTATCAAAAAGGGGGAAAAATAATGTATATGCCAAATTGTGTATTTATATGTTAAGTGTACTACATACATACTAGGAGCATGCACTGAGGGGGAGAAATTTTGAGAAATTTTTTTAAGTTCAAGTATCTATGTATATATGGAAAAGTTAGAACAGTTTTGAGATATCAGGTCTATATACATTCAAGGTTTTAATGCTAATGCCAAAGGGGGAGATTGTTATCTCTATTTGTGCATTAAGTATTGTCATTAGTATCAAAGATGAGCAGTCAGTTACCTATGCTATTCAGTCGATAAAAGGAAGTACTATAAGCTACATATGCTAGTCGGTTAACTACATAAGCCTTCACACCGAGTAGTCACAAGGAAGTACCGAGAACTATAAGGATACAGTTCTAACCGAGCAAAAAAGCAGTTTTACTGAGCCTCAGTGTATACCAATACCAAGCGTTAGTAAACACTGAACATAATGGACACCGAGCACTAGTGTATTTACCTAGTAGTATTGATAGTGTTTATCGAGCAATCCAGGAAATGACATGGTAATCAATTTTGGCACATTTATCTATGCAAATGATTACAACAGAATCACAAAATGTTTTACCAAGATTGAGGATCATTTATTGTAGATGTAATCATTAATTCTGATGATGATCTCTATGTAATTGTTAGATCTAGGTTAATTTTATATACCATAGATCTTAAGTTTTTTTCTTAAGATGATGTAACCTAATTAGGTCATGAAAGTTAAGTGGCATTAGGAAATGAAAGTAGTTTTATATATAATTGTACTTAAGTAAAAGAGTGTGTAATGTAATGAGAAGAAGATCTTGAAGCAGCAACCACCTTCAAGACATCAGTTTTTAGATAAAGTTGAGCAGTAATCAGACATAGTTAGTTATTCAGAATTAGAAAAGGCTACCGAGTAGTACAAAGGATAGTGATCTACACACTAAGGTGATATACATTTGATATTTCATAGATCTAATTCAGACAAGCATACGTTGTCAATTTACAGATACCCTACTATTATTCTCTAATCATTGTAATAGATATTTGGTAAAATCTCCTAACATAGTAGACCTAACAACCTTTATTGTAAATCTCTTAACTAAGTACACACTCAAGTAGTGCTATTGAAATCCTTTAACAAGGTAGATCTGTATGCACCCTAAAATGGTCGTCTAGACTTTGGGCCCCCACTCAGCAATTTATCAAATCCCTGAATCAATATTTTCAAAAATCAACATTTTTCAATTATATCAATTTCCTTGATCAAATCCTAATTTTATCATTATGGGCTAACCATTTTATCCTAAAGTATCTATTTATTTAAAAGTAACTTCCTCCCCTTTTATTAAATAAAAAGCCCCCACTTTTCCTCTTATCCTAAGTTGCACAAATAAAGCATTATTCTTATTTTATAAAAAGGAGAAAAGGCCTTTTTGTCTCATATGGACACAAAAGTCAACTCTTATTTTCTCATTGAAGGATATTTGTGCACATGGATTACTCCTCTTTCAAGCTCCACCCTTGATTAAATCTTTTGCCTCTTAATCTCCATGGTTCATTCCTTTTCAATTCCTTTAAAAGGAGAGCTCTTTTCTCATTCTTGGATCCCAACTTTGAATACTAATCTTATGCTACAGGATTTCTTGGAACTTTGGAGCTTTTGGAGATCTTCATGCATTTAGCTTTCATTCTTTCATTCTTAGCTTAAGCTTTCATGGCATCTAGCTTAGTTTCTTTTATGCTTTAGATTAGCTCACATAGATTAATTAGCAAGACTTGTAATACTTTCCTTTCATAGCTTAGCTTGCATCTTCATTCTTAGCATAGTTGCATTGCATCTTCATTGTTGATTCTTGAGGATATTGGCATTCTTTCCCTTGTCTCTTTGAATCTCCCATTGTGTGGTTTACTAGCAAGGTTGCATGCTTCAATAGCTCTAGCTGAGAGCACCATCAACATCCTTGTGACTCCATGCTTAGGGAGCTCTAGGTTGCTTTCTCAAGGTTTCCCATTCATGGATTCTCTTGGAAGTAATGACTTAGAGAAGTGAACTATTTAGTGTGTACAAGATCTAGCTGAGATTTTGTTACTTCTAATAAGGTAAGATCACTAGAAGTGATCACAACTTGTAGCCCTAACATGCATACTTTATTATCTGTAGTATGAAGAATTTGTGGGTGTCATCCCCACCGCAGTTTTTACCTTCTAACAAGGGTTTCTGCATAACCAAAATACTTATGTTATGTGATTGATTTATTGTTTGATTTCATGTAATTTGCATTTACAAGTTAATTGATTGAATGATGCATACAATGGATTCAGTTGATAGATGAGTTTTTCTACTGTTTGCTAATTGAGTTTTTGGAGTTAAAGTTTTTTAGGGCACTGATTCACCCCTGCCCTCTCAGTACCCTATCTCTCCATTCCAACAAAGGGACTCATTAGGAAGAGTCTTAGCCCATGTGCAGTATCCACTATTCTTGCATCTAAAAAGGAGGGAAAATGGAGGCTTTGTATGGATTCAAGTTCCATTAACAAGATTACAATCAGGTACATATTTCCAATGTCTAGAATAGAAGATTTGATGGATTGTTTAGGGGGCGCTTGTTATTTTTCTAAAATAGACCTAAAAAGTAGTTACCACCAAATAAGGATTAGGGAGGGGAGTGAGTGGAAGACAACCTTCAAAACCAATGAAGGGATGTATGCGTAATTATCTTAGCACTTTCATGAGATTGATGAATGAAGTTATAAGGGGAGAAAACTTCATTAGAATTTTGGCATAATTGATCTATGAAGCCACTTGATGAGGTAAGTTGATTGGCATAATCAGGATAATCATTTATATTGTTGTCATTGATGTCAAACTATTTGACATGTTGTTTTAACTTTTTACCACATATTCATAAGTAGATAGAGTTGAGTTGTAGAATAAATTCAGTACATAGATGTTATGAAAAGGTTTGAGTAAGTTATGATGATATGAATCAAATAGGGTAACAATTAAGGAAAACAATGAGAACAGTTGAATGATTTGAATGGATTGTCAAATCAGTGAAATAATTTTCTGATTTGATTATTGAATATGATTTGTGAAGATGCTTAGAAGAAAAGGTTAAGATGACACTCTATAATGAATTCAAATGATGATGATTTAATCATTTGGAAGTGACAAAGGCTTACAGGTAAGAAGAAGACTCTTATCGGTAAACTAAGTTCTTATCAGGACAAAGGATGAATGATCATTTTGGTACAAAGAAAAAGGATCTTCTTGGAAAATAGGCAAGTCTTATCGGTGAACAGAGAACATGAAGTGAAGATTCAAGGCATGATCATAAAGTTTGAATTGTTATTGAAAATAATTAATTGTATTAGACAGTTGGAAGACAAAAGTTTGATTTAAGGCAAGAGGTGATGATACAAAGCTCAAGGTAATACATTTAAGGATGGATTCATTAAGAAATTTCTACAAGGACAAAATGGCTTATGGAAAAGGTGAAATGTGAGGCCAACTGAATAAATTTTTTAAGAGCATTGATTCTAGGTTTAGGGTTTGTGATCAAAGAGTTTCTACTTAAGGAGAAGACAAAGAAGATTGGTATCACATGAAAGAACAATGTGGCTGAATATTGGAGCGAAGAAGATTTGAAGGAAGTTACGATGACAAAAGAAAATACAGATCAGAACATAGAATCAGAGAATGGTTTGTTGATATTTCAAGAACTTTATTGGATGTGATTAAGAAGTGATAGTGCAAACTACATATCATTTTTTAGTTGATACTCTCTAACCATTTTGATAGTAAAATCCCTTAATCAGGTGGCCCTTGTACACACTAAATAATGCACTTCTCTAAATCATTATATCCAAGGGAATCCATGAATAGGAAACCTTAGAAAGTGACCTAGAGCTCTCTATGCATGGAGTTGCAAGATTATTTGAAGTTTTCTCTCAGCTAGAGTTATTCCTTGCTATTCAACCACACAATGAGAGATTCAAATGAAGACAAGGGAAAGAATGCCAATATCCCCAAGAATCACTATGAAATGCAAATGCAAACTAGATTAAGATGAATCTGCAAGCTAGAAATGAGAGATGCAAGCTAAGCTATGGAAATGAAAGTGCAAGCTATGATATGAAAAGGAAAGTACAAGTATTACCAAGCCTTCCTAATTAGACTAGATGAAGTAATCTAAAGCATGAAATAAAATCTAAACTATGAAAGCATAAACATGAAGCTACTATGCATGAATGAAACTAAGAATGAAATGTAGATGCAAAAGCCAAGGATGCTCCAAATCTTCAAAAGCTCCAAAGTGACCTAGAAACCTACAACATAACATTAGTATTCAAAAATGCATATGGAAATGAGGAAGAGAGCTCTTCTTTTATAGGAAATGAGAAAGAATGGACCATGGAGATTAAGAGGCAAAAGATTTAATCAACGGCAGAGCATCAGAGAGGAGCAATCCATGTGCACAAATATCCTCCAATGAGAAAATAAGAGTTGAATTTTGTGTCCATATGAGACAAAAAGTGCTTTTTCCCTTTTTATAAAATAAGAATAATGCTTTATTTGTGCAACGTAGGATAAGAGGAAAAGTGGGGGATTTTTATTTAATAAAAGGGGAGGAAATATTCCTTTTAATAAATAAAGACTTTAGGATAAAATGGTTAGCCCAAGGAAAATAATCGAAAAATGATAAAATAGGATTTGATCAAGGAAATTGATATTAAGCTGAAAATGTTGATTTTTGAAAATATTGATTCAGGGATTTGACAAATTGCTGAATGGGGGCCCAAAGTCTAGGTGACCATTTTAGGGTGCATACATTTGCCCCTATTTGACTAATATGTGATCATTCTGGGAACACATGTGGTCAAAGAAGAATTGAAATGTGAGATCAATTTGGGATCACAAAACAACTCAGATGTGTGTTTGACGGATGGGAACACATCAGGACAAGCATAAGCATAAGCTGAAAGACAAGACCAACACTGTTGCTGTTAAGTGATAGTCAGGTCTAAAATCAAAAGACAAGATCAACACCGTTGCTGTTAAGTGATAATCAAGTCTTAAAATAAGAGATAAGAATCAAAAGACAAGACCAACACCATTGCTATTAAGTGATAATCAAATCTCAAAATAAGAATCTCAAGCTGAGATAAATGATAAGTTGAATCAAAGATTAAAGCTAATAGGTACTGCCCCCTCAGAATTGAAATCAAAATTAGGTAGAGGAGAACAACAAACTGATAAACTTGATCAAGTCACTAGAAATCATAATCGAAGGTGAGGCATGATAGGATAACCATCAAGCAAGAAAGACATGCCCCAGTTTGACTGAGAAAGATAAAGTCAAACCTTAGAGAAATGAAGTGAGTGAAAATGAATGATAGACTAGGAGTTTGAAAGAGATGGGGGTGAAGAAATGAAGATGCCTTAGCGAAGATCGAAGGATCAGGCCTCAAATGGTCAGCCAACTGCGCAAAAGAAGGGGAAAATTTGAAATGCAATTTTGACTATCAAGATTAACTCGGATTTCAATTTCAAGTTAGAAAATGGATCCAGGACATTGAAATTAGCTAGGGGTGCAATTTTTGTGCAATTTCAAGGTGTTTTGAAAATTAGGTCAAAAAGTCAAAATGTTATATAAGGGGTAAAAAGGTCATTTTCAAAATCATTTGCCTTTTAGTGATTTAAGAATTTTGAGAGCTTAGAGAGAGAAAATGGCCCAGCAAGTAGTGATCCTGATCCACAGGCATCAATTCGAGCACACCCGGTTGCACAACTGACCTCTACACTATGCTGCCCTGGTATGTTTTTAGAAAAACTCACTTTTTGGGGTCATTTATGAGTATTTAATGCATTAAAACACATTTTTAATTATTTTTAAATTAAAAATTTTTGTATTCAGGTGAAAGTTTGTACAACCCTTTATAAGTGTCACACCCTTTGATGATAATTATCGTGCGACACTTCATGGGTCGAAATAGTCTCGCATGAGCATTAAATAAAGTGTCCCACGACACAAGATGAAATGTCACATGCCACTATGTGAAGTATCACACGAATAGATATCATCACACTGCTATAGGACAAAGTGTCACAAGACACTTAGTCAAAAAATAGTGTCACCTAGTATAAAAATTTGGTATGTTTTAATGTTTTTTTAGCAAAATAACATGGGTCTTGACATCCATCATGATATGTGCTGACATCTGGCTGGGGTTAATGGTTTGTAGGAACACTTTCTGACACTACACATCAAAGCACAGAAGGTGACAGGGCTACGATTTGTCATAGATCTAGATGATCCGGGAAAAGTAGACTTGAGGGCTATGGGCTTTGGGTACTTACTACAGATGCCCCATATCCGAGCTGACCATGGGTTGTTGACTGTGCTTTTTGAGAGGTGGCACAGTGAGCACAACACCTTTCATTTTCCTACTGGAGAGGCATTTATCTCACTGGAGGACATCTATCAGATTCTCCGAGTGCCTAGCCATGGTGAGCCTGTAAGTATAATCATGTTTAAAGATAGCCATAGATGTAAAGTTTCCATATAATAGAAACTAACATGATTATTTGATTGCATAGGTATACTATGATTAGGATCCTACTGAGGGGCAACAAGCCATCTAGGGCATGTTCCATGATGTCACTATCCTAGATAGACATGTCAGCTGGGATCGGTTGATGGATGATTTTGGTAGGGACTTCCCAGTGCCTTGCATTGTTGCGTCTATTATTGGACAAGCCCTTCTTGCTGACAAGAGTCAAAAGGGTTTCCCACTAGGATGGGGTAGGTTGCTAGTAGATCTAGTGGCACATCCATGATGGATGGCATGGGGTCTGGCTATTCTAGCCGACATGTACCATGAGTTACATGAGATCATCTACTGAGATGGCAGGACTTGGGCATGTGGGGCCATACTTGTTCAGATATGGGTCTGGGAGCACATTGTTGTAGTGAATCCATGAGTACAGCCTAGGGAGTGTAGGTATCCTTATATGTACAGATATGCCAGTTTCATCTCTGAGGCACATAGTGGGGATGTTACTTATTACAGGAGAGTGCTGGATGAGCTCACCTCATTCGTATGGAGACCTTTTAGGGCATGTGAGTAGTGGGGTGACAGATGGGAGTTGGATTACATGCTCTACAGTTAGCCACCAGTAGGTTAGCATTCTAACATTGTCAAGAGATTTGTCATTACTTAGGTGTGGAGGCAGTTCGAACGCCAGCAGAGGGTGCCTACGAAGACCACCACATATGCTCAATTTTGGGATGAGGAGAGCCATGGTTGGCTACCGATGCTAGATTACCAGCAAGTAGTACAGGATATAGCTGCAATACGTTAGGAGCCATGGGAGTACCTTCTAGACATGGTGGATGTAGGTGCATACATAGCTTACAAGGTAGAGAGGCGTAGGGATCCATTCCCTAGATTCACTGTACCAAATGTTCAGCCAGGAGCATAGGGGGATAATGGAGATGATGAAGGAGATGGAGGGGATGGAGGGAGAGGAAGAGTGAGGGAAAAAGGTGAGGGATCCAGATCAAGTGGCCAAAAATGGCCACAAAGATGGAGATCAGTGACCCCTGAGGATGAGGTGAGACCAGCTCATCGACAGGTAGAGGCTAGGAAGGATCCACCTGTAGGAGGAGAGGACCTGAGAGCCAAGATACAAGCTCTAGAGGCTAAGATGTAGTAGCTCAGGATCACGATAGTAGTTAGGGAGTAGCAGCTCATAGATTAGAGGGCTGAGATAGAGCAACAAGAGAGAGCACTACAGGTTGCCATTTTAGAGAGTCAGAGAGAGGCAGTGCGAGCTACGTACTATCACGAGCTGTACATATAGGCAGTACTAGTGGGTCAGAGAGCTCCTTCCTACTCAGCAGTAGTGGGTATATCCAATGTAGCACCAGACATGGCACCAACTCCTCCACCACCAGGTCCTTGCGATGGTGGCAGCGAGTCCAAGGTTTAGGGATTAGATGTTTAGATGTTTGACACATATCATGAGACTTTGATCCAGATTTTGGGATCCCATATTTTGTATATTGTACTATGACATTCATGTATAAGATTACTAGATTTGTGATGTATCTGTGTTATTTGTCTCACTTGTGATGGATGTTTCAATTTTTATATTGTCTTGTCAGATTGCTTAAAATGTATGATATATATGCTCATGTATATTCTCTCTCATAGATGTATGTTTTAATTCTCATGTGTATGATGTAGACTTATATTTCTGAAAATGATCTCTTTAGGATAAAATGATGATGTGATTAAACCCTTTTGATGATAGGAACAAGATGTGATGTGAAAGATAAGGAGTGAAAGACATGATCAAGAAGAAGTAAAGTTGAGTGCAGTTGACCGACTAGTCCGTGAAAGATAAAAGGAGAGCTCTCTCCATGTGCAAGGTGCAAAAACTAATCTAACATGAACCTACAAATGCAAGCTACTATGAAAGTGGTTGACTTGCAAGGTCACAACACCAATAGACATCTAATAATCATCATTGAGCTTTATTGGTAGCATCGTAAGATCATACAATACACACTAGTATGACTATGGGTATATGAATATGATCTATATCAGATTGATATGTGGAAATCCCACCTAGGCACGAAAGACATATAGGTCAAGATGACTAATGCAGTGAGATTACCTAAGTTTTCTATAGCGAGATTATGCTTGCATCAGGACATATGAAGGTCAAGATGGCTATAAGCATGCACTCACATACAGTCAAGGATAATACTTTGTAGATCCTAGGTGTCAAGTAGATCAAGCATAAATGCTAATGACAATTAGGACCAACAAAATATACCCACAAGAAGAAAAAGCAATAAAACATGTCCTCATGCCCTCAGTCTTCTAGCTATGCATAATTGAAAACTATCATAGGGAGAGAACACTCATTAAAGAAATCATCATAGAAAACACACAAAGAAAACTAAGTCAAACAAGTCTTAGTGAGTCAAGTGTTTAAGTGCGTGTGTGTAGGTCATAGAATCAATCTTTTAGTATCGCATTTGCTAGTGGAAATATCATATCATGCTAAACTATAGGGTAGGATATCTGATAAGTGTTGAGAAACACTTGATGCTAGAGTAGTGTTGAAAAAAACTATTGGGGAGTGTTGAGAAACACTGTTTGTAAGATGTCCTAAAGACCAATGCATCCTAGAGACCAAAGCTAGCACAGTTATGCCCCCTAGACAAAGACAAAGACCAATTCCAAACCAAGGTAACAAGGTCAAGGCATGATGGAGAAAGGCTAAGTGTCGAGGATGCATGTTAAAAGACAAGGGTGTAAAGGCCTCAAGTAGCGCTTGTTTCCAAGTTTTCACCACTTGGATATTTTTTTATTTTTTTTATTTTTTTGTATTTTTGCTACCAAGGCGCCTGTTTCCAAGTTTTCACCAAGGCACTTTTTCTATTTTTTTGAATTTTTTGCATTTTTTGATTTTTTTTGTATTTTTTGATTTTTTTTGTATTTTTTCAGGACTTTATATGCTTTTTATGATTTTTTCAGCATCATATATGAATTTTTTTGGTATTTTTTTAGGATAAGTAAGATAGGTACAAAGGATGCCCCCAAACAGAATGGGCATCATGGATAGAACTTCTTGAGGTGCAAAACATTGATAGGGTCAGGGAGTTGTTCCCCCTCTAGATCAGATAGTAAATAAGCACCTGCACTAAAAGCTACAATAATGATGTATGGTCCAAGCCAATTAGGTTCAAACTTCCCCTTTTTCTCTCTATTTTGTTGGTTCTTAGGGTTTTCTCGCAAAACAAGATCCCCCACTTGAAATTCCCTTGGGCGAACCTTCTTGTTGAATGCTTTGGACATACGCTTTTGGTAAAATCTCATGTGATCAAAAGATGCTTTTTGCTATTCACCTAGAAGTTCTAGTTCTTGCAACCTCATGGTGCAGTAGTCTTCATCTATCACTAAACCTTTGAGAGAGACTATAAGTGAAGGGATCTCTACCTCTAAAGGTAACACTGCTTCAGCACCATAAGTGAGGGCAAAAGGTGTAGCCCCTGTTGGAGTACGAATACTCATTTTATAGGTCCACAAGGCTAGATTTATCTATAGGTGCCAATCCCTACCATTCTTGTGAATTGTTCTATGGAGAATCTTGAGAATGGTCTTATTCGAAGCCTCTACTTGTCCATTTCCTTGCGGGAAGTAAATGGAGGACCAATGTTGTTTTATCTTGAATTTATTGCAAAGATGCTTAAGGTCCTTATTTTTAAAGTGACCCCCATTGTCAGTGATTATCTCAGAAGGCACTCCATACTGACAGATGATATGATTCAGAATAAACAAAGAAACTATCTTGCCTGAGGCAACAAAAAGTGGGACAGCTTCTACCCATTTGGTAAAGTAATTAGTAGCAGTAATAATGAATTTGTGTCCACCTGATGAGTTGGGATGAATTTTCCCAATAAGGTCAAAGGCCCAGCGCTGAAATGGCCAATAAGAAATAGAAGGAATAAGCTCTCTGCCTAGAGCATGTATCAGGTTTCCATGTTTCTGACACTTTTCACAAGATTTAGCAAAAGCTACTGCATCTGTCTACATGGTAGGCCAATAGTACCCCGCCCTAAGCAACCTTCAGGCCATGGAAAGACCATTAGAATGTCCTCCACAAATGCCCTCATGAATGTCAAGTAACGCTTGGTTGGACTCATCCTTTTCTAAACACCTAAGAAGTGTCCCATCTAAACCCCTCCTATATAGATCACTAGAGATAAGGGTGCGGTGAGGGGCATTACAAAGAAGGTTTCTTCTTTCAGAATGATTAAAGGTTTTGGGAATAGTACCATCACGAAGATATGAATAGATGGCACCATAGCGAGATGATTCATGGCTAACCAAGGTACAAATGACATGGCTTTCTGAGGAGTCAAAAATAGGGTAACATAGCTCTTCCACCAGGAATTGAATTCTGGACTCATGTTGTTCTAACTGAAGAAGTGAAGCTAATGTAGCCATAGCATCAGCTGCCTTATTCTTTGCTCTAGGGATTTGTTGAAATGTAACAAAGGTAAAGTATCGATGCAATGAATCAACCATCTTCTTATAGGGTATCAGTTTGTCATCTTTTGTTTGATATTCTTCATTAACTTGGTTGATAATCAATTATGAATCCCCATAAATGTGTAGCTCTATAATTCCCCATTCTATAGCCATTTTCAATCCATTTGTCAAGGCTTCATACTTAGCAATGTTGTTTGTGCATGGGAACAATAACTTATAGGACTTAGGAATAGTGTATCCATGAGGAGAGACAAACAACACTTCGGGGCCTGAACCATTTTGCATGAAAGAACCATCAAAGAACATCTTCCAGGTTCTTGTAGTTATATACATGATGTGCTCATCTGGAAACTCAACTGTAATGGGCACACTATCTTGTATGGGAAAATTAGCTAATTGATCAGCGATAGCTTGTCCTTTTATAGCCTTATGCTCAATATACTCTATGTCAAATTATGAAAGAATCATCATCCATTTAGCAAGTCTACCCATGAGAGTAGCCTTACCAAGCAAGTATTTTAGAGGATCAATTTTTGCAATGAGGTGTTTTGTATGTGCAAGCATGTAATTTCGCAACTTTTGGGAAGCAAACACCATTGCTAGGCAAGATTTTTCAATACTAGCATGTAGTTGACCTCATATGAAACAAGTGTTCAACTGATGTAATAAATGGCTCTTTCTTTTCCAGTATGATCAAGTTGAGCCAATAATGCCCCTAGGGAAGATTCTATTGTTGAGACATATAATATAAGTGGTTTTCCTGGGATAGGAGGCATTAAGATTGGAGGATTAGCCAAGTACTGTTTGATTTGATCCATGCTTTTCTGACATTCCTCATTCCAAACACATTTAACCCATTTATGCAAAGTCTTATTAAAGGGTTGAGCTCTATCAACCAGTTGTGAAATAAACCTCCTTATAGACAGAAGATGTCCTTAAAGACTCCTCATTTGACTGATGTTTTTAGGAGGTGGCATATCCATTATTGCTTGAACTTTTTTTGAGTCCACCTCTATTCCTTTAATAGAAATGATAAATCCTAAGAGTTTGACAGAGGTAACTCCAAATGCACACTTTGTGGGATTTAATCTGAGTTGAAACTATTCCATCCGATCTAAAATTACTTCCAAATTGGCAAGGTGTGTATCCCTTTTCTTAGATTTTGCCAAGGTGTCATCCACATAGTCTTCCATATTCTTATGCATCATGTCATGGAAAATAGTAGTCATAGCTCTTTGATATGTAGCTTTGGCATTTTTTAATCCAAATGACATGACATTCCAACAATAGGTTCCCCATGCACAAGTGAATGCAATTTTCTCTTGGTCTTTAGGAGCTATTTTGATTTGATTATACCCAGAAAAACCATCCATCAAAGAATCGATCTCATAGCCCACAGTCATGTCCACTATCATGTCTATATTAGGGAGTGGAAAATCATCCTTTGGGCGTGCTTCATTAAGATCTCTAAAGTCTATGCACACATGAATGGACTTGTCATGTTTTGAAACTGGCAGAATATTGGATATCCATTCGGCATAATCAATAGCTCTGATAAATCCTGCATTGAGGAGCTTCTCTAATTTAGCTTTGACAAGGAGAGCTATGTGAGGATGCATTTTCCTCAATTTCTATTTTACTGGTTTTATTCTTGGAGCTATGGACAAATGATGCATAATTAGACTAGTGTCCAATCCTGGCATGTCTGAATAGTTCCAAGCAAAATTGATTTTCTTGCTTTGTAGGAATTTGGTATATGCCTCTTTTTCTTGTGTGGATAGAGATTGAGCCAAATGTACAATTTGTGGAGCCTCTGGTGTATTCAAATTAACTGGCTGTGTAGGCTCAACAAGCACTAATGACCTATCCTGAAAATAGCTAGGAAGATGATCAAGTACCCCATCCTTAGGCACCTTAAGGAGGTTTTCACCTTCGGATACATCTTTTATTTTTACTTCTTTCAGTTCTGACACCGCCACATAGTGGTTTTTGCCATCAGAACTCCTATTTTTTGTTTCTTTTCTTTTTATTTTTTGACTGAGGTACTTGATATCTGGCTCTATCATCCTTGTAGTAGGTTCAGTGGTGGAAGAGACTACGGGCTCAAGAGCATTTAGGTAGCACGCTATTTCATAGTCATTTTGAAAAGTTAGGAGCTGAGGCTCTTGATAGTGCTGAGACCAATCAATTAGGTGAGGATTGGAAAGGGGTAGGTCAATGACTGGTTCAATATTGTGTATGTGAATAGTATCATCTCTGGTGATTGCAGAGTTAGGACCCGTCAAGTATCCTTCTAAGGTACCCAAATCAGGACTTATCCTACTAAGCAAAGCATCGTCCACTAAAGCAACTTGTGGATTCCAATCCTCTAGTCCTACACTAGACTCGTTAGCTACCTCAGATTGGGAACTATATGTATGGACAACAACAATGTCCATGTCAACTATAGAACAATTAGAAAGAGTCTCCCACTCATACTCATGTGAGTCCGTATCTGAATCCCGACTAGGATGCTTACACCAACCATATTTTTTAGGCCTTGAGGTAGAAGCTTTGATGTCACCAAGGGTAACACCCTCTTGAATGCCATTTGTGTGTTGGATGGGATCCTCAACATGATCTTCAATAGTGGATTGTTCTTGTTCTAGTTCTGAAACTATTGGATTATCAACTGTAGTATCTAAATCTCCCCAAAGGAGATTGGTGGAAGGGACCCAATCTTCACACCTATCTTGCTGATTTTTCACATTGGGTATGTATTCATCATCACTATCCATTGCATCTAGGATAGGGGCAAATTTCTTGTTCTAACTCTCAAAACCTAGGCCAATTTTAGTCTTAGATCTGTGCCCAAAAAGAGCATGATTGAGTGGTTCAACCTTAGCATCTAGTCTATGACTGAGAGGACCATGACCTGGGTAACCCATATTTTTGACCAAAGTATATCCTCTCCCATAAGTCTTAGGAGATGGAGAAAAATTCTCAATGTGCTTGTATTTTTTCTCTTTGTAAATCTAGTATCTAACAACTACTTCCTCTTTTTCATCCTGAATGGGTATTGAAGACTCTACGAATGTATCTAACAAAGTCATTGCTGAGGATGAGGGACACATCTCTTGTGAAGGTTTACCATAGGACCTAGGTGAGACTGGCAACTTTGTAAAGGAGTCAATGTGATAACCCCCCATACCAAGGTCTATGGTTTTGAACTTATTCTGACATTGTGCCAAAGTTGCATCAAAATTTTCTGCTTCCCGATTAAGAGGAACATGAGTCCCTACTGAAATTGCATTAACAGATAAGGTGCTATCCCTGGGTATACAAACCTCTACTCCATTATAGGGGAACTTGACACATTGGTGGTAGGTGGATGACACCGCTTGCATGTCATGGATCCACAGTCTACCAAGTAGAATATTATAGGCTAAAGGACCAGCATCAAGAATCTGAAATAAGATGTCCTTTTCAACGGGGCCAATCCTAATAGGAAGGACGACCAAGCCTTTAGAGGTTCTCTCTACCTCATCATAGGCTTTGATGGTTATTTTCTTGTGAGTATCAATAACTTGTTCTGAGTAACCTAGTATTTTCAACAAACTCAAGGAACAAATGTTGAGCCTAGCACCCCCATCAATTAGCACATGCCTAAAATGGGTCTTGTGAATCATGACTTCAATGTGGAGGGCAAGATTATGTGGATGGCTCAAGGCTTTGTCATCTTCTTCTGAGAATGTGAGGTAATGTGGGCTGGCAAGGTGATTTACCATGTTTTGGAATTGATCAATGTCTATGTTGTTAGGGACATTGGCTGTACACAAAGCATCTTCAAGGACACGCTTATGTCTTGGAGACAACTCTAGGAGCTCAAAAATTGAGATTTGAGCTAGTGTTCTTTGTAACTGATCAACAAGATTTTAGCTCATTTCTGGATTAACCGCTGACTTGGTGGTGACATTCTTGGATGTCACTTGCTTTGGTTTGCTAGATTGGTTAGAATTAGGACCTCTAATGACCACAGGACCTTGACCTTGGCTTCTAGTGATAGCATTAAGAGCTTGAGATGACCTTCAAAAGTGAGAACCTCTAAGCACCACCATGGGTTTGTTATCAAATATAGGAGAGTCCACATCATGACTATGAGAATCTTTGATTTGCATCATGTTGATATTTTCATCCACAGCTTCAAGCATATTGATAACATTCTCTACAGACATATAGGTGTAGTTGATTTCAGCTTTTCCATCTTTGGGTTTAGAGGTTTCCCCCTTATCATATTTAGGCAAAGGTTCCTTAAACGCTTTATGATTTGCATTGGTCTTCAACCCATCAATCTAAAGTTTACCACTTTCAATAAGATCTTGGATGAGATGTTCAGGTTTCCAGCAGTGCTCTATGTTGTGCCCAATGCCATTATGAAATATGCAGTAAGCTTTTTCATTCCACCAATATGGCTTAATGTCAGGTATGTGAAATTTTGCTAGATCTTGTGGTTGTGCAAGATTGTTATCAATAAGAATTTTGAAAACATCTTCATAAGAATCCCCAAGCTTAGAGAATTGTCACCTCTCCTTTTTAGGTCTTTCTTGATATCTTTGTTTATTCTCTTGTTGGTTAGAGGATGTATTAAGCTTCATAGCTTGAATTGCACTAGATAAATGAAGGACACCTTGATCCTTTGGTTGGTTAGAGTCAACAACTCCATCATTGACTACTTGTTTATTTTTATTCCAGTGTGAGTTCTTGCCTTTGTCCTTATGATGGTTGTTATTTTGACTATTGTTGTTATTATGTTGTTTAGCCAAAATACCTTGCTCTTTTAAGACATCCTCTATTCTACATGCAGTTTTGACCATGGTGTCAAATGAATCAAAGACCATCTTTTGAACCTCATACCACATCTCAAGTACTAAATTGCTCACAATGATATCAATTCTCTCCTATTCAGGAATTGTCCTAGAATATCGGGAGCATAATCATCTCCACCTTTGTAAAAATGTAACAAAAGATTCCCCTTGATTTTGTTTCAAATTACACAAATCGAGCATGGTGACTGATCTTGATAAGTTGTAGGCAAAATGTTTCACAAATCTGTGAACCAGTTCTTTAAAAGTTTTGATGGGAGGGGTTATGTTGGTAAACCACTCCATAGCTTGACCTTTTAGACTCCTTGGGAATAGTCTCATCAAATAGGAATCCTCATGGTGAAATTCAAAAGTCATGGTATAAAACTGGCGCACATGATCATGTGGATCACCATTTCCATCATATTTGTCATATTGGGGAAACTCAATTTTCCTAGGAAAATCCATCATGCTCATGCTCTTATCAAAAGGATTAGGACAAATAGAATCAAGGTTGAAGGAACTCTTAGGAGCCATCATCTTCTCCACCATTTTCTTGATTTTCTTAATTTCTTCTTCTTGTGAGGGACTTTGTTTCTTTATTTTCCTATCCACATCAAATTTATAAGGAACCATCACACCCTTGTTGATTAGGCTCTCTAGGAACTTATCGTTATTTTGCTCAACATATTTCTCCACATATTGTTGGAAAGGTGGTTCTTGTTGCACTCTCATAAAGTCTTGAGCTTCATAATTTGTACCAGTTCCTCCATGTTGAGAGCCATGATGAGCTCATTGGGAGGGTTGTCTTGAGTTCCTAGGGGGTGTCTATCTCCTATGGTGAGCATGTTGTAAAATCCTTCCTCTAGGACTAGGAGATCTTGATGGTGACCTTGAATATTTTCTGCCTTGTGGGCTGCCCAAGGGAGTAGATGGTGGCAAGTTAGTCCCACTATTGATACCCCTATTGTTGAATTGTGCATTAAGCTATTGGGCTAGGAGCCTATCTTGCTCTTCTTGTGTGGCCCTCCTCTCTATGTCTAGCAAGGCTTGTTGTTCCTCCTCTAGGAGCCTAAATCTTTCTTCTTTTGCAACTTGTTCATTTAAGAAGGCTTATTTTTCTCACTCAATACTTTTAAGCCTCTCACTTGTATATCTTGCAGTTGTTTTTAGTGGAGAGCTTGGTCTTGAATGGTTGAGCAAGTTAGCTGTGTTCACATGAGCATCGCAAGATTGGTTGTTTTGGTCCTCATGTTGTGACCGTGCATCTTGATGAGCTTGTGCATAGTGTTTTTTAGCTCGTTGATGCGCATCTAGATATCTTGAATTAATAGGAGGTGATTTAGGTTGATTGTCATCATTGAATGACATATTACTCCTATGTCTTTGAAAGATGTCATCAAGAGTTTGATCTATTGCTTCTCTTTGTCTCCTAGTCAAAGTGTAGCTCATGTCCATATTTGATTGAGAGGATGGTATAGAAGTACTCAACTCACTAAGGCTACTCTTAGGTTCAAACCAAACTTTTGAAGCACTCCTAGGAGATTGATCGAAGGTGGGTTCCTTCCCCTTTTGCCTTTGACGAGTTTGAACTAAAGGTAATTGTTCAAAAACTACTTGAGGTTATTTTCCTTGACCCACTTGGTATCTTGTTGTAACCGGCATGATAGAAAAGATCCTTAGTGAGAAAATGACCTTAAGAATCGCTAATTGTTAAACTAGGATAGTGAAAATATTCAATTGTCCAAAAAGAGATATGGTGAGATAGAAAGCTGACAAAAGGTATAAATCAACACTGCCACAGTGGTGCATAACAAAAGGATTCCAATATCCTAGCACATATGGATCAGGAGGATGATTTAACCAAAATATATTGAAATTGAATTTATATGAAAATGGATTTGGACAAAAGAGTACTCAAACTTTCCAAGTGTGCAATCAAGGAATCTAAAGGTGAATCTTGTCAACAAGGATGATTCCTAACTTACTAATGACAAGCAAAATTTTTGGTGAAGTCAAAGATTACTAACTCAAGATGTTTAGAGACAAAAACTTGAGGCACAAACAAGCTTTCAGGTGCTGGGTATGAAACTTACTAAAATTTGGTCAACAAAGAGGAGACTGAAAATTTCTTGAATGAGGCAGACAGCAAAAACAATTCCAAGTGACAATATCCAAGCAGATAGGGTGACACTTTCTCAGCAGGCCATACTTCACTCCAAGTGGGGCGACACTTTCCAGGAGACTCAGGCGACGGTTTCCAACAAATAGTGCGACAGTCTTTTAGTAGCGAACTGTTGCATGATACTTCTTAGTAAAAAGGGTGATATTGTTCCAAGGTCGTACGACTCTTTGACTAGTGAAGTGCAAAATCTCAATTTTAATGACTGTTTGTTCAAAATTTTAGTTTGAGGGTTGATTTTTTTGATCTCAATCACAGTGACAACAGTAAATTGATATGTTTGCAAATAGTAGGTGATCAAACATGTCATAAAACACTTGAAACAAGGGTAAAAGCAACCTTTCCAAGACAAACACTTGTGATATCAAAGCAGTAAAATCCTATGAATGCTACCGTGATGTTTGCTGTTCAAGAACATTTACATGGGTATATCACAATGAGAACACTTGAAGCACTTTTTAGCCTAAAAATACAATGGCTCGATACTTAACAACTTGGCCCACACTTGATGTCCCATTGCCTCACACAAAGTGGTTACCCACAATAGATATTGGCTTTGTCATGGAAGTGCCAATGACACAACCAAAGGAACATAGATGGTGAGTAATCTTGGGGTGATTTGGGTTATTCCACTTGGATCAATCCCTGCACCAAGAAGCTAAGTGGAAAAATAGGGTGGCCTCTATCTATGGTTCTTAATAAGGGCTTTAGTTCATAGTACCCCTCTTGTTCCCCAAAGGGACTCCTTACCTTGTGGCAAGTAACGAACCTCGCGGCCTCAAGAGTACCTTAAGCATTCTTGCTCAATACTTTCCTCATGGTCACAATCCCACAAGTACTCACATCAAGCAAAGACAAGCACTATGTCTACCAAGGTTTTGTGTCCTTGATAGCCTTGAGTTTATAGTGGGTTGGAATAGCCGACAATAAGCTTGTCCCCACTTGGGTCATTCCTCTTGATTGCTCAAGAGCAGGCCTGCTAAAGGATTCTAAAGATCTAAACAAAGAATGGATCAACTGATGAATTCAAGGATTTTGTTTCATCACAAGGGTGAAGAGCATAGTCCCTTATCCCAAATCTTTCTCCCAAACACTCCAAGCAAATGTTCAATTACCCTCTTGCTTTCAAAATCCAAAGATGGGTCAAGATTTTCTGGTTCACCACAAGGGTGAAGAGCATACTTCTCCTACCACCCAATAATTCCTACAACAAGATATTATGTTCCTATGAAATGAAACAACTAGTAATTGCCACAATTGAAAATGAAATAAACAACATGCACTTGATTGGGTTTTTATGCTTTGGGCAGCCCTACAAAAACTGTTAGTAGCCCTTGTGCATTTGAAGCTTTGAGATGCATTCTTTTGGAAAAATATTTCAAGCAATGAGAGCACCTACAAGCACAACTTGTTAGCCCCACAAGGTTAAAAAACTAAAATCTAAATGAAATCTACAAATTAAACCTATCTAACCACAACAAACTAAACCAGCAAGCTAACTAGATCCAAATTTGGCAAAAAAGAACCAAAAAACAACTCACTACTGGGTACAGGCAATAGTACAATCACCAGAAATGTCATGCAACACTTCTCTATATATGAGGGTGACAGTTTATCTCTGTGCAATAGTTTGCTGACCTGCAGGCGACAGTTTATACTAAACAGTGTGATATTATTTGTCAAACAGTGCGACACTTTTAACTGGTAAAGTGTCACCCTTCTATACAAGAAAATGTCGCACGACACTAGAAGACTGTCGTATGACACTCTGAGACAAAAAAAATAGAGAGCTGAAAATGACGCTAAACTATGATGAAAAATATCCAAAAATGCATGAAATGAAGGACAAAACAATAATGTTCTGCTCCACGGTGGGTGCCAAAAATGTACACACTAAATAGTGCACTTCTCTAAGTCATTATATCCAAGGGAATCCATGAATAGGAAACCTTAGAAAGTGACCTAGAGCTCTCTATGCATGAAGTTGCAAGATTATTTGAAGTTTGCTCTCAGCTAGAGCTATTAAGCTAATGACCTTGCTAGTCAACCACATAATGAGAGATTCAAATGAAGACAAGGGCAAGAATGCCAATATCCCCAAGAATCACTATGAAATGCAAATGAAAACTAGATTAAGATGAATATGCAAGCTAGAAATGAGAGATGCAAGCTAAGCTATGGAAATGAAAGTACAAGCTATGCTATGAAAAGGTGATGTAGGGGCAGGGTAGATACAAGCAGAATCAAGCAGAATTGAGTCCACTTGAATCCACAACAAGCCCTTGCTCAAAGTTATACAATGGAAGAAATATAATTATCTCATGAACACAATGGAAACATAATGGATATGAGAAAATCAACTGGCAGCAACAACATAGAATTATATTAATTCTTTCAACATGCCCGGCTGTGAGGCCTTCCGAGTTTCGGCCTTATACAATGAGAATTATGAATTCAGAATTACAGCTTGCATCCTATCTTTTTCTCCAATGATGTATCTTGATAATCCTTCCTATATCTCACCCATGATGATCTACTACATCAATCTAGACCCCTTATATAGCCAGCTAAGCCACAAGTCGGCTAGTCAAGCATTTAATTACAATATAGGTCCAGTCTCAAGATTTAAACCAAAACTAATGCTAGAATGAATATAAATTTATGTTCCTTTGGATTTAGGTCCTAACTTGACCCAAGAAAATTCCTTTAAGTGTGCAAGGTCCCATATGAGCACATGGAACATCGCAACAAGAAACACCACATGTTTCACCCAAAAACTGGCAGGAAATAGGTCCTGAGGAAAAATAGGCATAACTTTTTACTCATAATGAATTAGAGTTTTCTCTCTTGGGAAATGATAGAAATTTAGGTCCAATTTAATTACTTAAGTGAGAAAAATAAAATTTCTTATAGCTCAAGGTCTCCAACATGAACAATTAGCACCAAAACTGCAGGAATCGCTCGGATGTGAAACTGGCAGAAAATAGGTCTTGTCCCAAAAAGGCCATAACTTTTGACTCATAATGAATTGGAAGCTGCACTCTTGGGAAATGATAGTATTTTAGGTTCCATTCAATTTATTAAGTGTGAAAAAGAAAATTATTTATGGATCAAGAGAACCAACATGAAAAATCAACACCAAAACTGCAGGAAAACACTATTCTGATGGCAAGGAAAATAGCTGTAACTTTGAAACAGTCCATCCAAACTTTATGTGCTCATAGGAGAAGGTTCCAAAATAGGTCCCAAAAATTATTTAAGCTTCACACACCATGAAAATATAAAATTCAAAGATATAAAGAAAACTACAACAAACAGGTACAGAAATCAGAAAATGTTTTTGGTTGATGCAAGATTGCCAAAGACCCAAGATGCTCCTGCATCAGACACCTAGGGTAAATAAAGAAATGATGTCCATATCAAGCACTACTCATACTCTAACCTGAATCATAAAGATCCAACTCATCTTATGTAATCCATGAACTGTCCTCAACTGGCTTATCTTTCCACTGAACTAGATATTCCATGTAGTCTTTTCCTCTTGTACTCTTGCCAACTCTGCTATTCAAGATCTTCTCAATGCTATCCTTATTCTTCTTAGGATAATTTGGATCATCTTATCTCTCTTCATTTTATTCAAAGTACTCAAATATATCAGCAATGTTAAATATAGGTGATATATCCATGTCCTTTGGCAATTCTACTTCATAAGCATTTCCACTGTCAAACTTCTTCAGAATCTTACAAGGTCCAAACTTCTTCATTTTCAGCTTGTTGTAAGTACCAACTGGAAATCTATTCTTCTTCAAATGAATCATAACCTCATCTCCAACTTCAAAAGATTTATGTCTCCTTCTCTTGTCTGCTCTTTGTTTATATTTCAGATTACTGTCCTCCAAATTCTTTTTAAATTCATCATGTAAAGTTCTCATGTATTCTGCAAAATGATCAGCTTCAGCACTTCTTCTGGTCTCATTAGGTAAATCTCTCAGCTCTGTGGTTCCCTTAGGATGAAATCCATTAACAATCTCAAATGGTGTCTTCTTAGTGCTTCTATTCACTGAATTATTATATGCAAACTCTGCTTGTGCCAAAATCAAATCCCAATTAGTAGGTTTCTCTCCAACTAAACATCCCAATAAGTTTCCCAAAGTTCTGTTCACAACTTCAGCTTGTCCATCTATCTGAGGGTGAAATGTAGAACTAAACTTCAAATTAGTATTCATCTTCTTCCAAAGTGTCCTCCAAAAATAACCAATAAACTTAGTATCTTTGTCTGAAACAATAGATTTAGGCAAACCATGCAATCTTACCACTTCTTTGAAGAATAATTCAACTACATGCAATGCATCAGATGTCTTCTTACAAGGTATGAAATGAGCCATCTTAGAAAATCTATCAACCACTACCAAAATAGAATCATTACCTCTCTGAGTTCTAGGCAATCCAAGAACAAAGTCCATACTCACATCTTCCCAAGGTCTATCAGGTACAGGCAAAGGTGTATACAATCTTGAATTCTAACTAGTTCATTTTGCTATTTGGCAAATTCTACAACCTCTAACCATTCTCTATACATCTCTAGAAATCTGTGGCCAAAAGTATCTTTCTAAAATCAAATTCACTATCTTATCAATCCCAAAATGTCCAGCAAGTCCACCACTATGTTTCTCCTTCATTATGTTCTCTCTCATAGATCCTCTAGGTATGCACAACTGAACTCCTTTAAACAACATGTCTTCTTGAATGAAATAATTAGACCACTTATCACTCACTATGTGCTCTTTACAAGCTTTCCAAGGCTCTAAAAAATCAATGTCAGCCTCATACAAATACTTCAAATCATCAAAACCAAGTACTTCAACTCTCATCTCTGTTAGCAAACTTCTTCTTCTGCTCAAGGCATTAGCAACCTTATTTGACTTTCCACTTTTATGCTTCAATGAAAAGCAAATATTATGTTCTTCCATTTCTCTTGTAAATGTTTTATCATCAAACAAGCATACTCTGACTATAGTATAGTGATCTTCATCAAACTTCTCTACCAAAGGCAATAACACTTGTTTCTTTCCATCCATCCAAATAGTATATTGATTCAATCTACCATCATGCAAAGCTTTCCTATCATACTACCAAGGTTTACCCAAAAGAATATGACAACAATCCATAGGCATAATATCATAGAAGACTTCATCATGATAATTCCCAATTTTGAAGTTAACAAGGCATTGTTCGCTTACAAGTAGTTTATGCTCCTTCTGGATCCAAGCAATATGGTAAGGCTTAGGATGTTTCAATCTTTGCAACTGCAACTTGTTAACCAACTCTTCAAATGCCAAATTATCAAAACTTCCACTATCAATGATTACCTTGCAACATTTATCAGCGATCTTACATTTGGTTCTGAACAAACTTTTCCTCAAAACAGGTTCCTCATCAACTTCTTCATTCCACAAGATCCTTCTTAGCATCAAGTTCTCACCATGTTCAGGTTCATTAGACATTTCCTCAAATTCTTCACAAGCCAAATTATTTCTACCATTACCTCCAGTCTTCTTTCCAGAGTTAGTACATTCAAAAGCTCTATGTCCTTCTTCACCACATTTGTAACAAGTACCTTTAAACCAAGATTTCTCTTCTCTTCTACCATTATTGTTATTCCTAGAGTAACCAGTATAGCTACCTCTAGAGTAATTACCTCTTTTACCAGCAGGGTCATCTTCCCATCCTTTATCTTGTACTAAATTTTTAGATTTGCTACTTTCTCCATTAGATCTACCTCTACTTCTCTGAAATCTACCACCTCTTCCTCTTTGTCTTTGATCATGTCTTTTTGTCAATCTTTCTTCAGCCTTCAAAGCAAATTGGTATGCTTCTTCCACACTATCAATCTTCACATAACTAATCTCATCTTGAATAGATGTCCTTAGGCCATTCAGATATCTAGCCACCTTCTCAACTTCATCATCCACATGTCCAGATCTGATATCTGATTTGTAAAATTCTTCAGTATATTCTTTCACACTCATGTCCTTTTGTCTCAGATTTTGCATCTTTCTCATCAGACTAACTTGGTAGTCAGCTGGAAGAAACTTATTCTTCATCTTTCCAAGCATCTTCATCCATGTTTTGATATTTTCTTTTCCTCTCTTCCATCTCTTAGTTTGCAAATGATCCCACCAAAGAGATGCATGCCCTTTTAACTTTGTGACTACTATCTTAACCTTCTTATTATTAGGAGTACCTTCATACTCAAAGTATTTATCCATCTCAAAGATCCAATCCAAAAGTGTATCGGTCTCAAGTCTTCCATCATAGCAAGCAACTTCAACTGCAGGTCTGGAGTTAGCCTTAGACAAAACTCTCAAAAGTCTTTCCTCATCTTGTTCAACTTTAGGTTCAGCATTAGGTGCTGCTTCTTCTTCTTCACCACTAACATCTTCAAGATGTACTCCTCTTCTCTGGGCTATCTCTACAGCTTCAAGCCTAGTTGCAATTTGCCTCAACATATCCATGATAGCATTATCATTTCCTCTACCACGAACCATCTTGACAATCAAGTTCCAGCAAGATCGTAACCTTCTGCAAGTTATAGGTCAGATCTCAGATCTGCCACCCTACAACCAAATCCAATAAGGTTCTCCACAATCCAATCCACAAGAAAGAACTCGCTCTGATACCACTTGACATAGGGGCAGGGTAGATACAAGTAGAATCAAGCAGAATTGAGTCCACTTGAATCCACAACAAGCCCTTGCTCAAAGTTACACAAAAAAAACAATATAATTATCACATGAACATAATGGAAACACAATGGATATGAGACAATCAACTGGTAGCAACAACAGAGAATTATATTATTTCTTTCAACATGCCTGACTATGAGGCCTTCTGGGTTTCGGCCTTATACAATGAGAATTATGAATTCAGAATTACAGCTTGCAACCTATCTTTTTATCTAATGATTTATCTTGATAATCCTTCATATATCTCACCCATGATGATCTACTACATCAATCTAGACCCCTTATATAGCCAGCTAAGCCACAAGTCAGCCAGTCATGCATTTAATTACAATATAGGTCTAGTCTCAAGATTTAAACCAAAACTAATGCTAGAATGAATATAAATTGATGCACATTTGGATTTAGGTCCTAACTTGACCCAATAAAATTCCTTTAAGTGCACAAGGTACCATATGAGCACACAAAACATCACAAGAAGAAACACAACATGTTTCACCCAAAAACTGGTAGGAAATAGGTCCTGAGGAAAAATAGGCATAAATTTTTACTCATAATGAATTGGAGTTTGCGCTGTTGGGAAATGATAGTAATTTAGGTCCAATTTAATTCCTTAAGTGAAAAAAATAAAATTCCTTATAGATCAAGGTCGCCAACATGAACAATTAGCACCAAAAGTGCAGGAACCGCTCGGACGTGAAACTGGCAGAAAATAGGTCCTGTGCCAAAAAGGCCACAACTTTTGACTCATAATGAATTGGAAGCTATGCTCTTGGATAATGATATTAATTTAGGTTCCCTTCAATTCATTAAGTTTTCAAAATAAAATTCCTTATGGATCAAGAGAACCAACATGAACAATCAACACCAAAACTGCAGGAAAACACTATTTTGACGGCAAGGAAAATAGTTGTAACTTTGAAATAGTCCATCCAAAATTTATATGCTCATAGGAGAAGGTTCCAAAATAGGTCCCCAACATGATTTAAGCTTCACACACCATGAAACTATCAAATGCAAAGATATAAAGAAAACTACAACAAACAGGTACATAAATCAGAAAATGTTTTTGGTTGATGCAAGATTGCCAAAGACCCAAGATGCTCCTGCATCAAAAGGAAAGTACAAGTATTACCAAGCCTTCCTAATTAGACTAGATGAAGTAATCTAAAGCATGAAATGAAATCTAAACTATGAAAGCATAAACATGAAGCTACTATGCATGAATGAAACTAAGAATGAAATGTAGATGCAAAAACCAAAAATGCTCCAAATCTTCAAAAGCTCCAAAGTGACCTAGAAAACTTGTAGCATAACATTAGTATTAAAAAATGCATATGAAAACGAGGAAGAGAGCTCTTATTTTATAGGAAATGAGATAGAATGGACCATGGAGATTAAGAGGCAAATGATTTAATCAATGGTGGAGCATCAAAGAGGAGCAATTCATGTGCACAAATATCCTCCAATGAGAAAATAAGAGTTGACTTTTGTGTCCATATGAGACAAAAAGTACTTTTTCCCTTTTTATAAAATAAGAATAATGCTTTATTTGTGCAACTTAGGATAAGAGGAAAAGTGGGGGCTTTTTATTTAATGAAAGGGGAGGAAATATTCTTTTTAATAAATAAAGACTTTAGGATAAAATGGTTAGCCCAAGGCAAATAATCAAAAAATGATAAAATAGGATTTGATCAAGGAAATTGATATTAAGCTGAAAATGTTGATTTTTGAAAATATTGATTCAGGGATTTGATAAATTGTTGAATGGGGGCCCAAAGTCTAGGTGACCATTTTAGGGTGCATACAGCCCTAACAAGTCTTCTATAAAATCATCTAACCAGGTGGCATTCTCAAAAGAGTGTTTAAAATCCTCTAAATAGGTTACTTTGAACAGGGTATAAGACTCTAATAGGTCTCTAGGGAAATCCCTTTATCGATAAATTTAGACTACTCTAGTTGGCTATTCGGTGCATTTATTGTTTCTTGGTTAGAACTATACTATAGTTGTGTTAGAATAACTAAGAGGGGGGTGAATCAGTTAGATAAATTATCCTACAGTCCCAAATACAAAGATGTAATACTCAAAACAATTTTAATAAATTTTGCAGCTCGGTAACATTAACTATTAAACTGTCTGTGCCTTTTACTGATTACCAGTTAATTAACTCACTATGATTACTGACCAAATCAAATATGTAGTATGTAAAGTATGACAATAAAAAAATCATCACAGAAACACATAACACAATGATTTAACGTGGAAACCCTGCTAAGGGAGAAACCACCTAGGACCGGTAACCCAAAATAATTTTCACTCTTCTGAAGTGAGCTCGGTGAAGAGCCAACCCTGTTAAAGGTTACAAACACACTGTTAGGTGTGACCTTGTTAGAGGATTTAAGACTAATATTTAACTTTCAACCAATATTCACTGTGGGGTCAAGATAACAATGTACATTCCTTGAATGACATAGGGGCATAACATAAGATGGTTAAGTCTACTCGGTAAGGAGATTTTTTGTATCAATGGTTAAACTAAAATAGTAGTTGATCTGATTACAATAAAACTCAATTTGCAGATGTTCAAATCTATTCTAAGCCCATACAAATCCTCTGATCAATATTTCAATGCACTTCCTTAACTTACTTTCACTCGGTAATAGCTCTCTCACGCTTGGTATTGTTCTACAGTTCAGTTCTCCTTCAACCAGTTTGATCAGGCATGCATGAAACTATATTCACATGAAATCTCTATAGTCTTCTCTCTTCTAGCATGTTCCAATAAAGAAACTCATATCTCTTATATAGACTGATAAACCATTTTCATATCAACCATCAAATTTTTCTGCTTATTCTCCTTTGTTGATTTTCCCTCTTAAACCTTCCTTGAAAGTTGTGTCAATAACACATTTCAATTCCATCCTTTAGATCTTCTTCAAATTTTGTTAACCATGGATCTCATAACAAAATTTATCCTCAATCTCGAAATCATAACAATTTCCAGCTCATCATTTTTTGTTGGCTAAACTAAGCATTTAATACTTTCATCCATACTCGGTTAACAAAAAATGCATTAGTGAATACAAGCTTAGTTAATACCATCACTCAGTATACACTACACTGGCTCAGTGTATACTGAAGTCTTCATTTACCGACCACATTGTCTTGTACAATTTTGCTTCCATCTTCATAATAGATTAATGAAACATAATCAAGTCAACAATATGAAATCATAGAATCATCAACAAGTTACCCAAAGTATTCCTTATCCTCATCTGTCATATCCATTTTTCTCCATGTAGATATCTCAATTCTTCATCTTTTCTCTCTTTTTATAGATGTTTAGTTGTTTGTAACTTACATGATAAGTACTGTCAAAACTAGTTGACATCAATGAAAACATAATGACTGATTTAATTATCTTACATATCATTTCAGTAACTCAGTGATCTCTAATCACTGATCTTCAAGTCATTCAAGTATTCAATCAGTTGTAGTTCATCAATCTCTCCCTTTAGCATTGATGGCAACACAAGTAATATGAAAATATGCCATACACATACCAAACATGTATTCTACAACTATGAAAGTAAATGTTGTAGCTCAGTAAGCTCTCCCTAGCTTGATATTTAATATGTTTAATCACTACGTTCCATAACAACATTACAAGTGAAGACTCTCCTATGCGGATTTAATCTTTTTAGCTCTCAGATTCCTGCTATTCTCAGCAACAAATCTCTCCCTGACTTTCTTAGATTATCTCTGCCTAAGATAGATATTTCATATTCAAGTCTTCTCTCCCTTTGGCAATAATGCCAAAGAAAAAAACATAAAACATACAACTCTGCAATAGCCAAGTAACTCTCTATTGTTTAGTGCAGAAAATGTATCTCTGTATACTGATATGAAATTTCTCTGTTCTAGCTCCTCAAATCTTTCACAACCTTAGACATAATCCAAAGTGTGAGCTATGTTGTATCAAAATGAATAATTTTCTGATAAAAATAGGCTGATGCAACCTCTAGATCACATTAGTGACTGGTAGATAGGGGATGGACCCCAAGTCTAGTCCTCAAGTATTCAAAAGTGTCCTTCAGTAGAGGCTTGGTAAAAATATCAGCAAGTTGCTCCTTTGTTGTAAAATATTCTAGTTTGACTTGCTTCTCCTGTACTTGTTCTCTTAAGTAGTGATACTTAATTGATATATGCTTTTTATTTGAATGCATTACATGATTCTTAGAAATATTTATTGCACCAGTGTTATCATAGTATATAATCACTGGCTTAGTGATTACCTCATTCATTCCTTCCAACACTTGTTTGATATAAGAAATGTTTGAACAATTTTTAGTAGCATCAACATACTCTGCTTCGGTAGTAGACTGAGAAATACAAGGTTGTTTCTTACTTGTCCAAGTCACAAGTCTTTCACCAAAGAAAAATTCTCCTTCGATTGTGCTCTTTCTATCATCTATATTTACAACCCAATCTACGTCGGTGTAAACACTTAGTTCAAATTTCCCTTCCTTAGGATACCATAAACCATAATCCTCTATTTTCTTCAAGTATCTCAAGATTCTTTTCACTGCAACCATATATGAATCCTTTGGACTAGCAAAAAATCTAGCAACAATCCCCACTGCATGTGCAATATCAAGCCTACCGTGTACTACATACATCAGTTTACCAATCATAGATCAGTACAATGTCTGATTTACCTCTATAGATTTATCATCTTTTGTTAATTTTCAGCCTGTAACCATCAGTGTTCCTACTGGTTTAGCATCTTCCATGCCAAATGTTCTCAATACTTTCTTAATGTACTTTGATTATGTGGTGAAAATTCCATCATTTTGCTGAATAACCTGCAAGCCTAGAAAGAATTTAATCTCTCCAAACATTGACAGTTCAAATTCCTTTCTCATCTCATCAGCAAATGATTTACAAACATGATCTTGTCCTCCAAATATTATTGTTAGAAATGGGAGCACTAAGAGGGGAGGGGGGGGGGAA
The DNA here is from genome assembly GCA_027943335.1 of Chamaecyparis obtusa. Classification (NCBI taxonomy): domain Eukaryota; kingdom Viridiplantae; phylum Streptophyta; class Pinopsida; order Cupressales; family Cupressaceae; genus Chamaecyparis; species Chamaecyparis obtusa. The sequence continues at coordinate 536,972 of BSBK01003892.1, forward strand.
TCAGTGCTCACTATAATTTAACTTTTTAATTTAATCTTTATGATGAAATTAAATGCTTAAGTACTAAATTAAACATTCACATAAACATAAAATATGAAATCAACACATGACACCAATATGGTGACGGGGAAACCCAAATAGGTAAAAACCCTGGTGGGACTTGATACCCACTAATATTCTGCACTAGTGTTTTGAGATCCTTGTTAAAAGATCCTTTGCCTTGTTAGGAGTAGCTTTACAATGCTTTAAGTACAATAGACCTTGTTAAGGGTCGGACCCTATTAAGAGTCTTTTACAATGATCCCTGTTAGGGGAGTGGACTCACTATCCTAGAGCTCACTTCTCAAATGGTGAAGGCTACAACCTTCTGATTTCAGATGCACACTATATCTACAGGTGAACTATCACTGTGACACTGCTTGTCAGATCAGTTCCTTTGGTGTGCTGAAGCTTTGAACTCTAGCAAAGCTCTAATACATCTTATGATGTCTTCGCATACCCCTTCTCTACTTATCACAACTCTCTTATCACTTCCATACCAAATACAATGGGCGCATATTATATTTATAGGCTCATACAAACAAAAAAATTACGTCGGCCCTATAAATAATTACAAACAACGCTTCCAAATGAATTGGCTTAAGCGTGCTTAAAATTATAAATATAAACATGTCGAAAACCTAAATACAATGGGTGCATGGCCTTTACAACATTACATTATAATCACAAACCAAAATGCTAACTGTCGGGTCCATGCTCTATTCTTTGCTGGCACACACTGGCTGTGCAACTTCAACTAACTTTAACTTTCACATCTTTGCATATCTACTTATGTGCTCATAGAATAAGCATAAGTATAGTCTAAGAAAATTAACTTCTAGGGTGCATACCATAATTCATCCGTACACACGTGCGCTGATGCTTTGAGCTGTAGGAACTCTGTACACTGTCCAGTCTTCAACACTTAACTGAATTCTGATCTTTACACTAAGTGCACTGACTCCAAACTACTATATGACTTTTTTGCCATAATGAAAACACTATATCAAGTCATATACTTTAGTATAGACAACTTGCCAACAATCTCCCCCTTTTTCATTGATGGAAACAAAGGAATATGGCCGAGTTGCTAACTGTCCCTTAACACAAAAATTTTTTGTCTTCTATTAATTTTTTATACATAATCTAATATCTGCCTATATTATACTCCATATTATATACACTACTCCCCCTTTGACATTAATGAAAAAGGTGCATCAAAAAACTATATCTACACATAATCACTGAGGGAAAACATTCGGATATGCAATCTTGAGGTTCTGGATCTCCTTCTTCCAAAAGGTTATCAGAGAGTTAACTATCTAGAGATGGGTGCATAATGAATATTGAAGCTTCTCCATCTTCTCCAAGTCACTGATGGGACCATGATTATAAGTTACCATGGTGGCATCAATCTCCTTTATATTCTAATTGAGGATGTCTAAAGAGGGCACAAGACCATTCCTCAACTGAGTCCGTCTGGACCTTATCCTTATTATCTTTATTTCTTCCTTCTCAATCTTGTCTATTTGTCCTTGGTAGACATTGTTTCACATGTTCACATTAGTGGATGTGTCTGACACTGAATTCTTTACCTGCTCAATCATTGCTTTTGCCTCTTTTATCTTTTTGAAGTGAGCATCGGTCAGCTTGTCTTGATCCATGCATGCTGCAATGATCCTTCTTCATTCATCAGCAAATTCTTTCAAGGATGCTTGACCAGACTTAAGAGAATTCAAGTCTAGTGCAAAGTTTCTCATTAGTTCATTGAGTCTCTTCTTTAAGTACTTCTCTTCTGCTACTATGGACACAAATTCTTCTAGGCTAGAAAAATTGCTTTTGAAGTGTGAGAGGACTGAACTCACATCATCAACCGAATGTACTTTTAGAACTTTCTTATCCTCTGGCAACAAACTATTCAAAATATTCACTAATTCCACAAGGAGAGGATTTCTCATGACTTGCTTCTCCTTTGTCTTTTCCATAGCTAGGACACTGAACTTAATTAAGTCTTCTTCTTTCTAAGAGTCCAAACTGCTTGTGTCAGGTGTCAAACTTGACAAAAATGCTGAGGAGGGAGTGATGGGAGTGCTATCCATTACTTCTTGTTTCACTATGACCAGTTAAACAAAACTTTCATCTTTAATTTCTTTTTCCTCTTCTCTTCTTCTTTCTTTTCTTCTTCTTTCTCATTAGATACATCTTCTATGAGTACTTCTTCTTGCTGAGTGGGAGGTGTATTGCTGCATAAGATTTCAGCTTCTTCAGTACTAAAAAATTCTTCCTCAAACTTGTCCAAATCCTTATCATTATCGACCATGGCTATCTCCACATTATCTATGACAATAGTGCTACCTTCGTGTGATTCTGAGATGTTCGCAGACTTATTTTCTTCTATTTGAGTTTCTTCTATGGGTGCTGAGTCCTAAGGACCTGTTGCTAGTACCTTGAAGGTCTTTGCTTCTTTGTCTTGCTTACTAGGTGCATGAGTGATGGGTGTAGTAGGTGGTTTTATGTGTTGTTCTAATAAAACCTTTTCAAAGGACTTCTTTGTTTCCTTCGTTATCAACTCATAGTCTTTGTTCATAATGTGTAGAGTTCTCATCTTTTTCCTTAAGTGCAGCTTCACCAAATTTAATATCAATGCCTCTTCTTCTTTAGAACATACTAGCAGAGTATCTTCTAATAATTTTTCTCTGATCCTTAGATCCTCTTCATTTTCTTGTCTCTTTTGGTATTCTAAAATATCCCATACTTTATCTGGAATAGAGGTTTTCAACTCAAGGACTGTCTTCTTGAACTTGATCATATGTTTGACAGTCATACTATGTATTTCTGATTTGTCAATCTCATTGTATGTATCATAAAACTTCCCTACTTGATCAATTCTGCCCTCATTAATAATTCTTGAATTCAAAACTTTAAGGCTTGGTCTGAATCATTCCTTAGGAGGTGCTTGAATGTTTTTCCTACTCCTTGTAGCTCGTGAGGATGGATGAATAGTGCTAGCTTCTTTCTTCCTCTTGAATATTGGCTTATACTCTGAAGGAGCATTGGAATCACTGGTTTCTTTGGGCATAGAAGGAGTATTATCTTCTTTACCCTTCTGACTTTCATCTGATTTAGTTTTCATTTTCTTCAACTTAGGATCTTCTTGTTCTTCCTCTGCTGATGCACCTTTCAATTCTAGGGCAATCTTTTCATCCCTTGCTTTATCAAGTTTTTCTTGAGACACACCATGTATTCTCAAGATCTCAGATGTGACCTTAGCAACTTTTCTTTTAGTTGTAGCACAGTTTGGCTTAGCATCAACTTTTCTTGTCTTTTCCTCATAGGTTCCCCACCTAGGTTTATTAGGATCTTTGGGGGCTATCAGAAGTACCTGCGCATATGCTTCAAGGACCTATTCTTCTACCTCATAGCCAAGTGGATGAATCCACTTAGTTCTTGGTTCAACAACTTCCATACATGTAGTATCCGTCTCCACCATAAAACATATTATATCCTTATATTTCTCTACAATGATTTCTAGAATCCTATACCTCATCTGCATCTTAGCTCTAAAGGTCTTCAATTCCAATGTGACATAGTCTCTTAGTATGCTTTCTATGGATGCTTTGTTGGATATTTGAGGCATTGTTGGAATGGACTTGTCCAAATACAAATCTGAAACTCTTCCAACTATATGAAGGTACATATAGATGATTAGGGACCCAAACTTGAATATCTTTATCTTGTCATGTTTGATAGCTTTGATGTTATCTATCAACTATATGCGCAAGATCTCACAGATGTTGAATTATCCATCTTCCTTTACTAGTTTGATGGCAGCTAGAATGGTGCCCGCAGACACACTATTCACCCTCCTAGTGTGATGAAATATGTAACCCAGTATCATTGATATCAATTTGATGTCGGATTACTCAATCAACTCAATAGTCATGCCATTTCTATCACTCCTTGACTTACATAATTGCTCTACCATTTTCCTGACATCCTTTCCCACTGGAAGGATGAAGCCTGTCCTAGAAAGGCATGTCATCTCATGTATCAGATCACTTGTGATTCTTACTGGAACATCTCCAATCCAAAATAGATCATCATGGATTCTACTCAATAATATCTTTATCCATTCTGTCTCATAGAATTCATATGTCATAGAATACTCAACAATAGGGTGATCATTCCATTTGGTGTATTCATCCATGAATTTTTCATCCTATTTCAACATGGTATCCATGTGTGCCCTTAACCTATCTAGTCCAACAGGTTCTTTCTTATAGTAGATGTAAGCGCTTATGTCTTCCACATGCATGATGCCCATAGGTGTGCGGGAGAAAGCTCCTTCTAACTCATCTAGGGTTGATTTAAATGGGTGCCTCTTGAAAACATATCTTTTTCTCTCAGTGACATCATAAACAATGGGAGTGTCCATGACTTACTTGTTAATTTCTTTCCAACTGAACTTTGAGATAATCTGATGACTTCCGAATCGGTGCAATGAGCTAGGGTTTCTACAACCGACCAAATGCATTGCAAACACTGATAGTTCAATCTCCAAATCTTCACAACAACTTCCAAGGCTCTTTATTCTATCTATCACTCTAAATTTGAATGCAATGAGCAATCAAATAACTTTCTATGTACTTAAAAGTGAAAATTCCACCATTAATGCAAGTCATGTAAACTAGGCTGTCACTTCAAAATTTGCAACTCGAGTTCTGCTAACATTCAACATGTGCACTCTTGCACGAAGGTTCCTATACACTCCAAAAGATTAAGTCCAAAGGCACATACTCTGAGGATGAGTATACCAACCACACAAGGGTCTAGAGCTAAATTAGCTCCTCCTATGACCCCGAGGGCCATTCATGCAGATGTAGAGGGTGCATCCACTAGGGATGCATCCAATACATTCTCATTAGCTTTTTCCTTCTTTCCTTCTAACCAAATCAAGCTCGCATCCTCTAAGGCTTTCAAAAACTTGATTTCTCCTTCAAGATCCAAAACTGGTTCTTCGGTCTTTTTATGGCTTTCCTAACCTTGTGTCCTTGATCTATAGAACTTTGAGATATGTCCAGCCTTGTTACAGGAGTGACAAATGACTGAAGGTCTTATATTCCTTAGCACATTGACATGAGTCACCATTCTGCACTATTTTGCTGTGTGACCATTATAGTTACATATCTGGCATGTAACATTCTGAGAACTTCTTACATTTGTCTGATTCTGATTTCTTTGATCTTACTGAATCCTATTATTCTTGCTAGTCTTGCAATTCATAGCTCTATGACCAAACTTGTTGCATGAATAATAGTAGCCATTAAAAGGTCTTACCTCTATACAGTTCCTCACAATGTGTCCATGCTTGTTACATGCAAAACAAGTGTGTTCTAGTTGCTTACGCTCATTCTTAGGTGGTCCACCATGATCTTTGGTTTGATCTTCAATCTTTTTAGCATCAGTAGAGTTCTTTTGTGAATCCTTTCTTGCTCGCATATTGTCAATCTAATTTTGTTCTTTATTGTATCCAATACAGCTAGTGTCTCCTTTGGCTCTTCTTGCATACAACTAAGATTCTACTAAATTGACATTGGTGTGTAATTTGTCAATATGATCCTTTTCCTTTTTCAATTCAGATTCCAAGATTTCTTTGATATTCCTTAGCTCCAAGATTTCTAAGTTAGCTTCCCTTAGTTTTTCATTGAGTTGAAGATTCTCCTTGACTTGTTCATTATAGACATCTTGATTGTTCATCAGTTTGTCGTCAAATTCTTCAAGCTGATTTAATAAGGATGCATTTTCTTCTCTCAACTTCTTGACCTTTTCTTCAAGATCATTGTTAGAGTGTCCTTTCAAATCCTTTCTTAGTTTTTTGATAACTAATTGAGCATCGCTAAATTTTTCTTTTAGTTCTTCAATTTCTCTTTCTAAATTGTCTAGGTCTTCAAGGGTGGCTTCAAGATTTTTCTTCAGATGTTTCATTTCTTCTTTGTCCATGATCTCCTCAAGTGGTTAAACTTCTTTGCTAAGGACCAGAGCTCTGATACCAATTGTTAGGAATGGGAGCACTGAGAGGGGGGGGGGGTGAATCAGTGCTCACTATAATTTAACCTTTTACTTTAATATTTATGCTGAACTTAAATGCTTAAGTACTGAATTAAATATTCACATAAACATGAAACATGAAATCAACACATGACACCAATATGCTTATGGGGAAACCCAAATAGGTAAAAATGCCGGTGGGACTTGATGCCCACTAATATTCTGCACTAGTGTTTTGTGATCCTTGTTAGAAGATCCTTTACCCTGTTAGGAGTAGCTTTACAATGCTTTAAGTATAGTAGACCTGGTTAAGGGTCGGACACTGTTAGGAGTCTTTTACAATGATCCCTGTTAGGGGAGTGGACTCACTTTCCTAGAGCTCACTACTCAAATGGTGAAGGCTACAACATTCTGATTTTAGATACACACTATATCTGTAGGTGAATTGTAACTATGACACTGCTTGTCAGATCAATTCCTTTGGTGCACTAAAGCTTTGACCTCTAGCAAAGCTCTAATACATCTTATGTTGTCTTTGCATACCTTTTCTCTACTTATCACAACTGTCTTATCACTTCCATACCGAATACAATGGGCACATCTTATATTTATATGCTCATACAAACAAAACAATTAGGTCGGCCCTATAACTAATTACAAACAACACTTCCAAATGAATTGGCTTAAGTGTGCTTAAAATTATACATATAAACATGTCAGAAACCTAAATACAATGGGTGCATGGCCTTTACAAAATTACATTATAATTGCAAACCAAAATGCTAACTGTCGGCTCCATGCTCTGTTCTCTGCTGGCACACATTGGCTATGCAACTTCAACTGACTGTAACTTTCACATCTTTGCATATCTAGTTATACGATCATAGACTAAGCATAAGTATAGTCTAACAAAATTAACTTCCTGGGTGCATACCATAATTCATCTGTACACACGTGCATTGATGCTCTGAGCTGCAGGAACTCTATACACTGTCCAATCTTCAACACTTAACTAAATTCTGATCTTTACACTAAGTGCACTAACTCCAAACTGCTATATGACTTTGTTGCCATAATGAAAACACTATATCAAGTCATATACTTTAGTATAGACAACTTGCCAATAATTATATCATCCACAAATATTTTAGCAATCAAAATAGTATCATCAGATCCTCCTTTCATGTACAAATTGTTGTTTCCACTAGTTCTTACAAAGCCAATACATAAAAGATAAGTATGTAACCTTTCATACTATGCTCTTGGTGCTTGTTTTAATCCATATAAATATTTTTGTAGTCTACATACCATATCTTTTTGATTCAGATCAACAAACCCTTCTAGTTGTTCTCTGTAGACCTCCTCCTCTAGTATACAATTCAGAAAAGCTGACTTAACATCCATCTGATAGACTTTAAATTTTTTATGAGCAGCATATGTAAGTAACATGCAAAATCCTTCCAGTCTAGTAATAGGTGAAAAAGTTTCACCATAATCAATACCTTATTCTTGTGCATATCCCTTGCAAACAAGTCTATCTTTATTCCTTGTAACCTCTCCATTTTCATTCAACTTATTTATAAAAATCCATTTAGTGCCAACAACATTTTTATCTTTCGGTCTAGGTACTAAAGCCCATGTCTTATTTTTCTCAATTTTTTCAATCTCTTAATTTATAACATTGATCCATTCATCATTCTCAAGTGCATCTTTAACATTCTTTGGTTCAAACTCACAAACTAAGCATACATTTTGTCTTAACTTACTTCTTGTCATCATGCCTGCTTGCCTATCTCCAATGATTTGATTCTCAAGATGATGTCTTCTGACAAATCTTGCTATAACTTGATATCTTCTTTGTTCTTCATTCTATTCAGGTTCATTTCCTTGCTCGGTAGCTTCTTCCTAATCCTCAATTTCCCTTTGTTGTTCCTCGGTGTTATATTCCTGATGCTTGGTTGACTTAGCCTATGGATTCGGTAGGTACTCTGGATGTTCAACATAATAAAATCTACCATAGTCTTCTGGCTCCTTATTTCTTTCTTCATCATTTTTATCAGCAAATTCATCAACTCTGACATTAGCACTTTCAATCATCTTATTAGTAACCTTATTCAAACACTTGTAAGCTTTACTTTTAGTAGAATATCCAAGAAATATTCCCTCATCCCCTTTAGAGTCAAATTTCTCATTCCTATCATCTTTCAAAATAAAACATTTTCTACCAAAAATTCTGAAGTAACTTACACTCGGTGTGTATCCAAACCATAACTCATAGGGTGTCTTATTTGTGTCTTTCTTTAACTAAACTCAGTTCAGGACATATACAACTGTGCTAACTGCTTCTCTCCAATACATCTGTGCAACATTTTTATCTATCATCAGTGTTCTTGCATAATCAACAATAGATCTATTTATCCTTTCAACAATCCTATTCTACTGTGGTGTTCTAGGTTTAGAAACCTGTCTTTTGATGCCATGCTCATTACAATAGTTAGTGAATTCATTAGAAATAAACTCACCACCTCTATTAGACCTCAAGCATTTCAATTATTTTCCAGTTTCTTTTTCTACTTTTGCCTTGTACCATTTAAACATTTTAAATGCCTCAGATTTCTCTTTTAAAAACATGTCAGTCATTAATCTAGTATAATCATCAACAAATAGAATAAAGTATCTATCTCCATAGTAGCTTTGTGCTCTCATGGGACCACATAGGTCAGTGTGAACTAACTCCAAGATTATTTTTGTTGAATAGTCTTTACTTTTAAAACTAGATTTTGTCATCTTCCCTTTTTGACATTCATGACACATAACATGATTAGGTTTAGTTAGGCTAGGAAGTCCTCTAACTTTTCTTTTTGTACTAATCTAAATCATGTTATCAAAATTTACATGACATAACCTTTTATGCCATAACCATGCATCTTCATTTTTCACTAGTAAACAAGAAGTCTTAGGATTGTCAAGATAAAATAAGTTACCTTTAGATTGTCCTCTTGTTCTGACAAACTTTCCACTTTCATCATAGATTCTCACCTTTGCTTTCAAATGCCACTCGATGACTTGAGTTGTTAAGATGTGCTACACTTAGAAAATTGTAATTTAGTCCTTTTATCCAATAATCATTATCACATCTGATTTTATGATTTATCAATAAAGATCCTTTTCCTTTAACCATGCAAGGTGTATCATTACCCATTTTTACTGATCTTCCATTATAATGCTCAAGATGATCAAACTTATCTTCATCACCAGTCATGTGATGTGTACAGCCACTATCAATGATCCAAGTATCATTTTTACTAAATTTAGAAATGAGTACTATTTCTACATACCTTTCCTCCTCTTCAGAATCATATTTCATTGCAACAAACACTACCTCAACATCATTATCGGTGTTGGTGTCGGTGTCCTCATTTTCAATCAAATAACATGTCTTTTTCCCCTTATCTTTGTGATCTTGGTTATTTCTTTTGTAGTGTCGGTAACCTTTGTTATTTCTCCTTCCATAGCTTCCATCACCAAATCGGTCTTTGTCTTTATCTTCCTCTTTCCTGTTCAGGCATCTAGCAACAATATGGCCAACTTATTTACAATTAAAACAAGCTAAAGGTAATTTTCCCTTATATCTACCTTTACCTTTAGGCAGTCTCCAAGCCATAAGAGCTTCAAGTTCATCAAGCTCATCATCAGTATTACTATCACTGTCATTCCTTATATTATGTCTAATGCTAGAATTATCGATCTTCAGAGAAGATGTAAAAGCAGACTCAATAGATGGTACAACACTATTATCAAAATTGTTCAACTCAAAGGTTGTTAGCTTACCAATCAGACTATCAAGTGTAAGAGTGTTGCTAGGTGCAAACCTCCTTTCATGTATAGCAGATATTCTGATTGCATCTGCAAGCAACAAGGTTCTTAGAATCTTACTTACCCCTGTATCTTCATCAATGACACCACTAGCTCCTTGGATAGCATTGACTACCTCTTTGATTCGGTTTGAGTACTATAATATGTTTTCTCCTTCCTTCATTTTCAATCATTGAACCTGCCTCTTAAGCTTTCAGCTCTGGCTCTCTTTACATTTTCATCACCACCATGGACTAGAGAAAGTTTATCCCACATTTTCTTTGCAATAGTGCAAGTCTTGACATCCTCAAATTCAACATCAGATAGAGAAGAAACAATCTCTATCATAGTAATGTTGTGTTCATGTCATTCTCTCAACTGATCAAGAGTTAGAGGTCCAGCCGGTGGTTGCATGTAGCCATTGTCCAGTAAAGTTATAGTAGAATCACCAATTCCAGATATGTGAAGTCTCATGCGGCTTTTCCATATAGTGAAATTTTCCTTATTCAGCTTCAACACTTCCCTCTTATACATCTTGTAATGTTTCCGTTGAAGTCCTTAAAAATTTGTTCCAAGAAATCAACGTGCTCTGATACCAATTGTAAGAATAACTGAGAGGGGGGGGGGGGGTGAATCAGTTAGATCAGTTATCCTACAGTCCCAAATACAAAGATTTAATACTCAAAACAATTTCAATAAATTCTGCAGCTTGGTAACATAAACTATTAAACTGTCTGTGCCTTTTATCAATTACTAGTTAATTAACTCACTGTGATTACTAACCAAATCAAATATGTAGTATGTAAAGTATGACAATAAAACAATCATCACAGAAACACATAACATAATGATTTAACATGGAAACCCTGCTAAGGGAAAAACCACCTGGGACCGGTAACCCAAAATAATTTTCACTCTTCTAAAGTGAGCTTGGTGAAGAGCCAACCCTGTTAAAGGTTAAAAACACACTGTTAGGTGTGATCTTATTAGAGGATTTAAGACTAATATTTAACTTTTGACCAACATTCACTATGGGGTCAATAAGATAACAATGTACATTCCTTGAATGACATAGGGGCATAACATAAGACGGTTAAGTCCACTCGGTTAGGAGATTTTCTGTATCAATGGTTAAACTAAAATAGTAGTTGATTTGATTACAATAAAACTCAATTTGCAAATGTTTAGATCTATTCTAAGCCCATACAAATCCTGTGATCAATATTTCAATTTACTTCCTTAACTTACTTTCACTCAGTAATAGCTCTCTCACGCTTGGTACTGTTCTGCAGTTCAGTTCTCCTTCAACCAGTTTGATCAGGCATGCATGAAACTATATTCATGTGAAATCTCTGTAGTCTTCTTTCTTCTGGTATGTTTCAATAAATATACTCATATCTCTTATATAGATAGATAAACTGTTTTCATATGAACCATCAGATTTTGCCGCTTATTCTCCTTTGTTGATTTTGCCTCCTAAACCTTCCTCGATAGTTGTGTCAATAACACATTTCAATTCCATCCTTTAGATCTTTTTTGAATTTTGTCAGCCGTGGATCTCATAAAAAACATTATCCTCAATCTTGAAATCATAAAAATTTCTAGCTCATCATTTTCTATTGGCTAAACTAAGCATTTAATACTTTCATCCATACTTAGTTAACAAAGAAATGCATCGGTGAATACAAGCTCAGTTAATACTGTTGATCAATATACACTACACTGGCTCGGTGTATACTGAAGTCTTCATTTACCAACCACATTGTATTGTACAATTTTTGTTCCATCTTCATAATAGATTAATGCAACATAATCAAGTCAACAATATGAAATCATAGACTCATCAAAAAGTTACCCAAAGTATTCCTTATCCTCATCTATCATAACCATCTTTCTCCATGTAGATATATCAGTTATTCTAACAAGTTGTAGAGCTTTTCTGGAGCAGCGGTTAAGTTTAACAGTGCTTTTGTAACCCTTAATAGGGAAAGCTCTTAACTAGGTGTATTCTAGAAGAGTACACATATTTATGGGCAATATTCTCACACCATGGTTTTTTCCCTAATCAGGTGTCCATGAGATAAATATGGTGTTATTATTGTGTGGATGCTATTTCATGTGTTACATGTTATTTGATTGTTTAAACCAGTAATGTTGTTATAGGTTAAAGAAGTTCTAATTGGTGATTCTATTTAATTAAGTTTAAACAAGCCTGTAAGTTTTATTAGGTTGGTGATTACTGACTCACCCCCCCCTCTCAGTAAACATTCCTATACCTACACAGAAGTTGTTAAAAATAAAAATATGTATATGTCTATGGTCGAAACAAAAGTATATACTTTCACCAAGTTACTACAAGGGACTCACAATCTGAAAAGGGCTAAAAAGATGTCCATGGTGGTGATAGATACTATGACTGATCAAAGTTTCCTAGAGATTGTCAATCCCATTGGTGAGAAGAATGAATATGAAATTATGAAAAGTGATTTTACTTTGAGCATAATTGGCATGGTTCCATCTACTTTAGAAGGAGATATTTACCATGCTACCACTATTGTCGATGGTTTTTCTCAAAGGTTAAAGATGAAATAACAAAAAAATCTAGAACTGCTAAGATGGGTAAACCCTTTGGTCATTTTCATTTGATCTATTCTACAAGAAGATGATAAAACCTATGATCCAATTATGTCTATTCATATTGATGGAATAGACTCTAATAAGTTGAAGCAAATAAATAAAGCTCAAAAAATTACTGTAGTAATGGATAAGTGGGTAAATGATCTTATTATGGATCTAATATATTTCATTCAAGAGCACATGAAAATTTATGCACTAATAGTTAGTAAATTGGAAAAGTGGATAAATGATCTTATTACAAGCGTTATTAACATTGCACCAAAATATTGATCTGTCAATGCCCGATACAACCACTAGACTTATAGAATCCACAGGAGGCACAGTTAAGCTGTATCAGAAACCCAAGAATTGTGTTGCATAGAACAAGGAGTCCAAGGGCACACACCTTGCAATAATCCCCCCTAGCACAAGTGAGTTGTTTGATCCTATAACCAAGATCTGACACCACTTATTACAAGAACGATTATCATTGCACCAAAAGATTGACTTGTCAATGCTAGATACAACCACTAGATTTATAGAATCCATAGGAGGTGATTAAGCCATGTCACAAACTTAAGTGTTGCACTACACAACACAAGGAGACCAAGGGTGCACACCTTCAAATAAATCTATCAACCCAAAATAGGGAGAATGAAAATCTACTAGTTATTTTATTTGAACTTCAAGAGATTTCAAGGATACCCCTGCAATAGCAATAGGGGAAGGAACAATAAATAGACTAGTTTATCTTTAATTTATAACTTGGATGGATACATTGGAATAGAAAATTTCTTCCTATGAAGAGATAGATAATTATATTAGGCAGGTCTTAGTCCAGCTTAAAAAATGATATTCAAAACCTAGTGTCCTCCTTTATACTTCTAGAGATAGAAATATTTGAAAAAGAAGAAGAGAAGTTAAGAAACAGTGTTGCTATAATCTATGAATTTAGGGACAAAATATAGAAAAGTCTTTCTATGAAGAAGGTAAATGAAGAAGCATATATAATTTGTAGTACTTGGTAGAAAACATTCCTAGTTTTAAAGAGGAGGTTCTAGAACTTCATCCAAAGGTTTTTGAAATAGAGTGAAAAGAAAACAAATCTAATTTTATGGTAAACATAATAGGAAAACCCCAGTCTAAGACACTAACTAAAGTCATCACTAAGTATAGGCTCAACAAAACAAATGTATAAGAGAAAGAGGCACAAGTTTAGGTATTAGATGCAAGAGAACAAGGGGCACACGTGAACCAAGGAGATGAAGCACAAAGAGTTGGGGAGAGGGAGTTGGTGGTGATTAATCAGTTTTTATGAATTATGTTTTTTTTCATATGTTGGTAAAAAAAATATGGGCTCTAAAGGACCATCTTTCTTTTATGTTATTTGCTAAGACTTTCACTGATATTTGGGGTAGTTATCTTAAAGAAATCATTGGTTACAAAAGTTAGTTATGATACTTGATGTATATATATTGCTTTATTTGTATTGTGATAAGAGTTGGGCAAAGAAGATAGAAAATAACTTTTTAGATATTAATGAAATAACATCTGAAAGTGATCCTTCAAATTGTGGAATGTGTGTTACAATTTATAGGCTGTTAATTCATCTTATGCTGAGTGCATTACTATTGGATGTTATTCTTTATGTGCAATATTGAAATATTTAATGAATATGAATATATGGATTGTTATTTACTGATCAAATTTGTGTAGAGTTAAATGAAAATCAATGATAGTTGATAGTGTTTTTTATATTTGAAGAAACTTTGTGTTCTTTTATTCTTTTTCAGATACATGGGATTATTTCCTTTCAAAACTTTCTGGTAAAAAGGTAGATGTTCCTTCCAGAATAAGTAAAGGTTGGTGTATGAAATGATCACACACAACTTAATTATTCCAGATTTCCACTTATTGGGAACATTACATTGAAGAGTTAAGTGGTAAAAATATGAAAATAATAATTTTTTGGAGAGAAAGAAGGGGGAGAGAGGGAGAGTGGGGATAGAGAGGTGAGAGTGGGAATAGAGGTGGAAAGAAAGAAGGAGAAAGGGAGAGGGGGAAAGGAAGGGAGGGAGGGAAGGGTGGAGAGAGGGAGGGAAGGGAGAGGGAGAGGAGGGTGAGAGAGATAAAAAGAGGTATTCATTGTGTATCTCATTTTCTTTATTTTGAGAGGATATCATAAGGGGAGAGGATCATAAGCGGGGAAAGAGAGAGGTGGATATATATACATAGGACTAGAGAGGGTACAGATAAAGAGGTGAGAGACCTATAGGGAGAAATAGATGTTTGAGACCTAGGTGGGGAGAGAGAGGGTTGAGACGCCTAAATAGGGATACAAGGAGGTGGAATAATGTAACATAGATAGAAAGGTGGATACAAATAGATAAACCCTAAAGTCCAAGTTTTGGTGAAATTGGGAGATATAGAGAAATAGATACTTACTAAATAGAAATGTTAAACATTTGGCTAGTGTCATACATGCACCATATCTTGTGCACACTATATGGAGTGCATTTCCTATGTTTGGTGTGTGCCATATTTACTACCTTAGGAAACACCAAGCCTTAGGCTTGAATTTTCCTAGGGCATCCAACCCAAAGGTTTGGATGATTAATACAAGCTTATGACATATTTTTTAGAAAAGATAGAAAAAAATCTATTTTTTTAATCCTCGCTATCAAGATTTCACGTGTTTCAATATAGATAGAAAAAAAACACCATGATATTTTTAATTTCTCTATTAGTTATCTAACCATATAATTTATTTTCATATTTTGATTATGTTAATCTTTTTATCTCTAATTTATTTTGTGAGTGTGTCTATTTTTTGTCAAAAACCATGTGGTATTTTTGGCATAGATTTTGGCTTGTTCATTGAATTTTGAAATAAATTAAATTTTTTGAAATTAGACTCCATTCTACACACCTTGAAAAAAATAATAATTTAATTTTTAATTAGTTTTTAAAAATTTTAAGGGGGACACACTCAAATTTTGATCTTTCAAGATCTGTCCACTTAAAACATTAGTAAAAAAGAAAATATTCATTAAAATATGGGCTGAATAAATCTAGAATAAACTACATGGTCTTAGCTAACTCTCATTAGAGTGATTTTAAAAGTTCAAAAAAAAGTTAACATTTTACGGGGGGGGGGGGGGGGGCACACCAAATGCTATGTTATGTTTTATAAAAAAAAATATGACCACTTTGTGTGCTCCCCCTTTTTGAGATCATTAATCTCCATCATTTTCAAAACAAGATGGTAGTTTATGAATTAGATTCAGACCACTTCAAATCTTGTTCTTGTTGCATCTTCAAATTTTGAGCGCAACTATCTTGATTTTCTTATCAAAGTTTAAAGTTTGTTGATTTTTTAAAAAGTGGCATCTTAAGACCTCTTTTTGGTCTCCCATCTTGGTGCACTTACCCTAGAGAAATTTATGAGTTGAACTTGATACCTGGACATAAAGAGGCTTAATTAGGCTATGATTTTGGATTAATTATTCTTTACCTTTTCTATTTGTTACTTTTTTCTTATCAAACTATTAGCATATATTATCTTGTCTATCCATTTTTTATATGGTTATATATTGAATGGTAGATATCCACTCACTAAAAGGAAGCTAAGGTGAGGAAAAAAATTCCTAACACTAATCTAGTGGGGGAGATAATTTTCTTATAAATATTAATTATTACAAAAATAGAAACACATTTAGAAGGAGATGATGAAAATGCATACATATAACAATAATGAACACAAGTTATATCATGGGGAAAACCCTTTTGGAATAAAAACTACACACTCCAACAACATAGTACTTTGTATTCCAATAAACTAATGGTTTGTATTCCAGTAAACTAATGGTTACAATACAATATCAACACTTAGCTTCTTCAACAAAAGTATAGAATTGACAACACGCAATTTGAATTTATCTAACAACATAAAACTTTCCTTGCAAAACACAACATACATAATATCCTTAAAGACCATTGTATCTAGAGAAATACAACTCAATAGTAGCTTATAGATGAAGCTACAATACAAGGTCATGCAAAAAAATTGGCACAATATTCCATACACCTAAAAGCATGCACATGACATAAGTGTACATCTTCAAATGGTTCCCCATTCAAACCTCCTAAGTTGTGCACCCAAAATTTATTGTCTTTGTAGGATTTGAGCAATACAAATACACAAAACCCAAAGATCACTTGCATACAAAAACCTGTTACAAGGAAGTAGAGACAAGAAGAGGGAAAGGATTTGACTCAAAATATGAAGAAGAAAATATCCTCAAATAATGAATGAATAAAATATACAATGAATCATCCTTATAAAGGAGATCGAAAGCCTTGCAAGGAAAACCCTAGTGCATGTAATAATTAGTTTAATTATTACATGACCAATGCATGCAAGTTTATATTTAAAACAACTAGTGCATGAGTTTAAAATAACTAGTGCATGTGTGTTTAAATATAAACAAATAAAGAAAAAGAGTTGACATCTTAAGAAGGGAGTAAAGATTAATTAACATAATTAATACTTTACTCAAACGCCCCCCTTAAGATGAGAAATAATGCAGCTACAAATAATGCAAGAAGAAAGAAAAGGAAACTACAGTGTTGAAAGCATAAATGGGTCCCAACAACATGGCCTGATGAGGTACCTAGCACAACCAAATCTTTGTAAAATGGAGAAATAGAGAAAACCCAATGGGAAAAAACCCTACTCCAAAAAGAGATAGAAATAGAAGGAAGGAAGGCCTCATCACTGAGACCCCCCAAGGACAAATTCCTTCACCCCAAGCATAGAATGAAGTTGAAGATATCGTGGGGATCCAAAAGGTTTTGTGAAGATGTCAGCAACCTTCTTAGCTGTGGGAATATACACCAAACTCAAAGAGCCATCCTGAATCAAATGTTAGATGAAATACATATGAAGCTCAATGTGCTTGGTCCTCTAATGCTCAACCAGGTTGCAGGAAATATGTATGGCACTTTGATTGTCACACCAAAGAATAGTGGGACTATCAGGAGGAAAACCAAACTCTGTCATCAACTGGAAAATCCATAAAACCTCCTGACTAGCTTCTACAACTGCTTGGTACTCTGCCTCTGCAGATGATAATGCATGAGTTGTTTTCTTATTGCAAGACCATGTGATAGGACTAGAACTAAGATAAAAGAAAAAGCCATAAGTAGACCCTCAATCAGTAGTATCACCAGCCCAATCTGAGTCTATGAAACCAACAATGTGAGGATCCCTTGATGTATAGTGAATTCCATAAGAAGTAGTACCCCGAATGTACCTCAAGATACATTTGGCCTCTTGCTAATGACTCTCATGAGGATCATGTGAGAATCAAGAAACAAGGCCAACCACAAAGGAAATATCAGGATGAGTGTGTGTTAGGTACAAAAAACTACCCACTAGTGCTCTGTATAATGTGGGATCCATGGTAGGAGTAGAGCAACTAGTAGATAAAACAACACCTGACTGAAAAGGTGTGGGAGTAGGTTTGCAATCAAGCATGTTGAACTAATAAAGCATATCAAGAGAATACTTCTCCTGAAGTATGGAAATCCCATTTGAAGATTGAATAACCTATAGGCCCAAAAAATAGTGCAGAAGTCCAAGATCAATCATCTCAAATTTCTCTCTCAATGCTCGCTGAATACTCTGAATCATAGAGGATGAGCTACCTGTAATGATGATATCATCAACATATAGCACAAGTATCAATATATCAACCCCATGACACTGAATGTACATAGTAGGATCAAAATGATAGTGTGTGAAGTGTGAGGCAAGAAAAAAAGAATCTATCTTCTCATACCAAGCTCTAGGGGCTTGTTTGAGACCATATAGAGACCTTCAAAGTTTGCACACCATAGAAGAGTCCTGCAAAAAACCTTGAGGCTACTCCATGTAGATCTCCTCCTATAGTTCTCCATGCAAAAAGACACTCTCTACATCCATCTAATAGATTGCCCATCCCTAAGAAGCTGCAAGTAAAAGTACAAGGCAAATAGAATTCATCTTGGCAATAGGAGAAAAGGTCTCAGAGTAATCAATACCCTCCACCTAAGAAAATCCCTTTTCCATAAGACGTGCCTTATACCTATCAATAGAATACTTGGTATGGTACACCCACTTTCACCGAACCAAATTCCTTCCTTTCGGAAGAGGACAAAGATCCCAAGTGTGATTCTTCATCAAAGAAGAATACTCCTCATCCATAGCCCTATCCCATTCAAGTTAACCTGTTACCTCTAAAAATCATTGTGGATCATCTGAAATAACATGACTCAGTAAACCAATACCAAATGTTTAAGCATGAGTGTGACGAGTGTCTGAAGGATCACCTGCCAAAGATCCAGCTGTAGCAACAGTATCACGAGCCCATTTGGGCACATGTGGAACATCTGGTGGAGGTGGGGATGGTGGAACATCATCTAAGTCTTCCTCAGAGGAGAAAGAATCCTATAGAGGAGTAGATGAAGAACTAGGTAGTGAATAAGAAGCTAATGATGGAGGATCCATTTGAGGATAGCGCTCATCAAACTTAACATCTCACCAAAACAAGACTTCTCTAGAATCAAGATCAAACAACTTGTACACCTTCACATCCTCACAGTAGCCAACAAATATGAGTGGTCATCTTTTCCTCTCCATGGATTTCCTCTAAGCATATGGAATAAATGCCCAAGCCTCACTACCAAAAACTTAGAATGTAGAAACATTAGGCTTGACTTGAGTCCAAGCTTCCTCAGGAGTCAAATGTCACAATGCTTTATGAGGCATTTGATTCTGAATATAGTTGGCACAATTGATAGGCTCAGCCCAAAAGGAAGCACTCATAGCTTGAGACTGTAGCATACAATTAGCCATCTCCTGTAATGTTCTATTCTTTCTCTCTACAATGCCATTCTACTGAGGGGTATGAGGAACTATGAACTGATGTTGTAAACCATGGTCAGTGAAAAATTATTTGAAATACTGATTCACATATTCCCTCCCATTGTCAATGCATATACACTTGATAGAAAGACCAAATTTTTTCTCTACAAATGTCTTAAAGATTTGAAATGAATCAAAGACATCAGACTTGTACTTCAAGAAGTACACCCATGTGCATCTAGATAAATCATCAATGAAGGTGAGTACATATCTAGCACCAGAAAAAGGAGTGAGAAATGACATAAGATCACTATGTATCAACTCCAAAGGTGCGAGAGCGCGTGAGGATCTACCGGATGGAAAAGGATCTCTGTGATGTTTGCCAAGCACACAACCTCGACAAACACTGCCAGTACATGAGATCTAAGGTAGCCCAATCACTAGCTACTGTGTACTCATCTGCTATAAATATTTGTAGCTGACATGGCCAAAACACTCATGCCAAAGCTTACTCACTGTGTTTGCATGAGCAATAAGAGAAACACTAGTAGAATCAGAGCTCTTGAAGCCATCAAACTAGTATAAGTGAGTCTCTATATCAACACTCCTAGTAGCAATAACCAAGTCAAGATCATGGAGGTCTCGAATAACCACATCATGTGGTGAGAACTCAACTGTTTTGCTAGAGCTAGAATGAAAAATCTGATAAACAGACATGAGGTTCAGAGAAATGGCCGGAACCAAAAGAACATCCTAGAGAGAACCACCATATAATGAAATAGTTCCTGAACCTATAACTAAGAGTAGTGTTGAGTCACCAACTGCAATCTATGTAGCAAAACTCTAATCAAGTGAGGTAACCAATCCAGGTGAGTGTGACATATGGTGCGAAGCACCTGAATCAATGATCCATGGAGAAGTGCAAGACAAAGCTCAAGCAGAAAGAGCATGACCTTTCCCTATGCGAGGAGGTGGAGGCTTCGGAGTAACAAGACTATGCTTCTCCATGGCTTCTTCTAGTGCCTCAAGTCATTTCCAACACCTAGAAATTGGATGCCCTTCCTTGCCACAAAAACTACAAGGATCACCAGCGTACTTTGTAGTCTTGGAGGAAGACTCACAAGACTTAGAAGTTTTTCCTTTCGGAGTAGATTTCTTTGGATCTGATTTTGGAGGTGGCTTGGAGGGATTCACACTACCATCTAAATCTATTTTGGGCTTGGGCTTCTACATCTACTTTCCCTTGGATGGTTGGGAAACCAATGCTTGGTTCTTTGATCCTGTTAGAGAGTCCAACTGAGTAAGTTTGGCCTGCTCTCTAGTCAAGAGATCACATAACACATCAAAAGTAGGCATGGTGAATCTATTGGAAATTTGGCTGAGTTGGTTAGATAGATGTTGTCATTATGGAAACATATGATCCACATGAAGATCGCACAGGTTAGAGAGCTAGTATGTCAGAGTGCAATGCAAAATTGTCTAAGTATGAGACAGTATATTTTTGCCAGTGAACCAGAAGATAGTTTTGATTGATGATGTTGATTGGAGTAAGTCCAGTGCTTGCACACTTGAACATAGACTATATGATGACTATTCAAGACTCACCTTAGAGCACAATTTAGTACAACATGTACGAAAGAAGTTATGACAATTTTACTAAAGACAGCGTTGAGCCGACAGGACATAATATGAAGACAAAATTGGTAAAGAGTTAAGGGATTATTTTGTTTATCAAAATAATGACTTAACAATATAAAGGGATAACATCCTAGATGTTAAATCTTGGATAAAGATGTTTTTTAATATGATAGCTGACTGAAAGTTATTAATCTTAATAACTTGTATAAAGATATGTAAAGATGTAATTGTAAAAAGGAGTAATGAATGTATGTAATAGCGATAGTGAAAGAGCAGTGAAGAGATATTGATGCAAGTAGTATAAGGTTATGTACCTTGACCTACTCTTTGTAATCAGTGAATTTTGTATATTACTTTTTTGGGCAGTGGGCTCATCTGGTAATCACATTTTGTACTACCAACTCCTAATAGGGTTGAGGCTTCTAACAAGGCCTATAGTCCCTTAATCAAGACTGAGACACTATATGCATGTAATAGACTCCTAACAGGGTCAACATCCTTAACAAGATACTTTTGATTAGTGGATCTTTGTGGGTACCATCCCCACCAGGGTTTTCCCTTGGCCAGGGTTTCCTCGAGAACAAATAATGTGTTATGAGTTCTTTTATTTATTGCTATGCATGTTGTTTAGCTTTCTATGTTATGCATGCATTAAGATAATCTGTTATATCCATAATTGGGCAAAAGTAAAAGTTTCTAGAATACTGATTCACCCCCCCTCTCAGTATTCCCTATTTCTAGCAATTGGTATCAGACCTTAGTTAATCGAAAAAGAATCATTCAAGAAAAGCCTAGTAGCTTGAGTAAGATTTCTATGGATATGGATCAGCTACAAAAGAATCTTGAAGAAGCTCTTGAACAAATTGATATGCTTACCAAGGAAAGAGATACTCTGAAAGGAAAATATGATGATGCAAAGAACATCATTGAGAAAATGAAAAACAAGTTGGAAGATCTGAAATCTGAAAATGAATCCAAAATTCATATTGAATATTGTGATGACAACTTAGAAAAAGAAAAAGAGATCCTTAAACATGAACTGAAGATAGAAAATCTGAAGCTAAGTCTGAAAGATGGAAATGGCAAGAGTGAAGCAAATCTGAAATCTGAGAATGAAAATCTTAAGCTTGAAAATGAAGGGCTAAAATCTAAACTTGGTAAAGTAACATTTGAACTTGAGAAAGTCAATTTACAGTATGCTGAACTTGAGAAATACAATGCAATTATGAAAGGAGAAATTACTCAATCTAAGCAGCAACTTGAAAGACTATATTCAACTAATGAGAAGATTGATGAACACATATCGTATCAAAAACCATTCTATGATAAAACTGGTCTTGGATTCAACACCTTTAAAGAAAATGAAGAAAGCAAGGAACCAGATCTGAAAATATCTGAAAGCATAGATGAGAAGAAGTCTGATGAGATTAACAAATCTGAAGAACCACCTAAGAAGGAGGAATCATCTAAAGGTATGCAAAGAGAATTTAAAAGTAGATGTTTTTCTTGTAATACTATTGGTCATATGAAGAGAGATTGCACAGGTAAGCAATTTAAACCTCTTAATGGCTGTTGTTATAATTGTCATGGTTTTGGACATAGAGCTATTAAATGCAAAAAGCCTAAATTTGTTGAGAATAACAATAATAGTAGAATGTTTAGAAATACTAACCATGCAGATAAGAAACCTACTGAAGATATGAATAGAAGAAATGGAGTAGTATGTTATAGATGCAACAAGGTTGGACACATTGCTAGAAATTGCAGATCACAGATCAATCAACCTGGACCAAGATATGGAAACAATGGAATAGTTTGTCAGATATGTAACAAGATTGGACATACATCAAGGTTTTGCAAAATGAACAATAGAGTTTTTCATTCCAATCCTAAGCCTAGAAGTCATGCAAGAAGAAATGAAGATGCAAGAAATAGTTAGAAAGGATGCTATAGTAACTTAGATGAAGTGAAGTTTGTTAAAAGCATAGATCAAGGAGACATATTCAGCACTGAAGGCAGTCACAAAGGTGAAGTATTAAATGGTAAGAATGAATCTTTACCTGATCCATCTCAAAGTACTTAATTCATGAAAATTACAGTAGAAGAGGAACTTAGATTAGTGGAGAAATTGATTTATGATGAATACAGTCTTGTACAGTTAATGCACGGTATTATATGATGTTCTAATGCTATGGTTAAGAGCACAAAGAAAAATATTATGTTTTGCGAGATCGCAAGAAGTTTTAAGTTTTGCAGGTTAACAGAATCAGTTTTTTGGAAAGAAATGGCAAAAGAATTGAATGCGATGTCAGATCTAAGTGAGATTGAAATAATAAAAGGTCATGAATAGTATCATTTGATCATCAAAGTGAATACAAGTGTTAAGGAGATTGAAGAGTAGTGATTGGAAGCATTTTGCAAGGATTTGGTGAAGAATGTTTGTGCCAAATCTACGCAAGACCTAAAACGTAGAATCTAGGTATTTTACTTGGTAGATCTTTAAATCAGTTAAGGAATTACAGGAAATCATGGATATTTCTTTGATTTACAATGTAAGAGATAAGAATAGACCTAAGGTGAAAAGGGAACCAGTAGAACCCTTGGAAGATGATCTTAGGTTAGCTTTATCATCCGTACCAAATGGAGTTTTACATCTAGAGAATGTTAGAAGTTATCTGGGCTGTAAACTACAGACTATCAGTGATAGTGATTTCACAGAGGAATATCAAAAGATCTATAATCAAGACATGTCATTAAAAGTAGGGTTTGAGCATTTGAAAGATAATGAGATCGTTAAGTATGCTTTGCAATATGAATTTGACAATGAAGAATGTACCAAGATAATCCTAAGCAAAATTCACAATGGAAAGTTTTGGTTAGATGACAGAGTGATAGACATTACAACTGACTTAATTCCTTTGAATGAGAAAAACATGAGGAAAATAGTCATAGACAACACAAATTCATCCTACAATGGTAGAGGAATAATGATTAGCAAGATACATCAAGATGATGTCATATACTTGTGTAAGATCCTAACAACTAAGTTTTGTGCTAACTAGAGAGAGGATGACATGGTAGATGGAATGATACATGCAACTTATTTGATGTGTGTTGATAAAGGACAAGTTGACATGTGTGAGATTTTGAGAATTCAGTTGTTTGAAATTTTGGAAAAGATAAAGAAGACTAAGTATTCACAGATTAGATTCTCATCCTTAATCACTTATATGCTTTTCCATTTATTAAGAAGATTTCCTTACACCATTGGAAATAACTAGAATGATGGCTAAACTACAATGGAAAGGACTAACCAAGTGTATAGGAGGCATGTTATTGATAAATTGAATGAAAGTGCAGTATTGGTAATTAAAACATTTCACAATTTGATGTCAAGTAGATCAAGGATCCCACAGTCTCTTGTGGAGAACTATTAAAATGAGATATGTTTCATGGTTGATACTAAATTTACTTACATTGAAGCAGTAGAACCTAGAATAGAATTCATAGACCCTCTTGGCTATGAGATATCTGAGATTGAAACAGAAGAATATGTGAGTAGACTACTTAAGTGCAAAATGGATATTCATAGTAACAAGTTTGGAACCTTTGAGGAGAACTTCAACTCTGCAAAGACCATCCTTGAAGAGAAATAGTCAAAGAAAAGATTTGAGAGTACAATCAAGAAAATTCTAAAAGATACAGGGATGACTGAACATGAGTTCTTGGTAGACAAGCAAACAACAATAGCAGTTAGAGAAATTGGACAAAAAGAAGTTTTGTCTATGCCACCTTTATCATCAATTGCAGTACAACAAGGAGAAACACCTATTAAGGTGAAAGTGGAAGAAATAGAGAAGGATCAAGAAACATGAAAATCCACTAGATCAACCTCCTCGACACCTAGCAAAAGAATAAAAGAGATTGCTACTGGACCTGGTAAGAGGCAGAAGACATTGGTGCCACCAGTTCAAAGGAAAGTTGCAGAAATCAAAGATGATGAAAGCATTCCTGTTAAGAAGAAAACTTGGAAACCTAGAATTGAAAAGGTTAATGAATAGATTATTGAAGATGGAGACTTTACAAAGATGAACAAATTTTATGATCTCTATTATTATGCAGAAAGATCGAATCTAGAAAATGTAGTGGTGAAATATATGATTTTATCTAATCAAAAATTTGATACAATTCAGGGTAAGATACCTGATGACTTGTACAAGAAACTTGTAAATAGAAAGAAGAGAGCATCAGAAGAAGATATAACTATTAGAGAAAATATTGTAAGAAAACTTTGTGTTGTGAAAGATGAAGAACACTTCAAACAGATCATGAAGGATCTAAGCACCCATCTAAGAACCAAGAAGAGAACTATTCAGATTATGGGAGGTAGATATGAAGAAATTAATATAGAAACATAGCAAGCAATCATTAAGGTTATGTCAGAGAATGCTAGAGAACCATCAGTTGTAGCAGAATCTAAAGATCAAGTAGAAGAAGTAGAACTGGAGGACATTCCCTCTCCACCAGCCATAAATATTGAGGATGAATCCATGAATGTTGAAGGAACAAAAATCACCTTGGATAGTAGAACCTAAAGTGACATAGATTGTAGAACCTAAAGTGACAAAGATTTTAGAAAGTAAAGTCCACCAAGATAACTGAGAGGGGGGGGGGTGAATTAGTTATTAGATAATTATAACTTTTATCATCTTCAACAACATTAAACCATATAAGCAATATAATTACCAACCATAGAAAGATATTCATACACAATAACACAATGACACAAGATATGTTGACTAGGGAACCTCTTGATCAAAGAGTAAACCCCGGTGGGAATGATGTCCACAAAAGATGCACTAATATGAATATTCCTTGTGAAAGGATGGACTCTGTTAGGAGTCTTATGAAATACATTCAATACATATGAATTTTTGTTAGGAGATTTTGAATCCCTGTTAAAAGATTCTAACCCTGTTAAGAGTTATGGAAGACAGAAGGACCCACTGCCCAAACAGCTTCAGGGTAAGATCACTAAACACACTGTTCAAATAATCTTTGCATTACTCAATAGAATAATATTTTACCTCTTCTCTACTATGCCAAACTGCACTCACTGTTACATCGGATCTCAATTTCAGATCTCTGTAGCTCGCATGTCTTCCTTCACAAATTCTCTTTCATACTTAGCTCTTTTCTTCACTTCATGCATACAGCATCACACAAAACTACTACTTCCATATCACAACTACAACACTAAAACAAGGAAATACATTTCTTCCTTTATACCACACTCAAATAATTACAAATGAGTCGACATACAATTACAACATAAAAGTTTATACATGCTACATCAAAATTACACAAAACTGTTGGCTTCCAAATACAATAAATCTTCACTCGTGTGACCTTGAAGTCTGCACTATCATCCATGTCACTATCAATGTGTCTTCAACTTCCCTTTAACTGCACAAAACCAGATTCCATCCTGATTAAAAGATATCATTCGATTTCCACAAACCGCTACTCAGGAACACTGCCTGAATACTACTTCCACCAAAATGCTCATAACTTCCATCAATAAATGAATTACTGTCTGTGCTCCTAACCATAGACATATAATACATCAAAGATTATATCCTCAACATCGCATAGCTCCAACTACAACAACCCACGTGCGCTAATCCAAACTCTTTCTGCTTCTCTACAAGTCTTTAGTAAATCACTATGTTCACATCAATGACAATCATAGTCATGAATGCAACAACAAATGCTACAGAATGGCTGCCAAACATTTAGCATTCATTCCTAACAATCTCCCCCATTGGCATTGATGGCAACATAGATGAAAAAAATTCAATGTTCCAAAAATCCAATACTGCAACACTGCTTCTTCAAATCCTCTTCATCAATCAAATCTTGCTTTGTTATCCTATTCAGTTCTCTCCAACAGATGTTTTAGATGGTTTTCATGTATACTTCTCCCCCATTGACATCAATGATAGAATTTTCATCACTATGTCAACAACAACTCCAATGTCAAAAGACACTATTCAGAAAATACATTCACTAGAGTCCTCATGACTCAGTTCAGATACACATACTCCCCCATAGAGGAAGTACCAACATCTAGTCCAGAAGAAAGATAGGGCTCATATACCACTGGATGGATGCAACCAACTGCATCACTTTTCAAAAGTAGGCTGGGGCATAACCACAAGCATACCTCTCAGATACTCAAATGTATCCTTAGGCAAAGGCTTTGTGAATATATCTGCTATCTACTCCTTTGTACTTATGTGCTCAAGTCTAACTTCTTTCTCAACAACTTTCTCTCTTACAACATGATACTTAATCTCTATATGCTTTGTCTTAGAATGTAATACAGGATTCTTAGACATACTAAGTGTGCTAGTGTTGTCACAATGTATGACAATAGGTTAAAAAAATTTTATTCCAATATCCTTCAGCATTTTCTTCATCCAAATTATCTAGTTACAATTGTTTGCTATTGCTACATATTCTACTTCTGCTATGCTTTGTGAGATACAATTTTGCTTCTTGATTAGCCAAGAAACTAATCTTCCTCCAAGGAAAAATGCTCCACCACTGGTGCTTTTCTTATTATCATCACTACCTCCCCAATTAGCATCTGTATATGCACATAGGGTAAAATCATCAAATTTTTCATACCATAATCCATAGTCCATTGTGCCTCTTAAATATCTCAGTATTCTCTTTACTACTGCATAATGTGATTCTCTAGGTTCAACTTGATATCTTGCTACAATTCCAACTGAATGTGCTATATTAGGTCTTGTATGAGTCAAATACTATAATCCTCCAATCATAGATCTGTATTTCTTCTATTCCACTGCAGGAGTCTCATCTTTTCTAGATAGCTTATGTCCAGTCACCATAGGTGTTCCAACTAGTTTATAATTCTCCATTCCAAATCTTTTCAACAAGTCATTCAGGTACTTTGTCTGACTTACAAAGATACCATCATTGTTTTGTGTTATCTGTAATCCCAAAAATTATTTCATTTCACCAATCATACTCATTTCAAATTTAGTCTTCATTTCATCAGCAAATTTGTCACTAGCTTCATTTTCTCCTCAAAAGATAATGTCATCAACAAAAATAACTATAATCAACAAACCATTTTCAATTTCTTTTGTGTACAAATTGCTATCAGCTGTTCCTTTTGTAAATCCCAATTTTAACAAATACTTATCTAGTCTTGCATACCAAGTTCTAGGTGCTTGTTTAAGTCCATATAAAGCTTTCTTCAATTTACATACCAAGTCTCCTTATTGAGTTAAAGGAAAACCTTCAGGCTGCTCAGTGTAGACTTCTTCTTCCAACTCTCCACTCAAAAATGTTGACTTCACATCCATCTGATATACTTTGAATTTTTGGTAAGCCGCATAAGCCAAAAACATTCTTACTACTTCAATTATTGCAAAAGGTGCAAAGGTTTCTTCATAATCAATTCCTTCTTGCTGCGAGTAACCCTTACATACCAATCTTGCTTTGTTTCTTACTATTTCTCCTTGTTCATTCATCTTGTTTCTGAATACCCATTTAGTTCCAATAACATTCTTGTTTGTGTCTGCTCTGATTTGTACTCTATTCATTGTATACACTAATGTGATCACTGCTTCTCTCCAGAATATCTTTGCCAAATCATTCTCAAATAACATAGCTCTTGCTACTTCAGTCACTGATCTATTTCTTTTTTCTGCAATGCCATTTTGTTTAGGTGTTCTAGGGGTTGAATACTATCTCTTAATTCCATTTTCTTCACAAAAGATGTTAAACTCTCTAGAAGTAAATTCTCCACCTGTATCAGATCTCAAACATTTAATCTTCATTCTAGATTCATTCTCAACTTCATTCTTAACAATCTTAAACTTATCAAATGCTTCAAATTTTTCTTTAAGAAATGCAATCCACATCATTATTGTAAAATCATCAACAAGAATCATAAAATACCTTTCCCCATAGAATCCTCTAGTCCTGGTAGGACCACTCAAATTTGTAAGAACAATCTCCAGCTTCTCTGTAGATGTAAACTTTTTACTAGGAAAAGAACTTCTCTTCTATTTAGCCACTACATATTCTTTGCAAATCATGTTAGTAGGCTTCATAATTTTAGGTAAATCTCTTACTGCAAGTGTAGTACTTAATTTCACAAGGTTATCAAAGTTTATATGACAAAACCTTCTATGCCATAACCAACTATCATCAACCTTAGTAATCAAACATGTCATCTCAATAGGATTCAACTAAAATACATTACCTCTAGTTCTAGATCCGGTTCCAATCAGATTTCCATCATTATCTTTTATCACACAAATTTTCTCAGTAAACCAAACTTGATATCCTTTATCAACTAACTGTCCAACACTCAAAAGATTATGTTTCAATCCATCCACAAAATAAACATCATCAGTATTAGTCTTTCCATCAAGAGTAATAGATCCTATACCTTTAATCAAACAAGGTGCATTCTTTCCAACTCTAACAACTCCTCCATCACATTCATTAAGCTTTATAAATTTTTTCATGTCTCCAGTCATATGATGTGAACCACCACTATCAATAATCCAATCAACTTTCTTTTCAACTTGAGAAACTAAGACTTTTTCTTCCTTAACATCAGTTTCAGGATTTTCTTCTTTAATTGATACAACTCCTATGTCATTATTGTTAGGAATGAATATTGGATGTTGGCAGTCATTCTGTAGCAGTTGTTGTTGCATTCATGACTATGATTGTCATTGATGTCAACATAGTGATTTTCTAGAGACTAGCAGAGAAGCAAATAATGTTTTGATTAGCGCATGTGGGATATTGCAATTGGAGCTATGCGATGTTGAGGTTATAATCTTTGATATGCTATATATCTATGGTTAAGAGTGCATAATGTAATTCATTGATTCATGAAAGTTATGAGCATTTTTTGGTAAAAGCAATATTCAAGTAGTGGTCCTGAGTAGCGGTTTGTGGAAATTGGATGATGTCTCCTAATCGGGATGGAATCTGGTTTTGCATAGTTAAAGGGAAGTTTGAGATACATTGATGCTAACGTGGTTCACGGTGCAAAATTTGAAGTCGCATGAGTGAAGAGATATTGCATTTGGAAGCCGACAGTTTTGTGTAATTTTGATGTAGCGTATGAAAACTTTTATTTTGTAATTGTGTGTCGACTCATTTGTAATTATTTGAGTGTGGTATAAAGGAAGAAATGTTTTTCCTTATTGTATGTAGTTGAAATGTGAAAGAAGTGTGAGCATGGTTTGGTTGCATGCAAATGTAAGCATGAAGTGAAGAAAAGAGCCTAAGAGATTGTGAAAGCGAAATTGTGAAGGAAGACATGCGAAGTATAGAGATCTGGAATTGAGATCTGGTGCAGCAGTGACTGCAGTTTGAAATGGTAAGGAGGTAACATATTTCATATTATTCTATTGAATAATATTAAGGTTATTTGGAGAGTGTGTTCAGTAATCTTACCCTGAAGCTATTTGGGTAGTGGGTCCTTTTGTCTTCCATAACTCTTAACAGGGTTAGAATCTTTTAACAGGGATTCCAAATCTCCTAACAGGGATTTATATGTACTGAATGTATTTCATAAGACTCCTAACAAAGTCCATCCTCTCACAAGGAATATTCATATTAGTGCATCTTTTGTGGGCATCATTCCCACTGGGGTTTACTCCTTGATCAAGAGGTTTCCTAGTCAACATATCTTGTGTTATTGTGTCATTGTGTATGAATATCTTTGTATGGTTAGTAATTGCATTGCTTACATGGTTAAATGCTATTGAAGATGTTAAATGTTATAATTATCTGATAACTGATTCACCCCCCCCCCCTCTCAGTTATCTTGGTGGACTTTACTTTCTAACAATTGGTATCAGAGCGACAGGTCCTGGAAAGGAAAGTTTAACAGCTTAACGAGATCCATGGCAAATTTCAGGAAAGAAAGCCCTAAGTTTGATGGAGTAAATTTTGACAGCTGGAAGGAAAAGATGAAGACACATCTATTGTGTTTAGGACTAGGCTATTGGTTGATTACAAAGAATGAAAGTACTATAATTGAAGAAGACAGTCTTGAAACAAGTTCTAAAGATGAGGTAGATCTATTTATGTGTAACATACTTGCAAGAGAAGCACTCTTGACAACACTTTTTAGAGAATGAATATAGTCAGGTAAAATGTTTTAAGAAATCTAATGAAATTTGGAAAGCTTTACACTCTACTTTTGAAGGTGATGAACATGCAAAAAGAGCTAGATTAGATAATTGGATATGTGCATTTGAAGATATTAGAATGATGGAAGATGAATCTGTTAGAAGCTATATTGGTAGAATGTCAAAAATTGTTGTAGGAATAAAATCTTGTGGAGGATCAAAGACAGAGAATGAAGTGATATGAAAAATTCTGAGGACATTGACTCCTGTATTTAATCAGACAACATAGATGATTGAACAAGTTATAACTTGTACTACAAACTTTACAAGAGAGACTCTTCTTGGAAGATTGGAAGCAGCAGAGATGAACTTGAGGTTATCAGGAGACTTACCTAGAATGGAGGCAACATTCAATGCTCTTAGTATTCATCCTACTTTGTCAAGAAGTACTAGTGTGAGTGGAGATTATGCTAGCAGTAGCAGATCTAGAAATGAAGAAGATAAGAAGATTGAAGAAGGTATTGCCTTGCTTGTGAAAATAGAACTAGACGGTAAGAAAATTTTTAAATGTTGGACTTGTCAAGAATATGGTCATTTTGCATCTAAATGTCCTAAGAGAGTTAAGAAGTACAGAAATAATTTCAAGCCTAGAAGATCTAAGGAATGTTATTATGCTAATGATGAAGATCTTGAAGCTAGTATAGAAAGAACTTTGAGTGAAAGTGATACTAAGAATAATGATGAAATATGATTTGTAGCAATTAAAGAAGAAAATTTTGAATATGATGTTAAAGAAGAAAAAGCACTAGTTTCCCAAGTTGAAAAGAAATCTGATTGGATTATAGACAGTGGTTGTTCACATCATATGAATAAAGATATGAAGAAGTTCATAAAGTTTAACAATTATGATGGAGGAATTGTTAGAGTTGGTAACAATGCACCTTGTTTGATTAAAGGTATAGGATCTATTACTCTTGATGGAAAGACTAATACTGATGATGTTTACTTTGTTGATGGATTGAAACATAATCTTTTGAGTGTTGGATAGTTAGTGGATAAGGGATATCAAGTTTGGTTTACTGAGAAAACTTGTGTGATAAAAGATAAAGATGGAAATCTAATTGGAACTGGATCTAGAACTAGAGGTAATGTATTTCAATTGAATCCTACTGAGATGACATGGTTGATTACTAAAATTGATGACAGTTGGTTATGGCATAGAAGGTTTTGTCATATAAACTTTGATAACATTGTGAAAGTGAGTACTACACTTGTAGTAAGGGATTTGCCTAAAATTATGAAGCCTACTAACATGATTTGCAAAGAATGTGTGATGGCTAAGTAGAAGAGAAGTTCATTTCCTACTAAGAAGTTCAGATTGGTAGAGAAGTTGGAGATTGTTCATTTAGACTTGAGCGGTCCTACCAGAACTAGAGGATTCTATGGGGAAAGGTATTTTATGATTCTTATTGGTGATTTTACAAGAATGATGTGGATTGCATTTCTGAAAGAAAAATTTAAAGCATTTGATAAGTTTAAGATCATTAAGAAGAAAGTTGAGAATGAATCTGGAATGAAGATTAAATGTTTGAGATATGATAGAGGTGGAGAATTTAATTCTAGAGAGTTTAACACTTTTTGTGAAGTGAATGGTATTAAGAGATAGTTTTCAGCCCCTATAACACCTAAACAAAATGGTATTGTAGAAAGAAGAAACATGTTAGTAATTGAAGTAGCAAGAGCTATGTTATTTGAGAATGACTTGGTGAAGACATTTTGGAGAGAAGTAGTGAATACAATAGTATATACAATAAATAGAGTACAAATCAGAGCAGAAACAGATAAGACACCTTATGAATTATGGTTTGGACATGCACCCTCAGTTAAGTATTTTAGAATTTTTGGAAGCAAATGTTATATAAAGAGAGATGATGATATTGCAAAGTTTGATCCTAAAAGTGATGAAGGTATTTTTCTTGGATATTCTTTGAAGAGAAAAGCATATAGATGTTACAACAAGAGAACTAAAACTATTGTTGAGAGTGCAAATGTTAAAGTTGATGAGAAGTTTAAAATTCAGGAAAGAATGCTTGATTATGAATCTGATGAAGAAGCTAATCCTTAGCCTAACATTGAAACTACTGAATTATTCTATGAGACTGACAGTGAATTGTTGAATGAGAATCATACTGCAGAAGAAATCGGAGAAGAAACTATAGAAGAATCTAAAGAAGAATCTACTGTTGAAGCAAGATCTATGACTATGACACCGAACATGTATCTATCTAGACATCATCCTGTTGAACAAGTTATTGGAAGTTTGGATAGAGGAGTTATGACTAGAAATAAGGTACATTTATGTTTGATTTCTCAAATTGAACCTAAATCTACTAATGAAGCTTGTGAAGATGAACATTGGATTAATGCTATGAAAGAAGAACTAGATCAAATTGAAAAGAACAAGACATGGGAATTGGTTCCTAGACCTAAAGACAAGAATGTGATTGGAACTAAATGGGTATTCAGAAACAAGATGAATGAACAAGGAGAAGTAGTAAGAAACAAAGCAAGATTAGTATGTAAGGGATACTCACAGCAAGAAGGAATTGACTATGAAGAAACCTTTGCACCAGTAGCAAGACTTGAAGCAGTAAGAATGTTTTTGGCTTATGCAGCTTTTAAGAAATTCAAAGTGTATCAAATGGATGTGAAGTCCACATTTCTGAATGGTGAATTGGAAGAAGAAGTCTACATTGAGCAACCTGAAGGTTTTCCTTTGACTCAAGAAGGAGATATGGTATGTAAACTGAAGAAAGCATTATATGGACTAAAGCAAGCACC
Organism: Chamaecyparis obtusa; assembly: GCA_027943335.1. Classification (NCBI taxonomy): domain Eukaryota; kingdom Viridiplantae; phylum Streptophyta; class Pinopsida; order Cupressales; family Cupressaceae; genus Chamaecyparis; species Chamaecyparis obtusa. The sequence goes on from BSBK01003892.1 coordinate 571,115, forward strand.
TAGAACTTGGTATGCTAGATTGGATAAGTATTTGTTGAAATTGGGATTTACTAAAGGAACTACAGATAGTAATCTATACACAAAATAAATAGAAAATGGATTGTTAGTTATAGTTATTTTTGTTGATGACATTATCTTTGGAGGAGAAGATGAAGCTAGTGACAAATTTGCTAATGAAATGAAGACTGAATTTGAAATGAGCATGATTGGTGAGATGAAATACTTTTTGGGATTACAGATAACACAAAACAATGATGGTATCTTTGTTAGCCAGACAAAGTACTTGAATGATTTGCTAAAAAGATTTGGAATGGAGAACTGTAAACCAGTTGGAACACCTATGGTTACAACACACAAACTATCAAGCAAAGATGAAACACCAAGAATTGAGCAGAAGAAATATAGATCCATGATTAGAGGATTGCAGTACTTAACACACACTAGACCGGATATACAACATTCAGTTGGAATGGTAGCAAGATTCCAAGCTGAACCTAGAGAGTTACATTATGCAGCAGTAAAGAAGATATTGAGATATTTAAGAGGCACAATGGACTATGGATTGTTGTATGAAAAATCTGATGATTTTACCCTATGTACATATACAGATGCTGATTGGGGAGGTAGTGTTGATGATAAGAAAAGCACCAGTGGTGGAGCCTTTTTTCTTGGAGGAAGATTAGTTTTCCGATTGAGTAAGAAGCAGAATTGTATTTCACAGAGTACAACAGAAGCAGAATATGTTGCAGCAACAAACAATTGTAACCAGATAATTTGGATGAAGCAGATGCTGAAAGATATTGGAATTAAGTTTTTTGAGCCTGTTGTCATAATTGTGACAACACCAACATAGTTAGTATGTCTAAGAATCCTGTATTGCATTCTAAAACTAAGCATATAGAGATCAAGTATCATGTTGTAAGAGAGAAAGTTGCTGAGAAAGAATTCAAACTAGAGTACATAAGTACAAAGAAATAGATAGCAGACATATTTACAAAGCCTTTGCCTAAGGATACATTTGAGTATCTGAGAGGTATGCTTGGGGTTATGCCCCAGCCTACTTTTGAGTAATGATGCAGTTGATTGCATTCGTCTAGTGGTATATGAGCCCTATCTTTTTCTGGATTGGATGTTGGTACTTCCTCTATGGGGGAGTATGTGTATTTGAGCTGAGTCATGAGGACTTTTGTGAATGTATTTTCTGAAACAGTGTCTTTTGACATTGAGTTGTTGTTGACATAGTGATGAAATTTCTATCATTGATGTCAATGGGGGAGAAGTGTACCTGAAAAACCCTGTGTACCATCTATTGGAGATAATTGAATAGGATAATGAAGCAAGATTTGATTGATGAAGAGGATTTGAAGAATTTTCAGAGCATCAGTGCAGCAGTGTTCCAGTATTGGATTTTTGGAACATTGGATATTTTTCATCTATGTTGCCATCAATGCCAATGGGGGAGATTGTTAGGAATGAATGCTAGATGTTGCTAGTCATTCCGTAGCAGTTGTTGTTGCATTCATGACTATGATTGTCATTGATGTCAACACAGTGATCTTCTGGAGACTAGCAGAGAAACAGACAGTGTTTTGATTAGCGCACGTGGGATATTACAGTTGGAGCTACGTGATGTTGAGGTTATACTCTTTGATATTTTATATGTCTATGGTTAAGAGCACAGATAGTAATTAATTGATTCATGAAAGTTATGAGCATTTTGGTAAAAGCAGTATTTAGGCAGTGTTCCTGAGTAGCGGTTTGTGGAAATCGGATGATCTCCTAATCAGGATGGAATCTAGTTTTGCATAGTTAAAGAGAAGTTTGAGACACATTGATGCTGTCGTGGTTCACAGTGCAAACTTTGAGGTCGCACGAGTGAAGAGATATTGCATTTGGAAGCCGATAGTTTTGTGTAATTTTGATGTAGCGTATGGAAACTTTTATTTTGTAATTGTGTGCCGACTCATTTGTAATTATTTGAGTGTAGTATAAAGGAAGGAATGTTTTTCCTTATTGTATTTAGTTGAAATGTGAAAGAAGTGTGAGCATGGTTTGGTTGCATGAGAATGTAAGCATGAAGTGAAGAAAAGAGCCTAAGAGATTGTGAAAGCGAAATTGTGAAGGAAGACATGCAAAGTACAAAGATATGGAATTGAGATATGGTGTAGTAGTGAGTGTAGTTTGGCATAGTAAGGAGGTAACATATTTCATATTGTTCTATTGAATAATATTAAGGTTATTTGGATAGTGTGTTCAATGATCTTACCCTGAAGTTGTTTGGGCAGTGGGTCCTTCTATCTTCCATAACTCTTAACAGGGTTAGAATCTTTTAACAGGGATTCCAAATCTCCTAACAGGGATTTATATGTACTGAATGTATTTCATAAGACTCCTAATAGAGTCCATCCTCTCACAAGGAATATTCATATTAGTGCATCTTTTGTGGGCATCATTCCCACCAGGATTTACTCCTTGATCAAGAGGTTCCCTAGTCAACATATCTTGTGTTATTGTGTCATTGTGTATGAATATCTTTGTATGGTTAGTAATTGCATTGCTTACATGGTTAAATGTTGTTGAAGATGTTAAAATTTATAATTATCTGATAACTGATTCAGCCCCCCCTCCCTCTTAGTTATCTTGGTGGACTTTACTTTCTAACAATTATTATTCTCAGTATCACTTTCACTTAAAGTTCTTTCTATACTAGCTTCAAGATCTTCATCATTAGCATAATAACATTCCTTAGATCTTCTAGGTTTGAAATTGTTTCTATACTTTTTAACTCTCTTAGGACACTTTGATGCAAAATGACCATATTCTTGACAAGTCCAACATTTAAATATTTTCTTACCGCCTGGTTCTCTTTTCACAAGCAAGGCAATACCTTCTTCAATCTTTTTGTCTTCTTCATTTCTAGATTTGCTACTACCAGCATAATCTCTGCTCACACTGATGCTTCTTGACAAAGTAGGGTGAACACTAAGAGCACTGAATGCTATCTCCATTCTAGGTAAGTCTCCTAATAATCTCAGGTTCATTTCTGTTGCTTCCAATCTTCCAAGAAGAGTCTCTCTTGTAAAGTTTGTGGTACAAGGTATAACTTGTTCAATCATCTATGTTGTCTGGTTAAATATAGGGGTCAATGTCCTCAGAATTTTCCATATCACTTCATTCTCTATCTTTGTTCCTCCACAAAATTTTATACCTGTAATAATTTCTGACATTCTACCAATATAGCTTCTAATAGATTCATCTTCCAACATTCTTATTTTTCAAATGCACATATCCAATTATGTAATCTAACTCTTTTTGCATATTCATCACCTTCAAAAGTAGAGTGTAAAGCTTTCCAAATTTCATGAGATTTTTTCAAACATTTTACCTGACTGTACTCATTCTCCGGAAGGGCTATCAAAAGTTCTTCTCTTGCAAGTATGTTACACATGAACAGATCTCTCTCATTAGCAGTACATGTTTCAAGATTGTCCTCTTCAATGATAGTCTTATCATTATTTGTAATCAACCAATAACCTAGTCCTAAACGTAGTAGGTGTGTCTTCATCCTTTATTTCCAGCTGTCAAAATTTACTCCATCAAACTTAGGGCTTTCTTTCTTGAAATTTTCCATGGATCTCCTTAAGTTGTTAAACTTCTTTTTTAAGGACCTGTCGCTCTGATACCAATTGTTAGAAAGTAAAGTCCACCAAGATAACTGAGAGGGGGGGGGGGGTGAATCAGTTATTAGATAATTATAAATTTTATCATCTTCAACAGTATTAAACCATATAAGCAATATAATTACTAACCATAGAAAGATATTCATACATAATAACACAATGACACAAGATATGTTGACTAGGTAACCTCTTGATCAAAGAGTAAACTCCGGTGGGAATGATGCCCACAAAAGATGCACTAATATGAATATTCCTTGTGAAAGGTTGGAATCTATTACGAGTCTTATGAAATACATTTAGTACATATGAATCCCTATTAGGAGATTTTGAATCCCTGTTAAAAGATTCTAACCCTGTTAAGAGTTATGGAAGACAGAAGGACCCACTACCCAAACAGCTTTAGAGTAAGATCACTGAACACACTGTCCAAATAATCTTTGCATTACTCAACAAAATAATATGTTACCTCTTCTTTGACTGTGCCAAACTGCACTCACTGTTACATCAGATCTCAATTTTAGATCTATGTACCTCGCATGCCTTCCTTCACAAATTCACTTTCATACTTAGCTCTTTTCTTCACTTCATGCATACAGAATCAAACACAACTGCTACTTCCATATCCCAACTACAACACTACAACAAGGAAATACATTCCTTCCTTTATACCACACTCAAATAATTACAAATGAGTCAACATACAATTACAACATAAAACTTTCCACACACTACATAAAAATTACACAAAATTGTCAACTTCCAAATACACTAAAGCTTCACTTGTGCAACCTCAAAGTTTGCGCTATCATCCACATCATTATCAATGTGTCTTCAACTTCCCTTTAACTACGCAAAACTAGATTCCATGCTGATTAGTAGATATCATCCAATTTCCCCAAACCGCTACTTCGGAACACTGCCTAAATATTGCTTCCACCAAAATGCTCATAAATTCCATGAATAAATGAATTACTATCTGAGCTCTTAACCATAGACATATAATACATCAAAGAGTATATCCTCAACATCACATAGCTCCAATTGCAATAACCCACATGCGCTAATCCAAACTCTGTCTACTTCTCTGCAAGTCTTCGGTAAATCACTATGTTGACATCAATGACAATCATAGTCATGAATGCAACAACAACTACTATAGAATGGCTACCAAACATTTAGCATTCATTCCTAGCAAGAGAAACAAGTACCTATTCCCACTCTAGAAGAAATCAATCTTACACCTGAGACTGGCAAGAAAACTCAGATCGGTTCTATGATTGAGAATTTGGGAAAGGAAGTACATGATGATGATTAGATTGAATTGATCACATCCTTGAACAAGATCATCAAAAAGAACAAGAAAGTAAAGAGTCTTCAAGGATGCCTAAAGTAGCTTACTAATAAATTACAAAGCATTATATCTACACAAATTGCAGAAGATGACCCTCTGGAAAGAGAAAAGAAAGTAATGAATACTTTTGATGATGAGTTTACAAATTTATTTGATACAACAAAGGTGAAAGCTCAAGCAACTTATGAGGCCAAAACACTTTTGGACATTAGTCAGAATATCAGAAATGATATCAATAACCTTGATATCTACATAAAGGACTTGAGAAAGAATTTAGAAAGAGAAAAATCTTTGTACATCCAGTGTACAAAATCAGAGAACTTGGTAGCAGAGGAAGTTCAGAAGATGAAGATGAAGGAAGTAGAAATTCAAAATGAGACAAATCTTCTTTCAAGCCCCAATGTGAAGGTATTTGATATTGAGAAGAAAATCTACAAGATTTATGATGAAATGAGAGTTTTGCAAGATGACAAGGACAGGAAGCTAAAGAGATTCACTCTTTTAAGAGAGCACATTTCTATAAAATTGAGCGTTGTTGAAGGGCAACTCGAAGAATGTCTTTCAACCAAGACATCTTTTCAGAAGATTAGTTATGAGAATCTCCAAGCATGTGAGATTGCATCTTATGGATTGTGCACACTACTCAGTGTGGTAGATTCAATTAAGAAATCATGGGAAAAAGAGTTAGAGGCTATGAAGATTAATGTTGTAGATTGTGTTGCAAGCCTACGGGCTTTGCAATATTGAATCAAGGTATAACTTTTTGTGAACATAGTTTTGTAACCCTCCTTACCTTTTTTTTTGTCATTGTTGTCAAAGGGGGAGAGATATATAAAAAAAAATTGATAAGGATACATACTCTTAGGGGGATAATAGTATATAGAGAGGATTCATGAAGTCATAAGGACAGTATATATATATATTGTATTATGGCCACAATTTTGAAATTTTGGAGTTTAAGATTTAGCCAATTTTCTCATATGTTGCCACCACTGACAAAGGGGGAGATTTTCGGCAATTTGGCTAAGTTGGTTACATAGATGTTGTCATTATGGAAAAATATGATCCACATGAAGATCGCATAGGTTAGAGAGCTAGTATGTCAGAGCGCAATGCAAAATTGTCTAAGTATGAGACAATATGTTTTTGCCAGTGAACAATAAGATAGTTTTGATTGGTGATGTTGATTGGAGTAAGTTCAGTGCTTGTGCACTTGAACATAGACTATATGATGACTATTGAAGACTCACCTCAGAGAACAAGTTAGTATGACATGTACAGAAGAAGTTACGATAGTTTTACTAAAGACAGTGTTGAGCCAACATGACAGAATATGATGACAGAATTGATAAAGAGTTAAGGGATTATTTTGTTTATCAAAATAATGAATTAAAAATATAAAGGGATGAAATCCTAGATGTTAACCCTTGGATAAAGATATTTTGTAATATGACAGCTGACTGAAAGTTATTAATCTTAATAACTTGTATAAAGATATGTAAAGATGTAATTGTAAAAAGGAGTAATGAATGTATGTAATAGCGATAGTGAAAGAGCAGTGAAGAGATATGATGAAGGGTGCTCCCCTTAATACCACAAACACATAACAGAAATAGAGAAACAACAACAATATGCAAGAACAGAAAATTGGCTTCTTATTATCTCCACAAATGTGGAATTACAAACTTTCAGAATTACAATATGCAAAGCCACATGGGCATTCCCTTACAATATTCTTTAGGACAAAGCCTCGAACCAATACCCAGATCTACTACCCAGAATTATTCTGAACTGCCTAAGACAATAATACAGCCTTCCTTATATAGGCAATTTTCCACCGCCTGGGAAGGTTCCAGAATTTTAGCCAATAAGGCCGACCAACTTAGAATTATTTTATTTTACATTTTATTACATCATAGTCGGCTCAAGATAACCTTTGAAACCCGAACAGAAATTTTGAAGAAAATTATTTTTCGCCATTTCAGGTGGCCCAACTTCCGAAGACCATAAGTCATCACCAGTTGACCCGCTCGGCTATTATAACCCCATTTCAGAAATGCCACGAAGCGCTCTACAGGCTTGACCCGTGCAAGCGCCCGTCACCCAAATTTTTGACCTCATCCGGGGCCTCTAAAGCCTTCAAAACTGAGTTCAAAGTTTCTGTACCCTGCTGCCAATACCGAAAATCTTCAATATCTTCCAACATACACTTGATCTGGAAATGAAACTTTACTGGAAAACTTATATGACCAAAATGAACCTCCAAGAAAGAAATCAGATCATTCTGAGCACATACAAAAATTACCAAAAATAGTAACTTTCCAAAAATAGCAGCTTTGCACAAAATAACCCTTATTGAAAATAAAAAATAGAAATATTTTTGGGTGATGCAAGATTTCTCTTACACCCAGTATGCTCCTGCATCAGACACCCAGGGTAATTTGAGAAGTGACCCTGTCACAACTTAGGTGTGCAGAGGAAAACCAAGACGGTTAACCTCTTCCTTTGTTAGCCATGATGAATTTTCAACAGGTCGTCTTTGCCATTTGACCAAATATTCTTCATATGTCCTGTTCCTTGTGCTTCTGCCAACACGACTATCCAGTATATCTTCAATCTCCTTGATATCTGAACTGGTTACTGGAATACTCCACTGTGCTGCTGCAACCTCATCCTCAACACCTCCTTCGTGATACTCTGTCAAATCTGAAATGTTAAACACTGGTGAAATATTCAGCTCACTAGGCAATTCTACCTCATATGCATTTCCTGAATCATGCTTCTTCAGTATCTTACATGGCCCAAACTTCTTCATTTTCAACTTGTTATATGTACCAACCGGAAACCGCTCCTTCTGCAAATGAACCATGACTTCATCGCCAACCTGAAATTCCTTATGCCTCCTTTTCTCATCTACCTTAGCCTTATACTGTGCATTCATCTTGGTAATATGCCTCCTCACCTCCTCATGGATGTTCTTCAAGTGTTCTGCAAAATCCTCAGCTTCAGCACTACTTATTTCTCTTTTATCTATCTTTCTCAATTCAGATGCATTTCTTGGACTACTTCCATATACAATCTGGAATGGTGATTTACCAGTGCTCCTATTGACAGAATTATTGTATGCAAATTCCGCCTGTGGTAAAATCAAATCCCATCCTGTTGGCTTATCTCCAACCAAACATCTCAGCAAATTTCCCAAACTTCTATTCACCACCTCTGTCTGTCCATTAGTCTGTGGATGATGTGATGAACTGAACTTCAAATCTGTCTTCAACTTCTTCCACAATGTACGCCAGAAATATCCAACAAACTTAGTGTCCTGATCTAAAACTATGGTCTTTGGCAAACCATGAAGTCTCACTACTTCTCTGAAAAACAATTCTGCTACATGAACAGCATCATTAGTCTTCTTGCAGGGAATAAAATGTGCCATCTTTGAAAATCTGTCAACTACCACAAAAATTGAATCATGTCCCCGCTGAGTCCTCGGTAAACCAAGAACAAAGTCCATGCTGATATCCTCCCAAGGCTTCTCTGGTATAGGTAATGGCTGATACAATCCTGTATTCTGCTTCACTCCTTTCGCCATCTGACATACTCTGCAACTCTGTACAAATTTCTTCACATCTTGCTGCAACTGTGGCCAATAATAATTCTCACTAACCAAACCAACGGTTTTATCACGACCAAAATGTCTAGCCAATCCTCCGCTATGCTTCTCCTTGATGAGATTCTCCCTCATAGAACTTTGTGGAATGCACAATTGACTCCCTTTGAATAGCATATCGTCCTGGATGATGAAATCCAGCCACTTCGTCCTGTCTAGAGTAACAGGTTCTGTACAAGCTTTCCAAGCTTCACCAAAATCAGGATCCTCTGGATACAAATTCTTGATTTCCTTGAACCCAACCACTTCAATCTGCATTTCTGTCAGCAATAGTTGCCTTCTGCTAAGAGCATCTGCAACCCTATTAGACTTTCCACTCCTATGTTTCAAAACAAATGTATAACTCTGCAAAAACTCAACCCATTTCAAATGCCTTTGATTCAATTTTCCTTGACTATTCAAATATTGCAAAGTTTGATGATCAGTATACAAAACAAACTCTTGAGGAAGCAGATAGTGCCTCCACTTTTTCAATGCCTGAAATATAGCATAAAATTCCTGATCATAAACAGAATATTTTTTCTTGGCATCATTTAATTTCTCACTGAAATAAGCAACAGGTTTACCTTCTTGGCTCATAACAGCTCTTATTGCAGTACCACTAGCATACAATCTACTTGAAACACCTTATTAAAATATGGAAGTGCTAAAATAGGTTGTTCTGTAACTTTTTGTTTCAATAATTGAAAACTTTTTTCTGCCCCATTAGTCCACTTAAACTCTTTTCTATCCCCTCTCATTGTTTCAGTCAAGGGTCCACAAATACTGCTAAAATTTTGGATAAACTTTCTGTAAAAGCTAGCCAAACCATGAAAAGATCTTACCTCAGTAGCACTCCTTGGAGTAGGCCATTCAAGGATAGCCTGTACCTTCTCTGGGTCCATTTTTAGACCTTCTGCTGAAACTACAAATCCCAAATACACAAACTCTTTCTTCACAAAACTGCACTTCTTCAAATTAATCAGCAATTTTTCTTCTCTCAACTTCTCAAATACCATACGAATATGCATCATATGCTCCTCCAATGTCTTACTAAAGATCAAAATATCATCTAGGTAAACAATGACAAACTTACCCAGAAATTCTTTCAGAACCTCGTTCATGAGCCGCATGAAAGTGCTCGGTGCATTGGTTAGCCCAAAAGGCATGACTAACCACTCATACAGTCCTTCCTTTGTTTTGAAGGCAGTCTTCCATTCATCTCCTTCTCTGATCCGAATCTGATGATATCCACTTTTCAGATCTATCTTTAAAAAATACACAGCTCCACTCAAACAGTCCATAATATCATCCATTCGTGGCAATGGAAACCTGTACTTGATTGTGATCTTGTTTATTGCCCTAGAATCTGTACACATCCTCCACTCTCCATTTTTATTTGGTGCTAATACCGCTGGTACAGCATAGGGACTCAGACTCTCTCGAATCAACCCCTTTTGTAACAGTTCATGTACTTGTCTGTTCAACTCCTCACTTTCTGCAGGTGTCATTCTGTGTGCTGCCTTATTCGGCAAACTCGCTCCTGGGATCAAGTCCATCTGATGACTGATCTTCCTAACTGGTGGTAATCCATCAGGCACGTTATCGGATACAATATCCTGAAACTCATTCAGCAAATCTGCAACTTCTACAGGAACATCTTCTACTTCCTCTTTACCAGCTTTTGGAATTAAAGCAAAACATACACGCTCATGCCTCATACCATCTAGGAAATTTCTTCCATCCACAAAAGTTATCCTTGCATTACCACATACCTTTTCTTTGGTCTCCTTCAATGGCTTTAGCTTATGCCGCACTCCATCCTTTGTCAGGGAATAGGTATTCGCACGGCCATCGTGTACAGCACATCTGTCAAACTGCCATGGTCTACCCAACAACATATGACATGCATCTATAGATATGATATCACACAATACCTCATCTTGGTATCCGCCAATCTTGAACTTCACCAGGCATTGTTCATTGACCATGACCCTGTGGTCATCCTGTACCCAGGCAATCCGATATGGATGTGGGTGTTTCTGTCTCTTGAGCTTCAACTTTGTCACCATCTCTTCTGACACCAAATTGTTAGTGCTTCCACTATCAATAATCACATCACAACATTTACCTTCACACTTACACCTGGTGCGAAACAGACTCCTTCTTTGCTCAGGTTCATTCTCACCACTCAACAGGACTCTTCTGTTAATCAACGTTTCTCCTCTTTCAGCATCTTCAGAATTTGATGATCTAGCATCTTCATCTACATGTGCAACTCTGGCTTGGCCTTCATTTCTCCTATCTGTTCTGCCTTGGCGCTGAGGACATTCAAATGCCCTATGACCTTCTTCTCCACAGTGAAAACATGTTCCACGGAAGCCACCTCTTCCAGATCCTTGTCCTCTTCCTCTTCCTCTCTGATCTCTATTATTCTGATCTTGGAAATGATTAGAATTATTTCCTCGCTGATTCTGACTGCTACTGGCCGCATCCTTCTTTTTCGGATCTTCATTTCGGCCACCATATGACCGTCCACCAGATCGTCCACCATGACCTCTTCCGTTTTGTCTACTCTCAAACTTCTTGTTCAGCTTTTCCTCTACTTTTAGGGCAAACTGGTATGCCTCTTCAATACTGTTCATTCAAACCAGATTCAGCTCATCCTAAATGCTTGGCCTTAACCCATTAAGGTATCGGGCAACTTTCTCCTTATCAGCTTCTGCATGGCCTGTTCTGATGAGAAGTCGATAGAACTCCTCTGTATACTCCTGAACAGATCTTCCTGCTTGCTTCAAACTCTGCATTTTCTTTAGTAGGTCAAGCTCATAATCAATAGGAATGAACTGTCACTTCAATTTATCCACCATCCGATCCCATCTTGTGATTTTATCTTTCCCTCTTCTATTTCGCTCCAATTGAATTTCTTGCCACCAGATCTTCACATGACCTTTCAATCTGGCCTTCGCAAATTTGACCCTATCAGGATCTTCAACATCTTCATACTCAAAATATTCCTCACATTCATTGATCCAGTCGATCAATTCCTCTGGGTTAAGATTTCCAGAAAATGTAGGAACCTCAATCTTAGGTCTTTTCCCAATCTTGGAAATCGCCCGAAAAAGTCTTTCTTCCTCCTGGTTCACAATTTCAACTTCTCCTTGATATTGTTCTTCGGCTTCATCCTCACTTTCGTCTTTGACATTAAGATTCATTCCTCTACGAATCTCTTCTTGCAATGCTCGCACTTGTCTCTGCAACTCTCTAACCTCAGGTGTCACAACACCAGGTCTTCCGCCACGTTCTCTTCGTGGAGGTATTTTCGTGATGCGCGCTGAAACCCTAACCACGGTCCTGGTGCAAACTGCCTCACAGTCGGTGATCTGTTTACACACTCAAGAACCCCTGCTCTGATACCACTTGATGAAGGGTGCTCCCCTTAATACCACAAACACATAACAGAAATAGAGAAACAACAACAATATGCAAGAACAGAAAATTGGCTTCTTATTATCTCCACAAATGTGGAATTACAAACTTTCAGAATTACAATATGCAAAGCCACATGGGCATTCCCTTACAATATTCTTTAGGACAAAGCCTCGAACCAATACCCAGATCTACTACCCAGAATTATTCTGAACTGCCTAAGACAATAATACAGCCTTCCTTATATAGGCAATTTTCCACCGCCTGGGAAGGTTCCAGAATTTTAGCCAATAAGGCCGACCAACTTAGAATTATTTTATTTTACATTTTATTACATCATAGTCGGCTCAAGATAACCTTTGAAACCCGAACAGAAATTTTGAAGAAAATTATTTTTCGCCATTTCAGGTGGCCCAACTTCCGAAGACCATAAGTCATCACCAGTTGACCCGCTCGGCTATTATAACCCCATTTCAGAAATGCCACGAAGCGCTCTACAGGCTTGACCCGTGCAAGCGCCCGTCACCCAAATTTTTGACCTCATCCGGGGCCTCTAAAGCCTTCAAAACTGAGTTTAAAGTTTCTGTACCCTGCTGCCAATACCGAAAATCTTCAATATCTTCCAACATACACTTGATCTGGAAATGAAACTTTACTGGCAGACTTATATGACCAAAATGAACCTCCAAGAAAGAAATCAGATCATTCTGAGCACATACGAAAATTACCAAAAATAGTAACTTTCCAAAAATAGCAGCTCTACACAAAATAACCTTTATTGAAAATAAAAAATAGAAATATTTTTGGGTGATGCAAGATTGCTCTTACACCCAGGATGCTCCTGCATCAAGATATTGATGCAAGCAGTATAAGGTTATGTACCTTGACCTACTCTTTGTAATCAGTGAATTTTGTATATTACTTTTTTGGGCAGTGGGCTTATCTGGTAATCACATTTTGTACTACCAACTCCTAACAGGGTTGAGGCTTCTAACAAGGCCTATAGTCCCTTAATCAGGACTGAGAAACTATATGCATGTAATAGACTCCTACCAAGGTCAACATCCTTAACAGGATAATTTTGATTAGTGGCTCTTTGTGGGTACCATCCCCACTAGGGTTTTCCCTTGGCTAGGGTTTCCTCGAGAACAAATAATGTGTTATGAGTTCTTTTGTTTTATTGCTATGCATGTTGTTTAGCTTTCTATGTTATGCATGCATTAAGATAATCTATTATATCTATAATTGGGCAAAAGTAAAAGTTTTCAAAATACTGATTCACCCCCCCATCTCAGTATTCTCTATTTCTAACAATTGGTATCGGAGCTTAGTTATTCGAAAAAGAATCATTCAAGAAAATCCTAGCAGCTTGAGTAAGATCTCTATGGATATGGATCAGCTACAAAAGAATCTTGAAGAAGCTCTTGAATAGATTGATATGCTTACTAAGGAAAGGATACTTTGAAAGGAAAATTTGATGATGCAAAGAACCTCATTAAGAAACTGAAAAACAAGATGGAAGATCTGAAATCTGAAAAAGGAATCTGAAATTCATATTGAAGATTGTGATGACAACTTAGAAAATGAAAATTAGATCCTTAAACATGAATTGAAGATAGAAAATCTAAAGCTAAGTCTAAAAGATGGAAATGGAAAGAATGAAGCAAATCTAAAATCTAAGAATGAAAATCTTAAGCTTGAAAATGAAGGGCTAAAATCTAAACTTGGTAAAGTAACATCTGAACTTGAGAAAGTCAATTTGCAGTATGCTGAACTTGAGAAATACAATACAATTGTTCAAGGAGAACTGACTCAATCTAAGCAGCAACTTGAAAGACTATATTCAACTAATGAGAAGATTGATGAACAAATATCGTATCAAAAACCATTCTATGATAAAACTGGTCTTGGATTCAACACCTTTAGAGAAAATGAAGAAAGAAAGGAACCAGATATGAAAATATCTGAAAGCATAGATGAGAAGAAGTCTGATGAGATTAACAAATCTGAAGAACCACCTAAGCAAGAGGAATCATCTAAAGGTATGCGAAGAGAATTCAAAGGTAGATGTTTTGCTTGTAATACTGTTGGTCATATGAAGAGAGATTGCACAGGTAAGCAATTTAAACCTCTTTATGGTTATTGTTATAATTGTCATGGTTTTGGATATAGAGCTATTGAATGCAGAAAACCTAAATTTGTTGAGAATAACAATAATAGTAGAATGTTTAGAAATACTAACCATGCAGATAAGAAACCTACTGAAGATATGAATAGAAGAAATGGAATAGTATGTTATAGGTGCAATAAGGTTGGACACATTGCTAGAAATTGAAGATCACATATCAATCAACCTGGACCAAGATATGGAAACAATGGAATAGTTTGTCAGATATGTAACAAGATTGGACATACAACAAGGTTTTGCAGAATGAACAATAGAGTTTTCATACCAATCCTAACCCTAAAAGTCATGCAAGAAGAAATGAAGATGCAAGCATAGTCAGAAAGGATGCTACAGTAACTCAGATGAAGTGAAGTTTGTTAAAAGCATAGATCAAGGAGACATATTCAGCACTAAACGCAGTCACAAAGGTGAAGTATTAAATGCTAAGAAAGAATCTTTACCTGACCCATCTCAAAGTACTTAATTCATGAAAATTACAGTAGAATAGGAACTTAGATTAGTGTAGAAATTCATATATGATGAATTGAGTCTTGCATAGTTAATGCAAGGTATTATATGATGTTCTAATGCTATGGTTAAGAGCGCAAAGAAAAATATTATGTTTTGTGAGATCGCAAGAAGTTTTAAATTTTGCAGGTTAACAGAATCAACTTTTTGTAAAGAAGCAGCAAAAGAATTGAATGTGATGTCAGATCTAAGTGAGATTGAAATAATAAAAGGTCATGAATGGTATCATTTGATCATCAAAGCGAATACAAGTGTTAAGGAGATCAAAAATCAGTGATTGGAAGTATTTTGCAAGGATTTGGTGAAGAATTTTTGTGTCGAATCTACGCAAGCCCTAAATCGCATAATCGAGGTATTTGACTTAGCAGATCTTTAAATCAGGTAAGGAATTAGAGGAAATCATGGATATATCTTTTATTTAAAATGTAAGAGATAAGAATAGACCTAAGGAGAAAAGGAAACCACTATAACCCTTGGAAGACGATCCTAGGTTAGCTTTATCATCTGTACCAAACAAAGTTTTACATCTAGAGAATGTTAGAAGTTATTTAGAATGTAAACTAGAGACTGTCAGTGATAGTGATTTCACAGAGGAATATCAGAAGATCTATAATCATGACATGTCATTTAAAGTAGGGTATGAGCATTTGAAAGATAATGAGATCATTAAGTATGCTTTGCAATATGAATTTGACAATGAAGAATATACCAAGAGAATTCACAATGGAAAGTTTTGGTTAGATGACAGAGTGATAGACATTATAGCTAACTTAATTCATGAGGTAACTGGACTATCTAAAACTGGAGCCATTCCTTTGAATGAGAAAAACATGAGAAAAATAGTCATAGACAATACAAATTCATCCTACAATGGAAGATGAATAGTGATTAGCAAGATATAGCAAGATGATGTCAGATACTTGTGTAAGATCCTAACAACTAAGTTTTGTGCTAACTGGAGAGAGGATGACATGGCAGCTGGAATGATACATGCAACTTATTTGATGTGTGTTGATAAAGTACAAGTTGACATGTGTGAGATTTTGAGAATTTAGTTGTTTGAAAATTTGGAAAAGATAAAGAAGACTAAGTATTCATAGTTTAGATTCTCATCCTTAATCACTTATATGTTTTTCCATTTATTAAGAAGATTTCCTTACACCATTGGAAATGACTGGAATGATGGCCAAACTACAATGGAAAGGATTGACCAAGTGTATAGGATGCATGTTATTGATATAGTGAATGAAAGTGCAGTGTTGGTAATTAAAACATTTCACAATTTGATGTCAAGTACATCAAGGCTCCCACAGTCTCTTATGGAGAAGTATAAAAATGAGATATGTTTCATGGTTGATACTGACTTTACTTACATTGAAGCAGTAGAACATAGAATAGAGTTCATAGACCCTCTTGGCTATGAGATATCTGAGATTGAAATAGAAGAATATGTGAGTAGACTACTTAAGTGCAAAATGGATATTCATAGTAACAGGTTTGGAACCTTTGAGGAGAACTTCAACTCCGCAAAGACCATCCTTGAAGAGAAATAGTCAAAGAAAAGAGTTGAGAGTACAATCAAGAAAATTCTAAAAGATACAGGGATGACTGAACATGAGTTCTTGGTAGCCAAGCAAATAGCAACAGCAGTTAGAGAAATTGGACAAAAAGAAGTTTTGTCTATGCCACCTTTATCATCAATTGCAGTATAGCAAGGAGAAACACTGATTAAGGTGAAAGTGGAAGAAACATAGAAGGATCAAGAAACATGAAAATCCACTGGATCAACCTCCTCCACACCTAGCAAAAGAATAAAAGAGATTGCTACTGGACCTGGTAAGAGGTAGAAGACATTGGTGCCACCAGTTCAAAGGAAAGTTGCAAAAATCAAAGATGATGAAAGCACTCCTATCAAGAAGAAAACTTGGAAACCTAGAATTGAAAAGGTTTATGAACAGATTATTCAAGATGGAGACTTTACAAAGATGAACAAATATTATGATCTCTATGATTATGCAGAAAGACTGAATCTAGAAAATGCAGTGGTGAAATATATGATTTTATCTAATAAAAAATTTGATATAATTCAAGGTAAGATACCTGATGACTTGTACAAGAAACTTGTAAATAGAAAGAAGAGAGCATCAGAAGAAGATATAACTATTAGAGAAAATCTTGTAAGAAAACTTTGTGTTGTGAAAGATGAAGAACACTTCAAATAGATCATGAAGGATCTAAGCACCCATCTGAGAACTAAGAAGAGAACTATTCAGATTATGGGAGGTAGATATGAAGAAATTAATACAGAAACAAAGCAAGCAATCATTAAGGTTATGTCAGAGAATGCTGGAGAACCATTAGTTGCAGTAGAATCTAAAGATCAAGCAGAAGAAGTAGAACTGGAGGAAATTCCCTCTCCACCAACCATAAATATTGAGGATGAAGCCATGAATGTTAAAGGAACAAAAATCACCTTGGATAGTGATGATAACTTATTCAGGAATCTTGAAAACATTGTTGACAATTTGGCTTTTGAAGAGCAGGATAGTACCAAAGAAGAAGAGAAGACAGAAACCAAAATTGTAGAACCTAAAGTGATAGAGAAATAAGTACCTATTCCCACTCTAGAAGAAATCAGTCTTACACCTGAGACTGGCATGAAAACTCAGATTGGTTCTATGATTGAGAATTTGGGAAAGGAAGTACATGATGATGATCAGATGGAATTGATCACATCCTTGAACAAGATCATCGGAAAGAACAAGAAAGTAAAAAGTCTTGAAGGATGCCTGAAGGAGCTTACTGAGACATTACAAGGCATTATATCTACACAAATTATAGAAGACGACCCTCTGAAAAGAGAAAAGAAAGTAACAAATACTTTTGATGATGAGTTTACAAATTTATCTGATACAACAAAGGTGAAAGCTCAAGTAGCTTATGAGGCCAAAACACTTTTGGACATTAGTTAGAATATCAAAAATGATATCAATAACCTTGATATCTGCATAAAGGACTTGAGAAAGAATTTAGAAAGAGAAAAATCTTTGTACATCCAGTGTACAAAATCAGAGAACTTGGTAGCAGAGGAAGTTCAGACGATGAAGATGAAGGAAGCAAAAATTCAAAATGAGTCAAATCTTCTTTCAAGCCCTAATGTGAAGGTATTTGATATTGAGAAGAAAATCTACAAAATTTATGATGAAATGAGAGTTTTACAAGATGACAAGGATAGGAAGTTGAAGAGATTCACTCTTTTAAGAGAGCACATTCTATAAACATGAGCATTGTTGAAGGGCAACTCGAAGAATGTCTTTCAGCCAAGACATCTTTTCAGAAGTTTAGTTATGAGAATCTCCAAGCATGTGAGATTGCATTTTATGGATTGTGTGCACTACTCAGTGTGGCAGATTCAATTAAAAAATCATGGGAAAAGGAGTTAGAGACTATGAAGATTAATTTTGTAGATTGTGTTGCAAGCCTACCAGCTTTGTAATATTGAATCAAGGTATAACTTTTTGTGAACATAGTTTTGTAACCCTCCATACATTTTTTTTTGTCATTGTTGTCAAAGGGGGTGAGATATATAGCATAAAATTGATAAGGATACATACTCTTAGGGGGAGTACAGTATATAGAGAGGATTCATAAAGTCATAAGGACAGTATATATATTTTGTATTATGGCCACAATTTTGAAATTTTGGAGTCTAAGACTTGGCCAATTTTCTCATATGTTGCCACCAATGACAAAGGGGGAGATTGTTGGAAATTTCGCTGAGTTGGTTACATAGATATTGTCATTATGGAAACATATGATCCACATGAAGATCATACAGGTCAGAGAGCTAGTATTTCAGAGTGCAATGCAAAATTGTCTAAGTATGAGACAATATGTTTTTGCCAGTGAACCAAAAGATAGTTTTGATTGGCGATGTTGATGGGAGTAAGTTCAGTACTTTTGCACTTGAACATAGACTATATGATGACTATTGAAGACTCACCTTAGAGCACAAGTCAATACAACATGTACGAAAGATGTTATGATAGTTTTACTAAAGATAGTGTTGAGCCAACAGGACAAAATATGATGATATAATTGATAAAGAGTTAAGGGATTATTTTGTTTATCAAAATAATGACATAAAAATATAAAGGGATGAAATCCTAGATGTTAACCCTTGGATAAAGATATTTTGTAATATGATAGCTAACTGAAAGTTATTAATCTTAATAACTTGTATAAAGATATGTAAAGATGTAATTGTAAAAAGGAGTAATGAATGTATGTAATAGCGATAGTGAAAGAGCAGTGAAGAGATATTGATGCAAGTAGTATAAGGTTATGTACCTTGACCTACTCTTTGTAATCAGTGAATTTTGTATATTACTTGTTTGGGCAGTGGGCTCATCTGGTAATCACATTTTGTACTACCAACTCCTAATAGGGTTGAGGCTTCTAACAAGGCCTATAGTCCCTTAATCAGGACTGAGAAAATATATGCATGTAATAGACTCCTTATAGGGTCAACATCCTTAACAAGATACTTTTGATTAGTGGATCTTTGTGGGTACCATCCCCACTAGGGTTTTCCCTTGGCCAGGGTTTCCTTGAGAACAAATAATGTGTTATGAGTTCTTTTATTTCATTGCTATGCATGTTGTTTAACTTTTTATGTTATGCATGCGTTAAGATAATCTGTTATATCCATAATTTGACAAAAGTAAATGTTTTTAGAATACTGATTCACCCCCCCCTCTCAGTATTCCCTATTTCTAACAGAATCTAGGTCCCAAAGCATCCATAGTAGAATGAAAGGTAGAAGACAAAATATGAAAGTTTCCCCGAAGCTTAGACAGAATCAGATAAATGCACTCTTTATCAGTCTTTTGCTTTCCACATCCATGTAACAATGTGAATAGAAGGAAATAGTGTTCCCTTCTATAATCTATGGGGGAAATATGAGATCTACTTCTAAATCCAAATTCCCAAAGGAGAGATCCATATTGATCAACCAAAAGGTTAATGTACAATCAAATCAATCTATGGAGAATATGAAAGAGGAAGAAAACCTTATCTTTCCCTATAGGGGAGTTGTGCTTAAAATCTAAAATAATTGAAAGGCAAATACTAACCTAAAAATAGGGCAAATCTGGAAAATACCAATTTCTGATGTCTGTGTGTAGTTTCGGGTAATTTTGCAACTTGTTTTGGATTGGAAATGCCGAGATGTAGAAAACCCATAAAACTTTTATATTTCTGACAACAAGTAGTCTTTGACCATAATAAAAGGTCAAAGGCTACATTAATATTATGAAGGTCGACTTTGACTTTGTTCGCAAATCTCAGAATTTCACCGAAAAGGGGATCCAAATCCAAGCTCAAATCTGAAGTTCCGCACCTGTACCTGCAAGAAAAAAATGGTTTTGTTGTTTGTATGGGAAGTTTTCCTTGGTCAAACCCCAATTTAGGAATTAACCTTGAAATTGTAATGTGCATAAACAAAGTAAATGAAACAATTCACCTTGCTTATGTTGAAGTCCTTGTAGTGAATTCGAATCCTCAAATCCACAAGTAGGGATGCTCCAATGAATGTAGAATAAATGTAGGATGTCTCAAATCAATGTCATTTGATCTTCAACACCAATCTTGAATGGATCTTTGCATATGAGGAGGCTTGGATGAATGTAGAAGGATGGATCTTCAAGGGGGCTCCAAAGAGATGGAATCCTTCAATGGCTAACAATGGATCTCCTTGATGAATGAATGGTTGAAAACTTGAATTCTTGAAGGCTTGCTTGAATGCTTGAATTCACTTGCTTGCACTTGAGAGCTTGCTCATGAAATTTCTTGAGATGAGATGTGATTTCTTGATTGTGGATGTGAAAATGAGAGATGAAGGCTTCCTTTTATAGTAAACTAGAGCACAAACCTCTAGAGAAGGCCGACATTGGGGAATTAAATCCCAATTAACCTTAACCCCTAGAAATGGACACATATTAAATGCAATTTAAGGATTTACCATTCTAAAACCTGAAATGGCCGACTCGAAAGTGGGAAAACAAATATTTCCAAAACCCAACACCCAGAAATCAAAAAATCTTGAAATTTGAAATGT
This sequence comes from Chamaecyparis obtusa, assembly GCA_027943335.1. NCBI lineage: Eukaryota > Viridiplantae > Streptophyta > Pinopsida > Cupressales > Cupressaceae > Chamaecyparis > Chamaecyparis obtusa. The sequence goes on from BSBK01003892.1 coordinate 592,037, forward strand.
GGGTCCAGGACAAGGTAGACTCTGCCCTAGGTTAGAGTCGAGGTTGACCCTAAACTAGGTCAGAGTCAAGGTCAACTTTGAACCTCAAGGTCAAATTTGACCTTGAGGTCAAAAACCTTAGGACCTCAGTCCAGAATGCCAGGAAATGCAAACAGGAAGTGGAAAACAGGTGCAGAAGGAAGCAGAATGGGGGGAAAACCCAAATACATGCAAAGACCCAATCAAGGCACTTAACATGACCCCAGACCACTTACTTAGAGGGCTAAACACTCTTATCATGGAAGCACTTCCATTTTAAGATGATACATTAAGCCCCCACTTTAGCAAGAGTATGGACTCAATGCAAACTCTTGGTAAAGGAGATCAGAATGAAAAGATAATCTTAACGTAATCCAAGGGACAAAGAGAAACCTTAAGCCCTCAGGGACTCAAGTCTTCATCAACTACTAGATCACAATAAGATAGACATCTCTAGAGAGATAAATAAAGGGTGTGATTATCTTGCCCAATGAGAACTTATGTCCCATTGTGAACCACACAAGGAAACGACACAACTAGAAAGATGGAATTGAACCACCTAGTGAATGTGGCTACTCACTAGTCAACCCATCAAAGATTCATCCTTAGGAATATTATATTCCATAAGAATAAAACCAAAAACAAAAGAGATCGAGTCTTAAGGACACCTCCGACCTTAAGGGATCAAAATATATGTATATTTGAAATTGGAGGGATCAAGAGATCCTAAAATATAAATCCATGCTTAAAGGATTAGTCACTAATCCAAAAAGGGAGAAAAAGGTATCTTGAAAAATAATATATGTGTATTGAAAAGTGCGTGTGTGCAACAAGTGAGCAGAGTGTATGCCCCCATGTTAAAGTCATTGCTGACACTTTAACAGGAGCAATGGCTTTAATAGAAACATAAACAACTCTACTAATTACATTTCCATGTCGAGATGCCCCCAAACAAACACAAATCAAGGGAAATATCATAGAAACATACAAAGAACATGGAAATATCATATATAAGATAATATATATACGATATTATTGCAAATGAATTGTCATGATTCCCTAAAGAAAGTAGAACTATGATCACAAAGGAGGAAAGATCACATAAGATATACAAAGGATAATCTTTTCGGACCATGACATGGAGACCAAAAAGAATCAGTGCTACCACATCTCGAATCCAAGCAGATTACACAAGAAAACATTTACGAACAATAGCATAGTTACGACATAACATGAAACAACGCATAGAAGAATAGAGATACATATATAGGAATAGTACAACAGGTTCGATTCCTTTATCACCTTGTACCAACTGAGTAATAAGGATCGTATAAAAGAATCTAACAACATTTAGCAAACACATCATGGAAGAAGCATGGTACAATAGGAAAACACACAACAAAGCTACCACAAAGGACAAGCCGATCAAGCGTGCCGCCTACTCTCCCCAACTCGTTGTATATCATTTAGGGAAGGTGGGTAACTCGCAAGAGGGACTATATCCAACATAGAAAGAATGATAGCCAGTTATAGACAAGAACAGGTCTCAGTCATATTTTATATAAGGGGTTTTGTTTTGAAAAATATCTAGTTTAACTGATAGAAACAAGAAAATAACACCCCCCACAATCCAAATATCGAACCCCTAAGCCTAGAATGATATGCTTTATCAAGAGAAGATTAAAAAAGCTTCAAATCTGAATCTTGTGTACCTTGAAATTTTTTTGATGAAAATAGATAGAAATCTGGATGGTGCTCCAGAAGAGCTTTCTGGCACTTCTTTCGGATAAAAAAATGGAGCTAATTTGAGCAAATTATCCCCCTTGGAATGCAAAAAAGATAATATGGCTTTGATAGGAGAAAAAACAAGCTAGATGATAGGAAAAAATAGATTAAAATGAATGAGAGCATTGGGCTTAGAACCAGCTTTCCAGCGATATCTCGTTTGTCAAAAAATGATGCCTAGAGCTCCCGAAACGCCAATTTTAGTGAAAGATGCTCCAAAAGACACAAAAAAAACCCCAAAAGAATTTTGGTTAAGGCGCTAGCCCTTGGTCACATGGGGCTCCACCGCTGGTAGTCAGCCATTGGGCGGTGGTAGTTAGCCGTAGCTGCTGGCGGTTAACTGCTGCCGCTAGCGGTTAGCGGTGCCATTAGGGTTGGCGGTCTGCCGGTGGGCCGTTGGTGGCGGTGGAGTGGAGGCTGAGCATGGGCTGGGCCGTGGAGGCACACAGGCGGCATGGTGGCTACGCATTTTTAATGCAAATTTTATGATTTCTTTTGAATTCTCTACCTCGTAATCCATGCAATTAATTGCCTCTGGAGTGCGTGTACAACTGTACATCCCTAGGGCAAATTTTTTTTGCCTCCCTACAATGTTGTCCAAATTTGATGTGTTTTATATCGAAATAGAGGTTTTTGGGCATTGTGAGCTCAATGGTGAGGTCCGTTTGAGCTCAAAGTGCACCAAAATTTAGGGACCCCCTATTTTCAATAAAAAACAAAAAAAAAATCCCTAATATTAAACAGATGAATTTCTAATCTTTGAATCCTTCAAATGTGAACAAGCTGTAGCAGATTAGGCTCTGATACCATGTAGGATTTGAGCAATACAAATCCACAAAACCCAAAGATCACCTGCATACAAAAACCTGTTACAAGGAAGTAGAGACAAGAAGAGGGCAAGGGTTTGACTCAAAATATGAAGAAGAAAATATCCTCAAATAATGAATGAATAAAATATACAATGGATCATCCTTATAAAGGAGATCGAAAGCCTTGAAAGGAAAACCCTAGTGCATGTAATAATTAGTTTAATAATTAAATGACTACTACATGCAAGTTTATATTTAAAACAACTAGTGCATGTGTGTTTAAATATAAACAACTAAAGAAAAAGAGTTGACATCTTAAGAAGGGAGTAAAGATTAATTAACACAATTAATACTTTACTCTAACAGTCTTGATGTATGAAAAATGCTCTTACAAATTGTACAACTATCATAAAAATATTTCATAAATATTCTCATAACTTACAACACTTACAAATTTCCATATCCCAATTTAGGTCCCTACCTTCTCCATGTAAAGGTATCTTCTTTAACTTGTCCATTGTAAGGAAGATAAGGTAGTAGTATAACTTTATATAGTAACCTTGAGTGCATAGTTATGAAAAACCTTTCTCAAATCTTTACAATAGTTACAAAAACTTAACAAAAATAAATATAAAGAACATACATACCACAACACGTGATTTATTTGGGGAAAACCCTTTTAGGATAAAATTCCCACTCTCGAAAAGTCAACCTATATATTATTAAAAAATCAATAATAGATACAATATACTTGTAGAGGAATCTTCTCAAATGAGTATCACCAATGGAGATCTAGAGGGAACTCAATAACTATCAGACTCTCAAAAAATACCACAACTCTTAGTCATAATAGAATGCCCTCTTAAAATAGGGTTTCCGTCATGGGAAAAAAAATTGCACAATATATCCATCATTAGACCCGACCTAATGAAAACTGGTCAAGATTCACAATGAAAAATTATATATAAAATTTTCTTTTGAGGGCATCACATCCAAAAACCATCATGGAGGCACACTACCCCACCAACCCCCTATGCTCATGTATCAACAATAACCTTTTCAACAACAAGATATTTTATAATTGTATGGTTGAGAAACTATTTTTTATAACATCCATTTTGTTATAAATTTGTTTATAGATTTTTTCATAGGATGTCATATGTAAGTATGTCATTGTAATCATCATAGATTCTATCATAAATCCATCATAACATGACACTTGTAACCTAAATATACTAAATGTAAGATCCTCATAGTGGGAAGCCTACTTACACATGTGAAACATGTTAGTTATACAATCACTGCCATGTAGGATTCTACCCAACTTATGGGCCCCACTAGATGACTGGACAATTGTAAGCAATTAATTAAATAAAATATAAAATAAATATATAAAATATTGAAATAATCAATGCTAGGTTTTGCAAAGGTTAAGACACCTTAATCCAAACACTCAGAATGTCTCAAAGGGTTAATTTTTCTCAACATGTCTCGTCTCCATGTAAATACACATTCAATGTATATGGAATTTGGATCCACTTCCTTTACATGGTATTGGGAAGGTAGCTTGATGAAATGTATTGGTCAATGGTGAATGATTAGGGAAGTAATGTACACTTTCCATTTATCTTTGTTAGGGTTCAAGGCTAGTTTTTGGCTATTTTGAGCCGCCATGTTGTAACCGATTCTAACCCTAAAGCGGCAAAAAGCTTGTATAAAAATGGCTTAGGGTTAGGGATTTTATAATGAATGTTTTTAGTAGCTTCTTGTGGTGGTATTGAGATGTAAGGGATTGCGGATTGTAATCAAGTTGTAATCACTAGATTATAAGATTATTGGACTCGCTATTGGTGGATGTAGCCCAGGGATTAGGTGAACCACGTTAAATCTTTGTGTCTTATGTTCTCTTCTATGTGGTTTATTATTTTTTGATATTGGTTATTTTTGCTTGTAACTGTTATTTTTGTCTTGTTAATTCTAACATAATGATTTCTTGACACATAATTCATGATTTCTTCATATTTATAAGAAGTTGGATCATTTCTATCACCAATCATTTAAAGGAACCACCCAAGAAATATGCCTCACCATTGTCACCCTTGAAGCTAAACTATTTGGCTCTACTTCCCAACTTCAGTAGCTCAACAATGACAAAATAAAATAAAATTTTGAATTCTTATAAAATTTGTAGCACTCAAGTCCAAGCGTTGTTGTATTGGTTCAAGATTGATGATAAGGTCTCCAAAGAGTTATTTCAAGAATTGCAAGCTCACCATACTTTCCATACTATTAAGCATATTTAGGAAGGAACGTAGTTTCTCCAAGAGCTTCTTGATATTCTTCAAGCCTTTTTGTTATTTTTAGAAGGTTTTTGTGGATTAATATTACATTACTAAAAAAAATTCTTACAACAATGTCTTGGAATTGTTCCTTGCCGATTCTCAAATGCCCAATGCATTCTTTGGAACCAAATTCTAATATCATGTTAACAAATCTATTTTTCCTATGGTTAGTGATAATGCCCCTGGATTATATGTCTTCCCTTATGAATTTTAAAAAACCTTATGAGATATGGTTGGAAGATACCTACAAAATATTTATCTTGAAGCTATGCAAACAAGAATGTTATACAATCTACTTGACATAATAAATATTAGATTCATACCCAAATGGGAGATCTACAAGATATTAATAATTGGTGGCCCGTCATGTTGTTGAATGTGTCTTACAAGATCATACAAAAAGCACTAGCTCTTAGGCTTCATCTGTTGGTAAACAAATGTTGTACACCTTGCATAATAATGTTATGATTGCAGTATTTTATTTTATTATGTAAATGTTGCACGTAGGAGCACCTAGATGGATGTGCAACATGTAGAGATTATTTTAGAATATTCTCTGGGTCATCTAATGTTGTATTGTAATATTGCAATATAATATTGATATAATTATTTAAGATTAGGAAAAGAAAATAATAAATTACCCAATATTGAATGTGGGTTCAAGGGGTTAGGTAGCACATGGTTCATCTAATACCACTTAGTAGATTTGTGGGAGCTTGGTTCTATAAAAGAAACCATAAGGGTAGTTGTTGAGGTTAGCAAGGTTTAGAGTTTGTGGAGATTGGAAGTATGACATGGGATGTGTGCTTGCTTGCTTGCTTGTTCACATGTAGTTCTTGTTGATGGTTGAGGCTTTTGTTAGAATAACTGAGAGGGGGGGGGGGGGGGTGAGTCAGTTATCTAGTGTCCCAAAAAAAAATGTATAATTCAAAACAACTTCTTTAATTTCTGCTCATCGGTAAGCACTAAATACTTTCACTGTCTGTACTTTTACCGATTACCAGTCTAATGCTACAATAGTTTACCAATCAAATCTAACATCTAACATGTAAAGTATGATAACAAACAAATATCACAATCAACACATAACACAAGAGATTTAATGTAGAAACCCTGTAAAGGAAAAAACCACCTGGGACCGGCAACCAAAAATTGTTCACTCTTCTGAAGTGAGGTCGGTTAAGACACAACCTTGTTAAAGGTTACAAACACACTGTCAGGTGTGACCTTGTTAGAGGATTTTAGACTAGAAGTTATCATCCAACCAACATTCACTATGGGGTTGACAGGATAAAAATGTTCATTCTATGAATGATACATCATAAAACTTTTAGAGTCGACTCGGTTAAGAGATTTTGACTATATACAATGGTTAAATATGTAACAGTAAATGACCTGCTTTAATACAACTTCAATTTGCAAATTACAAATCAATATTTAGTCCATACAAATCCTTCTGATCAATATTTCACTTTAGATTCAATACTGTATCAACTTACTGTCCGTCGGTAATTGCTCTTTGTAGCTCGATAATTGTTCTACAGCTTGGTTCTTACTAACCAGTATGATCAGAATGTATGAAAACCTTGTTCACGTGATATTCCTGTAGCTCCTGCTTCTTTCAGCATTCTTTCATAAATAAATTATGTTCTCTTATATAGACGAGTAAATCATTTTCTTCTCCACCATCAGATTTTGCCGCTTAACCACATTCATAGATTTTGACGCTTCAAACTTTCTCGGTACTTGTGTTAATAACACGTTTCAATCTACTCCATTAGATCTTCCTTGAATTTCATCAGTCGTCGATCTGTGTAACAAACATTATCTGTTACCTCGATGTTATACTCTTGCCAGTTCATCAATCTTATTAGCTAAACTAATCATTTAATTCATTATGTTCTGCTTGGTTAAAAAAGAAATGCATCGGTGAACACTGCTCGGTTAATACTACGATCGGTATAGACTACACTCTGTCGGTGTATACTAGAAATGCTTCATTTACCGACAACACTGCTTTGTGTCTTTCAGCTCTATACTTCATCATAGATGAATGCAACATAATAAAGTCAATATCATCAAGTCATAGACTCGTCAACAAGTTACTCAATGTGTTCCTTATCCTCATCTGTCATGTACATCTTTCTCCATGTAGATTTCTTTGTTCTTCATCTCTATTTCACCTTTCCTCAGATGTCTCGGTATAGTAACTTACAAGATAAGTGATGTCAAGCTAGTTGACATCAATGACAACATAATACTGATTTAATCATATTACATATCTAATCAGCAACTCATCAATGATCTTTAATCACAGATTCTTCAATCAGATTCCAAATCAGTTGTAGTTCAACAACTTTGAGTGATTTCATGAATATATTGTAATGTTGCATTTATGAATAAAACATGGATGATGGATTATTTTAGAGGTTGATTTTTTCTCTCACAAGTGTTTTTCCAAGGTATATCTTGTGTCCCATTTTTGTGGGTAAGTTTTCTATTCTCTTGCATGAAAATTCAAAGTATTTATTTGCTTGAAATATTAAATAGGTTATGTAGAAATTATCATTCTATGGTTGAAATTTTCCTTTCAACTGGTATCAAAATCATGGTTTTCAGTGTATAACCCTAGGATTTGAATATATGAAATAAACAAAAGAATGATGAGATAATAGAAGATATGACGGTTTGTTGCAAATTTTGGGGTTGTAGATTTGTGGGCTTTTTCATATTTAATTTTTGCATAATTTGTTTTCAGGAAGGTTTTTCATGAATGTGTATTTTATGAGAGTTTTGAGGGTGATGTTTCATATTTGACCTCATGAGAAAAACAAAACCGCATGGTTGTGTTCAATGAGGTCAAGAGACAAATTTTGATATAAAATACTCCCCATTTTGGTGGAGTTTCCGTAGGTTGAAAACTTTTTTATCTATTTGTTAGCACTTGTTTTGAGTGCTATTTTAGCTATGGTTATTGGTCTTTATAGCTACAAATGCATGTTGTTACCGTTGGATTGAGTGTTTTTTTTTTTGGGGGGGGGGGGGACATTAGTTGAGACATGACTTATGATTTGTTTGCAATAAGTTGTGTGAATTTCTCTTTGGATGGCTTCTATGTATGTCTTATGGTAGTGGCATGATAGAGGGTGAGAGAATTCGAGTAGGAGATGGTGGTCACTTCGCTTCTTGTTGCAAGTATCCTGATGAAGCACATGGAACACTTTGATTCATGATTTTACATGTGGTTAGTGGGATTGTCCCCTTTGTTCATTTTTTTGGCTACATATTGAAACTTATGTAATGTATACAATAAGTGGGAGAATGTTGGGAAATAGGTGTTGTATACCTTGCATAATAATATTTTTTATTGTAATATTTTTCTTATCATGTAAATGTTGCACCTAGGAGCACCAAGATGGATGTGCAAAATGTAGAGATTATTTTGGGATATTATTGGGGCTACTTGATGTTGTATTGTAACATTTTTTATCACTAAGGACTGCACCCAATTTGCTAAGTGTTAAAACCCAGCAATCCTATGAAACATGGGACTACTCTCAGGCTATGAGTAACATATCTAAGAGTAGAACTCCAGATTAGGGGCTGGTGTCCCCTTGGATCACTTAAAACTAATTCACTTTTTGAGGAAAAGGAGAGAATGCATGAAATAAATAACTGAAACTGATTTAAAACTAGGTGATCCACCGAACTGATAGAAGATCCACAATTGATGCCAACTTACAAAACAACTGCAAAGAAACTATAACCCACAACTTGATCCTATAACTTCAAACTTCTTAGAATTAGTAAAGTACTTGGAAAACATAAAAGGGAAGATATTTCCACGATTCTGATTCCAATTTGTACACAAACTAACACCTCAAAGCCAAAATAGATTTCTAAATTCTTAATTGAATCAACATACAAGATAAGGATACAACCATATCACAATAACCTTAGCATAGAAAAATTAATGAAAAGCTCAGAAATCACATAAGACAAGAAGGACCTCTTTTTGTATTACTGAAAGAAGCCAAGTACAAAATTGTGTTTCTCAAAGCTACAACACCCTCGATCTATGGGAGAGAGAATGAATAGCTAACCTCAATCACACAAGTGGGAGATATATAAAATAAGGTAAAAAGAATCAACATTGAAGCCACCTCAACCTCCTAAAAGTGGAAAATCTCTCAAAATAGGCCCATGTGGCTGCCTCATAAACTCGGATGCCAAATTCCCGAGTTTATAGGGGTGGTGGAAAAATAGACTCCTAGAATAGGTAGTCAAAAGGAGACCACTCTGACCCCTCCAAGTCATGCACTAACAGTATTCTGATGAATGGTTTATAGAAATACCATCGTCATAATTTACACAAGAATTTTGCACTGACTTTTACATTAAAACCCTGCCCCAACTATGAAAAAAAAATGTGGATTTGACTATATTCTAAAATAATCTCAACCCATAATGGGGAAACATATTTTAAAATATTTACATATTTTAATAAAAACCCACATACAACAAAATGTACCAAAAAATAAATGAGATAAAGAAAATCAACCCTAAAAGGGGAGAAATGAAATTAATCATTTATGTCAAAATCCCCGCAAAGATGAGGAATTGGCTGGCATTCAAACTTTCCATCTTGGCATCTGGAAAGTTGCCATTCTCACTAGCAGTTCTGCACTCATTTTTTGGAAACATTCGGCTGAGGCATTAAGAAGTCGAGGTAGGTATTGATCTGGCATTCATTTCGTTAACTCTTCCTCTGAATTTTCGAGGGCACAGTGATGTATTCTATGTATTTGATTTTAGAACACTAGCATTCATTTGTATGCATGAATCTTTTCATATTGAAGAACTACTTTATTGGTTTATCTTTTTGCACATCCAACTCCGTTGTCTTTGATGCTATGTCATTTCATACATAGCCCCAAGGCACTACTGTTTGATGGTTACTAGTATCTATAGTTTTGAATGCTTGGCACATTCATTGTATTATGTCAAATGAGGGCACTGTGAGTCATTTCTTTTGACCCACGGGCTGCTATGTATGAGACTAGGGCACGAGCCTACTGTTTAGTATCATGACATCGTGCTTTGCATTTGATATTATCTTATTGATATCTGTTCCATTGGTAAACTAAGGGCATCATGTATTGAAGGATACTGCATATTGGTGTGTTCACATTTTTCATTCCATGTTTCATTATGTTCACGGCCTTAGGGCATCAATGTATGTTCACTGCTATTTCTTTATACATAGCCCGCATATAGGTTTTAATGGTATTTATGTTTTAATATTGGCATCCTTTGTTTGGTTATGGATTGGTCTTTGGCCACATGTTAGCCTGGCGCAATTCTCATTTCTGTTTCTCACCTTCACACAAGCTTGATGACCCTGTTAGTGTGTGTGTGAAAATTATACCTGATCTGTAGACACAACACTTCAGTAAAACATTAGAGGTTAGCAAAAATGAAAATCGTGCAAAATTAAAATCTAATCTAACCAAGCGATTTACTGCCTTCTAATAGGTGCGAGATTGATGTTCTCAGATTGTAATCGAGATCAGTGACCTAGACGACACCTAAATGAAGGATTTGAATGCAAAAGATGGATATGAAATAAATGCAATTAAGCTATTTTTTTGGATTTTTCTATGCAATAAGAATGATAAAAAAACTGATATGAAATTAATCTATATGAAAACTGATATGCTATGCTAATCTAACAATGATATGAAATATGAATGCAAAAATAAGATTGATCTCACCAAAAATGCCGATTCACAAGAGCTTTGATTCTTCAATTCCAATTCTCCAGCGTGATTGTGCAAAATATGAGATGCTTGGATGCAAATTTGAGAGATGATTTGTGAAGAGCTAAAGCCTTTAATTTATAGAAATCCAAGGCTTTGGAGGTGCATGAAAAAAAGCCATAAATCACTCAAATAACTCAACTTGATTTTTGAGTTATTTTTAAATAAAAGATAATTAACTCACAAAAACATGCAAAAGCTAAGTTTTAACTCAAAATAGAGTTTAGCTTTAATTGATAATTGATAGTTGTTTGCTTTTATGATTGTGCATGTTTTATTTATGAATTAATTTAATAATAAAGTGATTTATTTCCAACTTAACTGCTTTTAAAAATAAAATAATTGATTTATGGGTTAATCAATTATTTAATCAAATTTTATTAAAAACTATATTATTAAATAATGACAACTTGCTTTAATTAATTAAATAAGAATTTAATCAATTATTCACATGATATTAGATTTATTGTCAAAATTAAATAATACAATTAATAATAGATATAATTAAATTTAATTACACAATTAAGTGGCAAATATTAAATCTAATTAATTAAATATGAAAATATTCAATTAATCAAACTTTAGGATAAATGTGATTTATTGCCAAATAATTATAAAATTAAAGATAATTAAGATAATTAGGAATATTACTAGGAATATTCTCCGATGCAAAATTTAAGATAATCAATTATGATTCGATGATGTTTAGATGTGCCTTAGGTTAGGACTTTGATGTCGATTTTGTTCGAATTGAAGATGTAGGAGATTAATGAACTTATAGCCCATTTTTGGGGTATTACATTTTGCCCCTCTTTGAATTACTGTGTGAAGCGCAGTGGTTCAAAGATAGTCTGTGTTTGATAGAGATATGAAACTGATTCAAAAGATAAACCGATCTCAATATAGAAACCAATTGAGAGATATTGAGATAGGAGGTCCTGAATGACCAGAGATAATGTTCACTATAGCAGAAACTAAACCTATGATTGCGAAAAAGTGTCAAAACACCTGATTCTGAACCTTAGGATTGATAAGAAGTGAGTGACCCGTTCTAGACTCGATTGTCTTAGCAGAACTAGCAAGTATCACATCCAAACCCTTCAGTTGTCGAAGAACCAAGGAAAGAACACTATGATCTGATGGTTGCAAAAACTGATACAGTTTACAAGATTAAGAGAATACTAGATTGATATGGATCGATGAATCTGATATGCCCCAAGTGATGATAGATTTTGCCCCGAGCGATGAGGACTTTTGATGAATCAGCGACTAGACGTGATTGTTGTCTTGATCACTGATGAAAGATATTGATAGATTTGATCGATAGAATTTGATTTACAGACTTTGAATGATGTGCAATACCATGCCCCCTTCGGGATTAAAATTGAAATCTGACAAGAAAAGTCAGTGTTATAGTTTAGAAGCATGTTAATTGATTTGAGAAGTGGTTATATACGTCCGAGAATGTATTTTGCATCGTTTGGAGGTCCTGAAGACCGAATTTGATTAGGTTTGACCATGAGTTTGACCATGGTTGACCAAGTTGAAATTTTGATAGTTTGATGTAAGATAATCAATTAAGTTGAATACTAGATTTCTGTGATGATTGAAGGTCGAATATGCAAGTAGTTAATAATATGAATGATCTCAGATTTGAATTTTGATCCCGAAAAAGGATTCTACTTGCTATTTCATTGGAGGAACCTTCATGTGAGATTTAGCTCTTGTTAGATTTGAAGATGCGATTTGAAGAATCATTTAAGCATTGAAGTTCGTTTAATCATTGTGAGATCATGTAAACATGCAAAATGCAATGAGACATGCAAAATGAAATGCAACCTAAGACCTAGGACCTAGTCACTGATCATGTGTCGATTTGTTATCATCATTGAACTTTTAGGTAACCGGATAAATCAATACAATGCCCACTAGCCATGAAACCATAGACATATGAATATTGATTTGTATGTGCAAGAATCAATACAACACCCACTGGACAACAACCATGGATATATGAATATTGATTTGTTTTCGGAATGTTGGATTAGATATAAGCACCAAGGCACAAACGCCAGGATGACCTAAATATCATGTCCATTTTGATATAGCAATTTGTACAAGCATCAAAACATAAACGTTGTGATGACCTGAGTACACCTTGCATTAAAAACACATCAAACAGCTAAGAGATCATTCTAAATCCAATGTGAATTACCCGTAGTGACCCTTTATCGTTCACATCCTTAGGCAAGATTGCGTTCCACAGTAGGAGAAAGAACTTACTCAAAAAGATAATAGTTAGATCAAACTTCCTTGAATTGTCTGGGTATCAATGGTCGAGGTACACATGGCCATCCAATTCAAGATAGAGGCTCTTACAGTCGGACACCATTTCAATCCAGAAGTTCCAAAGATGTTAGATTTTCACATACAAGCAGAAGACAAAGAAAAGATTATGCCTCCAGTCATCAATCTCTAAATCCTATAAAAGACATCATCGAAGAGCTCGAAGGGACACAATATGCAAAAATCTCAATGCGAATCAGTAAGCATACAAGGAGATAAAAGCATGTAAAAAGCACAAATTGTTTTCAGTTGAGTTTTGATGTTTGATTGTTGTTGATGCAAAATCCTTTCTGGAGATGAGACTGACTGACAGACTCAATAAGAAGCTTCAAAGGACTCTGACTGGATAGGAAATGTCTAAGATACATGGGAGACCATAGGATATGACATTGATTGCCCCCAAATTTGAACATTGATAGGATACAGACGCTTGAGCTGATTGGTGTACAGACCGACTTATTGAAACCAGGATATGCAGAAATAAACCGGGAGATATGTACAAACTAAAGCAAGACTGAAAGCTGGGAAAGACCAAGATTGTGCTGATAGATGGAGCATTTTGGAACAAGTGGTGCTCGTTTGCCGAGTTTTCACCATCTTGGTAGAGATTCTATTTTTGCTACCGAGGTGCCTGTTTCCAGGTTTTCACCAAGGCACTTTTTTTTTCTTTTTTTGTATTTTTCATTTTTTTGTATTTTTTTGATTTTTTTGTACTTTTGATATTTTTTTATTTTTTTGTACTTTTGATATTTTTTTGATTTTTTTGTGAATCATCAAGGCGCCTATTGCTAGGTTTTCACCAAGATGTTCATTTTTTCAGGACTTTTTCCGATTTTTAAGATTTTTTTCAAGACATTTACCAAGCACTGAATGCCTTAGGCATAGAATTTCTTTAGATGGAGAATATTGATTGGTTCTCGGAGCTCTTCTCCTTCAGTTGTTGAGAGTTGATAGGCACCAGAGCCAAAAGTAGCAGTGATTACAAAGGGACCCAGCCAGTTGGGTTCGAACTTCCCCTTGCGTTCTCGATGTGATTGATTTTTAGGATTTTCTCTCAACACTAGATCGCCAACCTGAAATTCTCTATGTCTGACTTTCTTGTTGTAGCCTCTAGACATTCTTTTCTGATACACTCTGAGATGATCATACGCTGCTTGTCTGCGCTCATCTAGTAGTTCAAGTTCTTGTAACCTCGACACTCTGTAATCTTCATCAGTGACAAGTCCATGCATTTTGATTCTGAGTGATGGGATTTCAACCTCAATAGGCAGTACCGCTTCAGACCCATAAACTAAAGCGAAAGGTGTAGCTCTTGTAGGTGTTCTGATACTAGTTCTGACACTAATTCTGATACTTGTGCTGATACTGGTTCTGATACTGATTCTGATACTAATTCTGATAATTGTTCTGATACTTGGTATACTTGATAGCATCTTTTTCCATTGCAAACTCCCAAGCAAGATCATATCGTGCAATCCCAATGTCTAGCAAGGTGGAGAACAAGAGGGATTGACAAGCTGGTGGAAGAGATGGAAGATAAGAGAATGAAGGAAAATGAAGGGAAGAAATCCTCAAGGAGAAACTCCTCAAGAATACCCAAGCTAGGGAAAAATTGTCATGTAAAGCGCATTTGGACAAGCAATGAAAGGCTAGCATAGGATAAGCACAAAATCATAATGCAAGAGCAGGAAAGAATGCAATCCAAAGGAGTAGACATGTCAAGAGGCTTCATAGCACTGTGTTTTACTCTTTTTTCTTTTTTTATTAGATCAAGACCAAAGGGGAAAAGGATAGCGATAGGCGAAAATGAATGGAGGAAGATGGATATGAAGGCTAAACATGGAAGGAATGAAAGCAAGATCATCGTAAGATAGCTCACAAAATAGACAAATATTCGTGTATAGATCAACATTGTCAAGATCAAAGAGAGAAGATGGAATGGATGAAATATGTAGAAGAACTACACATGATGCCTGATTGCCAGGTTTTCATCATGGTACTTATCCAAGGCGCCACAAGGGAGTGGTTTTCACCATAGGATGAATTTATTTCTCTTTACTTTTGCTACCAAGGCACCTGTTTCCAAGTTTTCACCAAGGCACATTTTCAATTTATTTTATTTTTTATTTCTTTTTTTTTTTTTTTTTTTTTTTTGGAAGAAGGCAAGCTTTTTAGATAATGCTCCTTGAAAGGATAAACCATGATATGTCAAGGATTCAAAATGATATGATCAAAGATGCTGATAGGGAAAGGAACATGGAAGAGAAAAATGGAGGATAGGGTTTTATGTAAAGTGAGTGAGGTTGGAAGATAGGAGGAATAGGAAAATGAGAAAAAATGATAGAAGGTAAAAGGATAATGCATGGAAGGATTGTAAAAGGGTAGGTGGAAAGGAAGGAAAGATCACCGTCAACACATACCTTGAAGGGTGGTGAGAGGATGGAGGAATCTTGAATGAAGGAATACGTGAAGGAATATGGTGAATGGATAGCAGAGGTTGTGGTTTAGGTACATGGAATGGAAGAATAGTTTTGGAAGGAGATGAAGTGGAAGTCTTTGGAAGCTTGAATGTCAACTTCACTTGTTTCTCACCAGACTCTTTCAAGAGAGACTTTGGAATCCATATAGCTGTAGGCTTTTTATTTCCTTTTGATGATCTAGAGAGAATATCTTCAATGATAGATTTTGGAACCCATACTTGTCTTGTAATTTTTTTCTTAGATATCTCTTTTGACTTTATGCCTCCATGTCGATTATAGGAGACATGGTGATCTTTTTTTTTTGATGGATTCTTGTATTGCTTCTTTTTCTTGTATTGAACATTCAAGTTACTTCCAAAAGACTTGGGATTTGTGGAAGAGGGAGGATATGACTGGTTTAGATGGGTGGGTGGATGAAAAGGATTCAAGGGTATGCATCTATGTTGATCTTGAGGAAAGATGGGAGATGGAGGTATGTAAGGACCCAAGATGGATGACAAATTAAGAGAGTTAGGAGGGGAAAGTGAAGGGACATAAGGACCCAAGATGGAAGGAAGGTGTGAAGATCTTTGTAGTGGTGGAAGAGGTCCAAGGATGGAAGTGGAAGACGCAAAAGGATAATCAATAAGTTCATCAGCATCTATATGACAACCAAGGATATCAGCATCTTTAGAGGGAGCATTAGGATCTTCAATAGAATCATGGACATCTTGAATAAGAGCATTTTCTTTGATAGGATCATTCAAAGCTTGCAAAGACTTAGGAAGAGTAGAAAGTGGAAGCGAACATGGAGTGGTAGAACAAGAAGATGGAAGACTTTGATCTTGACAAGGATCTTTGGATAGCACAAGCGCATAATTTTTCTCTTGTTTTTCAATAGGCTTAACATTGGAAGAAACACCATTTTTACCAACTTTAATGGAAGTATCATCTTTGGAAAGCGCAAGTGTAGTAAGGTCATTTTGATTATCAATAAGCTCATTAGTGTAAGTAGTAGCCTGATCTTGCTTAGGAGAATACTTAAGACATGGTGGAATGCATGAAAAAGGGGGTACAGGATCAAAAGAACCCTGAGGTGGATAGGAGACATCAGAAAAAGGAGTGGATGACATGGAGGCTTCTTGATCTTGATCTTTCCTTATGTTCTTCTCTTTATCATTTTTAGAGTCCTCTTGACATGGAGCCACTTCTAAGGACAAGGAAGCATGTTGGGATTGTATGGAAGACTTTGGAAGAGATGGTGGAGGACTAGCTGAAGTAGGGATTATAGCATATGAAGGCTTAGGCTCTTTAGGTTTATCATTATTGAAAGTATTTGCAGCCAAGTGAAGGTTAGCTTGAGTTTCTTTAAGAGGTAGCCCTAGAGGATAACTATAGGGAACCGCATGAAAAGTATCAGGGCTTGTGTCAGATGAATGTTCTGTGAAAGATTTGAAAGACTCGGAAG
Organism: Chamaecyparis obtusa; assembly: GCA_027943335.1. Classification (NCBI taxonomy): domain Eukaryota; kingdom Viridiplantae; phylum Streptophyta; class Pinopsida; order Cupressales; family Cupressaceae; genus Chamaecyparis; species Chamaecyparis obtusa. The sequence continues at coordinate 609,083 of BSBK01003892.1, forward strand.
CTTTAGGAAATGTATGGGTATTGGAGGAAGTAGGGGATGGAAGGGAACCATCACAAGACAAAGGTCCAACATTAACATGATCTTGCTTGAGAGTGTAATCTTTATTTTCAGCCTGAGAGTTCTTAGAGGAGAGATCCTTATAGTATTGACGTTTCAAGCTAGCACGATGTATTTTATAGTCCTCAGCAGTAGTAGATGGATCATCATCAAGGTATTGTCCACAAAAGCCATCAAAATCTCTTTCAAAATCAGAATCATATGGATCACCATCACGATCTATCCAATGTGACGGCCCCTTTGTAGTAAGTAGGAATGAACGATGAGGAGGACTCTTAGGAACAGAGGTGTCATAGGTATCATTACATTTTCTGTCATCATAGTCATCATAGTCTTCAAAGCTAGATGTGTCACTCTCCGTGGAAGAGGTATCATATTGCTCAAATTTTTTCCGGGGGCATGGTGACATGTACAAGTCTTTATCAAATGGAAAAGAGTATAGAGATTCCATGGATAACTTTTTAGAAACCTTATCTTTCTCAAGTTTGTCAAGTTGGACTTGCATAGCTTGTATCTGTTTCATTATAGCGGCGATCAGAATTTCTTCCTCATGTGTACTGATTCTTTGAGACATGTGTACTAATTCTCAATAGCTACTGATCTGTTCTTGACACAATGATATTTTTGACAGATTCTGGAACTAGGCTGGAAACATTGGATATCTTGCAATTTGACAATTTTTGACAACTCTCCCAAATTTTTCCAAACGACATTCTGCAGACTCGTACGACACTGGGTAGTCTATGAAACGATAGTTGCTAAACTCATACGACAGTTGGGTAATACTGAAATGACACTTGACAAAACTCGTACGACTTTTGACTTCTTGAAATGACTTTTGACTCCAGAAAGAATTTTACGTCAATTTTTGCAAAATTTAAGGTTTTCAGTTTTGGATTGTTTGCAAATTGTACTATCTAGATTTTGAAGGTTATACCAGATTTGATCATTTTTAATAGCCAAGTAGATAAATAAGCACGCAGAATAGCAAGCAAGTGATTCCAAGCACATCTGAAAACAATGAACAAGGGAAAAAGCAACCTTGCGCATGAACAATCAAGTGACCAAATTGTGCTAATCCCTGAGAGTACTAATTGTGTATGTTCTGAAAAGTTTTGCAATAACACACATATACCTGAGAATGAAAAATTGGCCTCTCTAGGGTTTTTAGTAATGGTTTGACTCTGCAACTTTTATGATTCAAAGGGGTGAACTCCAATCCCGGCGCACCAGGGTTTTGACACAGTCCGAGAACTTAATCTTCAAGAGCTGCTAGGGAGATCTGACAACCCAACAATGAACCATACCCGTGGAGATTTCTTCCACAAGGACATTTATATAGCGGCTGTCACTACCATGGCAAAAATGGCTATTACCGCTTGAGGTTCCGTCAATGCAGTTTGCCCTATGAACGGATTGTCCGCTACGGTTAACCCTCTCTAAAGATGACTCACAATAGTATACCACAAGGGGACTTGGCTCTAGATTCAAGGTTTTGACACCTCTTCACTTTTAATCCAAACAAAGCAAGCAGATTAATCCGACACGCTAAGACAAAGTTTTGTTCCACCAAGGTCTATGATATCAACTCCACGTGATCTATCAACCTCTCCGGGGAGAGAATGTATCAATCAATAAGAGAAGACACACTAACCAATTTTGATTCACCAAAGCTCGTGATATCAACCCTACGTGATCTATCAACCTCTCCGGAGAGAGAATGTGTCGATCAATAAGAAAAGATGCACTAACCAAGTTGAATGTGAAACGCACTAAGTATCCTCTCTACCTACAAGGATTCTATCGTCAAGAAGGATTTCGCTAGGAATCCAATCTTTCAAGAATCACGAATAGTGTTCATAGGGCCTAATTACTATGTGAGCACAGATGTATGTTCCGAAAGCAAATCTACCAAAAGCATCCAAAAAGTAGAAAGAGGAACACTTAACGTTTAAAGCGAATATGAGATGAGTCCACAAGGTGGAACACTTAACACCTCACACAAGCTAAAAATGAGTCCACAATTTAGAAAACAAGGGAGTTCCTAAAAGCACAAAAGGGTTGCCAAGTGGAACATTTAACGCTTCTGTCCTGTTGACCCCTCCCCTTTATGGCGCTGAGATTGCAACCACGGGGCGGAAATGAGGGGCCGGCGGATTAGCGAGTCCAATAACTCAAGATAGCAATCAAGATCAATCACAAGTATTCTAAGACTACTTAATGAATCCTTAAGGGTTCACAACCTAGTATCAATTATGCAAGTGTGTAGAAATAGATCAAAAACATGAAAAGATGCACACAAGCTTGACACATAAGAGATTTATTTTAAGTCCCAAATCAAAATATTATTAGATGAAGGAGAATACCTGGGATCCTTGCAACGCGCTTAGTATATTTTAGTTGATTTTTAGCAATTTTTGTTGAGCTTTTCCATGCAAGCAAGTGACGAACTCTCCAACAAGCAAACAAGCAAACAAGATATGCAAAATATATTCAACTTATGAAAACCATAGGGTTAGCTCTAAAAATCAATTATTATCAGTAATAATAACCAGCAATCAACCCAAATGACAACTCATATCATTCATTGAACCACGTAAAAAAAATAAGTGCATACCCATCACAAAACTTTATTTTTTTTTTTGCATTTGACCTAGTCAACAAGATCTAATTTTTTTGATATGATTTTGGCCACAAAAATAGAAATTCAGAATAGAGACCCCTGCTAAAAAATAGAGAGCTTTCCAAAAATGCAAAAATTTTAGAAAAACCTCTTCATTTGTGCCCTAGAGACCCATTTTATCAAAACAGACCAGTTTTTGTAAATTGACTATTTGAGCTATGATATCAGATCCAAATTTAAAACACAAAGAATAGACCCCCTGTATAATTTAAAGAGCTTTCCGAAAATATAAATTTTTTTGAAAAATATGCTGATTTGCGTCAGATATTAATTTTTTCCGAAATTTAAAGAAAAAATTATTAAAAATTCAAAACATCTCAGAAAATTCTAAATTTTTTACTGTAGCTTTCCTGATATGTCACCAACCTGAAAAAAAAATTTCAGACCAAAATTCCAAGCCGTTTGGGAGATAAAATTAAATCTTTGAAACTTTGGGGTTTTAGCTCCCAAAAAAAATCAAAACCAGCATGCAAAGGTGGGTTGCCCCACGGTGGGCGCCAGAAATGTGTGTGTGAAAATTATACCTGATCTGTAGACACAACACTTCAGTAAAACATTAGAGGTTAGCAAAAATAAAAATCGTGCAAAATTAAAATCTAATCTAACCAAGCGATTTACTGCCTTCTAATAGGTGCGAGATTGATGTTCTCAGATTGTAATCGAGATCAGTGACCTAGACGACACCTAAATGAAGGATTTGAATGCAAAAGATGGATATGAAATAAATGCAATTAAGCTATTTTTTTGGATTTTTCTATGCAATAAGAATGATAAAAAAACTGATATGAAATTAATCTATATGAAAACTGATATGCTATGCTAATCTAACAATGATATGAAATATGAATGCAAAAATAAGATTGATCTCACCAAAAATGCCGATTCACAAGAGTTTTGATTCTTCAATTCCAATTCTCCAGCGTGATTGTGCAAAATATGAGATGCTTGGATGCAAATTTGAGAGATGATTTGTGAAGAGCTAAAGCCTTTAATTTATAGAAATCTAAGGCTTTGGAGGTGCATGAAAAAAAGCCATAAATCACTCAAATAACTCAACTTGATTTTTGAGTTATTTTTAAATAAAAGATAATTAACTCACAAAAACATGCAAAAGCTAAGTTTTAACTCAAAATAGAGTTTAGCTTTAATTGATAATTGATAGTTGTTTGCTTTTATGATTGTGCATGTTTTATTTATGAATTAATTTAATAATAAAGTGATTTATTTCCAACTTAACTGCTTTTAAAAATAAAATAATTGATTTATGGGTTAATCAATTATTTAATCAAATTTTATTAAAAACTATATTATTAAATAATGACAACTTGCTTTAATTAATTAAATAAGAATTTAATCAATTATTCACATGATATTAGATTTATTGTCAAAATTAAATAATACAATTAATAATAGATATAATTAAATTTAATTACACAATTAAGTGGCAAATATTAAATCTAATTAATTAAATATGAAAATATTCAATTAATCAAACTTTAGGATAAATGTGATTTATTGCCAAATAATTATAAAATTAAAGATAATTAAGATAATTAGGAATATTACTAGGAATATTCTCCGATGCAAAATTTAAGATAATCAATTATGATTCGATGATGTTTAGATGTGCCTTAGGTTAGGACTTTGATGTCGATTTTGTTCGAATTGAAGATGTAGGAGATTAATGAACTTATAGCCCATTTTTGGGGTATTACAGTTAGCCATTTTTCTTGTATCCCTCAACTCTAAAAGAGAAATGTGAAAACCAGACCTGGGGATCTTTGTCCAGTAACACAAAGCTACTTGTTCATGCAAATTGAGGGGCAAGAAAAGACTAATCGATGAGGACTTGATCCTCCTTCTCTTTCGAGTTCCACACACTCAGGCGGGTGCACCTAAAATATGATAAGATCTGCATACATATAACTCACTAGCTAAAACCCTTTATGCAGATGCAACCGTGGATAGTTCTCAGACTTATAAAACATGGGAGTTTAACTCAACCAGTCTTATATAGGATCCCACCTATATGATCTGCTAAGAACTAGGAAAATGGTCAAGGTAACAACAAGGATAAACTCCTTCTTCTCTTCGAACCTGGAGGCTCAGGCAGCCTAACCTAATGATTCACTCTTCAAGGAATCAACAAATGAATTGTACTTCTTGAATACAATCAAACATGAATGTGCATAACAATAGGAAAGTAAAATGATTTTTAGTTAATGCTTGATGATGAAAACTGTAGGACAAGCAAGAGACCAATGCCTTATCTATTCGGCATCAGAGTCAAAAAATCATGCATTCCCAGAAAAACTTAACTCTGAACTCAAAGAAACCAAGTGAGGTGCCTTACAAATCACTCTTCTCATTCCAGTTCCTAGACATCAAATTCATGTATAAATCTTAAATTCTCAGAGCCTGCATTCAAGATTGACTCTCTCCTTGAAAGAAACTTGAAAACAAGATCACAGCTACCTTATAACCAGTGCATCAAAATGCCTTACAAACTGATACATAAGAACTAAGACCAGATACACGAAGACATCAACCAGAACTGAATAGGGATTCCATTTTTTTTCCATTAAAATTCATCTGGTTCAACATATTTACATGACAAAGAAACATAGAGAAAATAAGAAAAAGGCCTGAATACTACCTAGCAGCATAAATTTTCAACATCCTTTACAATGAGCAGAAAAATTGAGATATAGAGAAATCAAAGTCAGCTACAGAACTGACAGCTGTCTATTGGGCACAAAATATCTTCAACCTTCTCTCATCTGATCTCTCATCTGATTCCCAAATAGAAACACATCCTGCAATCACTTCCAATCTGATCTGCAACTGATTTTGATTCCTAGATTTCAAACCTGAACTGCTCTCATCTATCAGCCTAAAACTAAAAATACTCGCCACCATTGGATTCCTCATTCCGAGAGCTTTCCAGCGGTATATAACACTTTATATTTTGGATAAAAAATGAATCTCCAGGCCCCCGTGAACAGACTTGGTCATTTTAAATTTTTTGAATTTGTATTCAAATCTGCAGACTATTCAACTTTTAAATTCTTTTCAAATCTGAGATTTTATATTATTTTCTACATTTACCTCAGGAATGAACCAAGCCTTGACACTTGTCACATGCTAATTTGGTGCTCCAATTAACTCAAGTTTTAACTATCCCATTAGGAGAATGGGCGACCATAAGCATTCTCCAGTTCGTGAAGTCAATCCACTAATTGTAGTTAAGCTCGACGATTAGGTGAAATAGCAATTCTCTAGTTCTCAGAATCAAATCTTGACCATGGGTTACATTCGATGACCTAGCGAACAGCTCCATCTCCAATTCATGGAATGAATTCTGCCTTGACTGTCACAACTCAGCAAACTGGCGACTACCTATTCTCGTGATCGCAGAAACATTTGGCTTAACCGCTAGCTATCTGCAAACTAGCGACTGGCGGTTAGTTGACTGCATCTCCGAATCTCTCAAACTTTGCTTGACCGCTGGTTTAATCTGGTGAAGTCATGAATGGCCGCCATGTGTCAATCTCGCCCAATCAGTGCATGCATCAGTTCTTGCAAAATTTCTCATCTACTAGCCCATCGGCATAGAAATCGAGGCAGCTGCTCAAGCTTGGGTGGGCAAAGCCTCCAGCATTTCAATTTACCTTGTTAGTGAGCGGACTTGCTTATAAATACTTGAAAGACCTATTTTCGCATCAATGTGGGACTATGATTTTAACATTTTTAAAGGATTCCTATCAAAATATTAGCCATTGCCAAATTGGCACACATCCCAAGGTAGGCCCATAGGGTAGAGGAAGCTTACGCACCTTCATTCCACTTTCTTTACAGTCTATGTGAGAGGCCTGGTATATAAACGTTATTATAAACTAATCCATTGCAAATGTGGGACAAAGTCCCCAATGCATTTGTTATATTTTCCCAGCCTATGCGTTGCCTGTACGTAATCTCTTCAAAGCTTCCTCCACTTGGCATGAGGCATCTCCTTTTGAATATGTTGGCCTTTGCTTGGTTCCTACCTTACATAAGACTCCACTAGCACATAGCACACGCACCATTTCAAATGGTTCGAACTTAGCCTAGTATTTACGCTGGTCTTTTAACACTAGAAATGTGCCCTTTTTCAAGAAATGTGCCTCCATCCATACCTACGTGAGTCCTCAAACTTCACGCAGGGTCTCCACTATTGTGAGCACTTCCTCACATACTTTCATGAATCAAAGTGTAACCAGCAACAATCCTTTATGCATGAATGGAGAGGCCTTGGACATTGTGGGCACTGCTAGTCCCTCAAGTCGTATTAGGTACATCCCTCATTCATAAATAGGTTTATCTATTTTCCATGCATCATACAACTCCAAACTTGGATGACATCTCCCTTTTGGATTGCGTGAGCATCCACCTTGCTGGGGATTTCCAACTTGAACAAGAATCCTAGTCTTCAAGTTTGCACGCCATATGTTGACTTAACTTTGGCTTGAATTTTCTATGGCTTGGATGAGATGGGCATTGCTAGCTTCTATCACCCATAGCTGGTTTGGCCGGTGGAATGTGGTTACCTTTTCTTTGGTTTTTCTTTTTGGGTTACCTCTTGGTTGGCATGTCCACGTTTTGTCTTGTGCTGGCATTGCATATTGCGTAAGTCCCTTTCTCTTCTTTGTTAAGCACAAGCATTCCATGTGTGGGCATTCCATTTGCAATGCTTACTATTTTCGGCACATACAGACATACAACCCCCTTTATATGCTGGCTCCTTTAAATGTCTTGCGTTGGCACCTTCCTGTAAATGAGCAAGCATCCCTCATTTCATTTATGTAGACTTCTATACTGATTTGCGCAAAACACCCCATATTAGTTACTATTTTATGCTATTACATCAAATATAGGCGGCCACATGTACCTCCTTGCATTGCAACGCTAGCATCATACTCATTTTACACATTGGCCATGCACAAACAAACATCTGCAATTATTATGCAAACATTTGACTAGTATTTGTTTTCAACTGCGAGTGAGTAGCCTGCTTACTATATACGCTAGGCACATTGTTACTATACTTGGTTCCATTTAACATACTTAGGCCACCAATTAATGGCTTGCACTGATTAATGTCTACAGGGAGCCCTAAAAATCTTCCCATATTGCTAACGCAATGCAAGCAGAAGCAACCTCCATTTCATGGCGTGAGATCTCCATCCTTTTAAATTTGCTTGGTGTCAGATTTAAGAAACAATACAAACATCAGCAGCAAGAACATCCTCAGTACATCTGTCATTGCATTAAAAATATGACATCCGACGAGCAAAGTTGACACATCCATAAACAACACACATTTATTTAGCACCTTCATTTTGTCAATGGTAAGTGCACACATGTACTCGTGGGGATATTATACACAAGGCATAACATTTGACACACACCTTCTCCATGACACCCAGAGGAAATCAACCAATTGAAGTTAGAACCAAGGTGCATTGAAAAATTTGATCACATAACTCATTTCACACCTCTACAAACTGACTAAAATTTACCTAACAAGCCTCTAGATGCGGCTTTAAAAATTGACTGAATGTCTTGACAAGAGTACGCCATCCAGAGCACATGATCACCTCCATCCACACAACACGTCAGTCAAAGGAAATCGCTCAGAAAGATGTGAGCCCAAAGTTATCAACGACCAAACATGGCACCTTGAAAACTGAATCTCGCCATACTGCCAAAGTCGTATAAATTGGCTCTAGAACCGGCTTTTAAAACTGACCAATTGAAACTTCCAGGGACCGGCAACCAGGGTATTGATTCATTGTCATATAGAGAGTATAATTCCACAATTAGGACTCATGAAAAATAATAGGACGCTTTTGGCAATCAGGCAAAGATAGGCTCTCAGAATTACAAACTGGGAAACATAGTAAAATAATGATTTGTGCATACGGAATGATCCTGGGAAAGTATGCTAAAAGATTCATCGAGACTTCTAACTTGGCATACTTGTAGTATTTTCAGATTAGAACATAGTGGTACAACCCATTTAGGCTCATCAATCATGGATCAAAAGTTATAACATCACAAACAGGGGTACAGATCAATCTACACATTTCACAACATGTAAAACAATAGAAGTTGCATTTGGAATCGCATTTGCAAACTGAGTAAATGGATTCGTCATGACTTTAAAAATGAAACATAAGAAGTATTTGACCCTTGGAATATGATGCAAAAGGAATTTTCTCAATAGGGTCAATTGGGTCAAAGATATGACTGGTCAAACAGGCCCTTCCATAAATCTAAACAATTACATAAGTGCAAGACAACAACAAATAACCAACTTTGAGGGGTTCAAAACCTAATCAAACGGATTCAAAATTACTTGAAAATTGGAACATAGGCTCTTTGATATGTATACTAAACATCCTCAAAGTGGCGGGTCATGAAACATTTCTGGATGCAAGATATTCAAAGGCAAACTGGGCTACTGTACTCTGTTTGACACTTTGGCAGAATTGTGCAAACTGACACTGGCTCAAAATGGGACTTCGTCGAATGAATCAGGATGATAAAATAACAACGCAAAATGCATGCACATACTGAAAGGAGTGTGTTAAACACCTGGAATACCTTGTAGGCTTCAAAATGACAACCAGGTACATATGCATGAAAAACAATTACAGGGCTTCAAACTTTAAAATTTTAACATGGTACTCAAAACCCATGTTGCATTTTTTCAGTCCCAACAGACCCATAAATAGGGCATGTCTCACCGGTATCATGCTTGTTGTATGGAATCACCTCATTGCACTTAATTCTTTGTCATAATGTCGGTCGGCAACTACATTACTTCACTGCTCGTCGCACTATTTTATTGTTTGAATTTGGGGCATATGTTTACTGTTTTGACAGCTAGTGAGTAAACCTATGCTGCTGTAGATTACATATTAGATGAGGGCACTGTTTCTTGAGGGTTCACTGTTATATTTGGCTAGTGCTTGGTCATTGCTTGACTATTTTTCAATGCACGATAGCATACAACCCATGGGTTAAGACCAGGGGCATCAATTCACTGGTGTCCATGCTATTTTGGGGCCCATGAGTTGTGGCCACTGTTATGATGTTCACTATCGAGGCCAGCCTGTGAGTTGTGTATGCTATGTAGCATCTTTCTATTTCTCATTGGCATCCATGTTGTATATTTATTATGCTTGATCTTAGCATGTGAAGGTTTTGCGAGCTCGGTCTCCATGCATTAATATGTTATTTGCTGGTATCAAATCCTTGTTGTTTGTTGTCTCCTTCATGCTTAGTGTTGTATATATATGCCAGCCCGTGAATCCTTTGTTGATTATTTGTTATTGATGCCAAGATGCCGAATTGTCTTGATAGACTGTGAGCCCATCTTGAACTGGAATGTTGACTCATAGTCTATCAAGCTTGCGAGCTTCTCCACCACTCTATTAGACTATGGTATTATGCTTGGTGACTGTCCATATTGAGGCTATAATGGCATGATGACTATGTTTTCATTATCTATCATGGGCCCATGCACTATAGAGAAGGATCTCATTAGTTTAATGCACCGTGAATTGTAGACTATTGGTATCACCATTTTGTATTTGATTCCTGGCATGTGCTGTTATAGATGTTCATGAGATGTCAATATTATGCTTGCTGATTTATGCACCCTGGCCTATATATCTTGATTCTTGGCATCCTTTTACTATTTTGCTGATGCTCTTATGACATTTGATTTTTAATTCCATTGTCATGATGCCATTATGTATTTTATTTTTCATGTTTGATGGATGGCCTTGGTATTCTCACTATTGGCTATCATGTACCTCCTTGTAAACATCAAGAATTTCCTTTTTATTCTTTTAAGATCGAAACCTTTATTGGTGCACTATTCTGCCTTCCTGAAACTGTGGGCTTGATCACTGATACACTGGGCCCGAGAGCTACATGAAGCATTGTATTTTGATTGCTTACTTGGTGCCATATTTGATTCACCATGTCATGCCATATTGATCTTTGGTTCATCATACAAATTTTGATATGTTCATACTATAGTATTAATGTATTGAATGCAGCTTTTGAAACACATTTATGAAGTAGTGTACCCCTTCCTTAGCATATGGATTTGTGTACCTTTTGACATGTTGATGATGTATGCCTCTTGAATCTACCAGTTTCATTTGACCATGCTCCATTTGATTTATCTTTGTGATCCTTGAGTGTCCCACTAATACTGCATCATCTGGTTGTTGTCTTGTTGATAATGGGTGTTCTTGGCTTGTGATGCAGTCACTGCCAAGGAAATTTGAGATTTTCCTGGCATGTCCTGCATCACAGGTCAAGGTCATTCATCTGGATCCTAGCATCTTTCTATTGTTGTTGTTCACATGATCGTAGAGCTTCGAAGATGGTCCCTGTTAGGAGTACCATCCTCTAAGCTCCTTGATTATTTGAATGTGGGAAACAATAATGAATCAACTTCTTCTGTATCTGCATATGGAACAAACAAGTTAGTGAAAATAATGGTATCTCTTTTATTTCTGTAGCTTCTTTAGTGCACATGCCCTAAGCACAACCCATCCCAAAGGTGTATGACTGAGTGCATATATGCATGGTTGTAAATATTATGGCACCATACATTGTTTAGATTCATTGGATCTAACCCCCATCTCCTCCTCTTTTTTGTAGGTTTCGGATCTCAAGAGCACCTAAAAACACCATGGATCAAGACCTCATTGCTAGGCAATGTCTGGTACCCTTGTATTTATGTTCCTCATTTCATGTATATCTACACTTATTTATGCAATTCTGATAATGGCTATGCTCATGGCCTATATGAGCTCAGATAAATAGTCTTCTCAGTTCTTTTCCTTTTGTACAACACACTTAAGACATTGGTACATATACATGTAATTCTTAGATGTAGATCATTTCTTTATCTTTTCATGTACCTTACAATGAAATGAACACAAATTTAAGAAAGATCACTAATAATTCAAACTAGGGTACAATAGTCTCACTTAGTAATTAAGTCTCCAAAGATGGGTAAAAATATAACAACATTATGGTGACCTCAACTGAGTTCTTGGCTGCTAAGCACCCTGACCAATTGCCTTTAAATCCATTGTGCACAGAGTCTCATATCTAGATTTGGGCTTAGCCTTAAATCAAATAACCCTTCTTGCTAACAAAACCACTAACTGTCAGAGATACATTGCTCTTGCTTATTGCTACTCAAACCAAACTAAAACCTGAATTGAAAGCAAACTGAAAGAAAAAAATGGAAGCCAACTTGTGTTGAGGCACTTAGGAAACATAGAAACCCGGAACTGAAACTAACACTACTAATATATAGGGCATAACTTAACCTCAAAAACAAGCTTTGAGGTGAATCCCATTCACTAGAATAGGTAACTCCTCTCCATCCATATTACCTAGTTGGAAAGCATTATGGGCCTTGCATTTAACAACCATGAAGGGTCCACTCCATATGGCATCAAATTTAGTATGCCTTCCTAGTTTATGTTTTGACTCATCCCACTTAAGGACAAGGTCTCCTTCCTTAAAAACCCTAGGTATGGATCCTTTATCAAAGGTCCTCTTCATTTGAGAATGATGAGCTTCCATGTTTTCCAGTGCTATTCTCCTTGCTTCTTCAAGTTCAACTAACTCAACAAGCCTAAACTTACATAGTATCTTCTTCCAACAGTTAAATTTCCTTAATTAAGCTCAAAGTAGGCAACTCAGTAGAGATAGGAATCCTAGCTTCTTTCCCATAAAAAAATTTATAAGGGGAGTTACTCGTAGATCTCTTAGGTGTTATTATATCCACCCATTGGGCTAGCTTCAACTTGTTGTGCCAGTCCCTCTGGTTTCCTTCTATAGTCCTTTTGATGATCCTCTGCAAGTTCTTATTTCTTGATTCCTCCTGGCCATTACCTTGAGGGTAATAGTTGGATGAGGTGCTTAGGAAGATATTGTGCTTCAATGCCCATTCTAAGATTCTCATTCCAAGAAATGCCATGGCATTGTCTGAAATGATGCATTCTGGAGTGCTAAACCTTGACACAATATCTTGATAAAAGTTTAGGACAGAGGTTTCATTTGCCTCTTTCAATGCTACAACCTCTATCCATTTGGTAAAATAATCTATAGCAGTAAGTATCCATTTTTGGCCAGCACTGGATGGAGGATTAATAGGTCCAATGAAGTCCAACCCCCATTTGGAGAAGGGCTGCTCCACTTTGATGGGATGCAGTGGGAGGGCTGCCAACTTCTGTTTGCTAGCAAATAGGGCATAGTTCTTGAACTTCCTTACCTAATCAAAGGCATCCTTGTACATGATGGGCCAATAGTACCCTGCTCTCATCACTTTCAGAGCCATGGTTCTGGCTACAAAGTGTCCTCCAGAACCTCTATCATGAAACTCCTCTAATATTCTGCTCACTTGGCTAGTTTCGACACACCTCAACATGACACCACTATAATCTCTTCTATACAAAACATAATCCAAAATTATGAATGGTATGGCTTGGAGCCTAAAATACCTCATTTTTCTCCTGTCAAGGCCTTGCGGGCATTGACCAGTTAAGAGATAGTGTTTCATCTCCGATGTCCAGCTTGCACTCTGTTCTGAATTCTAGTTCATTAGGACAACCTCTCCTTCTACCTGGTTTCTATCTACCCTACCTTCATTCATCTTCTCACAAAAACCTTTTCCCCTAATCAACTTGGTCGCCTTGATTTGGATATCATATTCCATGACTTTGGTGACCCAACCAACCCTTTTGTGGCTTAGATCCTTATTTAGAAGGAAGTCTTTTATGCAAGGGTGAGAAACCATTAGGTGCACTGTGTTGTTAGATAGAAAGTGCCTGAATTTATTCAAGCTCCTCACTATTGCTAAGACATGTTTCTCTACAGGAGTGTAATTTAGTTCATAACCATCTAGACCTTGGCTGTAAAAAGCCACTGGCTGCTCCCATTTCTCAGTATTCTACTGGACTAACATGGCAGAGATACTATCAATGTCTCCAAAAGAATATAGAATAAAATCTCTAGAAAAATTAGGGTTTACCAGAGTAGGAGCAGAAGAAATTGCTTCCTTTATCTCTTCAAAACATTTCTTTCCTTCATTTGTCCAATGGAAAGCTGAATTCTTCTTCAACATCTAGGTCATAGGCTTCAGTAGTGCTGCAACATTAGGGATGAACCTTCTCAAGAAGTTGATTTTCCCAAGGAAACTCTACAGTCCCTTCTTGTGTGTTGGAAAGGGTAGTGCCATGATGGCCTTTACTCTTTCTGAATCAATTGTTATTCCTTGCTTAGAAACAATGTGCCCTAGTAGCCTGCCTTCATGGACAACGAAAATACACTTTTTAGGATTCAATGAAACTCCAAATTCTCTGCACCTTTCAAAAATCTGCCTCAGATGAACCAGGTGCTTGTTAGTATCTCTTGAAAAGATAGTTATATCATCTAAATGGACTAGGAAAAACTTATTCATCAAACCAGCAAGTGCCATTTCCATGGCTTTCTGAAATGTAGCACTAGCATTAGTGATGCAGGCCAAGGGATGGTGGATCCAATTAAGGACGGTCCAAACCTTACAGCTTCAGAAAAACACAATGAAATAACACAACACCAGTTGTTTCAAAACATATTTTCATTAACATGCCCGACTGTAAGGCCTTCCGGGTTAGGGCCAATTACAATCAAAAACAATTTTGCAGGATCATCAAGATCCAATACAACTCCAGCTAGTTTAGTTTTGAAAACTATCAGCAACTAATGGAAACCCTAAGGTAGATCTAAAATTAAGCTCACAAGCCTCCAAACAATCTCCTTGTCTCCAAGTATGCAACCCACTAGCTCTGCTATTACAAACTATCAGATAACAATCAGATCTGCAAGATCCCTCAGGATCTTTTCCACAACTTCGCTAATCTACTACCCTCATATCTACTTTCATGATCTCTCTAAGTCCTCCTAAACAACTACCCCAAACACCCCTTAAATACTAATCATCAGCCACAAATCAGCTAGATGAAACCATTAACTCCCCCTAACAAATATTAAATGTAATACAAGTCATCTCTCAAATAGCCTTACAATAATTAAATTCAACATGTCGGCCTGTAACAACAACTACCAATAATAAATGCACCAAGTCGGCCAAACAAATCTTCAAGAACTCCAGTTGGTAAACTAGAACTACCGAGCACCAAAGAAACAACCGAGCACCAGTGAAACAACTGACCAAGCCAAGAAACACTGAGCAATACAGGCATTACCGAGCACTAGTTCCACCAAGCACAAGAAGTCTCACCGAGTTACTTCAGCGACTAAGATTCCTTCAACAACTGAGACCATCGATTAAGGCTAGAACTGAGTAACACCGGCCAAGTAACACACCACCATGTAGATTTACCGAGGACCAAGAATGCCCCTACATTAGTTAGATAGCCCAAAAGGCATTTTCCTATATGCCATGGTACCCCATTTGGTGGTGAAGGCTGTCTTATATTGGTCTTCCTCTCTAACTAGGACCTGGTTATAGCCAGAAGAGCCATCTAGTAGGGCAAAGCTATCAGACCCTGAGACAAACTACAATATCTATTCCATGGAGGGCAACAGATGGTGGTCTTTGAGTGAGGCTTTGTTGAGGTCTCTGAAATCCACACATAATCAGATTTCACCATTCTTTTTTCTGATAGGCACTAGATTGGAGACCCAAGAGGTGTGTTTGATGGGAAAGATAATATTGGCTTCAATCATTTCCCTTAACTCTGTTTTCATTAACACTTCTAGTTTAGGATTGATAGGTCTCTATTTTTGTCTCACTAGTTTGGCATGGGGTTCAAGCTCAATGGTATGTTGGGCTAAGTGGGGGTCAAATCCTTTCAGATCATAATATTCCAATGCAAAAACATCATTAAACTCTTGACATAATGAGATAAAGGCCTTCCTTTCTAGCTGAGTGCATACCTTTCCCAGCTTGAGGGACTTGCCCTTGAAAATCTCAATAGGCTGGTAATGCTCCTCTTTGACTGTCATGCTAGCCTTGTCTTCTCTGAGTTGGTCATCAGAGTTAAAAATGGACTCAAGGGTGACCAGTCCCTTGGAAAACTTGTTAGTTTTCAGCTATAACATCTAGTCATTATATTGGCGAGCAAGCTTATTCTGATTAACCTTAGAGAATTCAGCTTCTTCTATGAAAAAATTGAAAATCTTCTCATCATTTTCAAAGACTTTCCAGCTCACCTGATTGTCTAGTATTGAGGGTCTCATAAGGACTCTCACATGCTGCATTTTAGTGCTTGTGACCTCCTTTGGAATATCATATTCTACTCCCATGGCAGCCAAATTGTTCTGATTTCTTGGGACAACAACTAGATTAAAAACACAAAATCCTTCTACTAAATCCCAAACCCTGTACTTATACATCTTGAGCATATCATTTTTTGTGAGATTAGTGCCACAAATTTGATTAACCACTAACTCATTATCACCCATAACTTTATAACATTTTATTCCTCTGTGTCTAGCCCATTCTAAACCATGAATCAAAGCCTTATACTCTATTGTATTGTTAGTATAGCTAAAAGAAAAATGAACAATAGAGTAATACCTTTGTCCTTCTAGAGAAATTAAGACAACTCCTCTTCCTAAACCAATTATGCTTCTAGCACCATCAAAGAACAACTGCCACAACTCACCATTCTGATTTTCAGAATGCTTATCTTCTTTCTTCATCAAATTTGGAATCACTGCACCTCCCTCAAGAATGATATACATCCCAATACCAAAAATCTCTATATTTCTAAAAGGATTATCTTCTAAATCTCTTTTAGCCCACTCATCCAAAGTAATATCTAGAATTTTCTCAGTAGTGTTTCAGGCTTAGAGTCAATGGTATCTTGTTCATGGAACATCAGATTGGCATTTATAGGACTGGGAGAATAGGGTTCAATATGGTTCTTTACAAAGGCTTCGGACTTGATTCTAACCTTAGTCCCATATCTGGTTTTTAAGTATAAATGAGACCAATTAGCTAAAAGGTATCCCCCCAACCTAGTAGTGAAATCTCTGCTTAGACAAATGGCAAAGTAGGGAGGTAGATCTATGATGTAGACATCCTAGGGAATAGAGAAGTTGGGACATTCATGTAAAGTGAGACTCAAGTCTTTAATGACTCCAATGGTACTAACTGATGACCCATCCAGCTGAACAATTGGCTCATAAGACAATCCTAGGAGGTCTGCTAGTTGTTTAGAAATTACCAAACTACTTGCCCCTGACTCTATCATGCAATTATGAACCAAAAAATTCCCAACAACAAGAGAAACATAGAAAGGAGGGGGTTTAACCTGTGGGGCAATGATAGGCTACAAGATGGCTTCTCTAATTTGTTGTTCTTTCTGAGGTGTTTCAGCCATTAGGATCCTAGGCTGCTCTGAAACACCTTCTTCCTTTGATGAAATATTAGCCAAAGTGCTAAGCATTAACTCCTTTTGTCCAGGGATTGCTAGAGTGTCCATCATAGGCACACTTATGGAGGTTTTCTTCATTTGTTCAACAATATTAAAAGATCCCAAGCTCACCTTAGGCTGCCCCTTTGCTGAAGCAATCTCTGGTATTGTAGATGCCAATTGTGTTGCTGCCTTGGCTGGTTCCTTGACTTCTTTTGACTGATTTTGAAGTGGGGTTTGAGCCACCTTGGGCTATGGGACTGAAACTGGAGCTTTCTGACTGGTAGAGACTGCTTGTTCAGCCTCCAAAGCTTTCTTCTTAGACCTTGTGTTAGATGTAACCAGAACATAGTTCTAGTTGTCATTTGGGAAAAAATTTACCCCACAAAACTCCTCCTTAAAGTTAACAAGTGCCACTTCAGGTGTTTGTAGCTCGCTTGGGGTAGTAGCTTGACTTTGTTGGATATTTGGTTCTTGAGTCATGTCTTGTGGCATCATGTCACTATTTTGTACCATGTGAGACTGGCCATAGCCATTGGGACACATCCCCTGAATATGTTGTTGATTGCATGGGAAACTCCACTGATATTCTTGATCCATATTGTTCTAAGCTACAGGAACCAGCTCTCTAGAAGTGCTAGGGATGTTAGGATTGTAAGGCTGATTAGTTCTTTGAGTATAGTTTCTTACTTGACCTTGCTGGCCTAATTGGTATTGGGGCCTATTTTGCTGATACAGAGCTTGATAAGGTTGTTAATAAGGCTGGAATTGTTTCTTTTTAAGGTTGACCAGTTCATTAGAAACATACTGCAAGGTCTTCTTGATATCCTTCAGATCTTGGGACTGGTCAATAGATGGAATGACAGCCTGCTAGGGAGGATTTGGGAGAGGTGGAATAGATGCCAAAGCTGGAATTGATTCTGGGATAGGATGAAGCTCAGGAAAGATAGGCACTGGAGGCCTTGGGGCTATCCTTCCAGCTTGCATCAGGCTATTTTCTGCTCTTATAGCAACGTCATATGCTAAGTTATTCCTTCCCATAGAATGGATCATAATAGAAATATCAGTGTTAAGTGCTCTTAAATAGTATAGGAAGGCATGCTGGCTTGAGGGTCTAACTGTAGCTGGTATTCTATTCCATGTCCTTTGGAATCTGAAATTGAAATCCATCATATACTCCTGGGGTGCCCTTTTAATGGTAGTCAAATGTTCAACTAAGGAGAGGTGGTCTGACTTTTCCTCAAACTGATTGGTTAAGGTTTGACCCAACTCATCCCAGCTAGAAATGGAATCAACTGCTAAACCCCTAAAATATTGCAAGGCTTTTCCTTTAAGGGATGTTGCTAACAATCTCATGACTACATTATCTTGGGTTGTATTGTGGAGGGAATAGAGGGATGCAACATCTCTTATATGCTTGATAGTGGAGGTCTGATCTTGTTCTATAAAGATAGGTAAGCTCTTAAGGGTTGATATAGGTATGTCATTATGTTGCTGCAAGTTCAAGGGGCTGCCTTGATTGAAGGCCATAAAAGGATGATTTATGGCCATTGGAGGGTTAAGGGGAACTTGAACTGCTAGTGCTACTTCAACTGGTTGAATTACTTGTATTGGCTAGATTGAGGCAGTGCTTGCAGGAATACAAGCAAGATTGGGAGTGAGATTTGCAGATTGAGATGCACTAGATTGGGCTGCTTTAGGCCTTTTCTTGGATGGTGGTAGCTCTGCATAAACAAATGGATTCTTGCTCTACCTGGTTAGAATCCCACTCATAAGCTTAGGTGTTGATCTGCATGAAACATGCTTAGAGTTTCCAGGTATGATATCAAAACACAGTCACTACTCATACCAAACAATAACCCACATGTAAAGCTTTTAGAAATTTGACTCACTGAGTCTTTCGTCCCATTGGGCTTGCCAAAAAACTGTTATCACTAAGGATTGCACCCAATTTGCTAAGTGTTAAAACCCAGCAATCCTATGAAACATAGGACTACTCTCAGGCTATGGGTAACCTATCTGAGAATAGACCTCCAGATTAGGGGCTGGCTTCCCCTTGGATCACTTAAAACTGAATAAATTTTTGAGGAAAGGGAGAGAATGCATGAAACAAATAACTGAAACTGATTTAAAACTAGGTGATCCATCGAACTGATAGAAGATCCACAATTGATGCGAGCTTACAAAATAACTGCAAAGAAACTATAACCCACAACTTGATCCTATCACTTCAAACTTCTTAGAATTAGTAAGGCACTTGGAAAATGTAAAAGGGAAGATATTTCCATGATTTTGATTCCAATTTGTACACAAACCAACACCTCAAAGCCAAAACAGATTTCTAAATTCTTAATTGAATCAACATACAGGCTAAGGATACGACCATATCACAATAACCTTAGCATAGAAAACTTAATGAAAAGCTCAGAAATAACATAAGACAAGAAGGACCTATTAATGTATTACTGAAAGAAGCCAAGTACAAAATTGTGTTTCTAGGAGCTACAACACCCTCGATCTATGGGAGAGAGAATGAAGAGCTAACCTCAATCATGCAAGTGGAAGGTATATAAAATGAGGTAAAAAGAATCAGCATTGAAGCCACCTCAACCTCTTAAAAGTGGAAAATATCTCAAAATAATCCCATGAGGCTGCCTCATAAACTTGGATGCCAAATTCTTGAGTTTATAGGGGTGGTGGAAAACAGACTCCTAGAACAGGTAGTCAAAAGGAGACCACTCTAACCCCTCCAAGTCAAGCACTAATAGTATTCTGACAAATGGTTTATACAAATACCATCATCAAAATTTACACAAGAACTTTGCACTGACTTTTACATTAAAACCCTTCAGCAACTATGACAAAAAAAAATGTGGATTTGACTATATTCTAAAACAATCTCAACCCATAATGGGGAAACATATTTTAGAATATTTACATTTTTTAATAAAAACCCACATACAACAAAATGTACCCAAAAATAAATGAGATAACGAAACTCAACCCTAAAAGGGGAGAAACAAATTCAATCATTTATGTCAAAATCCCTGTGAAGATGAGGAATTGGCTGGCATTCAAACTTTCCATCTTGACATCTGGCAAGTTACCATTCTCACTAGCAATTCTGCACTTATTTTTTGGAAACATCTGGCTGAGGCATCAAGAAGTCAAGGTAGGTATTGATTTGGCATTCATTTCGTTAACTCTTCCTTTGAATTTTTGAGGCCATAGTGATGTATTCTCTATATTTGATTTTAGAACACTAGCATTCATTTGTATGCGTGAATCTCTACATATTGAAGCATTACTTTACTGCTTTATCTTTTTGCACATCCAATTCAATTGTCTTTGATGCTATGTCATTTCATACATAGCCCCAGGGCACTACCATTTGATGGTTACTGGTATCTTTAGTTTCGAATGCTTGGCACGTTCATTGTATTATGTCCAATGAGGGCACTATGAGTCATTTCTTTCGACCCGTGGGCTGCTATGTATGAGACTAGGGCACAAGCCTGCTGTTTAGTATCATGACATCGTGCTCTGCATTTGATATTATCTTATTGTTATCTATTCCATTGGTAAACTGAGGGCATCATGTATTGAAGGATACTGCATATTGGTGTGTTCACATTTTCATTCCATGTTTCATTATGTTCGTGGCCTTAGGGCATCAATGTATGTTCATTGCTATTTCTTTATACACATCCCGCCTATAGGTTTTAATGGTATTTATGTTTTACTGTTGGCATCCTTTGTTTGGTTATGGATTGGTCTCTGGCCGCATGTTATCCTGGCACCATTCTCATTTTCGATGTTCACCTTCACACAAGCTTGATGACCCGTAACTAGGGCATGTCTCACTAGTATCATGCTTGTTGTATGGAATCATGTCATTGCACTTAATTCTTTGTGATAATGTCGGCCTGCAACTACATTACTTTACTGTTCATTGCACCATTTTATTGTTTGAATTTGGGGTATATGTTTACCATTTTGACAGCCCATGAGTAAACCTGTGTTGTTGTAGATTACATATTAGATGAGGGAATTGTTTCTTGAGGGTTCATTGTTATACTTGGCTAGTGCTTGCACATTTCTTGACTATTTTTCAATGCACGATAGCATACAACCCACGGGTTAAGACCAGGGGCATCATTTCACTAGTGTCCATGCTATTTTGGGGCCTGTGAGTTGCAGCCACTGTTATGATGTTCATTGTCGGTGCCAGCCCATGAGTTGTGTATGCTATGTAGCATCTTTCTATTTCTCGTTGGCATCCATGCTATATATTTATTATGCTTGATCTTAGCATGTGAAGGTTTTGTGATCTCGGTCTCTATGCACAAATATGTTATCTACTGGTATCAAATCCTTGTTTTTTGTTGTCTCCTTCATGCTTATTGTTGTATATATATGCCAGCCCATGAATCCTTTGTTGATTACTTGTTATTGATGCCAAGATGCCGAATTGTCTTGATAGACTGTAAGCCCATCTTGAATTGGCATGTTGACTAACAATCTATCAAGTCTATGAGATTCTCCACCACTCTATTAGACTGTGGTATTATGCTTGGTGACTGTCCATATTGAGGCTGCAATGGCATGATGACTGTGTTTTCATTATCTTTCATGGGCTCGTGCACTATATAGAAGGATCTCATCAGTTCAATGCACCATGAACTATAGACTATTGGTATCATTGTTTTGTATTTGATTCTTGGCATGTGTTGTTATAGATGTTCATGAGATGTCAATGTTATGCTTGTTGATTTATGCACCCTGGCCCATATATCTTGATTCTTGGCATCCTTTTACTATTTTGCTGATGCTCTAATGACATCTAATTTTTAGTTCCATTGTCATGATGCCATTGTGTATTTTACTTTTCATGTTTGATGGATGGCCTTGGGATGCTCACTGTTGGCTGTCATGTACCTCCTTATAAACATCAAGCATTTTCTTTTTATTCTTTTAAGATTGAAACCTTTATTAGTGCACTATTCTGCCTTCCTAAAACTATGGGCTTGATCACTGATACACTGGGCCTGAGAGCTACATGAAGCATTGTATTTTGATTACTTACTTGGTGCCATATTTGATTCACCATGTCTTGCCATATTGATCTTTGGTTCATCATACAGATTCTGATATGTTCATACTATAGTATTAATGTATTGAATGCAGCTTTTGAAACACATTTATGATGTAGTGTACCCCTTCCTTAGCATATGGATTTGTGTACCTTTTGACATGTTGATGATGTATGCCTCTTGAATCTTCCAGTTCCCTTTGACCATGATCCATCTGATTTATCTTTGTGATCCTTGAGTGTCCCACTGATACCGCATCATCTGGTTGTTGCCTTGTTGATCATGGGTGTTCTTGGCTTGTGATGTAGTCACTGCCAAGGAAATTTGAGATTTTCCTGGCATGGCCTGCATCACAGGTCAAGGTCATTCATCTGGATCCCAACATCTTGCCATTTTTGTTGTTCAGATGATTGTGGAGCTTCAAAGATGGTATCTGTTAGGAGTACCATCCTCTAAGCTCCTCGATTATCTGAATGGGGGAAACAACAATGAATCAACTTCTTCTGTATCTGCACATGGAACAAACAACTTAGTGAAAACAATGGTATATCTTTTATTTATGTAGCTTCTTTAGTGCACATGCCCTGAGAACAACCCTTCCCAGAGGTGTATGACTGAGTGCATATATGCATGGTTGTAAATATTATGGCACCGTACATTGTTTAGATCCATTGGATCTAACCCCCATCTCCTCTTTTTTTCTGCAAGTTCCGAATATCAAGAGGAGCTGGAAACACCGTGGATCAAGACCTCATTACCAGGAAATGTCTGGTACCCTTGTATTTATATTCCTCATTTCATGTATATCTGCACTTATTTATGCAATTCTGATAATGGCTATGCTCACGGCTTGTGTGAGTTCAGATAAATGGTCTTCTCAGTTCTTTTCCTTTTGTACAACACACGTAAGACATTGGTACATATACATGTAATGCTTAGATGTAGATCATTTCTTTATCTTTTCATGTACCTTACAATGAAATGAACACAAATTTAAGAAAGATCACTAATAATTCAAACTAGGGTATAGTAGTCTCACTTAGTAATTAGGTCTCCAAAGATGGGTAAAAATATGACAACAACATTGTAATATTATATTGATGTAATTATTTAATATTGGGGAAATAAATTAATAAAGTACCTAATATTGAATGTGGGGTCAAGGGGTTAGGTAGAATATGGTTTTGCCACATGGTTTATGTAATATCACTTGGTGTTTTGTGGGAGATTTTTTATATAAAAGAAAAAACAAGGGTAGTTGTTGAGGTTAGCCAAGTTTAGTGTTTGTGGAGATTGGAAGCATGACATGGGATGTGTGGTTGCTTACTTGTTCACATGGAGTGTTTTTAGAGGACTGGGTCTTTCAAGGCTTTTGTGGATGTATTGTAATATTGCATTTTTTGAATAGTACATGGATGATGGATTATGGCTTAATTTTTCTCTCATGAGGGTTTTCTCAAGGTATATCACTTGTCACATTTTTGTTGGTATGTTGTCTTTTCTCTTGTATGTAGATTCAAAGTGTTTATTTTCTTGAAATCTTAAATTGGTTTTGTGGTAATTGTCATTGTATGACTGCAAGTTTCCTTTCTCATTCCATGTTCCTTTAATTGTCCAACTAGAGAAAATAATTATCATTAAATATAGATTTATTTTGGGTAATATAATTGCTATGTGGGAAGGCATGGAATGGGACCACCACTCTCAATGGCATGTTGTGTTTATCAAAATTATTTTTTTTGAAAGCTTATGATTGCATAGAGTGGCCCTTGATATTGGCTACCTCGATGATTTAAATGTTTCAAATTCTTTTCACAAATGCTTCTATTTGCATTACCATGTCAAGCAACCAATCCACCTCTTTTGGACTCTTTTATTCCATTAAGAAATGTTTCCATCTTTCTCTAGTTCTCTATATTTCTATCAAATAGGCTCTTCACAACCTAGACATTTTTTTCCCTCGATGTTTGCACCAACATCACAACCGTTTGTTACAGGTAACTTTTTCTTCCCAAGTTGAGTTGTGTTGATCAATTTGATTGGAAATGGATTGATCATGGGGATATTTTTATTTTGTTTGGGAATCCCTTTATTTTCCATGCCATGCCTTTAAATCATTGACAGGCAATGATTATAAGAATTGTGAATAAATTGTGCTAGTGGATTACCAAGACTCTCTCTTTAACCAAGAAACTTTAGATTTTCTCTAACATTTTGGAGGCCAATCATGTTATTAGTCTTCATGTTGCATCTCTTTGAAGAAATCTTATTTCAAGGTCAAGAATCTCCCTAGAGAATTATTATGGGTGTCTAGTGATGGGCATTAGGGATTCCATCTTGCCTCCACATGAGACCGGTAGCTTGAGGTTGATTTATATTCACTACCAAGGCATTGCCTTGTTCCAAATTGATCATCAGAGTTCTCCAAGGTAATGAAGCTTGGAAGATTATTGTTTGTCACTACATTAGCATTGACACACCTAATAGTCATCCATACTAGAAAGGCTTGGACTTATAAATACTTCTAACCACGAGAGAACATGTTTACATTCAAGGCACTTTTATTATAAAAAATAGTTGGAAGGCATGGGGAGCCATCAAGCCCTAGCTTTACTAGGATGGAGATGAATTTTGTAATGGTTTATCCATTAAAAATATTGTATTTGGTGGTCATAATTTCTTAGCTATCAAGAAAGATTGCTTGCTCACTTACCTTAGATTCATGCCTTGAATTTCTTTAAACTAGGAGCATGAGTTTTACAAAATCTTATTCATTAAGCCTCCAAGAATTTTCTTCCATGGAAAGAATTAAAACTTAAATTTAGGCTTATTAATCATGACCAAGAGACTTATCAGTTTATTATTGATGATATCCCTTCTCAAATGATTCACAAAGCTAGGATGTGATGTGTCAAACCTTGGTAAAAGGATTGAAGTGGTATCCAACACCCCCTGGAATTATATGCCATCTAGAAGCTATTCCTACACTTACATGTGGTGGACTAGCTCAATCTCTATTGGAAGCTCTATTCCTCTCAATTGTCTTGGCAAAAAATATTTTAGATTATTTGATCTATAGTACTAGACCCCAAATTGTCTCCTTTTGCTTGGTGTTTTTTTATATCAAGGCCTTCCTTTGGGAACTCACCTTGCTTGAATGGGCATTCTCAAACCCCATTTTCCTTTTTGTAGTTAGATCAAATCACTTAAACATCAAGCTTTTAGTTCTATCTTCAGATTCAGGATGCATGAAATTGCATTCATGCTTTTTCCAAGTCTTTCAAACTTTAATCTTGACACACGATATTTCTCGGAGATTGGCCTTGTCTCCTACACAAATATACCCAAATCTAGAATTATTTCATGGTAGAAATTCTTTTTAGTATTTGAAAAGATAGGAATGCTACTCTTTTTACTCATTGTACTACAAATAAGAATTTTTTTTGTACACTAAAGTGATCATTTTCTCTGATGTTATCATGCAAATTTATGTGCAATCTAGCAAAGCTACACTTGAAGATGTCCATATCTAGAAGATATTAGACCATTAGGGCCATGTACATTCATTGTTGCTTGATTTTCTCCTATATCCATCTCTCTTAGAGGGCTTTGATGTAGGCATAGCCACTCACCTAGACAGGATTGTCAAATCCATAGTATTGTGGTTCACATTCTGATGGTCTCTTGCCTTAAAATCCCAAGAACTCTTCTACCATGAAGAATTATCTTACACTTCCCTTTCATCATCTCTTAGGCATGACTATATCTAATCAAACACTAGAAAATTCCCTCATCTACAACTCACCATTTTCCCAATCTTTGCTCAACAACCTCTAGAGCATAATCAAGAAGACATTGTTGCTTTCATTGGTTAGGAGTTGACTGAAGATGTCACTCTCAATTATGTTTGGGTGAAGCCTGATGATTAAAACCCTCCTTGTCGACCTAACATAGTCTTGATGTCTTACGTTTGTTTGTGGATAAACCTAATATAGTCTTGATGGCTTACGTTTGTTTGTGGATTTGACTCTTGATACTTGATCATTTTATTAGACTTGATGTTTGTGTTGTCTACCACCCACCTTTTCTATAAATATTATACTATTTATCTTTTTTACTATAATTTAAAAAATATATATATTAAAAAAAATTAAAGTTTTAATGAATGTATTATATTTTTATTAAAATTTTATTATATAAACATATGATATAGAAATATTGTAAATAAACCATAAATCAACCTAAACACTTTATAGCTTTTATTTGTTTAATAAACCTAATGATAAAGTAAATGTGTGCTTTTGTCACTCGAGCACAAATTCAAATTCAAAGTAAAAGTAAGGTGTGTATGATGATGATACACAACCACTCCCTATAAACAATATTGGATGGTGTTATACAATATAACTTACTCAACAAGCTAATGTTCATACTTAAAAGAAACAGGCTCACACTAGTTGTGAATATGATTGTCTTCTGAATTATAATCTTTAACTTCATAAAGTAAATGGGCTCCTGAAAGACTAAGTGGGATTTAAATTAAATAAATAAACAAACAAATGAACAGAGATTTAGAAGATCAAGTCAAGCTAAAATAACGAGAACATGGTATTCGTGAGGATAGACTAAACAAAATCTAATAATGAGAAGATGGCAAATAACTAAACAAAACCACATTTATTGTTATATATGAACATGCAATTAATAGAGTTCATGCTTGCATGTGATTCAGAACACATGTTAGCTATTTTTTATTTTTTTTAATAACACTTGGAAAGGTACAAACCCATTAATAATAAATTTTGCAATCCTCAAAATTCTGCACCTTCAAACCTACTCCTACCATAATGCAGATTTCTGTCAATTCATGTACCAGATAATGAGTTTTGTTACTGCTTTTTGAAGCTGTTTTTCTTCTTCTGAAAGTCTAAAAGCATGTAATGAATAGAAAAAGAGAATAAACCATTCTAGAAGCCTTTATTACGTTGCTTTTCTATACACTATGCATTTTTCTCGTTTGATTTCAAAAAAGTCCAGCATTTACAAGCTTGACTTTACCACTATAAAACAATTTTAGTACCATCTTTTGTTTTTTAATCTTGAAAAGAAGGTTCTCCATAATTTGATCATTACAGTTGAAGAGACAGGAATGGACAAGGCTTAGAGAATTTAAGGAAAAAACAGTGTTCTTTAAGGTACTATCTGTTCTGTCCATCTTTTCCCTGACAACGTGCTTATGCAAATGTTTTAATTTCCTTCCAATCAGGAGCTATGTTTTGTGACTGTATGGCCGTATTTATGTATTCTTTTCTTAGGAATAGTAACATATGAAAGGGAGTTTTGGACAGGCCATCAAAATTTTGAAAGTATTATTATAATTGTATATATATATTAAAATTTATGATATTTGGTTTTGGATTTTGTATATATTAGTATTTGAAGGGTAATTTTGAATGATTTTTTTTGTTGGTAATAAGAATAACTGTTTAATTTAGGTTTTACTTTCAATAATAAATTTTAATTTTAATGTAAGTTCTTTTGTTGTCTATGTTTGCATTGGTAGTTCGATTCTCAAAAAGAATTGATTATTGTGTTTATTTTCTAACATTCCATGTACTACACGTACATCTTACTTGTATTTAATTGATATTTTTCAAATTTTTACCCTTAAATCAAGTAGATTTTAACCTAAACCTAAAACTAGAACTCCCATATCAATTAGCTAGAACGATTTTATGGGTTTGATATAAAACCTTCCAAACAAATAAATTAATTATTTAAATGGCATTAATAAATATCAATTTACTATTTTTGTCATAATAATATCTTTATACCAATTACAAAATGTTTTTTTATTAAATAAACAATCAAACAAAGGGGCTGACCCTTACAATAACATAGCGAAGAGGTTGTCAAGCAAACAACAACACATCAACAAAGTTGTTGGTTGGCGATGCTTAAGGGATATTCTATGTTGCACTTGTTCAAAGAATAAAATTCATCAAAGATCTACATCTGTCGTAATCCCATGATCAAAAGCGATTGAAGATTATTCAGTGCAGGATTGCAAGATGATACCGCATGTCTTGGACCAACGAGTGATTGATAGTGGGACCAAAGACTGTGACAAGTGGAAGAAATTGATTGGTTGGTTTTGCAAACAAAGATTTTTATGATATAGTTGCCGATTGTATTAAAGGTTAAAATATTTGCAACTAGAGTGCTAATATTTTAGCACATGGGTAAAATCAACAAAGATGTTTTATTTTCAGTGAAAAGGTGATCGATGGTTAATGGTCCCCTATGGTTGTTTGATGGTTAATCTATTGCAAAAATCAATGGCTCACATGATCTCGTGATGGAAGTTTCTCGAATTTATTTTATGAGGGATCACAGGATTGAGACACGTGTCTTCAGTCGTTAGTGCATAAGAGATGGTGGGATAGGGTTCTTGCCTGGTGCTCTTTATGTCGTGGTGTATTTCTATTGGATAATTGATGGGCCCGTTTGGACAGTTGGTGGTCAAATGAGTTTGGACTTCCCACAATCGTTCGATGGTGTTGATTGGGTAAAGATCTATGACTAAGATTCAAATTGCAAAATTACAAGGTGAGACTCCTACATGTATTGTTCTCCTGCCATCCTTTTCAACACCTAGGTTGATTGATAGAGCTACTTCTCCATGTTCCCGTGTTCCACAAATAATAGAAGAAATAGAGTGTTTAGTTGATGCTTCTAAGGGGCAATTAAGAGATAAAATAAAAGAACTAGAGAAAAAACTTCTTGACAGTGAGCAGGCTTGTATTTCTCAAAAGAAAGAAATTGTTCAAGTTGTCTTGTACCACTTAAATGAGAAGATCGAAGAAAAGTTGGTAAGTATCCAATATTGTTATTCATTGTTGTATGAAGTTGTGCACAATTTTAACAGGGACAAGGAGATTGCTAAACCATTATATGATAAGTGGATACAAAGGGTTAAATCTTTAAGACTGATAAATTTAGGCTCAAAGTACCATAAAGAGAAGCCCCTCAAGATTCAACCTAATTTCCTTTTTGTTAAGACTTTAAAGGATTTTCAGATGCTTCCAGAAGCTAACAGTTTTTCCAGCACGTCACCTTTTTGAAGCATAAGGTGTAATCTCTAGTCGTTTTGCCTTCTACTTGTTGGTCCCAAAATCATATATTCATCAAAAGACACAATGCAAGAACGCGTAAAAGATTATTTTTTGGCAAGCAGTTGTCAGTCTTGTCTTATTTGAGTTGCTTTGGAGCAATTGTTTTGACAAATGGTTGTGTGACATGTGTCTCCTCTGGCTCGTAGCTTTTTGATCCCTTGTTCTATATAAAGGAATCAAGGCCAAGAGACAAGGGTTCCAACCTTTTGGTTTCAGGTTCCAACTTCATTGTTTTGGCAGACCATTTCTCTTGGCTCCAAACATTAAGGGTTCCAATAGAAAGTTCTTTTGGGTAGGAGCAGTTTTGTAAATCTTTCATAGAGAATGTCTATGAATCTAGGTTAAACCCTTTTGTTGGTTTTTGGGTGTTTTTAGTTGTATTTATGTTATATGACAGAGGTAGCATAGCTTTTTTAATGAAATATAGTGCTGGTTTAGATCTCTCCAGTGTATGACTTAATTAAGTTTTGAATGAAATAAAATAAAGATTTATCTCATTTAGTATCTTGTTGTGAGATGTGTGGCTTTCTTTTCATGCTTTCATTCAAAGAATAAATTAAAATTCTTGATAGAAGGTGCAAATTTATTGAGCTTGTATAGGGATTTTGATAAGTAGGTTGGGTTGGGATTATTGTTAAAGAATATTGTAAGACAATGTTCTTATATCTTAGGCTATTGATGAAACTCTGTTGTATAATGTTGTACTTTTGATGACTCTAATGCTTAATGGGATGAGGCATTGATCTCAGCTAGTTGTGAGATTTACATGTGTGTTGGTGTTCATGTCTAGGTGGTCTTTGCTATAAAAAAATGATTAAATCAAAAAATATCTTTCCCTTTTCTATTTGTTGTATGTTGTTATAATCTCATGTTCCATCCAGGTTTATATTCAATGCATAATTAGCCATTATATGATATCTCCATGTTATGTTGATTGCATTATATGAGATTTATCTTCTTTGTTAATGCTAGTCGTGAGCCTTTAGAGTGTGTATTAAAGGGCATTAAAGGTCTACCCACCTTGGTTTTGCAAAGCCTGAAGTGTATAAGGGTTTACTAGATCTTTGTCAGTTGGTCCAAGTCTTTGAGATTTATGATTATTGGAGTTGGTTTCTCCATAGGAAATTGCAAGATCAACTTGGTAGCTATTTTGTAGTGTAAAATTTTTCAGGAACCAACAATGGGCACAATAGAAAATAAAGTGGTATCTAAACCATTCTAGACAAAATAAATTCTCCCCAACTAAAAAACCACCTCCCCACTGCAAAGCTCATTTCCACCTTAATATAAAAGGAGCCCACCTCTATAGTAGCAAAAAAGGAAGAGATCGACTAGAAGGAGAGAACACCACAAATCATTCCCACTCCCAAGCAGCCACAAAAAGGTGAAGCCCACACAAGGTTGTGAGATTCCATAATATTAGAGTGAGAATCAAATTTCTTTATAATGTTGCCTACAAAACTTAAGTGAAATTATGTATATTAGAATAAACTATTTTATGATAACACCACCTACTTAAAATCTCATCAAATGAACTTCAAATTAGTGGTAAGAAAGTATTTTGATGCAAGGTATACCTCTACACTTAACCCATAAACTGACATAACATGAAGTAACTAATAGAGAAGGTTAAAATGGTGAAATGAGGAAGAATTTATTTATAATTTTTTATTTAAAATTATTTTTTAAGATTCATTTACTATCAATATATATGAATGTCATAAATATGTCATACTTTTTCCTTGGACTAAAATAAATAACATATTGGAGGTCTATGTTTATCATTTAAAATGCAATTGTTTTGTTGAGAGTGTCAAATGTACATTATTGAAAAAACTTAGGTTTACATATTGTAATAAAGTCATCTTAGTGACTTATCCTCAGATGTATATTATCATGATTTAAACACTTCATTAGTGAAGTGGCCACCAAGTTTCAAACTTATGTTGAGCCACTGTGCTCGAAGGCCTTGTGCCTTCATTGGGTCATTGAGCTTGCAATTTTGAACAAGTGAAGTGCAAGGATGAGATCCCTCATTTGTGGCCTCTTTATTTCATAGCTCTGGGTCAAAAGTGTATCACATGCCAGAGGGAGTGTCATGTCAATGTCACTAGTTTTGTTAAGAAAAATTGCCAAGCACTATTTTCTTTAAGTCATCTTAGAGACTTAGTAGGATTACAATATTAATTAGTTGGGAGTTAGTTTATCATAGGTAGTTTATGAAAGTTACAAAAATGTTATGCTTTATAACTATTTCCACAAGTCATTGTAAAACTCAACATATATGAACATTAATAATTATATTTATTTTGATATTTTGTGCAACAATGGTTTAATATTTCAACACCCAACACTATCATTTCTCAACAAGTAATTAGATCATTATGAAAAGAGATTTGAACTACCCTATGAGAACAACACATCCGAACATATTCTAGTAAATTGTATTCAACGTATTAGGGATCTTATTGATAGTAAGTTGGAGACTAATAATATTTTGACTCCCACTAAGAATGAGATAAAAAGGTATTAGGGATCTTATTGATAGTAAGTTGAAGAGTAATAATATTTTGACTCTAATATATATATATATATATATATATATATATATATATATATATATATATAGAAAGGTGTAGTTTGTAGTACATGATCAAGATTCTCCTCACAATGGCAATACGAGGGAATATATCTTTTTTTAATTAAGCATGCATAATTGGAGGTTGGAGGCATCATAAGTTGGAGGGGTGTTATCAACTTGATGTAGCTTCTCGCCTAGAGTTGATATCCTACATTAAAAGAAACAGATAGTTTTGCCCTAGATGTAGCTTCTCACCTAGAGTTGATCTTGTAATCTCTGATTTCCCTGATTTTTCACATGTAACATGACCTAATATTGTTCATTATCAACACATTCTTCGGAATTGAAGATAGGGCGCCAGACAAATCTCCTTTTATTGCAGTTTCCAAAATTTCCCTAAATGTTTGTGGCTTGCAAACTTTGTTTCTCACCAATTGTGCATTGAAAATTTCCATCCCTTGTTTCTTCATTGTAGCAAATGATGATGATGCCATTTTAATTTAAAATTTTGAAAAGAAATGTTTTCTCAATAATGTACCTTTCTCGTAAGTGTCCTGTAGATGATTTTTGTTGATGACATGCTGAAAAGATTAGGAATCGCCTTTAACAAACTAGTTGCACGCACTCTGAATCGCTCAAAGAAATCTCAACTCGCTTGGTGAAATGAAATGGGTGGCAACTTTCCACTTTATAGATTCCAAAAAGTAGAATTAGGGCCTCATAAATGCTTCGTACAAAATTTCTAAGTGGAATACAACTATCTCGGCAAACTCATGTTAACCTCAGCTAACACAGGTTCGGTCAATATAATCATTAAGACACAGCTCAGTGTATATAGCATCTCAGCCACAATAGGTGCTCGACATACATTGATAACTCGGTCAAGACACTGACGCCCGACATCAAAAATGAAATTCTCTATTTTGGTCAGATATGTCCTAATGAATCTTTATCTATGCAGATATGGACTTTTACTCAATCTTTATGTTAGGAACTTATGTAAGATAAATCCTTGTAAGATTCAGTTCCAAACATACCTTCTATGCTTAGTTAGAAGAAGTGTGATCACCTGATCCATCGGATTGGGTGACCTTAGATGTGCTAGCTTCACTTGTACTTTCTTCTTCTTTCTTCTTCCATGTCTTGTCCATCTAATTTTTCAATTTTTCACGGATATCTTCATTTTGATTTTGATCATTGCTTGGCATAGGTGATCTACAATCTTTCTTTAGGTGACCTATCTTATTATACTTGTAACATATCATGCTTCCATTCATCCAACTTTTAGATTTGCCTCAAAAATGACTCTTCATACAATTTGCTCCAATGTGTCCATATTTTCCACAGTAATGACAATTGTACCAAGTGTTATAATCCCAATTGTATGAGTTATTCTTCATAGGTGACTTAGTCTGTTCATTTGATGACCATCTAGGTTTAGATTTGCATTCAAATGCTCTATGCCCATACTTCTGACAATTGAAACAATTACCTTGAAACTTAGGTGAGGTAGATGGATTACTGACCTTAGACCTACATTCATGTGCCTGATGTCCATGTTTCTTACATTAAAGCAATGCCCATTAAACTTAGGTTTAGGATCAAACTTACAATGTTTGCTTCTGTATATGTTGGTTGTATGTCCTAGCTTTCCACAGTGATGGCATGTGGGCTTGTTGTTCTTTGGTTTTTCATTCTTTTGTTCTCCAATCTTTGATGATTCTCCTTCTTCAGTAGATGATGCATGTTCATTTAGTCCAAGTCCAAATCTATCACCAGATCTTCTAGGTGACCTTAACAGCTCTTCAAAATATTTTGTAGCTTCATTAGGTTTAATCATCCTTTCATTGATTTCCTTTTCAGATCTTACTTCATTCTTCAATTGATCATTTTCAGACCTCAGTTGGTTGATTTCCATATCTTTCCTGCCCAACTCTTGATTAACCAACAACCGTTGAATTACCATGTCTAGTTGATTATTGGTCAACCTTTGCATGTCACTTGTCCTTTCATCTATTCTTATTGCAATTTGTCTTTTGTCTTCTTCAGCCATTGTCTTATCATCTTCAACTTTCTTTTTCTGTTCAACTACTTCACAAAGTCTGACAGATTAAATTTCCTATTCTCTCCTTAGATTTATGATGTCATCATTTAGAATGGTATTTTTCTCCAGTAGCTCTTTTATGGCTTTGTCACTTTTTGTAGAGTTTCCATTATCAAATAGTCCAGTGGTATCTTCTTCTTGATATTGTGACTCATTTTGCTGAATAGCAATTTCTCTCCTTCTGCTCAAGGATTTCTTTAGTTCGCTTCTGGCTACTTCCAGTTCTTGTAATGCTAGCTGTACATCAATCTTTTGATTCTCTATGACCTTTCCCAACTTATAGACTTCCATGTCAAGATCTTTTTCTTCAAGTGGTACTTAGACTTTCTATGAGAAACCTTGCATCTTTGATACCAATTGTTGGAAATATAATTGGGAAATGTGATACTTAGAGGAGGGGGGTGAATCAGATGTCACCTACTAATTCATTTTGATATGAATAAAAAATTTGCATAGCATCAACAATACTTGATCATAGCAAAATAACTAACATACTAAACAATATCCATGAAAGTATTCATAACACAGTAATTTTGGTTACCCAGAAATCCTTGGAAGGTAAAAATGGGGTGGGGATGACACCCACAAATCTTCACTACTGCAATAATAAATTTTCTTGTTAGGGCTTACAAAATTTGATCAAAACATGATCTACCCTGTGAGGGGTCTGCCCTGTTAAAAGCTAAAAGACTTATACAGTCTACCTTGCTAAAGGATTTTAAACTTACAACAAAGTAAGCACTCAGTTAAGAGATTACAAAAAGTCTATTAGGACTACTCGATTAAGAGATTTACCCTGATACATTGGTTAGAATGTCTCAATACCTGATCTTTCAATTTGCACTATATGCAGATTACAGATCTTCTCTTTACTGTATTGTATTGATCTCTTCTATCAGATTTATCTCTATTCTATCCTTTCATTGCTTAGCTCGGTCACCGATTTCTATCTGAATGCTTCACTTCACTGAATGTGCCTCTTTGCTCATTCCCTTCTCATTCGCTATCTTTCACTCTTACATGTTTTAGGGTTTAGATCTTAACCTTATATAGTTAGTAAAACATCTTCATGATTCAAGATCTACGGTTCAGGTTAATTCCTTTTGCCGCTTAAGCCTTACTAATTTCTGATTGGCTCTAGGTATTACATAGGGATCAATGATTACAAAATAGATGCATAATCACCTCAGTAATTACCTCAACAAACAAAATACAAAACATGAATGTTGCCCAAAATGATTTACCTCGACCACTGTGCCATAACAAACTCATATGTCATTCCTGGCTAACTCGGCAAATGCAGTTCTTGATAATCGGCATTCACTGTACTCGACATATGTTGATATCTCTGTCACTCGACAATCATTGCATATATGACTCGGCAAAAACTAGACTCAACATAATACAAAAATACATAGTGACCATAAGTTTACTTGGCAATACTACTGCTCGGTAAGTATACATTACATAAATCAACCTTTACATAATGACTCAGTCGCAGTGATGACTGACCATCATTGCCTAGATAAATGACTAAGTGTGGGTCACTAATAGTCAACAAAACTATAGAGATCTACAATATCTTGTGCCCCATTTTTGTGGGTAAGTTTTCTATTCTCTTGCATGTGAATTCAAAGTATTTATTTTCTTGATATCTTAAATAGGTTATATAAAAATTATCATTGTATAGCTTAAAGTTTCCTTTCAAGTGGTATCAAATTCATGGTTTTTGTTGTATAACCCTAGGAATTGAATATATGCAATGCACGAAAGAATGATAGGATAATACAAGATATGAGGGTTTGTTCCAAATTTTGGGGTTGTAGATTTGTGGGGTTTTGCATATTTGATTTTTGTATAAAATGTTTTCAAGAAGGTTTTTCATGAATGTGTATTTTATGAGAGTTTTGAGGACAACGTTTCATATTTTACCTCACAAGAAAAAAAAAACTGCATGGTTGTGTTCAAGGAGGTCGAGAGATAAATTTTTCTATAAAATACTCCCATTTTAGTGGATATTCCCTAGGTTGCAAACTTTTTAGCTATTTGTTAGCACTTTCTTTGAGTGCTATTTCATCCATGGTTATTGATCTTGATAGCTATAGATGCATGTTGTTATCGTTGGATAGAGTTTTTTTTTTTGGGGACATCAATTGAGACAGGACTTATGATTCATTTGCAATAGGTTGTATGACTTTCTCTTTGGATGGATTCTATATATGTCCCATGGTAGTGGCATGATAGAGGGTGAGTGAATTCATGTATGATATGGTGGTCACATTGCTTCTTGCTGCAAGTATCCTGATGGAGCACATTGAGCACTTTGATTCGTGATGGTATATGTGGTTAGATGGATTGTCCCCTTTGTTCATATTTGTGGCTACATATTGAGACTTATGCAATGTATACAACAAGTGGGAGAATGTTGGGAAATAGGTTTTGTATACCTTTCATAATAATTTTTTGTATTGTAATATTTTTTATCATGTAAATATTGCACCTAGGAGCACCAAGATGGACGTGCAAAATGTAGAGATTATTTTGGGATATTATTGGGGCTACTTAATGTTGTATTGTAATATTGTAATATTATATTGATGTAATTATTTAATATTGGAGAAAGAAATTAATAAAGTACCCAATATTGAATGTGGGGTCTGTGTGCTATAAATGTGTCACACTTCTATGAATCATTACATGCAAGGAAACTCAAGAATGAGCCCTCACAAATCGATCCATAGCTCCCTAGGCATGGAGTGCAAGGGTTTTAAGAATGCTCTCAGCTAGAGCTATTTAGCCAATAACCTTGCTAGTAAACCATGCAATGGGAGATTCAATGAAGATAAGGGCAAGAATGCCAATATCCCCAAGAATCAAATGAAATGCAATGCAATGCAAGCTAGCTAAGAATGAAGATGCAAGCTAAGCTATGGAAATGAAAGTACAATGCAAGCTAAGCTATGAAAATGAAAGATGCAAGAAATGAAATCTAACTATGAAGCAAGAAAGCCATGATGATGCAAGAATGAAGACAAGAAGATAGAGTGTTGATGAAGATCTAAGATGAATGCCAACAATGCTCCAAATCTTCAAACCCTAGATGCAAGAATGTCTCCAAAAGCTCCAAGATGACCTAGAAAACCTGTAGCATAACAATAACATAAAAATTGTGTGTGCAAATGAGGAAGAGAGCTCTCCTTTTATAGGGAATGAAAAAGGAATGGGCCATGGAGATTAAGAGGCAAAAGATTTAATCAACGGTGGAGCTTAAAAGAGGAGCAATTCATGTGCACAAGTATCCACCAATAGGAAAATAAGAGTTGACTTTTGTGTCCATATGAGACAAAAGTGCTTTTTCCCTTTTTTATAAAATAAGAATAATGCTTTATTTGTGCAACTTAGGATAAGAGGAAAAGTGGGGGCTTTTTATTTATTAAAAGGGGAGGAAATATTCCTTTTAATAAATAAAGACTTAGGATAAGATGGTTAGCCCATAGAAAATAATCGAATAAATGATAGAACTAGGATTTGATCAAGAATAAGCAATTTATGATTTAGCAAAAGGGGCTAATAGTCTAGGTGACCATTTTTAGGTGTATACATTTTCCCCTCTTTGACTAATGTGTGATCGATCTGGGAACACATGTAGTCAAAGAATGAAGTTGAAATGTGAGATCGATTTGGGATCACAAAGCAACTCAGATCAGCTAAGGAGGCAAGAGATAAGCAAATAGCGATCTGACTCCAAAGAATGAAGTGCAGAGAGATAACAAATCCTGCATGGTCAGCCTGGTAGTGACAGTACTGAACACTTAGGAAAGAGATAGCTAATAAGATATGATGTGTCTGCCCCCTTGGGATCAAAAGCAAAATCTGGGTAGAGGGAATGCAGAAGCAAGAGAGACATGATCAAATCACTAGAAATCATAATCGAAGAAAGAGAACAGAATAACCATCAAGCAGTGAAGATATGCCCCACACATGGGACCCGGGGCATGAACCAAGCGGTCCCTCAACCCGGAAACACCACGGAGGGGGATTTGAACTTGGGATTTGAAAGTGAATGAAAGACTAGAAGTTTGAAAGAGATGGGGATAAAGAGGTGAAGAATGCCCCAGCGAAGATCAAAGGATCAGGCCTCAAAAGGTTAGCCAACTGTGCGAAAGAGGGGGAAAAGGTGATTTGGATGATCAAGGTGAACTCGGATTTCGGTTTCGATCCCGAAATGAAAGGAAAATGATGTGATATGAAAGACAAGAAGCGAAAGACATGATCAGGAAGAAGCAAAAGGTGAGCGCAGTTGATTAACAAGTCCATGAAAGATGAAAGGAGAGCTCTCTCCATATGCAAGATGCAAAACTAAACTAACATGAACTTAAGAATGCAAGCTACATGAAAAGTGGTTTACTTGCAAGGTTACAAAGCCAATAGACATCTAATATTCATCATTGAGCGTTATTGGTAGTGTCGCAAGATCATACAATACACACTAGCATAACTATGTGAATATGAATATGATCTTTATCAGATAGGAATGTGGAAATCTCACCTAGGCATCAAAGACATGTAGGTCAAGATGACTAGCACAGTGAGATTACCTAAGTTTAATATAGCAAGATTATACTCGCATCGAGACACAAGGAAAGTCAATATGGCTACAAGTATGTACTTGCACAAAAACAGTCAAGGATAATACCTTGTAGGTCCATAGTGTCAAGTAAGACCAGCATAAATGCTCATGACAGTTAGGATCAACAAAATATACCCACAAGCAGAAAAATCAATAAAACATGTTCTCGTACCCTCAGTCTTCTAGCTATGCATCATCGAAAACTTCTCAGGGAGAGACCACTTAGCAAAGAAATCATCATAGACAGCATGCAAAGAAATAAATTCAAACAAATCTCAGCAAGTCAAGTGCGTGTGTGTAGGTCATAGAGTCAAACTTTGAGTATTGCATCTGCAAATGAGAAATATTGCATCATACTAGACTGCAGGTAGGACATCTGATAAGTGTTGAGAAACACTCGACGCTAGGGTAGTGTTGAAAAACACAATTGGGGTGGTGTTGAAAAACACCATTTGCGAGGTGCCTAAGAAACCCAGACGCACAAAGAGACTCAAGATAAGCTTAAAACAACGTATGCCCCCTAGACTAAGACAAGAGTCAATTCCAGGCTAGGAGAGGCAAAGCGAGAAGTGGAGCGAAAGAGCACCACGCAAGACTGATAGACATAGGTGCAGAGGGTCTCAAGCAGCGCCTGTTTCCAGGTTTTCACCACTTGATAGATTTTTTCAGGACTTTTTATAAATTTTTTTTTGTATTTTTGCTACCAAGGCACCTGTTTCCAGGTTTTCACCAAGGCACTTTTTCTATTTTTTTTTGAATTTTTGAATTTTTTTGATTTTTTTGTATTTTTTCAGGACTTTATATGCTTTTTAGGTTTTTTTCAGCATCATATATGAATTTTTTTGGAATTTTTTCAGGATCATAAAGTATGTACAAAGAATGCCCCATACAGAAATGGGCATCAAGAATCTGCTTCCTCTGATGTAGAGAATTGATAGGCCCCAGGCCCAAATGCTACAGCTGTGATGATAGGAGGTCTCAACCAATTCGACCAATAATAACTAGCCCTAAGCAATGTCTGAGTTAGTGGAGGATCATTAGAATGTGATCCACATATGCCATCGTGGATTTCAGCTAGTACTTTTTCTGACTCCTCTATTTCTAGACACCTAAGGAGATTTCCATCTAGACCCTTCCTATACAAGCCACCAGAGACAAAGGCAAAGTGTAAGGGATGGCAGAAAGAATGGCATGGAGGAGTATGAGGTGGAAGACATGGAAAGATGGTAGGATTGTAAGATTTGTGAGCAGGATAGCGTAATTCGTCCACCAGGAACTTGAAGTGAAATTTATGCTTTTTCATTTGTAAGATGGATGTTGAAGTATTAGCAACTTTGTTCTTAGCTCTAGGAATGGGCTAAAGTATAATAGATATGAGATCATGCTTGAAGTAGTGCACCATTTTTTTTGTAGAGAATCAACTTGTCATCTTTTATTTGAGAATCATTATGTTTGAGCAGATTTTTATTTTTACTTTGCTTAGGTGTGAATACCGCCACAATGTGGTTTTCGCCATCTGACCATTGCTCTTTTCTTTTGACTTGATGACTGTGATGTTTGATTGCTGATTTGACCTTTTTTGTTGCTAGTTCGCTGGTGGAAGAAGTAACAGGTGTTGATGCGAGATGAAATGAAGTGACTGGTTCAATAGTATTGATTTGAGGGGTGTCATCACTGGTAACAAGAGAGGTTGAGCTTATAGGGTAAGCTCCAAAAGTAGCTAGATCTAGACTTGTCATAGAAGGACCAACATAGTCGACTAAGGCAATACGGGGAACAAACTCATCAGACCCTACACGAGACTCATCAACTACGTCGGGTGGGTTACAAGAGGTATGAACCACATCAACATCCATATCTGTCATGGGAGGATCTTCTGGAAGAGGCTTAAGATGCCGAGAAGTAGAGATACTCATGTCATTATGTGAGAGATCACCTCTTTGTAGCAGTCGTGCAATGTTGCGACGTTGTCTATCATAGTGCAATGATTCTTTAGGCACATAGGTTCTAGACATAGAGGCCT
This sequence comes from Chamaecyparis obtusa, assembly GCA_027943335.1. Lineage (NCBI taxonomy): Eukaryota > Viridiplantae > Streptophyta > Pinopsida > Cupressales > Cupressaceae > Chamaecyparis > Chamaecyparis obtusa. Next base: position 649,936 of record BSBK01003892.1, read on the forward strand.
CAGCCATATCATCAGTAGATATACATTCTTCTCCCCAAAGGAGTGAAGTAGAAGGAAGATCATCTCCCATTTGAGCCATAGTGTGTAGCGGTGACTCATCTGTATTTGTGTCTGAATTACTGAGCATGGGAGTATTTCTAGAATCCTCTCTATAGATCCACTCTTGAATAGCTTGTTCTTCTCTTTCTGCTTCTAAAGGAACGAATGAAGGAACAAAAGTATCAAAGATCACCATAGCAGAAGTGGAAGGCTTCATGTGATCAGAAGGTCTCCCATATGACCTAGGAGAAATAGGTATAGAAGCAAATGAATCTAGCGTACATTCACCCATACCAAGGCTCATCATCTTAAGTGATTTCTCAATAGCAACTAGAGACGTACTAGGATCAACAGAAGGTTCATTATGAGGAACAAATTTTTCAGCAGCAGCCAGAGCATTAATAGCAATAGTATGGTCTCCAGGAATCACAACTTCAGTGCCATTGTATGGAAATTTGACGCACTGATGAAAAGTGGAAGGAACAGCCTGCATGTCATGGATCCAAGGACGACCCAAAAGAATGTTATATGCAAGTGGGATGTCCAATACTTGGAAGCTAATATCTTTCGTGATAGGGCCCACTCGGACAGGCAGCGTGACAAGACCTTTGGAAGATCTTTCCACTTCATCGTAAGATTTTATAGTAATCTTCTTCTTGGAATCCACAGCCAATTCTGACAAATCCAATTGTTGTATGACATTGAAAGAAACAATATTTAACCCTACACCATTGTCTATCAGGACTCGGTGGACTCGGGTATTGTAGACTAGAACTTCAATGTGTAAAGCTAGATTATGTGGGTGAGCAATAGATATGTCATCTTCTGCAGAAAAGGAGAGAGATAGCGGAGATGAAATGTGGTTGACCATAGCCTGAAATTGATCTGGATCAATGTCATTGGGAACACGTGTTGTACGTAGAGCCTCATCAAGAATCTCTCTATGCGAAAAGGATAACCGAAGCAACTCAAGGATAGATATCTATGCTGGTGTCTTTTGTAAATGTTGGACAAGATCATAGCTAGGGGTGGCTGAAGGAGCTACTTGTTTGGAAGGCAAAGCTTGCTTGGGATCTTGCGCAGTTTTAAGGACAATCTTGGCTTGCCCCCTAGTAACAGCATTCAGTGTCTCACTTCGGGAAGATGAACTACCACATGTTTGCAAGACTAACTTTGGCTTACCATGATTGGTGTTATTATCATCTTGAGACCTCATCATTAGAACACTCTCAATGGGCTCTACCATGTTAATCACAAGCGTATTAGAAGGATACGTGTAATTGATCTTGGCATCATGATTCTTCTTATGTGTTTGAGAGGTTTCCCCCTTATCATGCTTAGGTAGAGGATCTTTGAAAGCTGTGTGATCAGAATTTTTAGTTAAGCCATCAGTGGAGATTGTGCCATTCTCAATAAGATCCTGAATATCATCCTTAAGCCTAAAACAATTGTCTGTTGGATGTCCCTTGTTTCTGTGATAATGGCAGTAATGATCCTCTCTCCACCAATCAGGCTTATTTATCGGATCCCAGTTACCAGGTTTATCAGGAAGCGTAAGATATCCATTGTCAACCAAAGTCTTAAGGATCACATCGTAAGGTTCTGCCAACTTGGTATAGACTCGCTTTCGAAATAACTTCTTAGGCTTATCTGCATATTGAGGTTTAGGAGAACTGTGAGCATTGGCAGCTTCTTGTTGTTTTGCTGCATAGATAGCATTGGAAAGATTGAAAGCAGACTCTTTAACTTTAGGAGCATCAACAACCCCATCATTAACAACATACTTGTTCTTATTCCAAGGTTTGTTCTTGTCTTTACCATTGCCTTTAGCATCTTTATTAATAACAATATCCCCTTTTCTTATAGCTACATCCTCAATTCGATATGCACTTTCAACCATGTCATGGAAGGAGGAGAATAGTTGCTTCCTTAGATCATAAAATAGCTCAGGCACAAGTGTGTTGACGAAAATGTCAATCTTTTCTCTTTCAGGTAGCTGACGAGGATATCGAGAATACAATGACCTCCAACGTTGGAAGTAAGTTGCAAATGGCTCACCTTGATGTTGTCTTAGATTACCGAGATCTATCACAGTGACAGGTTGTTGGATGTTGTAAGAGTACTGCTGGGTAAACCGCTGAGCTAACTCATCAAAAGTCTTAAGCGGTGGTGTCAATTTCGCAAACCATTCCAAAGCTTGGCCTCTTAAGCTTCGAGGGAATAAGCGTAGAAGATATGTGTCTTCATGAAGAAAGTCCATACTAAGAGCATAAAAATGACGCACATGGTCATGAGGGTCACCATTTCCATCATACTTGTCATATTTAGGAACCTCAATATCCTTAGGAAACGGGACCATGTATAGATCTTTATCAAAAGGAAGAGCACAAATTGATTCTACAAAAGAGACCTTTGGAGGCTCTCTTTCTAATGCCATTTGGGTAAGGCGTTGATTTGTCCGACGTAATTCTTCTTGAAGGACTTCCAATTCAGTTGGTACTCTTTGTTGGACAATTTGTCTGACATCATACCCGGGAGGAAGCTTGTATCCTCTAGAAGTCATATATTGAAAATATTGATCACCATTACGCTCTAAAAGCTTATGCATCATTCGTTGGAAATCCACATCTTGTTCACATCTCATAAGATCCTCACTAGAAATCTCATCATTAGCCTCTACCTCATGTTGAGAGGGAGGAGGTCTAGGAGGTGAAGAAGGCATAGCAAAAGTTGGCCTTGGAGGAGATCTTGGTGGCGTGTTGTTGTCATTGTTTCCATTGTTAAAAAGAGGTCTATGCTCATGATTACTAGTCTCAGGTTGCTCATGAAATGTCCCTCTATAAGCCATGTGCCTAGTAGCATCCATCTTTTGTTGATTGTGTTCTTTGTCTAAGCGCGCTTGATTATCCTTACGCTCAAAGTGTTCTTGCAAGAGTTGAAACTTTTCTTGTTCAGTCAAAGTGAGTGAGACACTGTCTGTGTTTTTGGGGGTCTTGAATGCGGAAAAGAGGAAACCTCCTTTATACCACGGTGTAGCCTTAGAATTCTCAGATTGGTTAGAACTAGAACTGTTGTTTCTAATGGGTGCTTTTGAACGTCTAGTTGGAGAAGGTAACTGTGTATAATTGAATGGAGGATGACTCTCCTGCTCAAATTGAGACCGAGTTGTAACCGGCATGAAAAGAGATGTTGGTTGACTAATAGAATGAGACAAAGTTTCTTAGATTTGAGATAAGAAAAGCTAATAAAGATCACTTGTCAAAGTAGAACAATAGAGAGATGGCTCGTCAAAAGTGCTAGAGCACTTACAGCAATCAATTGACTAAAGCCGAGCAACGAGCAAGAAGCTCAATAAGCAAGTAGCTAGAGAGGTAACCATGATGCGACAAGTGATCAAGAGTAGCATTTGTTAAGCTCAAATCCAATAGTTTTAGCTCATTTGTTTCAGTCTAGAACAAATCTAAGCATGTAAGTAACAAACCAGTTTCAAGTAAGAACAGAAAAGGACACTCTACAGCAGGTTAAAGTGCAAGTTTAGCAACTCTGAATTGTAGCAATGACAGGATAGTAGAAATGACTCAGGATTCTTGGTTGAGGCTATGCAAGGATACTTCAATATTATATGACTCTTGACCAGTGAACGTGAAAAATTCAGTTTTGAAGCGCTTGGACCAAATTTGTAGATTGAACAGTGCAATTTTTCAGTTTGACAAGTAGTAGCAGCAGATAAAAGACAAGTTTACAAACAGTGTAGGATCAAACATGTCATAGAACACTTGAAACAAGGGCAAAAGCAACCTTGCCAAGACAAGCACTTGTGATATCAAAATAGAGAACCTTATGAATGCTACCGTTTGTTTGAATGTTGAGAACGTTTACACTGGTATAGCACAATCGAAGACAATTCAAGCAATTACTACCTAGAAGGACAAGGCTCATTACTTAACAACGTGGCCCACAACTTGATGCTCCCTTGCCTCACACCAAGTGGTTGCCCACAAGAGATATTGGCGTTGTCATGGAAGTGTCAAAGACACAACCAAAGGAACACATATGGTGAGTGTCTTGGGGTGATCCGGGTAAGTCCACTTAGATCAATCCTTGCACCAAGAAGCTAAGCGGCTAAAATAAGGTGGCCTCTATCTAATGGTTCATAGTAAGGGTTTCCGTTCATAGCACCCCTCTTGCTCCTCATAAAGGACTAGGACCTCGCGGCCTCAAGAGTACCTTAAGCATTCTTGCTTAATGTTTTCCTCGTGGTCACAATCGCACAAGTTACTCACATCAAGCGAAGATAAGTACTATGTCTACCAAGGTTTTGTGTCCTCGATAGCCTTGAGATTATAGTGAGTTGGAATCACTCACCACCAAGGAAAATGATGACAAGGTTGTCCCCACTTGGGTCGTTCCTCTTGATTGCTCAAGAGCAGGCCCGCTAAAGGATCCTAAGCTAAATAAAGAGTGGATTAATTCTTGAGATTCAAGGTTTTTGATTCACCACAAGGGTGAAGAGCATACTCCCCTATCTCAAGAATCTCTCCCAAACACACCAAGAAAAGATTTAATTACCCCCTTGCTTTCAAAATCCCAAGATGGGTCAAGATTTCTGTTTCACCACAAGGGTGAAGAGCATACTCTCCTACCACCTCAAAATTTCTACAACAAGGTATTAAGTGCCTATGAAAGGAAACAACTAGTATATGCCGCACTTAATAAAGAAAGCAATTAAACAAGCACTTGATTTGATTTTTATGCTTAGGGAAGCCCTGCAAAAACTATTAGTAGCCCTCTTTGACATGCGATTTTAGCAAATTTCAAGCAAGAAGCACCTACAACCACAACTTGACAAGAGAACAAGCAAACAAGATATGCAATATATATCCAATTTATGCAAACCCTAAGGTTAGATCTGAAAATCAATTGTTAGGAGCAATGATAACCAGCAAATAATCCAAATGATAACTCATATCATGCAATGAACAATGAAAAATAAGTGCATACCCATCACAAAATTTTATTTTTTTTTGCATTTGACCTAGTCAACAAGATCTGATTTTTACCAATGAATTCGGACCCTAAACTCAAAATACAGAAAAGAGACCTCTGTCAAAAAACAGAGAGCTTTCCAAAAATATAAAAATTTCAGAAAAATCTCTTCATTTGTGCCCTAGAGAGCCATTTTACCAAAATAGACCAGATTTTATAAATCAACCAAATGAGCTATGATATGATTTTTAAATTAAAAACACAGTGAATGGACCCCCTATAGAATTTGAAGACCTTTCTAGAAATATAAAAATTTCCAAAAAATATGCTGATTTGCACCAAAATTTGATTTTTTATGAAAAATAAAGACAAAATCATAAAAAATACAAATTACCTCTGAAAATTCTAAAATTTTTTTTGGAGCTTCTCTGATATGTCGCCAACCTACAAAAAAAATTTTAGACTAGAATACCAAGCCGTTTGGGAGATATGGTCAAATATTTCAAATCTAGGGTTTTTTTCATCTCCAAACAAATCTGCACAAGGGTTAGCTCCAAAAATAATCAAAACCAGCATGCAAGAGGTGGGTTGCCCCACGGTGGGCACCAAAAATGTGTGCTATAAATGTGTCACACTTCTATGAATCATTACATGCAAGGAAACTCAAGAATGAGCCCTCACAAATCGATCCATAGCTCCCTAGGCATGGAGTGCAAGGGTTTTAAGAATGCTCTCAGCTAGAGCTATTTAGCCAATAACCTTGCTAGTAAACCATGCAATGGGAGATTCAATGAAGATAAGGGCAAGAATGCCAATATCCCCAAGAATCAAATGAAATGCAATGCAATGCAAGCTAGCTAAGAATGAAGATGCAAGCTAAGCTATGGAAATGAAAGTACAATGCAAGCTAAGCTATAAAAATGAAAGATGCAAGAAATGAAATCTAACTATGAAGCAAGAAAGCCATGATGATGCAAGAATGAAGAAAAGAAGATAGAGTGTTGATGAAAATCAAGATGAATGCCAACAATGCTCCAAATCTTCAAACCCTAGATGCAAGAATGTCTCCAAAAGCTCCAAGATGACCTAGAAAACCTGTAGCATAACAATAACATAAAAATTGTGTGTGCAAATGAGGAAGAGAGCTCTCCTTTTATAAGGAATGAAAAAGGAATGGGCCATGGAGATTAAGAGGCAAAAGATTTAATCAACGGTGGAGCTTAAAAGAGGAGCAATCCATGTGCACAAGTATCCACCAATAGGAAAATAAGAGTTGACTTTTGTGTCCATATGAGACAAAAGTGCTTTTTTCCTTTTTTATAAAATAAGAATAATGCTTTATTTGTGCAACTTAGGATAAGAGGAAAAGTGGGGGCTTTTTATTTATTAAAAGGGGAGGAAATATTCCTTTTAATAAATAAAGACTTGGGATAAGATGGTTAGCCCATAGAAAATAATCGAATAAATGATAGAACTAGGATTTGATCAAGAATAAGCAATTTATGATTTAGCAAAAGGGGCTAATACTCTAGGTGACCATTTTTAGGTGTATACAGGGTCAAGGGGTTAGGTAGAATATGGTTTTGTCACATGGTTTATGTAATATCACTTGGTGTTTTTGTGGGAGATTTTTTCTATAAAAGAAAACACAAGGGTAGTTGTTGAGGTTAGCCAAGTTTAGTGTTTGTGGAGATTGGAAGCATGACATGGGATGTGTGGTTGCTTTATTTTTCACATGGAGTGCTTGTTGACGACTGGGTCTTTCAAGGCTTTCATGGATGTATTATCATGTTGCATTTTTTGAATAGTACATGGATGATGGATATTTTTGGAGGCTTGATTTTTCCCTCATGAGGGTTTTTGCAAGGTATATCATGTGTCACATTTTCGCAGGTATGTTGTCTATTCTCTTGCATGTAAATTCAAAGTGTTTATTTGCTTGAAATCTTAAATTGGTTTTATGGGAATTGTCATTGTATGGCTGCAAGTTTTCTTTCTCATTCCATGTTCCTTTAGTTGTCCAACTAGAGCAAATAATTATCATTAAATATAGATTTATTTTTGATAATATAATTGTTATGTCAGAAGGCATGGAATGGAACCACCACTCTCAATGACATGTTGTGTTTATCAAAATTATTTTTTTCTAAAGCTTATGATTGCATAGAGTGGCCCTTGATATTGGCTATGTTGCAAGTTCTTGGATTTGGCCCTTGATTCATTTAAATGTTTCAAATTGTTTTCATGAATGCTTCTATTTGCATTACCATGTCAAGCAACAAATCCACCTCTTTTGGACTCTTTCATTCTAGTAGGAAAGGTTTCCATCTTTCTCTAGTGCTCTATATTTCTATCAAATAGGCTTTTCACAACCTAGACATTATTTTTCCTAGATTTTTGCACCAATTTCACGACCATTTGTTTGTTATAGGTAACTTTTTCTTCCCAAGTTGAGTTGTGTTGATCAATTTGATTGGAAATGAATTGATCATGGGGATATTTTTATTTTGTTTGGGAATCCCTTTGTTGTACATGCCACACCTTTAAATCATTGATAGGAAATGATTATGAGAATTGTGAATAAATTGTGCTAGTGGATTACCAAGACTCTCTCTTTAACCAAGCAACTTTAAATTTTCTGTAACATTTTGGAGGCCAATCATGTTTATTAGTCTTCATGTTGCATCCCTTTGAAGACTTCTTATTTCAAGGTCAAGAATATCCCTAGAGAATTATTATGGGTGTGTAGTGATAGGCATTAAGGCTTCCATCATGTCACCTAGGACTTTTGTTGCCTCCACATGAAACTGATAGCTTGAGGTTGATTTATATTCACTACAAAGGCATTGCCTTGTGCCAAATTGATCACCAGAGTTCTCCAAGGTAATGAAGCTTGGAAGATTATTGTTTTTTACTACATTAGTATTGACACACCTAAGGGCCATCCATACTTGAAATGATTGGACATAGAAATACTTCTAACCATGAGAGAACATGTTTACATTCAAGGCACTTTTGTTATAAAAAAATATTTGGAAGGCTTGGGAAGCCACCAAGCCCTAGCTTTACTTGGGTGGAGATGAATTTTGTAATGGTTTATCCATTAAAAATGCTCTATTTGGTGGTCATAATTTCTTAGCTCTCAAGAAAGATTGCTTTCTCACTTACCTTAGATTCATGCCTTGAAGTTCTTTAAACTAGGAGCATGAGTTTTATCAAATTTTATTCATGAAGCCTCCAAGAATTTTCTTCAATGGATAGAAGTCAAACTTAAATTTAGGCTTATTAATCATGACCAAGAGACTTATTAGTTGATTATTGATTATATCCCTTCTCAAATGATTCACAAAGATAGGGTGTGATGTCTCAAACCTTGGTAAAAGGACTGAAGTGGTAGCCAACACCCCCTTGGAATTATATGCCATATAGAAGCTATTCCTACACTTAAATGTGGTGGACTAGCTCAATCTCTATTGGTAGCTCTAGTCCTCTCAATCGTCTTGAAAAAAAATATTTTAAATTATTTGGTGTTTTTTATATCAAGGCCTTCCTTTGGGAACTCACCTTGCTTGAATGGGCATTCTCAAACCCCATTTTCCTTTTTTCAGTTAGATCAAATCATTTAAACGTCTCTTATAGCATGCATCCTCAAATCAGTTAAACATCTCTTATAGGATGCATCCTCAAATTCAGGATGCATGGAATTGCATTCATGCTTTTTTCAAATCTTTCAAGCTTTAACCTTGACACACGATATCTCTGGGAGACTGGCCTTGTCTCCTACACAAATATTCATGTACCTTCAAACCTACTCCTACCATAATGTAGATTTCTGTCAATTCATGTACCAGATAATGAGTTTTGTTACTGCTTTTTGAAGCTGTTTTTCTTCTTCTGAAAGTCTAAAAGCATGTAATGAATAGAAAAAGAGAATAAACCATTCTAGAAGCCTTTATTACGTTGCTTTTCTATACACTATGCATTTTTCTCGTTTGATTTCAAAAAAGTCCAGCATTTACAAGCTTGACTTTACCACTATAAAACAATTTTAGTACCATCTCTTGTTTTTTAATCTTGAAAAGAAGGTTCTCCATAATTTGATCATTACAGTTGAAGAGACAGGAATGGACAAGGCTTAGAGAATTTAAGGAAAAAACAGTGTTATTTAAGGAACTATCTGTTCTGTCCATCTTTTCCCTGACAACGTGCTTATGCAAATGTTTTAATTTCCTTCCAATCAGGAGCTATGTTTTATGACTGTATGGCCGTATTTATGTATTCTTTTCTTAGGAATAGTAACATATGAAAGGGAGTTTTGGACAGGCCATCAAAATTTTGAAAGTATTATTATAAATGTGTGTGTGTGTATATATATATATATATATATATATATTTTGAAATTTATGATATTTGGTTTTGAATTTTGTATATATTAGTATTTGAAGGGTAATTTTGAATGATTTTTTGTTGGTAATAAGAATAACTGTTTAATTTAGGTTTTACTTTCAATAATAAATTTTAATTTTGATGTAGGTTCTTTTGTTATGTATGTTTATATTGGTAGTTTGATTCTCAAAAAGAATTGATCATTGTGTTTATTAAAAATATTCCATGTACTACACGTACATCTTACTTGTATTTAGTTGATATTTTTCAATTTTTTACTCTTAAATCAAGTAGATTTTAACCTAAATCTAAAACTAAAACTCCCATATCAATTAGCTAAAATGATTTTATGGTTTTGATATAAAACCTTCCAAACAAATAAATTAATTATTTAAATGGCATTAATAAATATCAATTTACTATTTTTGTCATAATAATATCTTTATACCAATTACAAAATGTTTTTTTATTAAATAAACAACCAAACAAAGGGACTGACCCTTACAATAACATAGCGAAGAGGTTGTCAAGCAAACAACAACACATCAACAAAGTTGTTGGAAGTCTCAAATTAGGACTACAAGAGGCACACAATTAGAGTAATGAAAGGGTCACAAGGAGAACAATAGGCCTTAACTGGCCACTTACAATGCAAGTGCCAAAATAAGCCACTAACATCACACTGTTAGCAACCCACAAAGTGTGTATTGGTACTCTCAAATCCTTGAGATTACCACTGTTGAAAATTTTGAAGAAGTCCTTTGCATGTGAGTTGTGGTGCCCTATTTTGGCTTTTAAGCATTCAAATACCTCGTGAGTTTCATGCTTTATCATGTGCAAAGGTATGTTCCCCACCTTTCTTTCAGCTCATATGATTATTTCTAGCCCCTAGTTTGCAGATTGAAGTGGTTTTGTAAAGTTGCAATTTTAGCTAGCTTGCAATCTGCACTTGTGCCCAAGTATAATTCAGGTTGGATGGGCCTTTTTTGTTTTTGGTTGTTTCATGTTCTTCTACTAGGATTTAGGGTTTTTGGGTCATTTAAAATCTTTTCAATAAACCCTACATTGTTATTTTTTATTGTTTCCTTTTTGGCTCATAAGGCCAAGGGTGTCATCGTCGTTAAAAAGGGGACAAATTTGTTAAATCCTAGTGCCATAAGTGATTAAGTGTTGGCTCTTTTGAATTTTTTGTGCCTCAAGTTGTAATTTTCCTAAGTCTCATCCTGTAGCCTTTCCTTTTTGTTTCATTGAGTTATGGGTTAACTATTCATGTTTGGCAAGACCCTTTACTTTTTCAAGCATGGGTTACGTGTTGTTTTTTCATTCGCCCCGTGATCCCATGATGTTGTCCCGGTCTGGACCTAGCTGCTTGTGGGATGACAGGAGTGTGCCATTTGTCCTTTGCTGGTTGGTTGGCGATGCTCAAGGGATATTCTATGTTGCACTTGTTCAGAGAATAAAATTCATCAAAGATCTACATCTGTCGTAATCCCGTGATTAAAAGCGATTTAAGATTATTCAGTGCGGGATTGCAAGATGATACCGCATGTCTTGGACCAACGAGTGATTGATAGTGGGACCAAAGAGTGTGACAAGTGGAAGAAATTGATTGGTTGGTTTTGCAAACAAAGAGTTTTATGATATAGTTGCCAATTGTATGAAAGGTTAAAATATTTGCAACTAGAGTGCTAATATTTTAGCACATGGGTAAAATCAACAAAGATGTTTTATTTTCAGTGAAAAGGTGATCGATGGTTAATGGTCCCCTATGGTTGTTTGATGGTTAATCTATTGCAAAAATCAATGGCTCGCATGATCTCGTGATGGAAGTTTCTTGAATTTATTTTATGCAGGATCATGGGATTGAGACACGTGTCTTTAGTCGTCAGTGCATAAGAGATGGTGGGATAGGGTTCTTTCCTAGTGCTCTTTATGTCATGGTGTATTTCTATTGGATAATTGATGGGCCTGTTTGGACAGTTGGTGGTCAAATGAGTTTGGACTTCCCACAATTGTTCGATGGTGTTGATTGGGTAAAGATCTATGACTAAGATTCAAATTGCAAAATTACAAGGTGAAACTCCTACATGTATTCTTCTCCTGCCATCCTTTTCAACACCTAGGTTGATTGATAGAGCTACTTCTCCATGTTCCCATGTTCCACAAATAATAGAAGAAATAGAGTGTTTAGTTGATGCTTCTAAGGGGCAATTAAGAGATAAAATAAAAGAACTAGAGAAAAAACTTCTTGACAGTGAGCAGGCTTGTGTTTCTCAAAAGAAAGAAATTGTTCAAGTTGTCTTGTACCACTTAAATGAGAAGATTGAAGAAAAGTTGGTAAGTATCCAATCATGTTATACATTATTGTATGAAGTTCAGCACAATTTTGATAGGGAAAAGGAGATTGCTAAACCATTATATGATAAGTGGATACAAAGGGTTGAATCTTTAAGACTAATAAATTTAGGCTCAAAGTACCATAAAGAGAAGCCCCTCAAGATTCAACCTAATTTCCTTTTTGTTAAGACTTTAAAGGATTTTTGAATGCTTCCAGAAGCTAACAGTTTTTCTAGCACGTCACCTTTTTGAAGCATAAGGTGTCATCTCTAGTCGTTTTGCCTTGTACTTGTTGGTCCCTATAGACACCTAAAAATCCTTTAGAAAATAAAGTATTTTTATTTTCTAAAAAATCCCTGATGACATCATCATTAATTAATTAATTAATTTTTATGTCATTAAATCCCTTTACCTTAATTAAAAATATTTAATTAAGGAATCCCTCCCAAAAATGTTTAAATCTTATTTAAACATTATCTCCTTATTTATTAATTATTTAATTAATAAATTGACCAAAAATCCCAAAATAAATAATTTATTTATTTTTTGCCCAAAACTTGGCCAATTTTCTTAAGACCACAAACCTCTTCCAGAATCTTCTAATCTTTCTTTAATTTTGATTAAAGGCTAATCCCTTCATTTCCTAACTGTAATCCCAACTCAAAATATTTAATTAAGATTAAATATTTAATTAAGATTAAATATTTAATCCTCATATTTGTTAAATTCATTTTTAATAAATATTCTCAAACCTAAACCATGGAAATAAATAAATCTTTATTTATTTTCTAAAATCCATGTTTATCCTAAGGAAATTCTAGACTCTTCTAGAATTGTCCTAATCCTAATCCTAATCCTAATCCTAATCCCCCCCCTAATCCTGTCACATTCCCTAACCAAGGTTAGCCAACTCCTAAGCTTAACCCAAAGTCAAACAAACTTCTAGAAACTTCTCTTACATGCATTAAATGCATTTAAGGTCTCCTTATCCCTCTTACATGCATTTATCATGCATTTAAGAAGCCCCTCACCCCTTTCTTACACCCTTTGACCTTAGGCACATTTCTCAAATTGTGCACATTCCTCCCATCTTTCAACCCAATGCCGTTATAACACTTGTCACAAGGAGGTGGCCCTGAACGAGCACAATCCATGTGCTCCCCTTTGAATGAATCTTGGCCTCTCTTAAGGATTTTGATCCTGGCCACTCATTCCTCCTTCCCAAATCCTATAAATGCTCCTCATTTCCAAGAGCAAAAGAATCCATTCACCTTTCATTTCAAGCATTGTTATCATGCCCATTTAGCTCTAGACTTAGCATAATCATCTTAATCTAGCTTACTTTCAAGCATTTTAGCTCATCTTAATTTAGTAATAATGGACTAACATAGTTTATTTCTTCATTTTACATAGCATATCATCATATCACATCTCTATTTGGTTTAAAAACAATCTTAGCATAAACATCATGTAGCTTAATCTTCATTTCAGCATCATTTGATCCTTGAGGCCTTAGGGGCAGATCAGGTGTTCTATACCTGTTTTGTGCCATTTTTGGGATTTTCATGGATCTCAATCCATCCTAAAATGCATAAGGGACATGCTCCAAGTGCTTAGAGAGCAGACCCGCATCCCTTTAAGCAAGAGCAAATCAAACAGTGCTTGGGTGCACCTGTTTTGGCTCAATCTGAGGTGGCTTAGTTTAGAGTTTTATTTATTTTGGATTGATTTCATGCTTAGACTAACATCTAATCTTTGTTTGGCTTGAGTCTTTCAAAACAGGTATCCTCAAAAGCCTTGTCCACATTCTGGCATGCCTGGTGGGACCCAAACCCACAAATCAGCTTGATTAGATCATACTTTGTACTCTCATATTTGCCATTTTTCATGAATGATTTGCAGCAAACAGATGAAATGTTGCCTACACACAGTTCAGTCATGCCTACACACAGTTCAAACATGCTTATAAAGAGTCCAATCATGCCTACAAGCTTTGAATCGATGCCTATTTTTTGAAGATTTCTGTGCTTGATAACTTCTATTCTGTCTAAACTTCTTTTCTGTCGCCTACAACAGAAATAATCACGCCTACAAGATAAACATTCATGCCTCCGTGTATAGAATTCTGGCTTATAATCATTTCATTGTCACCTGTATCCATTCCATTATCGCCTATCAGCATTTCATTATCACCCGTAAATTTCATTGTCGCCTACACCTATTTGAGTGTCGCTTATATACATTTCATTGTCGCCTATGCACAATTAAGTGTCACCTGTGAATATTTAAGTGTCTTCTGTGCTTGATTAAGTGTCACCTAGGCATGTTTGAGTGTCGCCTATGCATATCTTGCTGTTGCCTATGAGACTTTTTATTGTCGCCTGGGAATATTTCGTTGTCGCCTGGAATCATTTCCCTATCGCTTGCGCAGATTTCTTTGTCACCTGTAATCATTCCGCTGTCGCCTGAGATTTTTTCGGTGTCGTGTGTGCATTTTTCAGCATTGCATATTAGCTAGACAATGTCACCGTTGACTGTGTTTTTGCCTTAAATTATTCTCAGATTCATAAAAAGCAAAAGTCAAACAAATCTTGAATGAAACTAAGGAAAAGAACTTAGGTCGTAAGAGTCATTATCATTTTGAAAATCAAACACAATCTTGAATGATCTAAATTGGAAAGAACAAGCATCTCTATTCCCTCCTTTTCAATTCAAGCAAAGCACAAATTCAATCTTGAATGATCTAAGGATAAAACAAAGCTCTTTTCAAAGCTCTAAATCAACATGCAAATCTCAATCTTGAATGCCCAAAGGAAAGAAATTACAATCGCTCAAATCGTTTACATTTTGGGAAAGAACAACTCAAAATCTAAACACTTGTGTCTTTAGTTATTCAAAATTCAAACATCACTTAATCGATTTGGGAAAAAGAACTTGCTTGATATGCATCTAGGAGCTTTCATTTTCTATAAATCCTGTTAAAGTAAGCAACGTAGAACATTTGGACTCGGACAAGTTCACTTGTTCTACTTTTAGCGAGGCCTGTCCAGGGAGAAAAGCACTTCCTCCTCAGAGAACGACCTCAAACCGGTATCCCCCCCGGCCGGTATATAAATAAAGTGAAGGCAAAAAGTACTCACTTATATCTCCTAATCCACGGGCGTTTTGTGCCAAATGCAAATGTCTGGGGACAGGTAAATATTCCTCCCCTAGCGTTGTTGGCTAGGCTCTTAAGTGAGTCACAGGCGGTCAGCATAACTAGGTATGGAGACTCCACGGAACTATTAAAAACTTGATAAAATAGAGGCTACCCTATCTACATCTGAAAGTATCAAAATCCTTGTGCAAGGACCGATTCCAAGGGGTTTACCGGGTCGCCTCAAGATTACTCACCATTTGTATTCCCTTCTAAGGGGTACCAAGCTGTGGGCAAGCGATTTTGATACTCACCTTCCTTAGGTAGATCTGTTTGAAGTGCTTGACAGTCAAATACTCTGTGAGAACATTGTTGGAACATACACTTTCAAAGCTTTATCAGAGTCAGTTATCTTGATTGTATCCCACAAGGTTGCTTTGTCCCTTGTGGAGATTGCTTTTCCAAAAATCTTTGTTGAAATCTATCCTTTGCCATTGAGAAACATCAAACTGATCAACAAACCCGGTTCGAGATACTTAGAACATTTTGTAGAGAAACCCTTGGAATCAGATATCCAAAGAACCATTTTGTCTCAAACCAACTTATCAGAATTTCCCGAGTTATGCCAAATTTGATCAAACATCCGAAAGCTAAGTTGCCCAAATCCAAAGCTTATCAAGAGAAGAAAGTTGCAGAAAGAAACCTTAAGAGCCATCAATCCTCTATCCAAGCAACCCAAGCAGAAGAAAAATATCAAAAAAATCTTGATAATATTGGCTATAACGCAAGAGTCAAAAAGTTTGCCTACTGATTCTGAGTGAACCACCGCTACGTCAATCTTGAAAGAGAAGATTAGCTGGATCCATTGCATGTCCCAATCTACCTTCAGATCTCAAAATCCTATCTTGGCAGTCCTTCATCCTAGTTTCATCTTGGCATCATCACCAAATCCTTAGTTGCATTCTAGAGTCCTTAGCTGCATTCACCATCATCTTCCTAGCAGCATCATAGATCATCCATCTCAATTGCATTTGCATCATCCTTTTAGAGAAAGCATTGTTCCATCATCCTTCACCATCTTTCCATCAGCAAATCCACAATCAGAGTCCCATATCCTTCATCCAAATCCAGCATCCAATATCCAAATCAGAACTCACCATCCTTTTGCGCCAAATCCAAAGATCCAAATCCATGAGTACTTAGTGTTCAAAACCTTTGAGTTGTTTCCATCCCTTATCCAAAATCATAAATCATCCCCTTTTTGACAAAGCATTGTCTAAAGGAAATCCAACTTGTCCTTGCATAGCCTCATCATCTCGAGCAAGAGATTGGCTTGTATTGATAAGAATCCAATTGACCGAAGATCATTAGTCTATCCTAGGTTGGCCAAATCCTATCACTGATCCTCCATTGGGAAAAACAACAGCTCATTGTTGACACTTAGTAATCTTCCACCAGCATCCCACCAATCCTCCACCCAATCTTGACCCAAATCAGAGCATCCCACCAAGCCTCCATCATCGCCAAGCTTTTTTACCAATCTGCCACCATCTCCCATCAATCTTCCACCATCCTTGATCCAAATCCAAGCATTTCACCAATCCTTGCATTACATTCTAGAAATTCATCATCCTTAGAAGTTCCTTAAGCTTACATCCATCATCCTTTAGAGTCTTTTAGGAAACATCTTGCATCCATCTAAGCATCTGCATCTCCATGCCTGTCAAGACAAGATCTGGATCTAGAAAAAGAAGGAACATGAATCCTTATCCAATCACCAGTTCATCTGATCCCAACATTTTTACCAGTGCAATGATAGCCTATGATCCCCAAATACAAACTGGAAATACATGGGATGATCCCAATATCCCCTTAGCTCCTCTGGCAATAGAAACATTTGTGAATCATCTAGAGAATCCACCAGTAGTCAATGCACTCATGGCCCAAAACCAGCAAAGCATGTTCACTAACTTTGCACAGGCGCAGACTTCCATTCTGCCATATCTCCATCCTCGCATTCCCATAAGCACTATCCAAATCCCAACACAAGTATACTCTCCATTCATCCAACCATTCCTTGATCCAACCTTGCAAACATCACAAGAAACCTCTGCCATTCCCCTTCTTCTACAAGGAAGCTTTGCAAATCCTGTAACACAAGCTATAACACCATCTACTCCATTCCCTATCGCAGGTACTTCATCATCCGCCATGGCCGCCCAAGCCCTTGCACAAATCCAACACTTGTCACAAAGTCAACTCCCACCTCTTACACAAGTAGTTCCGCCATCTTCCATAAGCCAAGCAGCATGATGTAGAGTGGCAAACAGATGTGGTGGAAATAGTATGAATGCTTCTACAATAATGCACTTTCCCTTTAGGCCTATTAGAGACTAAATACCCAAAATGACACAACTTGGCTTTCAAATGAACAAGATAAGTTTACAAGGTGTCAACAATGTACATTCATCAGGATTCAACCACTTTTAAGGGTCTATGCAACATTTATTGACCAACACTCTCCAAATCCCCTTTTAGCCCTATTAGCCCTAGTTAGCCCTGCTGGACCAGTTTTCTGGCCTTTTCTCTGACTTCTTCCAAACAAGTTGCCAAACAAATTATGTTTTGGGATACCCTTTTCAAGAATACAAAACATATGTCAAGTTTAGACCCAACTCCTTTGGACCAATTTGTACTTCCTTCACAATGACCTTGTCTTTAACAATGAAACACAAGTGCATTTACAAAGAAACATGTAGTAATACTTAAGGTATGAACTTATTACTTTTCATAGGCTCCTCAAATGCCTTCAAATCGACAAATACATAATCAGTTTCAATTTATGGCTTCAACAACATCAAAAACCCCAAATCATGCATTCAAAACCCTTGTTTCTAGGGTATGCTCAATCTCCCACGTGCAATGACCTATTTGATTAGTTCAAGATTCAAACATCTATGTTTCATCCTCACAAACATAAATCAACTCACAAACCCTGTTCTTATTAAAACAATTCCTTCTCACTATGACTGTTCCCTTAGTTCTCCTCTTATTTTCAACTTGTTAACGCTTGGTGGCCACCATTTATTGCAGTTAGATGATCATTAATGGATCAGAAATATTTATACATGTCAGAACAACATCATTCTATGAAGAAACAAGAGACATTTCACAGAATGGTCATGATTATTTGAAAGAAACTTCAAAACTGTCAACAAAACTGTTATTACAGTCAGCAAATCAATGAATTTGAACAAACCACTCACAAATTTGGATTCAAAGCTTGGACCTTAACATTAGAACATGTCTGCAAACACAATATAATGTATCCCAATACCAAAGATGAACAAGAAACTCAAAATTCCTTCCAATTTCTATTAAAATAGAACACTTTTATTTAGTTTTTTGAGAAACAGTCCGTACCATGATGAGGTACAGGCCGTACATTGGCATATTTATGGGTCCAGGAGGTAGTTAACATTCCTCCCAACCGACTCCAACTTATTGCATTTGCTATTTCTTTATAAAATTTAAACTATGGAGTTTCCCTCCAAAATGCCATATAACCGTTTATATTCAAAATTTGAATTTTCTAAAGTAATAAACTATATTTTAAAGGACTTATTGAATGTTTTAACTTGTGAAATGACTTGATATTATTATAACTTCATACTAGACCCTAAAAAATGACTTCTCTACCCTAGACAACCTCTAGATTCTATTCCATGGATCAATTACATCTTTTCAACATTGGAATCAATCAAAACATCATACAAACTTATAACTTTTTGTGCTTGCAAATGCCATAATTGGTTGTAGAATTGACCAATTGACCTTATGAGATGCTCCATGTCCACTGGAATGACCTGGATCTCCAAGATACCTGTGATGAGCATATGATGCCCCTACATCACAGCACCTTTGACTCCGGGAGGGATGCAATCATCCTTCCCCTTCACTTCACAAGTTCCCACATCCACACCTTTTATGCCAGGAGGGACGCAATCATCTTTCCCTTTCACTCCACAAGCTTCTACATCCATACCATCTTTTCCAGGGTCAACGCAATCATTTCCCTCTTTCTCCCAACAAACCTCTACATTAGTGTCATCTATTTCGGGGGCAGTGTAACCGCTCCCCTTTCATACCCAGCAAGCTTCCGCATCAACATCACCCTTTTCATGGGGAATGCAAGTGTTCTCTTCATTTCCCCCCCAACAAGCATCTACCCAGGCACAAGCCCAGCAAAATGCCTTCACCATAGGAATGCCTTCCATGGGTTTTTCAAAACCACCATTCATGTCCCAAACTCCCATCACATCTACCTTCCTAGCATCCACTACAACACAATTCCCACCTCACACTGGTCCTCATTGGGGTCTCAAGCAAGAAGACATGAAAGCCTTTGGAATACCAACTCACTCTCCTACATCCATATTTGCAAACCAACAAGCCACCTTCTCACAAGTAGCACAACAGCAACCATCTCAACCTCCACCAACCTCATCCTTCACGAGCTATCCATTCCCAACACCCAGTGCTTTTCAGCAAGTTCCTCCACCTCAGCAGCAAAGTTCATCCCATTTCGCAAGTTATCTTGCCCAATCACCCTTTGCTTCGGGCTTCCCTACATCAGTTCCACCCTTAAGCAATATGGGAATGCACCCGACTTATATCGGTCAACCATAGAGCCAAGTTTAGCAAGGACCATCTTACCAACAAGCTGCATCATTCCACCAGCCACCCCTACAGCAACCATACTTCCAGTCATAGCAACAAACCCCCATCATTCCCCAACAGCAACAAGTTTCCTCCTATCAGTCATGACAGCAAGTCCCGGTCATCCCACAACACCAGCAAGCAGTCTCATATCCACCACCGCAATATCCCCCTGTGCTCCATCAACAATATCCCTAGCAAACATCACTCCAAAATCCACTCCAATCTACCTATCCCGCTGGGCCATCTCCATATCCCACTCAACAATACCCACCTCAAATGGGAGTACCCGCTCAAACACCAATCAATGCTAAATGGGAAGCCATGAAGAACGCTCTTAAAGAGCTTCAAATTGGTACTAAGAACAAAACTTACAAGTTTGAGGAGGTGTGTCCTTATTCGTTTGACTAGTCCATTGCGGCTATACCTTTCCCCAAGCACTTTGAGACACCTAAGTTTGATAAATATCTAGGGAAAGGAGATCCAGTCAATCATATTAAAGAATTCTATATGGTGTGCCAAGAAGTGGCTTATAGTGATAACTATCTCTTATGCCTATTCCCCAAAAGCTTGGGAGGAACCGATGTTGAGTGGTTCTACAAAATACCCTGTGGGACTATCACAACCTTTGCTGAACTTTCTGAGAAGTTCATTGCCCACTATGCCCACAATGTTGAGAATGAATTGACCTTGTTAGGTCTCTGCAATTCAAAACAGAAAGAAGGAGAAAGCCTAGCAGAATACTTGCAATGATGGCAAAACCTTACTACCAGGTTATCATACTAGCCACCTGAAAAGCATTTGACCAAAATCTTTATTGATAATCTACATCCTAAGCTATCCCATTTCATGAGGATGAATTGTCTCCAAACCTATCAAGATATCAAGAGCAAGGGGATAGGTATTGAAAAGGCCCTCCTAGATGAAGGCACAATCCGACAATTCAAAAATGATGCCCAAAAACCCAGCAATGATAAATCCCGTTACTGGAATCATAACAAAAATGTTGTTATTGATGGAGCCACTGATACCAAGCATGTCCAATTTGTTGTGGCTAGTCCTCTGTCAACTCTTGCATACCAACAAAAACAAGTGCCCATCCATCAGCAACCTCCTCAAGTTCATCAGCAACCCACGCAACTATATCATTCTCCGAATAATCAGCAAAATTATCGGCAACAAACCCATCAAGCTTATCAAGGTAATCCAAACAATCAGGTCAATGCCGTTAATGTTGCTCCCAAACAACACAAGCCCAGAGCTCAGAACAATCCAAGGAAGACCTTCACACCACTGGGTGAACCTCTGGATGTTATCTTTCACCGAATGGCCAAGGGAAACTTGATCACATTTCCACCAATCCAGCCAATTGATGATACCACTCCCAAGCCCGATTGGTACAAAGATCATGAATACTGTGATTATCATCGTGTCAAAGGACACACTACCCTGAAGTGTATGAGACTCAAAAACTATATCCAAGATCTCATTGATCAAAAAGAGATTCAAGTAGATACACCCGCTCAAGCCTCGCCAAATGCCAACTTACAAATTTATCAGAATGTGTTCCCACAACACAATGCTAGGAACAACCAAACTAATACCAATCATTCCCAGAATCATGGCAAGGGTAAGCAAGAAGATCACACTACTACCTATATCAATTATGATAATATTGTTGGATGTATAACCCAAGTTGAGTCCATAGTCAATACCATCCATGTCAGAGGAGTAGATAGTCAATGTGTTGTTACCACCCGTAGAGGTCAGATAACTGTTGCTGGTGCCCAACCAAGGCCAGCACATAATGCACATAATGCACAGTACAACCTCATAGAACATCTGGGGAACACACCGGCCCAAATATCCATCTTGGACCTTCTTCGCACTTCACCTCTCCATCAGGAGATCCTTAACCGAGCTCTCAAAGAAGGACATGTCCCCATAGACATTAACACCACCCAGTTTGAGACCCTTGTGGGACATCTATCCGCAGCCTATGCTTTATCCTTCAAAACATCTGACATACCAGACATTGCACCTAACCATACTCTCCCTCTTCGCATCACCGTCATGGTTAGAGACTTTTCCATCAAACGGGTCTTAATAGATAATGGCTCAGCCTTGAACTTGTGTACTTTGAAATTCATTCGGCAGATTGGGTTCACCCAGGCCGATATAGCACATGAAGTAATCACTATCAAAGCCTATGACAACTTGGAGCGTACCTCTGAAGGTACCATTACTTTTCCCATCCAGCTAGACCCAGCAACATAAGATACTATTTGCCATCTTATTGATCTTGACCTACCATTCAATATCCTCTTAGGCCGTCCATGGATTCATTCTATTAAGGTTGTAACATCTACTTACCATCAATGCATCAAGTTTGGCATCAAGGCATTGAGGTTACCATCCATGCTGACCCCCAACCCTTTGCATATTGTCATGCGATGGAAGCATCATTCCCTCACTCCACTCATTGTCTGGAACTGACATCGGTACTTCTATTGCCAGCTCGTCC
This sequence comes from Chamaecyparis obtusa, assembly GCA_027943335.1. Classification (NCBI taxonomy): domain Eukaryota; kingdom Viridiplantae; phylum Streptophyta; class Pinopsida; order Cupressales; family Cupressaceae; genus Chamaecyparis; species Chamaecyparis obtusa. The sequence continues at coordinate 672,063 of BSBK01003892.1, forward strand.
TGATCCCATTGCGATCCATAAACCATTCTCACATCCACCCTCTCTTCCATCAAGATCAATAACTAGGGTTGTGGTGAATATAGCCTATATGATGCATTTGCCGTAGGGGCCCTCCCACGTGATCCACATACCCAAGGGCGCCCGAGTCACCAAAGCAAGCCTATTGAAGAGCATCATGAAATCAAGAGAATGGGACCTATGACTTTTGAATCCCATGGCACATTAAACAGTCAAGAAATGGATCCTGACATTAATAGGTGGTTGTACAAAGATCCCCCACCACCTGACAAATAACTTCTTGGCTACTTCAAAGATAAATACCCACAATCGCACAAGTACACTACTGAGAAATGGAACTACCAAGGTGGTGGTCTAGGACCACAAGAAGGTGGAACCAAAGACCCAATTACAGCATCCAAGAACCCACAACATCAGGGTCTTGGCTTTAATACCCCTTGCCTACATATACAGGGGCCCAATACCGCAACTGGGGGCACCAACATGACTAGCGTTCCCCTCTTAAATAGCTAGGATGACCTCTTAGAGATCGAAGACATCCTTGAAGAGAAAGAAATCAGATCATACGATGATATCTTTGACGATGACACCCTCTTGAGGACTTCTGCCCTCCAACAACTTGCCATCAATCTCATAGAACTTCCCCTCATTCACCCTCAACTCATAGACTGGGACCAACCAAGCATTGCACACATCAATGAGTTCCAAAGCACGGAAGCACTCCTAGAATTCATGGGGGCATCAGGCCCACACTCAGTCCAGGATTCAGAGTCAGCTCACATCTATAAGCTTGACCCAGAAGGATACTTCGGAGAGGAGGAAAGCTCTAGCTGCAAAAGAGAAATAGAAAGAGTAAAACATGAGTCCTTATGTGAAAACCCTTCTCGGGCACATTCTGATTCCAAAAAAGTAAAAATAAAGAGTGTATCTTCTAGTGAAAACTTGGCAATTCAAGTGCTAGAAGATGAAGACTTGCCTCTTCCTCCCATCCAAGATTACAGACCTGAGCAGTCACCTATCATCATAGAAGAAACCAAGCTAGTCAACTTAGGTACAGAGGAATGTCTAAGGATCACCTACATTGCAGCCAACATGACATAAGGTGAAGAAATGGCTTTCACTGCACTACTTCAAGAAGCTACTACGAACTTTGCATGGTCATACACACACATGCCTGGACTTGATCCTAAACTTGTTGTTCATCATCTAGCCGTAGACCCCAATATTAAGCCAGTAAAGTAGAAGCTACACAAAATGCATCCCAAAGTAGCTCTATTGGTAAAATCAGAACTAGAAAAGCTCCTGGATGCAAAGATTATCAGAGCTATAGATTACTCAGATTGGATCTCCAACATGGTACCTGTCACAAAGCCTTTCGGCGACATCCGAATTTGTACAGATTTTAGGGACCTAAACAAGGCATGTCCTAAAGATGATTTTCCACTACCTAACATAGACATGATCGTAGATCTTACAGCGAGCCATGAAATGTTGTCACTAATGGATGGTTTCTCTAGATACAATCAGATTCATATAGCAGTAGAAGACCAACACAAAACAACATTCACCACTCCATGGGGTACCTTTTGCTATAACATGATGCCCTTTGGTCTAAAGAATGCAGGAACCACATATCAGAGAGCGATGACAACAATCTTCCATGACATGATCCACAAGATCCTAGAGGACTATGTGGATGATATTCTTGCAAAATCAAAGACACGCCATGAACACCTTGACATTCTTGAGAGTGTGTTTGATCACCTGCAGCACTATGGGTTATGGCTCAATCCAAAGAAATGTGTCTTTGGTGTTACATCTGGAAAGCTCCTAGGTTTCACAGTATCACGAAGAGGCATAGAGATTGACCCTAAAAAGGTCAAAGCAATAACAGAAATGCCTCCCCCAAGAACACTCAGACAGCTCAGAAGCCTACAAGGAAAGCTTCAATCAGTGCGTCGGTTCATTTCTTAGCTGGTAGACAAGTGCCAACCTTTCACGCATCTCTTATGCAAAGACACAATCTTCAAATGGGATCCCATATGTCAGAGAAGCTTTGATAAGCTCAAGGAGTATCTAGCCAATTCTCCAATCCTAGTACCACCAATTCCAGACGCCCTCTCATACTCTACATCTCAGCAACCACTACAGCACTAGGGGCACTCCTAGCTCAGCATGATGATGAAAACAAAGAGAGAGCCATCTACTACATTAGTCAAACTCTTGTCGGCTATGAGCTTAATTACTCACCCATGGAAAAAGCATGCCTTGCAGTGGTCTTTGCCACTCAAAAGCTTAGACATTACATGCTCAGTCACACAATCAGGCTCATTTCAAAGGTAGACCCCCTCAAATATCTACTATCAAAGACAACTCTCACAGGCCGTATGGAAAAATGGGTCATGATACTCAGTGAGTTTGACATCCAATACATAGATCAGAAAGCAATCAAAGGGCAAGTCATTCCCGATCAGTTAGCAGAAGCACCACTGGTGGATGCTTATCCACTAATCATGGAATTCCCTGATGAACACTTATGTATGATCGAAGAACAACCCATGTGGAAGCTATACTTTGATGGCTCCTACACATCACATGGATCAGGGGCAGGAATCCTATTCGTCACACCTCAAGGTGACTACATCCCAAAATCATTCAAGTTGGGATTTTCATGTACCAATAACATTGCAGAATATGAGGCACTCATCTCAGGTCTCAAAACAACTATTCAATGGAATATCATAGAACTGCAAGTGTTTGGAGATTCACAGCTGATTATCAAACAAGTCCTAGATGAATATCAAACAAAGGATGATAAGCTGCTACCTTACAAAGAACTCATGGACAGATTGAAAGAGCATTTCCTGAATCTACAGTTTACATAGATACCAAGACTTCAAAACAAAGCAGCCGACGCAATGGCAACTATTGGGTCCTTGTTAGAAATCCCAAGCGACGCATCACAGTATGTATTCCTAGTCGAGCAACTACATACACCATCTTATGAGAATGCCGATGCAGAAATGGTGTGTGTCTTGGTTGGTCCCTAGTCCTCGTGGTACCATGACATCCAGGCATATCTAAAGAATGGTATCATATCTCCCCATCTCACCAATAACCAATGCCGAAACCTTATTCTCAGAGCTTCCCGCTACACTCTTGTAGCCAAGACCCTTTATCGTCGAGGGTATCACAATATCCTCTCTAGGTATTTAGATTCAAATGAGGTCGTCCTGGCTTTACAAGAGGTCCACGCTGGAATTTGCGGTGCCCATACGAGTGGCATGGTTTTAGCTAAGCAATTGCTTCGAGTTGGGTATTATTGGCCAACCATGGAACATGATGCTTGTGAGTTTGTTAGAAAATGTTTACCATGTCAACATCATGCAAATTTGATTCATGCACCAGCACAAGATTTGCAGCCCATTGCACCACCTTGGCCATTTTCATGTTGGGGCTTTGACCTTGTCGGCTTAATCACTCCCCTTTCCTCGGATGGACACAAGTACATAATAACTGCCACAGAGTACTTCACCAAATGGGTTGAAGCAATTTCGCTCACCCTAACTACCGGTATCCAAATATCCAAGTTCATCCTTTACCACATCATTTGTCGCTTTGGCATACCATCTACCATCTTCATAGACCATGGCACACCTTTTGAAAACCAGCATGTGGATGATCTGTGTGCTAAACTCCACATCCATCACCATTTCTCTAGTCCATATTTCCCTCAAGGAAATGGCCAAGCTAAGGCAACCAATAAAACTATCTTGAAAATCCTCAAGAAGGTTGTCAATGATTCTAGTCGTGACTGGCACCTCCAAATTAATCCCGCCCTTTGGGCCTACCATACTTCTTATCGCACTCCCACAGGCACCATCCCATATTCCCTTGTATATGGTGCCGAAGCCATTCTACCAATCGAGGTTGAGCTCCCATCATTGCGAGTCTCCATGAAGAACTACACCACTGATGAAGACTATTATGTGGCCCGTCTCACACAGCTAGACCTGTTAGACGAAGAGAGACAATAAGCATATGATCACCTGGTTGCATACTAGAATCAACTCAAAAGGAGTTATAACAAGAAGGTCCATCCCAGACAATTCCAGGTCGGTGATATGGTCCTCAAAGAAAATCAAAAAGTCCAAGCAAATAGAGAAAAGAAAGGCAAGTTTGAGCCTACTTGGTTAGGCCCCTATGTTGTCACATCATGCTTTGGCTCTGGAGCTTATCAGTTATCTACACCAGAAGGTGAGCCTTTGAATGATCCAATCAACATCATACATTTGAAGAGGTTCTATGCCTGAACCGGATCTACATATTTAGAAAATCCATAAAAATTTAGAAAAAACAAAAAAATACAAAAAAAATAGAAAAGCAAAAAGAAAAAGAAAAATAATCGTCCAATGGTGAAAATTTGGCAATTCAAGCGCCTTGGACAAATATGTTGGTGAAAACTTGGCAAATAAGCGCCATACATAGTGGACCGAGTCATTATCTATCAAACTCCCATCCCTCCATCTCATTATCTACCATCCCCATCCCCATCCACCATCCCCCAGCATTCCTCTTTTTCATAATCCTCCAGCAAATCCGTAATCCTACCTGCACCTATCTTGTACCATATCTTGTATCATATCTTGTATATCCTGTATAGCGTGATCCTTCCTGTATATCCTGTATAGTGTGATCCTTCTTGTACCATATCCTATTTAGCGTGCTCCTTCCTGTATATCTTGTATAGTGAGATTTTCCTATCCCCAATCCTGAGCTTCTGTACATATCTGTTGTATATCTTTTCCTGTCTATTGTACATATCCTTGTGTCTTGTTGTACATAGTCCTCGTCAGTTCTACAACAACATTTGATCAAAACCCTTTGTCCTACCTAGCCTTGTACTTCAGCAACATCCCTTGTCGACTATTCTTGATCCCAATGATTATTCTTTGACTTCATCATTTTCCCAGCGACCAACAACACTCTTTCTCCCATCAATCAGTGGGTCCTTAAGGCTGTATCCTTCTTCTTGTCAGATCCAATCTTCCACCAATCACACTTGGTCCATGTCGATGCATCCTTCCACACGTTTAGACCAATCTTCCCACCATCAATCCAATCCATGACATCAAATCTCTCTCTTTGGAAAAGGATGTCCTTTTGGAGTTCTCATTTTGGTCTTGGATTTTGTCTTTTGGATCTTGTTAATCTTTTACAGCTTCTCATTGTTCTCTACTCAAAGTCACCACGATCCTTTATATCATGGTGCGCTACAAATGAGGATAATTTGGGTCAAGGTCTTTTGATCTTTTGCTTCTGCCTATGGGTCAGTTGTGTGTTTGTGGTTTCTCTCGCATCGTTTCTACCATGCCTCCTCGGGATCATGTGTGATGCTGGGGCAACCCTGCGTGTCTTTTTAGTGTCAGTCCTATGCAACATTGGTGACAAGGCCTCGTGATCCCAGTATCCTTGGCAAGTCTCTAGCATTGCTATATTAAACTAGGTTGTGCTCTCCACATTTGCACTTGGAGCTTCACCCAATCCCCTGCATCCTGCATCATATAGATTAATCTTGCATCTTGCATCCTCATATAGTTGCATCCTGCATTTTGCATTCCATCTCATCTTGCATTCACTCATCTTTGCTCTTGGAAGCTTGGTTATTTATCTCCCCTTCTTCCTAGGTCCTTCTTTCTCTGTTTCCTTTTGAGAAAATTCCACAATGTTTACTCCTTGCGTTATTTTCTCGAGGGGGCACAACCCATCATTCCTCTAAATTCTAGCCTTGGGCATCTTATTTTCTTGTCTTTGACGCCATGCCACTTGTGACATTGCATCAAAGAGGGGCAAAATGTAGACACCTAAAAATCCTTTAGAAAATAAAGTATTTTTATTTTCTAAAAAATCCCTGATGACATCATCATTTATTAATTAATTAATTATTTAATTAATTAATTTATTTTTATGTCATTAAATCCCTTTAACATAATTAAAAATATTTAATTAAGGAATCCCTTCCAAAAATGTTTAAATCTTGTTTAAACATTATCTCCTTATTTATTAATTATTTAATTAATAAATTGACCAAAAATTCCAAAATAAATAATTTATTTATTTTTTGCCCAAAACTTGGCCAATTTCCTTAAGACCACTAACCTCTTCCAGAATCTTCTAATCCTTCTTTAATTTTGGTTAAAGGCTAATCCCTTCATTTCGTAACCCTAATCTCAGCTCAAAATATTTAATTAAGATTAAATATTTAATCCTCATATTTGTTAAATTCATTTTTAATAAATATTCTCAAACCTAAACCATGGAAATAAATAAATCTTTATTTATTTCCTAAAATCCATGTTTATCCTAAGGAAATTCTAGACTCTTCTAGAATTGTCCTAATCCTAATCCTAATCCTAATCCCCCCTAATCCTGTCACATTCCCTAACCAAGGTTAGCCAACTCCTAAGCTTAACCCAAAGTCAAACAAACTTCTAGAAACTTCTCTTACATGCATTAAATCCATTTAAGGCCTCCTTATCCCTCTTACATGCATTTATCATGCATTTAAGAAGCCCCTCACCCCTTTCTTACACCCTTTGACCTTAGGCACATTTTCCAAATTGTGCACATTCCTCCCATCTTTCAACCCAATGCCCTTATGACAAGGAGGTGGCCCTGAACTAGCACAATCCATGTGCTCCCCTTTGAATGAATCTTGGCCTCTCTTAACAATTTTGATCCTGGCCACTCATTCCTCCTTCCCAAATCCTATAAATGCTCCTCATTTCCAAGAGCAAAAGAATCCATTCACCTTTCATTTCAAGCATTGTTATCATGCCCATTTAGCTCTAGACTTAGCATAATCATCTTAATCTAGCTTACTTTCAAGCATTTTAGCTCATCTTAATTTAGTAATAATAGATTAACATAGTTTATTTCTTCATTTTACATAGCATATCATCATATCACATCTCTATTTAGTTTAAAAACAATCTTAGCATAAACATCATATAGCTTAATCTTCATTTCAGCATCATTTGATCCTTGAGGCCTTAGGGGTAGATCAGGTGTTCTATACCTATTTTGTGCCATTTTTGAGGTTTTCATGGATCTCAATCCATCCTAAAATGCATAAGGGACATGCTCCAAGTGCTTAGAGAGCACACCCACATCCCTTTAAGCAAGAGCAAATCAAATAGTGCTTGGGTGCACCTGTTTTGGCTCAATCTGAGGTGGCTTAGTTTAGAGTTTTATTTATTTTGGATTGATTTCATGCTTAAACTAACATCTAATCTTTGTTTGGCTTGAGTCTTTCAAAATAGGTATCTTCAAAAGCCTTGTCCACAGTCCCAAAATCATATATTCATCAAAAGACACGATGCAAGAATGCGTAAAAGATTATTTTTTGGCAAGCAGTTGTCAGTCTTGTCTTATTTGGGTTGCTTTGGAGCAATTGTTTTGACAAATGGTTGTGTGACATGTGTCTCCTCTGGCTCGTAGCTTTTTGATCCCTTGTTCTATATAAAGGAATCAATGCCAAGAGACAAGGGTTCCAACCTTTTGGTTTCAGGTTCCAACTTCATTATTTTGGCAAACCATTTCTCTTGGCTCTGAACATTAAGGGTTCCAATAGCAAGTTCTTTTGGGTAGGAGCAATTTTGTAAATCTTTCATAGAGAATGTCTATGAATCTAGGTTAAACCCTTTTGTTGGTTTTTGGGTGTTTTTAGTTGTATTTATGTTATATGACAGAGGTAACATAGATTTTTTAATGAAATATAGTGCTGGTTTAGATCTCTCCAGTGTATGACTTAATTAAGTTTTAAATGAAATAAAATAAAGATTTATCTCATTTAGTATCTTGTTGTGAGATGTGTGGCTTTCTCTTCATGCTTTCATTCAAAGAATAAATTAAAATTCTTGATAGAAGGTGAAAATTTATTGAGCTTGTATAGGGATTTTGATAAGTAGGTTGGGTTGGGATTATTGTTAAATAATATTGTAAGACAATGTTCTTATATCTTAGGCTATTGATGAAACTCTGTTGTATAATGTTGTACTTCTGATGACTCTAATGCTTAATGGGATGAGGCATTGATCTTAGCTAGTTGTGGGATTTACATGTGTGTTGGTGTTCATGTCTAGGTGGTCTTTGCTATAAAAAATGATTAAATCACAAAATATCTTTCCCTTTTCTATTTGTTGTATGTTGTTATAATCTCATCTTCCATTCAGGTTGATATTCAATGCATAATTAGCCATTATATGATATCTCCATGTTATGTTGATTGCATTATATGAGATTTATCTTCTTTGTTAATGCTAGTTGTGAGCCTTTAGAGTGTGTATTAAAGGGCATTAAAGGTCTACCCGCCTTGGTTTTGCAAAGCCTGAAGTGTAGAAGGGTTTACTAGATCTTTGTCAGTTGGTCCAAGTCTCTGAGATTTATGATTATTGGAGTTTTTTGCTCCATAGGAAATTGCAAGATCAACTTGGTAGATATTTTGTAGTGTAAACTTTTTCAAGAACCAACAATGGGCACAATAGAAAATAAAGTGGTATCTAAACCATTCTAGACAACATAAATTCTCCCCAGCTAAAAAACCACCTCCCCACTGCAAAGCTCATTTCCACCTCAATATAAAAGGAGCCCACCTCTATAGTAGCAAAAAAGGAAGAGATCGACTAGAAGGAGAGAACACCACAAATCATTCCCACTTCCAAGCAGCCACAAAAAGGCAAAGCCCACATAAGGTTGTGAGATTCCATAATATTAGAGTGAGAATCAAATTTCTTTATAATGTTGCCTACACAACTCAAGTGAAATTATGTATATTAGAATAAACTATTTTATGAGAACACCAGCAACTTAAAATCTCATCAAATGAACTTCAAATTAGCGGTAAGAAAGTATTTTGATGCAAGGTATACCTCTACACTTAACCCATAAACTGACATAACATGAAGTAACTAATAGAGAAGGTTAAAATGGTGAAATGAGGAAGAATTTATTTATAATTTTTTATTTGGGAGTTAGTTTATCATAGGTAGTTTATGAAAGTTACGAGAATGTTATGCTTTATAACTATTTCCACAAGTCATTGTAAAACTCAACATATATGAACATTAATAATTATATTTATTTTGATATTTTGCGCAACAATGGTTTAATATTTCAACATCCAACACTATCATTTCTCAACAAGTAATTAGATCATTATGAAAAGAGATTTGAACTACCCTATGAGAACAACGCATCTGAACATATTCTAGTAAATTGTATTCAACATATTAGGGATCTTATTGATAGTAAGTTGGAGACTAATAATATTTTGACTCCCTCTAAGAATGAGATAAAAAGGTATTAGGGATTTGATTGATAGTAAGTTGAAGAGTAATAATATATATATATATATATATATATATCTATATATATATATACACATATATATATATGTATATATATATATATATATATCTATATATATATCTATATATATATATATATATATCTATATATATATATATATATATATATATATATATATATATATATATATATATATATATATATAATGAGATAGAAAGGTGTAGTTTGTAGTACATGATCAAGATTCTCCTCACAATGGCAATACGAGGGAATATATCTTTTTTTTTTTTAATTAAGCATGCATAATTGGAGGTTGGAGGCATCATAATTTGGAGGGGTGTTATCAACTTGATGTAGCTTCTCACCTAGAGTTTATATCCTACATTAAAAGAAATAGATAGTTTTTCCCTAGATGGAGAAAGAAGGTTTTGACAATTATATGATTTGATAGTTTTATTATTTGTAGATAATTGAGTGTGTGTTATTGTAGATAGTGGAGTAAGTCTCAATTCATAGTTGTTTGGTATATTTTCTTATTTATGATTGGGTGCATCTCAATTCATAAGAAGGGTGGTGTACTTGTGAATAGTCAAGTATGTCTTGATTTATAGATATCATTGGATAGCTATGAAACAAGAAAATGAGGTGTTCTAAGAAGATTTAGTCGTTAATCAAGACATTCCTAGATATGAGTAATTTGGGTGCTTTGGATGAGAAAATAGATTTGGAAGAGATGGTTCTAGATGGGCTACTACAATTAGTACATTTTTCGATGTCTTTTTTTCCTCTTGTTTTAAATGATGTGTTGGAGGTTTATTGTTTTCATTTAAAACATAGTTTCTTTCTTGTGAGTGTTCAGTGCATGCCATAGTATAGAGTGGTCTAGTCAATCAAGGAACTTATATTGTGTTTATTTACTACTAACAAAGTTAGATAAACAAGAAAATGGGTTCTATAGGAACTTTAAGTTGGAGAAGTGGGAAATTAAATATTAGTTAAAATATCATTTTATCCCCAATGATGATGTGTGTTGATATAAAACTAGCATTACAAAGGCTAAAAAAAAATCAAAATAGAGTAGATATTTTGAAATTTGTGACTGTACTTGGTCAATTCGATGGTGCGAGTGCAAAAATAGATCATAAAGGTCATGAGTATGATAAAAAAAAAAGCTTCAAGAATATTGAATCTCGTGTTTTGATATTGATCAACATAAAAACAAGGGTTTTGTCCCTTTCATAACCATGACATGAAGGTGTCAAAACTAAAAACCAAAGAATGTAGCAAAACAAGGATGGTGGCTCTTAGAAAGAGTGACCAAAAAGGTCAAATACAACAAGGTTAATAATAGACCATTAACAACACACTAGTAGAACAACTAATAACCCACATCAAGATGTTAGTACTAAACCGGTTACTGAGAGGGGGGTGAATCAATAAATATTATCTTTTTGCTAGTTTAAAACGTGTAAATAGATCATTGAATGTAAAACAGAATGTAAACAATCATTCACAAGCATAAACAGAATCACACAGATCAACTCAAGTATTTATACATGGAAACCCTTGGTTAGAAGGGAAAAACCATGGTGGGACAGAGCTCACAACTTCACTATCATGGAATGAAGGCGCCCTGTTAGGAGCTTACAAAAGCATTGATTGAAGTGCTACCCAGTTAAGGGATTTTACAAAAGATCTATTAAGATCAGAACCCTGTTAGGAGTTGCCTGGTTACAGGACTTTGAACATCTACAAATATGTTACCCTGTTAGGGGATTTTACAAAGAATCAATTAGGTTCACCCTGATAGAGGGATTTCAATATGCTTTCACTCCTTATAAAAGAAATGATCTTATGTTGACACTGACTGTCTGATTAGATCATACATGTTGATCTCTTATCTAGTTTGCTTGGCTATTGATCTCTCTTTCTTTCTTCACTTATGTGCCTACAGCACTTCTCAAAAGATATCTCTTTTCTGCTCTAAGCAATCATCAACTATCAACAACATTTTTCTTTGCATCCTATAACCTATATTTATATGAGAGTTCATCGTAATGAAACCCTTAACTCACAGAACCACCAGGCTGCAAACTCCGCATTAAATCATGCAATCAACAAGAAGCTATGCACTTTGATCTGGAGTTTACCTTTCAAAAACATCTGTGGGAATAAAGCTAACTCTACTTCTAAGTGATGGATGTCCCGTATAATCTAGCTTTTAACTCAAACTATAACTCAAACTGATCCATAAAATCTGGATCAGATCTATCTTGCAGTTAGATCGGTATACCCTTATACCCAGTTTGTCCTTGTATGCCTCATAAGACCGATTTGGAGTTTCATGATTTCGTCTACCAGTGTATCTATCGAAATAGTCAACCGATGCATACATTTTGTTCTTCATCTACCGGTATTGTCTAAGTAACGTGAGTGACCAATGACCCTTTACCGGTGTGAGTTTTGTGAAATACACTAATGACAACTCATATTGCTAACACAAGAGTGGGTAGAGAACTCACCTATAACATGGGGAGGAGAATCAAAAATTGAAGAACGATCTTTCCTACGTCATCAAACCACCATCCAAGCAATACTATCACTAAAATCCCCACCACAAAGGGCAACAAGTGGGTAAATCTTTTTTGCAAGACTATAAGAACAATGGGAAAAGTGCTAACAAGGTTGCATATCATTAGCTAGAGGTTAACATAGAATAGGAGAAGAAAACAAAGAGTAGTCCATGCAGCCCAAAGGGGGCCACACCAGTAGCAGGAGGTGGGATAGGATCTACATGGTTTGAGGAGGCCAAATTAGCAACAAAAGCGTCATCATGAGGGTAGTGATCATCAACCTATGAAGAGTCATCAAAGAAAGAGTCTAAAGCCATGAGAGTCATGTTCATCACTAACTTCCTTCCACCAAGTGGTAGTGCCTTCACGATGCAATAGAGAATAATTAGTTTCCAAGTAGTAATAAGAAAAGTATTGATGACATTGGAAGGGGAGACCCTCATAATCTAATGGTTGAGCCCATGGCCTATCCCCAACCATAAGGACAATATCTCCAAGAAGTGTGGAGATGTTAATGTCAATAAATATTTAGAAAATGGTAGAGAGACCCATTGAGGTTATGGTATCTATTAGACATTTTGAGATGTTGTTGGCATTATTGTCATTGATGTCAAAACCTCCATACCAATTACTTGGTGGTATCGGTTGGTTGTTGACAATGTCAGTTGGATGTTTGTGTCTATTAGTCAAACATCAATGTTTCAGTTATGTTTGCAAAACATATTTTGTATGTATAGTTTTGGTGTAGTGTTAGGTGCACTTGTTTCTACTGATAGAATACATCTTTAGGTACATCAACATATTTTGGTGGTTGTAGTTTCTATCAGTACCAATTGACAACTATGCTTGCAGAGTTCTTCCAGGTGTTCCTTCTACTTGGACATTCTTGCGGTCCATCAAAGTTTTTGGTATAGTGATTGTATCTTGTTCTTGATAGGTTTCATCTAATTTTATCTATCAGTTAGTTTAGAAGTTTTGTTGATAAAGTCATGGACTTAGTTGTGGTGTTCTAACAGTTCCCTTATTTTTTGATATATGTAATATGAAATGTATGCATCTTAAGTATGGCCCAGATTTAGGTTCAGCGGTAGCATGTTAGATACAAATATAATTTCTTTTGTTTTGTGGCTGTCATGTTTTGTTGTTTGGCCAACATATGTAGCTACCATATCAAATGTATATAAATAGAGATATCCTTTTTATATCCAATAGATTGATGGATGTGGTGGTATATGCGAGTGCGAAACATAGAGTTGCATTTGATATAGTGCGAGTTTGTTTTGATGGTGATGCAGGAGCATCTTGGGTGCTTAGAAATCCTATGTCACCAAAAACATGTTTGTGTTGTTCCTGTGTTGCTCAGTTCCTTCTTTGACCGAGTTGGTCGGTGGTTGCTCGGTTTCATTTGTTTACCAAGGTTGGTCAACTATCTCTTTAGCGCTCGGTTAATTCCCTGGCGCTCAGTGATGCTTTCCTGTGCTTAGTTATCCTTGCTTACCAAGTTTTTTGTTTTAGCTTCCTGTTGAGGCCGACTTGTGCAATTAATATTGGTCGTGGATTTAATGCTGGTATCTATCATGGGGAAGCATGTGGACTTAGATCTGGTCATTCCTCTTGTTGATGGTGGATATGAAGGCCAACTTGTTCTGTAGCCGAGCTTGTCTATAATGTAATCTTTGTTTGTAGTTTTAGACATCATTATTAGGACATCAGTGATAGAAGATAGAAGATTTGAGATAGTTTCATATCCTCTCATGTTGGAGGATTTATGTGCTTGAATTGTAATGTCTAGCCTAAATCGGGAAGGCCTTACAACCTGACATCTATAAATCAATTGAAATAAATATATGAAAGTATTTGCATTCTCTCTCTCAATTGTGTGTTTGTTGCATTTGTGTGTGATCTTTACAAGGGAGATCTGGTTAGGGTGTGCCTTTGGCCCCTCTCCCTATCTCCTCTTGCGTTAGGTGGTATCAGAGTGAGGTGAGATCTGGATCTAGGTTTGTGAATCTAGGTTTGAGGGTTCCTTCTTGTCAAACCCTAGTTGATTTGTTATGGGGTAGCAAATTGCGATCTGGCCTGCAATTGCAGAGGGTTTCAAGATGGTTCATGGGAGGTGAGATGCGGATCCAGGATTGGTAGACATGTTGAGACAACTTGCTGCTAGATTAGAAGCTGTTGAGACAACCTAGCGAAGAGGCATACATCTTGAAGATGTTAGTGATGATGAAATTAAGGAAGAACAAGGTGAAGTTGAACCTACACCTATGATGGATCAAGGTGAGGAAAGATTGTTGAAGGCTTTGACAAATCTAAAGTCTACACCACACTTTAATCCTCTTGAGTATAGTGGAAAATTGGATTTTGATGAACTGGTGGACTGGATCACCGAGATGGAAAATTACTTTGAGTTTGAAAATGTACCCGAGGAAAAGAAGGTGAAAATTGCAAGCACAAAATTGAAAAGTAATACATCCTTGTGGTGGGAACATTTGCAGTTGGACCAAAAGAGGAAAGGCAAAGTCAAAATAAAGGTATGGAATAAGATGGTAAATAAGTTGAAAGGAAAGTTCTTACCTTGTGATTATCAGATTAACCTAGTTAGGCGAATGCAAAGTTTAAGGAAGAAAGATAGCTCGATAAAAGAGTATATTGAGGAATTCTATATATTGATGAAGATGATGAAGATGATACATAATGAAGATGATGAAGATGATGAAGATGATGTGGAAAGAATTTCTAGGTACCTAAATGGATTGAGAGTTTCCATCCAAGAAGAAATCAGTTTGGTCAAATTGGATAACATTGAAGAGACTTATCAATTTCCATTGAAAGCTGAGGAGAAATTGAACAAAAGACATGAGCAAAGACAAAGAAGTAGAGGTGGTAGATTCCCTAGAGGAAGAGGTAGATCTTATGGTGAAAATAGTAAATCTGAACCTGAAAAGACAAATCTGGATAAAGGCAAGACCGAGTGGAAAGGTGAATGTTCATCTAGAGGCAAAGACAGTAACTACTGAGGTGGTTTTCGAGGAACTTGTTACAATTGTGGAGGACATAGATCAATTGAGTGTACACATACGTAAGAAGGTCGATAGTAGTAGAAATGCTTTGGTGCAAGAAGAGTCACCGAATGAACTTGAGAAGGAAAAGAACTTGTGATGCAGGAGCATCCTAGGTGTAAGAGCAATCTTTCATCACCCAAAAATATTTATGTTTTCTTTTCAATAAGGGCTATCTTTTGCAGAGCCACTATTTATGGAAACTTGCTATTTTTAGTAAGTTGGGCATCTGATCTCAGAATGTTCTGATTTCTTCCTTGGAGGTTCATTTTGGTCATATCAGCTTGCTAGTAAAGTTTCATTGATAGATCAAGTCTGGTTTTGAAGATATTGAAAATTTTCGGTTTTGGAAACAGGGTACAAAAACTTTGAACTCAATTTTGAAGGCTTTAAAGGCCCTGGATGAGGTCAAATTTTTAGCTGAATGAAGTTTGCTTAATTCAAGTGTTGTAGAGCTCTTCGTGCCCTTTCCAAAATGGGGTTATAATAGTCAATCGGGTCAACAGGTGATGACTTATGGTCTCCGGAAGTTGGGCCACCTGAAATGACAGAAAATAAATTTCATTCAAAATTTCCGTTCGGGTTTCAAAAGTTATTTTGAGCTGACTTTGATGTAATGTAATAAATTGAAAAATAAAATAATTCTAAGTTGGTCGGCCCTAAGGGTTACATTTCTGGAACCTTTTCAGGCAGTGGAAAATGCCTATATAAAGAAGGCCCGTAGTATTGTCTTAGGCAGTTCGGGACAGTTCTGGGTAGTAGATCTGGGTATTGATTCAAGGCTTTGTCCTACAGAATATTGTAAGGGAATGCCCATGTGGCTTTGTATATTGTAATTCTAAAAGTTTGTAATTCCACATTTGTGGAGATAATAAGAAGCCAATTTTCTGTTCTTGCATATTGTTGTTGTTGTTTCTTTGTTTTTGTTATGTGTTTGTGGTATTAAGGGGAGCACCCTTCATCAAGTGGTATCAGAGCAGGAGTTCCTAAGTGTGTAAAAAAATCACCGATTGTGAGGACGTTTGCACTAGGACCGTGGGTTAGGGTTTCTTTGTAAACAGGTCACCGACTGTGAGGCAGTTTGCACCAGGACCGTGGTTAGGGTTTCAATGCACATCGCGAAAATACCTCCATGAAGGGAACATGGCGGAAGACCTGGTGTTGTAACACCTGAGGTTAGAGCGCTCCAAAGACAAGTGCGAGCATTGCAAGAAGAGATTCGTAGAGGAATGAATCTTAATGTCAAAGATGAAAGTGAGGATGGAGACGAAAAAAAAGATCAAGAAGGAGAATTAGAAGTTGTGAACCTGGAGGGAGAAATACTTTTTTGAGCCATTTCCAAGATTGGGAAAAGACCTAAGATTGAGATTCTTGCATTTTCGGGAAATCTTAACCCAAAGGAGTTGATCGACTGGATCAATGAATGTGAAGAATATTTTGAGTATGAAGACATCGAGGATCCTGATCGGGCCAAGTTTGCAAAGGCCAGATTGAAGGGTCATGCAAAGATCTGGTGGCAAGAGATTCAGTTGGAGTGAAATCGAAGAGGAAAGGATAAAATCACAAGATGGGGGTGGATGGTGGATAAATTGAAGCAACAGTTCATCCCTATTGATTATGAGCTTGACCTACTAAAGAAAATGCAAAGTTTGAAGCAAGAAGGAAGATCTATTCAGGAGTATACAGAAGAGTTCTATTGAATCCTCATCAGAACAGGCCATGCGGAAGCTGATAAGGAGAAAGTTTCTTGTTACCTTAATGGGTTGAGGTTGAGCATTCAGGAGGAGTTGAATTTGGTTGGAATGAACAGTATTGAAGAGGCATACCAGTTTGCCCTAAAAGTAGAGGAAAAGCTGAACAAGAAGTTTGAGAGCAGACAAAGTGGGAGAGGTCGTGATGGAAGATCTGGTGGACGGTCATATGGAGATTGAAATGAAGATCTGAAAAAGCAAGATGAGGCCAGTAACAGTCAGAATCAGAGAGGAGATAATTTCAGTCATTTCCAAGATCAGAACAATAGAGATTAGAGAGGAAGAGGAAGAGGACAAGGTTCAGGAAGAGGAGGCTTCCGTGGAACATGTTTTCACTGTGGAGAAGAAGGCCATAGGGCATTTGAATGTCCTCAACACCAAGGATGGACAGATAGGAGGAATGAAGGCCGGGATAGAGTTCCACATGTAGATGAAGATGCTGAAAGAGGAGAAACGTTGATTAACAGAAGAGTCTTGTTGAGTGGTGAAAATGAACCTGAGCAAAGGAGTTTGTTTCACACCAGGTGCAAGTGTGAGGGTAAGTGTTGTGATGTGATTATTGATAGTGGTAGTACTGATAATTTGGTGTCAGAAGAGATGGTGACAAAGTTGAAGCTCAAGAGGCAAAAACATCCACATCCATATCGGGTTGCCTGGGTCCAGGATGACCACAAGGTCATGGTCAGTGAATAGTGCCTAGTGAAGTTCAAGATCGGTGGGTACCAAGATGAGGTACTATGTGATATCATATCTATGGATGCATGTCATATGTTGTTGGGTAGACCTTGGCAGTTTGACATATGTGTTGTACATGATGGTCGTGTGAATACTTATTCCCTGACAAAGGATGGAGTGCGACATAAGTTAAAACCATTGAAGGAAACAGAAGAAAAGGTATGTGGTAATGCAAGAATAACTTTTGTTGATAGAGGAAATTTCTTAGATGGTATGTGGCATGAGCATATGTGTTTTACCTTAATTCCAAAGGCTGCGAAAGAGGAAGTAGAAGATGTACCTGTAGAAGTTGCAAAATTAATGAATGAGTTTCAGGATATTTTGTCCGATACTGTGCCTGATGGATTACCACCAGTAAAAAAGATCAATCGTCAGATGGACTTGATTCCAGGAGCCAGTTTTCCAAATAAGGCAACACACAGAATGACACTACCAGAAATTGAAGAGTTGAAGACAGATTTGAAGTTTGGTTCATCACATCATCCACAGATTATATATGGAAGTAGTCCCAGAAATGCATCTGAGTTGAGGAAGATAGATAAAGGAGAAATAAGTAGTGCTGAAGCTGAGGATTTTGCAGGACATTTGAAGAACATCCATGAGGAGGCAAGGAAGCATATTACCAAGATGAATGTGCAGTATAAGGCTAAGACAGATGAAAAAAGGAGGCACAAGGAGTTTCAGGTTGAAGATGAATTCATGGTTCATTTGCGGAAGGAGCGATTTTCAGTTGGTACCTATAACAAGTTGAAAATGAAAAAATTTGGGCCATGTAAGATATTGAAGAAGCATGATTCAAGAAATGCCTATGAGGTAGAATTACCTACTAAGCTGAATATTTCACCAGTGTTTAACATTTCAGATTTGACAGAGTATCATGAAGGAGGTGTTGAAGATGAGGTTGCAGCAACATACTGGAGTTTCCTAGCAATCAGTTCAGATATCAAGGAGATTGAGGACACACTGGATAGTCATGTTGGCAAAAGCACAAGAAACAGGACATATGAAGAATATTTGGTCAAATGGAAAGGACAACCTGTTGAAGATTCATCATGGCTGACAAAGGAGGAGGTTAACCGTCTTGGTTTTCCTCTGCACACCTGAGTCGTGACAGGGTCACTTCTCAAATTACCCTGGGTGTCTGATGCAGGAGCATCCTGGGTGTAAGAGCAATCTTGCATCACCCAAAAATATTTATGTTTTCTTTTCAATAAGGGTTATCTTTTGCAGAGCCGCTATTTATGGAAACTTGCTATTTTTAGTAAGTTGGGCATCCAATCTCGGAATGTTCTGATTTCTTCCCTGGAGGTTCATTTTGGTCATATCAGCCTACCAGTAAAGTTTCATTAACAGATCAAGTCTGGTTTTGAAGATATTGAAAATTTTCGGTTTTGGAAACAGGGTATAGAAACTTTGAACTCAATTTTGAAGGCTTTAGAGGCCCCGGATGAGGTCAAATTTTTGGATGAATGAAGCTTGCTCAATTCAAGTGTTGTAGAGCCCTTCGTGCCCTTTCTGAAATGGGGTTATAATATTCAATCGGGTCAACGGGTGATGACTTATGGTCTCCGAAAGTTGGTCCACCTGAAATGGTGAAAAATAAATTTCTTTCAAAATTTCTGTTCGGGTTTCAAAAATTATTTTGAGCCGACTTTGATGTAATGTAATAAATTGAAAAATAAAATAATTCTAAGTTGGTCAGCCCTAAGGGCTAAATTTTTGGAACCTTCTCGGGCGGTGGAAAATGCCTATATAAAGAAGGCCTGTAGTATTGTCTTAGGCAGTTCGTGACAGTTCTAGGTAGTAGATTTGGGTATTGATTCGAGGCTTTGTCCTACAGAATATTGTAAGGGAATGCCCATGTGGCTTTGCATATTGTAATTCTGAAAGTTTGTAATTCCACATTTGTGGAGATAATAAGAAGCCAATTTTTTGTTCTTGCATATTGTTGTTGTTGTTTCTCTGTTTCTATTATGTGTTAGTGGTATTAAGGGGAGCACCCTTCATCAACTTGATGGTAAGGAGATCACTTTGGAGTGAAAGTATTAAGGAAGATCCGGTAAGGAAAAGTTTGTTCAAGACCAGATGTAGAGTTTCTGATGAAGTTTGGAAGGTAATCATTGACAGTGGTAGCTCGGAGAACTTGGCATCTGAGGAAATGGTTACAAAGTTGCAGTTGAAAAGGTTGGAACATCCGAAGCCCTATCAGATTTCATGGATCAAGGATGAGCGTACACTCTTGGTAAGTGAACAATGTTATGTGAATTTAAAAGTTGGAAAGTACTATGATAAGTTGTTATGGGATATCATGCGTATGGATTGTTGTCATATTTTGTTGGGTAGACCTTGGCAATATGATAGACATGTTGTATATGATGGGAGATTGCATAAATATACTATTTGGGCTAATGGAAGAAGACATATCTTGTTACCTTTGATTGAAGAACCTGTTAGTAATGTTTGTACATCTCTGAAAGTTTGTCTGATGGAAGGAAGAAAGTTTGTTAAGGATTTGAAAAATAATGATGTATGTTTTGTTGTGTTTCCTAACAAATCGAGTATGAAAATAGAGGATAGCATACTTGAAGAGATTGATAAGTTACTCACCGAGTACAGTGAGATCAATTCTGATAATGTACCTGATGGTTTTCCACTGAAGGGAAGCATTGATCATTGTATGGATCTAATCCCTGGAGCTAGTTTGTCAAATAAGGCACCACATCAGTTGACACCTACCGAGAATTAGGAATTGAACTGACAAATTCAAGAATTGTTGTAGAAAGGTTTGATCCGAGAAAGTTTGAGTCCTTGTGCAATACCTGTTGTATTAGCACCTAAGAAGAATGGAGAATGGTGAATGTGTACGGATTCTAGAGCAATCAACAAGATAATAGTGAAATATAGGTTTCCTATACCGAGAATGGATGACATAATGGACAATTTGACTAGAGCAAAGTATTTTACCAAAATTGATTTGAAAAGTGGGTATCATCAGAGAAGGTGATGAGTGGAAGACTGCTTTTAAGACAAAAGAAGGTTTGTATGAGTGGTTGGTTATGCCTTTTGGTTTAACTAATGCACCGAGTACTTTTATGAGGTTGATGAATGAAGTTTTGAAGAAATTCTTAGGTAAATTTGTGATTGTATACCTAGATGATATTCTGATATTCAGTAAGACTAGAGAAGAACATTTGTTGCATGTTAAACAAGTATTGCAGAGGTTGAAAGAAGAAAAGTTGTTGATAAATCTGAAAAAGTATTCTTTCATGAAAGAGGATATTGTGTATTTGGGATTTGTGATTTCAGCTAATGGTTTGAAAATGGATCCTGAAAAAGTTGAAGCTATTTTGAATTGGCCTACACCTGAGAATGCTAGTGAGGTAAGATCATTTCATGGTTTGGCAAGTTTTTACTGAAAGTTCATTAGAAATTTTAGTTCAATTTGTAATGCTATGACTAAGACTATGAGAGGAGATAAAAGATAATTCAAGTGGACACATGGAGGTGATAAAAGTTTTGAGACTCTGAAGCAGAAGGTTTCTGAATTACCTATGTTAGCATTGCTTGATTTCAATAAGGTATTTAAGTGGAATGTGATGCAAGTGGAAGTGCAATAGGAGCTGTGTTGAGTCAAGAAGGTAAACCTGTTGCTTTCTTTAGTGAAATGTTGAATGATGCAAAAAGGAAATATTTTGTATATGATCAAGAATTCTATGCTATTGTTCAAGCCCTGAAGAAATGGAGACATTAGTTGATACCGAGTGAATTTGTTTTGTATACCAATCATAAAGCTTTACAGTATTTGGGTAGTCAGAATAAGTTGAATCAGAGACAATATGAAATGGGTTGAGTATTTGCAGAGTCATACATTTCTAATAAAACATAAGAGTGGAGTCACTAACCGAGTTGTAGATGCATTGAGTAGAAGAAGATCTTTGATGACCGAGATGAAATTTGAAGTTCTTGGTTTTGATGATATGAGAGATTCTTATGAATTTGATCCTAATTTTTCTAAGATGTGGAGAAAGTCTAGAGCACCTATTAAAGATCAACCGAGTACAAAATGGGAAGACTATTTCATTCAAGAAGGTATGTTGTTTAAAGGTATTTAATTGTGTATACCGAGAGGATCAATGAGAACTAATTTGATAAAGGAGAAACATAGTAGTGGTTTGGTTGGACACTTTGGTGTTGATAAGACATTGAATTTGCTTAAGGGGAAATACTTTTGGCCACATTTGTATAAAGATGTTCAGAAATTTGTGAAAAGTTGTGGAATTTGTCAAGTTGCAAAAGCAGTAAGTCAGAATACTGGATTGTATACACCGATTTCTGTTCCTAAGAAACCTTGGATTGACATCAGTATGGATTTTGTTCTTGGCTTACGGAAGACAGTAAGAGGTAATGATTCTATATTTGTTGTGGATAGATTTTTGAAGATGACACATTTTATACCTTGTAGAAAAACATCAAATGCAGTACATATAGCAGATCTTTTCTTTAAGGAAATTGTCAGATTGCATGGATTACCAAGGAGTATCATCTCTGACCAAGACAGTAATTTTGTTGGATAATTTTGGAAGACTCTTTGGAGAAAGTTTGGCACCGAGTTGAAATATAGTTCTACATTTCATCCATAGACCAATGGACAAACATAAGTTGTGAATAGAAGCTTGGGAAATCTTTTGAGATGTTTAGTTGGAGACATACCAAGTAATTGGGATTATGTGTTGGCACAAGCAGAGTTTGCATACAATAATTCAATGAATAGGAGTACTGGAAAGTCACCTTTTGAGATTGTAAATGGAATACAACCGAGAGGTATATCAGACTTGAGGGATGTTGCTGATGAATGAAAGAGAAGTGTTGGAGAAGTAAAGTTTGTTGAGTACATGAAGACATTACATGAAGATGTGAAACATAGGTTGGAGAAAAGTAATCAGAATTACAAAGACAGAGCTAATAGATCAAGAAGACATAAGACTTTTGCAGTCAGTGATGAAGTAATGATTCATTTGAAAAAAGATAGATTTCCTATTGGAACATATGGAAAGCTGAAAATGAAGAAGTTTGGTCCTTGCAAAATTTTGAGGAAATTTGACAGTGGAAATGCATATGAGATTGAGTTAGCTGATGACATGGATATATGACCTTTATTCAACATTGCTGATTTTTATGAGTACCATGAGTTGGATGAAGAAATGATAGTACCAAATGATTATCCTAAGAAATAGATAGAAAAAATTAAGCAGATTTTGGAGCAAACAATTGGCAGAAGTACAAGAGAAAAATAGTATATGGAATATTTGAATAAGTGGAAGAATAGACCGATTGAAGATAGTTCATGGATTTCACAATCTGAGTTGGATTTAGCTTGGGTTGTACTTGCTGCATGATTTGGAGAATCATTTCAAATAGCCCTAGGTGTCTGATGTAGAAGCATCTCGGGTCCTTGGCAATCTTGTGTCACCAAAAACATGTGTGTTGTTCCTATGTTGCTCAGTTCCTTCTTTGACTGAGTTGGTCGATAGTTTCTTTTGTTTACCGAGGTTGGTCAGCTATCTCTTTAGCGCTCGATTAATTCCTTGGCACTCGATGATGCTTTCCTGGTGCTTGGTTATCCTTGCTTACCGAGTTGTTTGTTTTAGTTTCTTGTTGAGGTTGACTTGTGCACTTAATATTGGTTGCAGATTTAATGCGAGTATCTATCATGGGGAAGCGTGTGGACCTAGATCTGGTCATTCCTCATGTTGATGGTGGATTTGAAGGCTGACTTGTTCAGTAGCCTCTTGTATATAATATAATCTTTGTTTTAAGTTTTAGACATCATTATTAGGACATTAGTGATAGAAGATAGAAGATTTGAGATAGTTTCAGATCCTCACATGTTGGAGGATTTCTATACTTGAATTGTAATATCTAGCCTAAACTAGGAAGGCCTTACAACCCAGCATGTATAAATCAATTGAAATAAATATATGAAATTATCTACATTCTCTCTCACTTGTGTGTTTGTTGCTTCCGCGTGTGATCTCTACAAGGGGGATTTGTTAGGAATGGGAACACCGAGAGAGGGGGGGTGAATCAGTGTCACTGTATTAAATCTTTTTACTTAGCTCTTTAATCTTAGCTTGAATGCTTAAGTACTGAAATGAACATTAACATAAACAAGATAGAAGAACACAACACATAACACCAATATGGTTACAGGGAAACCCAAATAGGTAAAAACCCTGGTGGGAATTGACACCCACTAATATTCAGTACTAGTGTTTTATGATCCTTGTTAAAAGATCCTTAACCTTGTTAGGAGTTTCTTTACAATGTATTTGATATAGTGACCTTGTCAAGGGTCGGACCCTGTTAGGAGTCTTTTACAATTAACCCTGTTAGGGGTGAGGACGCAATGTCTGAGAGCACACTGCTCAAAGGGGTGAAGGCTACAACCTTCTGAATAATAGATACATGCTATATATGGATCTTGGTGAACTGCGCTTTGACTTGTTGTCTAGATCAGTTCCAATGTATAGCACAAACTCTTTACTTGGTCACATAGACCTTCTGCTGATGGCTCTACACTTCACACACTCTTCTCTGCTCTTCACAATCAACTTAGAACCATGCTTTAGCAATCACAAATGACTGTCTATAAATATATTTCCTCCAAATGATATAATCAAGTCGGCCTATTAGAACCACCTTGAAATCATATTAGAGAAACCATAACATACTCCAATAATAGTTCTGTCGGCTCTACTAAGCACACAACTCAATTTGGGACTTGTCCAATATTAATAAATGTAGACGCATGCTACACACTGTCGGCTCTACCAAAGTAACTGAAACTTCCTCCTCAAGATGAATTACATCATGCACTCTTAACCGAACATTCTGAACGCTTCTCCAATCCGTAATCTAAGGGCACATACCGAAATGATAGGTGTAATACCCTCTCCGATGATTATACTTGGACTTTTATTTGGACACTTTCATTATGATGGTTAGAACTATATGTTTACAGTTTTTCTTATTTAGAGGATGATACAATTATCAGATGCTTAGATACACTTATTTATTGTTATCATTTATATGTTTATGAAGTCTGAAAACATCTATATTTACATGATTTATAAAGATAACCCAAGGATTTGAATCTAACCACGATTATCTATGATGTCTTATGTTTTCATGTGTATAAGATGTTTAATGTGTGTTCATGACTCAGGACAAAGTCATAGTTACTCACTTAGTTGAGGTCCACATGATGTATCAATCCTGGTCATCTATCTTCATATGTCTGTATATATATATTTGCACAGGTGTTTCTTCTCGGTGATGCAGGACTGTAGGTACTGGGTATCGTCTCCACCTCGTCTCACAGGTTTGAGCGATCCCTCAAATCCTCGATCGTTGTTGTTGTTACGGAGATATCACCAAGGTTCCATGAGAAGGAACTCAACCTCTGACCCTTTTGACCTTTAGGTGGGGAGTTCCTAAGTCAGTCCCTTGTGTTGTTGATGTATCATTGTGTATAACAGTTTGTTAGATTATGGTGATCTTGTTGCTTGTTCTTGTCTCTTTCATTTTAGGAGACTAAGGTTTGGATATGGTAGCTTTAATTGTTCTTAATAATATGCTCGATCGTTGCTCGTAGATAATTTATTTCATGCGAGTATTGGATGTTGTGCTTGATTTCACTAATCTTGTTAGAACATCTTGTGTTAGTGATCACACACACACACACACACACACACACACACACACACACACACACATATATATCATGATTTTACTTTGTATGGAATATGATTTATTATTTGATTGGATAATAATATTTTATAATACCATAATAATAAGATGTTTATGATATTAGTAATAATATTGTTTTTAATAATATGATTAATAATAATATTATTTTTAATAATATTATAACAATATATGTACACATAAGCATATGGGTGCACACATATGCCTATGGTTACATATATATATTTAATAAATATCAGTGTGTGAAAGTAATTGTATTTTAAATAATAATAATAAATAAATTATTTACTTAAAGGATTAATTATTATATGGTAAAATTTTTACCATAGCTTTAGTAAATATGGTGATAAGTAATAATAGTAATAAATTATTTCCTTTTCCTTAAATAAAGGAAAATAACATTAGTTTATTAATATTTATGAGGCTCTCATATTAGATTTTATTATTAATAATATTAAATTAGCTATTCCCTTCCCGTGAATGGCTTTAATGAATTAATTAAATCCTAAACTATAAACTACCTTTTGGTTGGGATGGTTGCAACAGTTGATTTTCCCGTGCAACCAATCCTTCAACCTATTTACAGGAGAGATATTTGAAGGATGAGGAGGGGTTGGCTGAAAATTAGACTCAAGAAATTGGATTATTGCTTGGAGAGGATATTGTAATTAGGAGGGTTATAGTATTTTGGGAGAGGAAATATATTATTCTAGAAAGGATATTTTGATTATGAGTTTCCGGTAGAAGGTTGGTGCCTGCATCCGAGAGAAATTTGGAGAAGTGCTGGAAAAGGATGGAAGAGAGTTGATTCAGCCTTCATCAATGGTTGTCTTTGCCAGAATCTAGGTAGGAGCTAACTTGGAAGATGCTCCTCCTTATTTGATTTGTGTGATTGTTTTGTTCTGTATTTGTGATTGCTTCCTGTGTGAAAGGACTTAGGAGAAAGGATATATATAGTAAATATATTATTGTACAAATGATTATTATTTCTTCTATGTGTTATCATATTTTATGTGAAGCTATATTGTTTGTTTACTTGCTGGAAAATATAGGACTGCGATTTAGATTGTGAACTATGTCACTACTCTTTGCCTACTCTCTGGGAAAAAGATAGTATCATTAATTGTATGTACAGAAACCTAGAGAACTAAAAACTATCCTATTATTTTCAATAATAATAAAATTCATCAACACAAGGTCAAATTTATTCAAACAATCATCTTATCTATGACTGTCCTAACATGACAGATTTCTTCCCTCTAGATAGACCCGTACTCAAATGTGTATAACTTTTGATTTAGATAAAAAATCCTCAATCACTCCAGTGAGGATGGGAGTAATTGGGTTTTTTAAAACGTGCCCGAAGCTCATAAAAATCCAACGGTTGGTTTGAAAGTTATGGCCCCCGTACTGAGGGTCATTTTTTCTGATACTGTATTGTTCATCAATCAGAGATCTCTATTTTCAATCTCTTGTATATCCCTGCATTCAAACACTTAATAACACATACTTATATAGTAATATTCTTCTCTCATAATCCATAATAACCAAAGAAATTGAAGAGCCTATGTGCTCAGTAAAGCTTCAAAACAATTGATTGATTGCACCAAATCAATAAGAGGGATAGTCAATGTAAATGATGACTTCCTCTGTTCAAAGCCTCATAAAAACAAATAAAACTTGTATGGAAATGGTTAATAATAGAAATCAATATTATATCAATCCATTTAAAATCTCATTTGCATTGGAATGGAGTTTTTCTTTAAATACAAAGGGGTTGGCTATACCCTCATGGCAGAGAACACAAAAGTTGTAAAGCTTTTCATTTGTATTCAAAGAAAACTTTATTTCCCTCTCTTCCACACACCAAACCCTCTAAAAATTTCTCCAAATTTTAGTGTTATGTGTTTATGATGTTTTGATAAGGGTAGGAAACCTAGCTTGTCACTTAGAGTTTCCACCTAGCCTTAGAACCTTTTGGGAAAGGGTTTGTATTTTGATTTTTTTTCAATTGTTATTTGGGAAAGGCTACTCCAACCCTAGGTATGGCCTAGATATCACTTCCTTGTGGACCTTGGTGTTTATCTCCTAGCACGGGGGAGTGGGCCTTTTGGTATCTATGTGGTTGGGTGGTAAATAGTTTATCGAGGTACCTTTCATAGTTGCAGAGCTCATAGATTCTCGCTTGCGTATTGTTCCAATTTTGAAAGAAGAAGACTTTGTATTTATCTTTCATTATTCTCAAATGTAAAGCTATTATTACCTCCTAGAGGAAATGAATGTAATGTAACATTTAATGTATTTCAATTTGATTTAATTTGGATGGGTAGATTTAGGGAAAAGAAAAGGGAATGGTGGACTTTATGTAAATCATGTTGTTGGAAAGCAAAAGTAGTTTCATATATGTTTCAAGCAAAGTGGTATGTTTCTTATTACTATTGTTTAAGAAAACTTAGTAAAACCAATGTATTAATTTCATATGAGAAATAGTTTAACTCCTAGATAAATTATTTTACAAAGATTATGCTTTAAATGCTTATGAAAGAAGGTTTAGGGAATATTGATGGAATTAATTGGTTAGTAATCAAATGATAGCATTTATATTTCTCTTTAAAGAATTTCTAAGGTTATGCTTTAAGAGTTAGTACACTTAATGGTCTTAAAATAATTATAAATGTACTATAAGGGAACCTTGGAAGGGTTGTAAGTTAAATGATGTTTATGGATTGTTCATGCAAATCTTTTAAAGTTCAAAATTTTTCATAATTCGTTACTTAGGTTTTCTTTTCTAAAGAGAATATTTGTTTTGTTTCCCGGTTCCCTTGTGGGGCATGACAATAGGCGCAACTCTTGAGCCAATACAATCTTTGTTGGCTCTTCAGAATAAACACAAGAAACTACTACTAGTGAATAGTGACTAAATAACTTCACTTGTACTGATCATCAGACTCTACGTCCATGATTGTAACACCACTAACATGTCTTCATCACATATCCAAAGGTGCAATGCTCCATGATGATTGTACGGACAATCACTCACAGAACACTGTTTGTAACTCTATCAGGAACACTACTGACACAAGCTACTACAGAATTGTCTGTACTAACAGTTAACCTCTACATCTGTTGGCTTTTAAACTTGTTCCCACACAGTGTCAGGTTTACACTATGATGACAAATTGGTTAGTCTCCGCTCCAAAGTTTGACAGGGAAAAAGTGCCAATTGATGAGGACCGAGGGCATCCTCCTTCTTTAAGCTCCACATCACTCAGGCGGGTATTGCCTTATCTGCACACTCATGACTCTTCTTGATAAACAAAAGGCCTGCAGATAGATTATTGTGGAATAGCCTTCAGACTCCTATAGGTATCCTATACCCCAATGAACCAAACCTAATGCAATAACCTGCTTGCATGAAATGAGTCTGAAAACTAGAATGGACCTCCTACTACTACTACCAACATGAAAGGAAAAGTATTTCATTTGAATGATTGATGTTGGGTTGAATGGACCTCTGAAATACCCTAAGTCTCTCATAGACTAGTGTCTTATCCAATGGGTAGCAGAGTCAAATACCTCACTGCAACATAGCTATGAAACAAGAAGACAACACACTCACCACTGATCAAATCATACTTCAACAATCCACCTGTGTACCTAGACATGCTATCACGTAGTCAAAGGATTTTAACCCTCCCCTTAGAAGAGACCTATAAACAAGTAATACATTAACCACCATCCACTGGAAGACAAGCATGAGACATCTTTGATACCCCAGCTCATACACATCTGAAAACCGGTCCTAAACTCAGTTGCTTCTGCAAAAACAACTCTATTACAAACACTTAGGAAATGCGAATAGAAAGATTAAAACACCCTTGATGCTCTAATCAATAAGCCTAAGACTCAAATGGAGACAATCTAATAGCAGCACAAATATGTTGAAATCTCATACATAAGACAACTATTACAATTTATATTGTATTCCCATAGCCAGAAAGGAAAGAGGGAACAACCTATATGTAGAGAAGAAGGAAAATACTACAGGAAGAACATTCATAGGACCAGGGAAAAGAACCCCTAGAACGGAAGCCAGATCCAGGAAAGGAAACTGGAACTGGAACCCTTCTAAATGATCTTGAAAATCTTTTTATAGGAACAAGGATTGCAACAAGCTACAGATCATTTAGAGCACAAAATTTAGGTCTACAACCACTAGTACAATAAGAAAAGAAAGAATGCAGAGAAGCCTAGAAACCTGGGAAGAAATCAAATAAAATTTGATGTACAATTACATCGGTTTCATCACCATAGGCTAACTGCGATCACAAGTAACTATCTTCTTGTTGCAGGAAAAATAAACTTCAATGCTAGGACCAACTTGAGAAACTTCGCATGTACATAGCATGGAGATCACTGACATACTCCAAACCCTAGCCACCTACGCCAAAAATAATAGTCCTTTGCATTTAACTCAGCATGGCATCCCAAGAAGCAAAATCAGATCAGAACAACTGCCCAGATCCTCATCATCATCTTCGCAACTGCAACTGTCTTGGAGAAATCAATTCTGAGCAACCCATTTTGTCGCATACGGCTCACTATAAAAACACTGGCAAGAAAACCCCCAGGAAAGATTCAAAATTTAGCTGCAACGGCTAACCGGCCAACTATAAAACACGACCGTCGATATTATTTTTTCCTGGCAGATTGGGCTGTCCATAAAATTTGACACAACGGTCAACAAGCCCATGAAAAGTTTGAGTCCACATAACTACCTCGGCAACCAATAGAAATCGAGCACCTCAGCATGATTGGCACCTCGGACCCACCGCCTTACTTACCACACCATCGGACGGTGGTCGCATGATCACAAAGGGAAAGAATATTCCTTGCGATCATGCAACAACCGTAGATCATAGCCAAACTTTAAACTTGCCCAGACACTAAAAACACTGGCCCCACCGAGAAAAGCCATGTCACTGCCACACCGACCAATAAAAATTGTGCATGCCTGCAACAAATCTGATAGTGAACCCACCAAGAAATCAACCACAAATCGGACGGTGGTCACATGATCGCAAAGGAAAAGAATATTCCTTACGATCATGCGACAACTATAGATCCAACCAAACCGCTAGAAGAAAACCAACTACTTGCCAGATCGCCGACCGTTAAAGAACTAACCACCAAGATTGCGTGACCACGCGACTGAAGAAAATGCTAGGTCGCATAATGAAAAGCACTTAACTGCCAGAATCAAGAGATCACACGAACACACAGTCGCGTGATCGTTGAATAAAAGACTTAACCACCCAAGAAACTAGAGATCAAGTGACTGGACATCAAGAAGAACTGGGCCCCACACAATCACAGCAGCGGATGGAGGAAAATGTCAATGCCAGAGATAAGCTACAAATGTGAAGAGGTGGAAAACATCCAAAGATTTTGATGCCAAAAGATAAGTGCACAAGCGCGAGAAGGTACAAGGTCGAAAACAACCAAGGTATTCCCATTAACATAAAGGTAACAAAGGAATGCAAAAACATCGAGGGTTTTTATACTTTGACAATTTTGACACCACCCGACATGAAGACAACTATTTCCAGCAGACCTTGAAACTCAAATATCTCCCTAGTTTCAACGATTTAGCAAGTGCGATCAAAACTGGAGCATGGTGACACATTGAAGAACACGGGGATAAGAGCGCAAGCCATAAAACATTATGGATCTTCTTCGCACACTAAAACAAGTTTGCAGGCAGGGCGGGACAACTTCAGGAAAATTACAAGGATAAGACCAATTTCATAGGATTTTTGCATTGATAGAAAATTAGTCTAACAACGTCCATGATATCATGCTGATAACATGTCCATGCTACATATACTCAATGCTTAGTACATAAGTCTTCAACGCATGCTACTTACCATATGTTGTCATCAATGACAAACATACAGTCAACACTAGCTTGTTGGCAAATCTCCAATAGGATCTAGTTAGGGTGTGCCTTTGGCCCCTTTCCCTATCCTCTCTTGCATCAAATGGATATATGTCGACAATGTGTAAGAAAAAGAAAGTTAAGTGAGGAATTGTTTTGGTACAGAGAAAAGGTCTTACATACTGTGTTGCAAAGGTTTGGTGTATGCTAGAAGAAGATCTGTATCAGATCTTTGTTGTTAATGATTATTGTGCTTTCAACTGGAATTGTTTCATGCATAGATGGATGCAATTCAATTAGTTCACATTTTGTGAGTAAAATTTTTTGTGATACATCTTTTATATAAGGGTAGTTAGCCCGACTGACAGTGAGCCAAACAACAGTGAGCAAACTGGAAGTGAGCCCAAGTAAAAAACACCTTAACCAGTGTTTACTTTCAAGAGAATTAGCTTCTCTATGGTTTTTCTTAGTTTGGGTTTGCACGTAAAATCTAGTGTTATGGTGTTCATTGTGTTTATGCTTTTAGTTATATGTTTTCTATTAAAAAGCAGTAAAAAACAAGGGGTTGACCCATTACAAAAGAATGACCCAACAGGCTTTTGGGCCACCATCAACACTTAGTTAGCACAAAAAGTGCTAACTACAAATCAACCTATACTAAACAAAGAGGAAAAGGCCCAATAAGAAGAGCCAAACTCACACCACTAGAGAAGAAGGGTGATAGTTCTTTCTATGCCTTTGGATAATTGTCCAGGTGATACTATCATTAGGCTCCCCAACAAAGGAGACACCACTAGGGAAACTTTCAGCACAACAACCAGAGTGTTGTAGAAGTTGAACATCATTAGCAAAACCAAGGTGCAAGACAGCAATAGTAGAGGGAGTAGAAGTGCCCTCCTAGCCTGAGGACAAAGAATTGGCAGAGTTGGGGGCAATAGTGAGGGATGCAGTAGGAGGAAGACTTAGAACAACAGCAGAAGCTAGTACATGATCGACAATAGAGGTCTGGGCCCGATTAGTAGTTAGGGCCTCATCTAGATTTTCCACAAGGGTAACATCTTTGACAACAGCCTACAAGGCCTCATAAGAGGATTCTAAAAGGGAGTCATCAACAAAAACAATTAAATGATCATTACTAGAAGCCTTCCACCAAGAAGTGGCACCTTTGTGGTGCGAAAGAGCACAGTCAGAAGCAATGTGACCAGTGGAGAAGCACCGCTGACAACGAAAGGGAAGACCCTCATAATCCAGTGCTTGTTTCCATCGTCTATCCTCAATCATGAGCACCACATCCCCAGGGAGTGGCTGAGACACATCCAAATAAACCAAGATACAGGAGAAAGTAGTATGGACCAAGGTTGTTGTAGCTTCATCTTCCTTTAAGAACCAGCCAAGGGAGTTCCCTGTTAGCACCTATAAGAATTTTCATGGCTTTGTTGTTTTTACTCTGGTCCCTGTAGGTTTTTCTCTATCTCTGGCTTAAACCCTAGGTCGGAATTTTAAAATCTAGCTATTGGTGAGAAAAATCCCTAATTTTCCCTAGCCTTGTTATATTTCATCGTTACCTTTTTCCAGTCACTTAAGTCATTAATCCACTTTTGCCTTTTAAAATGACCATCTTTTATGTTACGCAGTTAGGTTTTATGTCGGGGCCCCCTTTTAATTTTTCCTAAGACTATTGCTTTAATATTTCCAAAGTGTCGCCCCTTTTAAATTTGTGGTTGTCGCATAATCTCATAGCTTCTTGTTGTCAGAGTTTCTGACATGCGATCATGCGACAAGGTGCCATCTGTCCTAGCGGGCCCGATATCTCAATGACCTTTGAATCTAATAGAGGGCGCATGATCGCATGGAATCTTCATAGGCCATGTGATCATGCGACAACCACTCGATCCTCCAACTTTAGGCTGACAAAGCGGGTGGTTCCATCTGCCAGTTGTAAGCATGTGGCCAGTGTTGATTGGTTGAAATAAAAGCAATGTGGCAACTGACAGGACCTTATTATGACATATGAACTTTGAGGAGGGCCCGCTTTGTGCACGTGGCAGTTTGTGATTCGGTGAAGTGGCTTATGAGGCATGCAGGGCCCAGTGGTCAGTTGCCTTTTGATCCTATGGTTGTCATATGATCGCATGGAATCTTTCCAAGCCATGCGATCATGCGACGACTGTTGTTTCGGAATCAGACATGAAGAAAGGTCAATGGGTCCACTGCCAGATATGCACAAATGGCGGCTTCTCATTGATCGAGCTCGAGTATGAGGTGGAGATTGTCAGTGAGCCCAAATATTTCAAAGGGTGACAGTGTGGCATGATCTACGATGGTCGTATGATCACATGGAATCTTTCCATGCTATGCGATCATACGCCGACCGTCCGATTGAAAGGGCTTGTATGCAGTGGGTCTGACGTGCTACGAAGTGCTGACATGCTCGTTTCTTATTGGCTGAAAGATGATACAGGTGGACATAATGTCAAAAAGACCGATGAGTTGGAATTTGTCAATAGGCCCGAGGTTATAAAGTATTCGGCGATTAGGCGACTGAAAGCAGTCGCTCATTCTCAAAGTGGAACTCTAGTTAAGAAAATGACTTGGCGAATCAGTGAGGGCTTGTGTTCGCGTGTTCTCACAATGAAACCCAGGGTTAATGGATGTCTCAGCGACTTGGAGAGTGCCTTCAGTCGCGTGTTCGCTAGATTCCTATATGGTTAAGTTATGAAGCCCAGGAAGAATAGAGGATCTGACGGTCATGTTTTAAAGTTGATTCAGATTTGAATGCTGACCGCTGATTTTTTGTCTCGCACCATGATGTAGCCGTTGCTACCAAATTTAAATATTTTGAGGGTTTCAATGACCAAAGGACTGGTTTTTATTGCTCGGGCCACTAGATTTGGCAAAATTGATTCTATCACCTATTGCAGAGTGGTCCAGGGACTTTGTTGAGTGTTTGCAGGGGTCTGTACCATGTAAGGAGTGGGTAAGAATGGCTCGAGGCATGTTGCAGGTGGCTGAACAAATTGATATGCGTGACAGATTCATGGTCTTTGGTACACAATTCAGAATTATCATTTATGGAGATCTTTCTTGGATC
Organism: Chamaecyparis obtusa; assembly: GCA_027943335.1. Lineage (NCBI taxonomy): Eukaryota > Viridiplantae > Streptophyta > Pinopsida > Cupressales > Cupressaceae > Chamaecyparis > Chamaecyparis obtusa. The sequence goes on from BSBK01003892.1 coordinate 706,367, forward strand.
TGCTTTCTCCAGGTTACTTGGTTTTCCCCCAATTGTAATAAATTCCTGATTGATCTTAGTTGGTTTGGTGGGTAAAACCCTACCCTAATCATCCGTAGCTTGTTGCATCCTATTTTGGGATCCCAAGATGATTAGTGGTGGTATATATTGTAAGAAGTTGTATTTTGTAGATGCTGGCTGAAAATTATTGACACAGGATGCTGAAAAGCTAAGTGTGTATCCTTAGTCCAGATTGTAAAATTTCTTGCTAGTTGTATCAATACTAGGGAGAAATCTTCTGTATCTTTTGCATATTGTCTATGGTATTGTTGAATCAGTTTGGAATACAAGGATTTGAGTCCACATACTTGATATAGTTTCTCATTTTTGGATCTCTCCTTTAGTTCTTGATGAATTCTGAGTTTTCCAACTCGTTGCATAAGGTTACTGGTGTATATATTCTATCTCTCAACCTTGATCTAGGATCAGGTTAAAAGTCTCCGAGTGAAGCATAGATTCATTCAGTTCAATCAGGAAGGATATTTGTAAGTAGTGCAAGAGATGTTTAACTATGTTTATGGCTTGGATTCTTGGATGAATCTAGTAGTTGTTCTTGTATTTCATGTCTGCTTTAGGTGCGATGCCCAATGGATAAGGCACTGATCATAAGCTAGTATCCCCTATGCTGTTACGTGTTTGGCATGGTTGTTTACCTTTTGCAAGAAGTCATAAATCAATACCAATTACTTTACTTTCGCTTACTTTTATAGTTGTCCTACCCACTGATGGAGAGTGAATGAATAATAGGTTGTTATTTAGTACTTTCTCATTGTCATTTTTTGTAAGATCTAGTATTAGGTAAAAAATAGAGTTATATCTATTGGATCAGGTGTACCTGCCTTGGTTTTGCAGAGCCAGAAGTGAAGAGGGCAGTCTTGTCCCTATAGTTGGTCCAATTACCCTAAGATGCTTCTACATTTTGGAACTAACCACTCCTAAAATCTGTCTAAAGGTATATTGGCAGCCTAAGAGCATAAGCTATTTTAAAACACCAACAAGATGGCGACTCCGCTGGGGAATAAAATAAGTTTACCATTAAGAGTATCCCAGAGTCTTGCTACATTCAGTTTGGGGAAGAGTCTCATAAATGTTATAATCTGAAATTTGTTTTTAGATCTAAAAGTGTATTACCTGGATTTGTTGTTGTAAAAACTTTAAAATACATGTGACTTTGCTGTGAGGAATGCCCATAATCTATTGGTGTTTCAAAATGGATCAGTGAAAAATTTGTGTCCTCTGGAAAGAGGTGGCGACTCTGTGCTAGGAACGAACCTGAGGTGTGAAGCCTTGTTTCAAATTTTAGTCTAATGTGAAGAGAGCAACAACATTCAGCAGAGACAATTCAAGTATTCTCCATTCAATATTTTGTGTATTTGCATGGTCCTTATCAAATGATTTTGTCATTAAAGAAAGGATAGATAAGTGGAATTACATACTTCTGGATTAAAATGTGATTTGAGTCATATAAGTGAGAAGTATGTCAGAATACAAATGTAGACTTCTTGTTACTAGTTTTCAAGAATTTCAAGCGTGTATGTAAAGTTGCAGCCAGTAATGGAGTTTCATAGGTGTTCTTTTGTCAGAGGATATGTGCCATTTTGTTATGATGGCATACCTGGTTTCCCTAATAGGATCCCTAATGAAATCAGAGAATATTTACCAAAGTTCAATAGGAACCAGTTCTAATTAGTAAGAAAGCATGTGTAGGGTTTTTCTGATTTGATGTATGATTTTAATATTTGCCATGAAGATCTGTGGATGAGGTTGTTTGTGCAGACTCTTGAAGGAGATGAAAGAGATTGGTTTTCATTTTTGCCTGTAGCTTCAATTTCTTCATGGGATGAGCTAAGTTCTTCCTTCATTGAACAATTTGATGGCTGGGTAGATGTAAAATTAATGTTAGATAGATTGATGGAAATTCAAATTGAGGAAGGTGAGTTAATTCCAAAGTTCAATAGCAGATTTACCAGGACACTAATGCATATCCCTGAAGATTGTAGGCCACATGATCAGATTTGTTTAGTTATCTACTTGAGTGCATTTGGCCAAAAAATGGGTTTCCTACTGAGGGATAAACAACCACAAAATCTACATTAGGCTTTTGAAATTGCAATGGATATTGAGTGCAATCTGAAGTATGGAGTTATAAGAAGACATGCCTCTGCCAGTTTATATTTTCAGAATAAAGTGAATGATCAGGAAAAGGGTGAGCAGCATCAATACTCTCATTACTCTACTAATTGTATTAATCATAACGTTGCTAATGTTTCTAGACATGAAGTTGCTACTTTTGTATCTTTGTCTTGTGCAAATGAAGAGGCTAAAAGTTATGTCTCTAATGATGAGTTTGAAGTTGATGATGAAGAATATGATTCACATGCATATCAGTCACTGTCAAAGGAACATAGTGCTAGGACTGGTTATTCAAGTGAGGATGATGAAGGCAATGATGTTGAGGTATCTTCATATGAGTCAGATACAACATGGAAAGAAGAAAGTAATGATGGAAGTGAATACTCCTTTGACAGTAAAGGTATGATTTCTTTTTCTGAATCTAAAAATGAGAATGTGCCTCAACTTTTGCATAATACAAATCACTCTGAACATGTGGATGTTGAAAGTGATTTGTCCTCAAAGTATGAAGATAAGGAAATGGTAATTCAATATGATATCAGTGAGGATGAACATGAAGATTTGAGTAAAAGGTTATCTAATGGTCCTACATTGGGTAATGAAGTTGCAACGTATAGCATAGAGTTTAGGGGTGAATCATGGCCTTGCCATAGTGGTTATCCTAAACAAGGTAATGAAGAAGATGTAATTATGGACACTGTATGCTTGGTAGGTGATGTTGACTGTGAATCTTCATATGGTTCTGATTTTTCTTCATATGCTGAGAGTCTCCATGAAAATGAAATGGGTAGTGAGTTTAAAGTGTTTACTAATGCTTTATATGATGAGGACTATGATGATGATCAGCCCTTTTTTTGTCATAATGTTCAACAAGGAGTATTACATGGAGTTATCAATCCATTGTTTGAGGAACACATGGAGGTTTCAGATGAAGTTGAACTAGATGTAAATGATGACATATTGTCATACTATTGTGAGGAACCAGGATGTTCTTCTTCCATGAGTGATAGAGTTTTAAGTGATGATGTTGCATTTTGTTTTGGAGTGGTTCCAGAATTTGATGATGATGACATATGTGAGTACAAATCTTATTATTCATTTGAACTCCAACCAGTTACACCTGAGGATATGCAAAGTCAAAGTATGAATGAAGATTTTTATCAAATAAAGTATGTGGCTTTTGCATTTCAGATTGATAGCATGCATAAATCAGTAGATAAAGATCAGTTTCAGTTTGATGATGGTATTCATGAGCATGTTGAGTCTTACTTTCATAGTGAGCAAGATGAAGAAGGTGTTTCAAGTTTTTACATGCACTTTGAAAATGAAGACAAATATTTTGTTTTGTCTAATGGGCTGATTGAAAGTACTGATATGCCTAGTGAAACAAATGGGAATAAAGTATCTAGTTTACCTCAAGAAGAAAGAAATGAAAACCAAATTTTTGACAGGGGCAAAGATTGATTCAAGTTTTGAAGTTTCAGGCCTTTTGTAAAAAATGTACACTTTGTATATAGTTTTTCCCTCTTGTTTCCCCGGTTCAGTTGCCAGTTTTTGAAGTCCCCTTTTCTGTCCTATGGGTGGTCTACTTTTACCAGTGATTCTGGATCCTTGCCATGCCTGCAAGAGGCATACATCCCCAGACAGAGCCATTGTTAGCACCTGTAAGAATTTTCATGGCTTTGTTGTTTTTACTCTGGTCCCTGTAGGTTTTTCTCTGTCTCTGGCTTAAACCCTAGGTCAGAATTTTAAAATCTAGCCGTTGGTGAGAAAAATCCCTAATTTGCCCTAGCCTTGTTATATTTCATCGTTACCTTTTTCTAGTCACTTAAGTCATTAATCTGCATGTGTCTTTTAAAATGACCATCTTTTATGTTATGCAATTAGGTTTTATGTCGGGGCCCCCTTTTAATTTTTCCTAAGTCTACCGCTTTAATATTTCCAAAGTGTCGCCCCTTTTAAATTTGTGGTTGTCGCATAATCTCATAGCTTCCTATTGTCAGAGATTCTGACATGCGATCATGCGACAAGGTGTCATTTGTCCCGGTGGGCCCGGTATCTTAGTGACCTTTGAATCTAATGGCAGGCGCATGATCGCATGGAATCTTCACAGGCCATGCGATCATGCAACAGCCACCCGATCCTCTAGCTTTAGGCTGACAAAGCAGGTGGGTCCATCTGCCAGCTGTGCGCATGTGGCCAGTGTTGATTGGTTGAAATAAAAGCGACGTGGTAGCTGATAGGACTTTATTATGATAGATGAACTCTGAGGAGGGCCCACTCTGTGCACGTGGCAGTTTGTGATTCGGCGAAGTGGCTTATGACGCATGCAGGGCCCGGTGGTTAGTTTCCTTTTGATCTTGTGGTTGTCGTATGATCTCATGGAATCTTTCCAAGCCATGCGATCATACGACAACCATCGATTTGGAATCAGACGTGAAGAAAGGTCAATGGGTCCACTGCCAGATATGCACAAATGGCAGCTTCTCATTGATCGAGCTAGAGTATGAGGTGGAGATTGTCAGTGGGCCCGAATCTTTCAAAGGGTGGCAATGTGGCGGGATCTACGGTGGTCATATGATCGCATGGAATCTTTCCATGCTATGCGATCATACGCCGACCGTTCTATTGAAGGGGCTTGTATGTAGTGGGTCTGACATGCTACGAAGTGTTGACATGCTCATTTCTTATTGGCTGAAAGATGATACGGGTGGACATAATGTCAAAAAGACCGCTGAGTTGGAATTTGTCAGTAGGCCTGAGGTTATAAAGTATTTGGCGATTAGGTGACTGAAGGCAGTCGCTCATTCTCAAAGTGTAACTCCAATTAAGAAAATGACTTGGTGAATCAACGAGGGCTTGTGTTCGCGTGTTCTCACAATGAAACCTAGGGTTAAAGGATGTCTCAGCAACTTGGAGAGTGCCTTCTATCGCGTGTTCACTAGATTCCTATATGGTTAAGTTATGAAGCCCGAGAAGAATAGAGGATCTGACAGTCACGTTTTAAAGTTGATTCAGATTTGAATGTTGACCGCCGATTTTCTGTCTCGCACCATGATGTAGCCATTGCTGCTAGATTTAAATATTTTGAGGGTTTTGGTGACCAAAGCACTGGTTTTTATTGCTCGGGTGGCTAGATTTGGCAAAATTGATTCTGCCAACTGTTGCAGAGTGGTCCAGGGACTTTGTTGAGTGTTTGCTGGGGTCTGTACCGTGTAAGGAGTGAGTAAGAATGGCTCCAAGCATGTTGCAAGTGGCCGAACAGATTGATATGCGTGATAGATTCATGGTCTTCGATACACAGTTCAGAATCATCATTTATGGAGATCTTTCTTGGATCTGCTTTCTCCAGGTTACTTGGTTTTCCCCCAATTGTAATAAATTCTTAATTGATCTTAGTTGGTTTGGTGGGTAAAACCCTACCCTAATCATCAGTAGCTTGTTGCATCTTGTTTTGGGATCCCAAGATGATTAGTGGTGGTATATATTGCAAGAAGTTGTATTTTGTAGATGTTGGCTGGAAATTCTTGACACAGGAAGCTGAAAAGCTAAGTGTGTATCCTCAGTCCAGATTGTAACATTTCTTGCTAGTTGTATCAATACTAGGGAGAAATCTTTTGTATCTTTTGCATATTGTCTATGGTATTACTGAATCTTTTGCAATAAAAAAAAACCCTTACCACAAGAGAAGAGGTCAATGTTACCAGGAACTAAGGGTCTCCAAGAATCAATGATCCAATTATGAAGATTTGGTAGAGAAGGCCAAAAACCAACAAATCTATAAACCAACCCACAATATTGGTAGAAGTCCACATTATCCACCACATCCAAGCCACAAACCACCACAAGGGAGGTCTTGGCACTAGTAAGATGACGATATTTTTCTTTGGGAAGAAGAGTAGCAGTTCAACAACACTATAAAAACTTCTCCTATCAGTAGCGACATGTTTCCCAATAGATTGCCTAGTGACAACAGGTACACAAACAATGAACCTAGCAAGCACCACCGCAATAGAAACCCATGTACCAGAAGTACCTGAAATAGAGACACGCTCACCCTCAAACCCATAGGCAACAAAACAAGTGCAACAGAGGAAGAAGGAAACAATCCATCACAATCATCCCTAATACTGTCTCCTGAAACACCCACAGCCCCATATCCAAACCTATGAAGCCATGTTGAAGTGAACTAATTCATTTTTTTCCATGGTAGCCAACAAAAGAGAGAGTTGTTGGAGGCATTGAGAAGAGTTTTTAAAATAATGTTATTCTATCATTGAATCACGTGTTAGTAATGATAATGTGAGTGAGTTTTTTGCTACATGTACAAAAGTGCCTTGTAGTTTGATTATTCAAAATCTTATTTTGGGCATTATAATTAATAGTCAAAATAGGGGTGAGAGGTGAAAGACTCAAAAAATTGTGGACATTACGGAAGATTATGATTGCACCCAATTAGAATTGTTTATATTTGGTGTTGTTTCAGACTACCATGTGTTGTAATATTTTATTTTTTGTTATGTTTGGTATTATTTGTTATATTAGTGTGATAATTATGTTGCAATGTATGTAGTCGATGTCAATTTGAAATTATTAGCAAAAATATGCAAGATGAAAAAGGCACTCATATATTATAAATCCTAACCATGTTGGACAATAGTTTGAAAGAACTGATGTTCAAAGAAAGCCTTAATATCTTAAAGAAAGTGGCAGAGGATTCTTAAAAGATTCCTAGATTCATTTTATCCAATTTCATTAAAACTTAAAATGTATACAAGAGATTATGTTTGCTTGGTACCAACATTGATATAGAATAAGCATTTATACAAACATTGCCACATATGTGGCATGATTACAATCCAATCAATAAGGAAGTCCAATACAAATTATAGTTACAAGATAGAAGGACTCAAATGTCCTCAATTGTACACTTTTTACAAAAGAGCGAAATTAAATATATTAAGCTAATGAAAGAAGGGGAGAAGTAGCAGTATAAAAGTTGCCTAATTATGTTTATGTTTATTACAACCTCCACATTTGTCACAATAAAATAAAATAAACACTAACTCATCTTCCATCACTCTAGATGAGGTTGGTCTATAATTAAATTGGATCACCAAGGTTGAGAATCGTGTCTTCAATGAGGACCCTACATCGGTCAATTAGGTGGATCTATAAATAGAGGTAGTAGCCATTGTTGAGGATAGGGATAGTGCGCAAATAGACTCCTTTGGATATTAGTGTCATTGATACAATGTATGTATCATTTTTGGATCATCATTGACAACTTATCTTAGACATCCGCTCATGACTTGAAGTACAATTATGAATGCTGGAAAAAGCAATGTAAGCTCTTATGAGCTATACAATTATACTTTTAGTTTTGATATTTTTTATGACATGGATTCAAAAATTCACAAGCTTGTAAATATTGGACAATATTCACAATATATATTTTAAAATGTTGTTTCCTTAACTAAAATCTACTTTTACGCTTGTGATTTATGTATACTTGTGTATGTGACCAAAGTAACTTATTTTTTTGTTAGTTTTTTGTCTTTAAAGTTTATTTATTGAAACCCGCTCATGGGCATATCACGGTTGATCTTCGAAAACTAAAAAGGGAAGAGGTGAAGTGGGATGCCTCAGAAGAAGGATGGAGCAGCAAGAGGAAACCTAAGACCCTCTGGGGCGGGATGTGTGGCTAGAGATCCTGATGGTCACATTATTGCTATTGAATACAAGAAGCTAGAAGTGGGGACCAATAATCAAGATGAGTTTCAGGCAGCTCTGCTAAGGGTTGAAATGGTACAAAGACTAAAAGTGGACAAATCGCATTTGGAAGGTGACTCTCAAATTATAGTGAATTCTATTGCAATAGGCAAATCATGTGCATGGCGATTGCAAAAGGTAGTTGAAATAATCAGGAAAAAAACTTCCATTTTTCAAAATTTCAAAATATCACATCTACCAGGAGGCATATATGTTGGCAGACTCTTTGTCCAAGTTGGCATTTGACATGGTAACAGCACAATAGATGAAGGCGGGTGACATCATGGCAACCGGTTGATGCGATGTCAGTGAATTGGCAGAATTCTTGAAGGACGACGAAGTACAAAATTTACGTTCAATAAGGAGGAAGGTAGCGTAATTTGGCTTCGCAGATATTGGCATCACACAATTTTTTGTGGGAGCAATTAATGCAGAGGTTGGACAAATTTCTATGCATTCCCTTCATTTCATCCCAGAGGTACATTCAACTATGGGCATTTGAAGTGGCAGGTGCTTTGTACAAAGTGGTGAGTGGAGAGGTAGAATAGAAGCCAATTTCTCCTTCGATGCCAGAAAACAAAAAATGGTCTTCAAAAGGCTAGCGATAGAGGAGAGGTTGAGAAAATTTTTCTCCTCCTCCCATCCCTTTTTTCTCAATATCATTTGGGTGCTACTAGGGGTGGAGTATGTAGTATCAAGGTTCTGCTGGCGAACCAATATCGACATTGCTGCCTTGTTTTGTGCTTGGGGATTGCACTTTGGAATGAGGGATGAGGTGAGACAAATTATAGAGTTCTATGTGCATCCAAAGTGGAGTGTGGGATAGAATGATATTCTACAATATGTGGTCTCCCTAGATGAAGGTTTGTGGCTGCACATGGTGATTGGCTTGACATGCTCGAGGTACCTCCTTTGGTGTATCCTTTTATCTAGCACAAAGGCTTGGGAAACAACCTCGAGAGAAAGGAGCCTAGGAAGGCATGGGCATTGTTGGTGGATTTAATCCATGATTGGTACCTTGAATTGGTGGCAAGAATACCTAGAAACCAAATGAACCCGACTTTGTTATGGTTGAAACTAATGGGAGCCTAAGAGGATATGAAGTGGAAAAGGAGGGAGAGAAGGAGAAATGCAAGGGGTCGTGGTTGCGGATGAGTCAATTCTTCTTGAGGTAATAGCCATGGGGGAGGCAGTCGTGGAAGAAGTCGAAGGGGAGGTTGTGCAACTCATAGAATTCATGTTTGAGCACATGGTGGTGATGATGGAAGTAGAGCTGACTTTGAAGAGAAAAACTTTATTATGGGATGCCCCTCCTATGGAATGCGCTTCGAGGGTAAGGCATCGAGTGCTGGTGGTGGTGTTGGTTGATAGGGGTGGTTCATCACCCATCCATCATCCACCCTACTCTACTTTTTGAAATCTGTCAATTTATGTCAAGTTTTGTCAAATTTTGTGAAAATATCGATGGATATGGACATGTATCTTTCCATGGTCATAGTGTTTGTGTACAACAATAATTTGGGTAGAGGTTTTTTGTACTAATGTGTATACACCTAGTCAGTAGTCTACTATGGGGTAGTCTGCTAGGGTGGTGGTATTTTGGTGCTATCAAATAGTGGAGGGCCGATTTTGGGATGATGTTAAGACATTATTGAAATCCATATTATGATGTAACATTTTATTTACGTATATTAATAAAATAATACTTTATCGATCAAAAAACATTATTTATTGAAAGGTGCATTTTAAAGTTTTCAACTCTTAAAAATCTATATATTTCATTGTCTTCTCAATTTGAGTAAAAAAGCCTTGCTAAATCTAAGTGAAGTTTGAGTCTTATAGCACTCTGAAGGATAATTATATCAGTGTTCACAGTATACATGTACCACTAGGGTTATGTAGCATCAAGCAAAACATTTCATTGAGACACAATCATAAGCGAAAATCATTGAGGTTTTCTTGTTCCCAAGTATACAATGTGGTAATGTTATACACTAAGTTTGCACCCTTGTTTCAAGCTCTCTTGGTCTTGATAACCTAGTATAACATGAAAATCATCTCTAGGTTGTGGGACCTATGCTAACTGAGATGAGACCTCCAGGTTCTAGGCTGGTTCCTCTTGGATAATCACCTTAATTTGGTTCCTCACAGGAAAGTAAAACTTGAGGGGAAAAGGGATAGAAGAAATGTTGAAAGGGAAATAACTGAAAGCAAACTACCTATTAGGTGATACACCGAAATGAAATGAACATGATACACTGACCAAATCTGAATGAAAGCTCTGAGATCTAATAGAACATAATTTTTCTAAACAAGCTTGCATAAGTGTTTCATAGAGGGGTTTGAGCAAAAGACACAGACTGTGACCTGCAAGCAAATGTTCTCTTCAGCAAAAGGGCACAGGAATGAGATAGAATGACAGGGGGCTGAAGTATACCCACAAACCCATTAGAATCAAATCAAACACAATAGTACACATATAAGCTGAAAGAAAGAAGGGCCCTGGAACTCCAAGATTTCTCTAACAAAGTCAACATATTATATTCAATAAGAGAAATACAGACAAGGGAAAGACCAGAGGGCAGAACAAATGCCACAGATAGTCTCTATTGAGTCTGAGATTTCAATGAAAGATCACAAACTGTAAAAGTCAGAGGGCAGAAAGAATGCCACAGATAACTCCTAGAAAGAGAAAACTCTTTTTTTTTAAATGTAAACTCTGAGCTTAAAAGCTCCAAAAAACTAATATATACATCTCCTTAATTGCACACAGGCAGGAGCAAAACCTAATTAGGGTTACAGATTGTCATAAAATAATAGCCAACCCTAATTATGTCAATTCTGATCATAAATACCCATGAAAATATCCCAACCGATCAGATATCATTTTGCGTGTCCATCCCTATATTGTATCTGCCTGTAGACAAGCCACCTTGATCTATCTACCTCTCTACAACTCAGGCTCACCATAACTGTTCAAATCTGGTACTCTTAGATATTTGAATTTTAAAATTGATTAAACGGTCACAGGTGGCGCCAAAATTTCTTCATCTACGGCTGATATTCAAACCTGATCTATCTTTTAAAATGTGGCTGTCAGATCTTCTATTTTACCTAGGTACCGCTTCTACTTTTAACCCTAACTCATCTGGCGAATATGCGACTAAGGCCTTCATTTTAGGTTCTCCTTTCCCTTTAGTCATTAAATTGCCCGATCATTTCACTAACTCTAGCTTATTCTAGTGATGACACGACGAGCACTGATCTCACTTGATAGTCATTGAATTGCTTGAAGTCTTTAGGATATTCTTTCTGATTGAGTAATTGCCCGACTGAGCCCACAAACCTGGGCCCATCCTGCCACTTGTCATGATATTATTGCTTGCCTTACAGACACCTTGGATTATCTGGCATAGGACCCACCTTCTTTCCTTCATGGCTTGATACCCAATCGACAGTTGTCGCATGATCTCATGGCTCAGAAGATTCCTTAAGATCATGCACCAGCCGTAGATCTCATTTCACTGCCACCTCACTTAAGAAATCCGGACCCACTGACAGATGCCAACTGTATTGCCAGCAACCAATAAGAATTTAACATGTCAGACGGACCCACCTGACATCGGCCTAAACACCTGGAAGATCGAACGGTCGTCTCATAATCGCAAAAGCTCAGAAGATTCCATGCGATTATAAGACAACCGTAGATCTTCATTAAGTTGGCACCCTTGCAAATTCTCTGACAATGGTCCCACTGACAAATCCCTATCATCATCTGGCCAGACAATGAAACGCGAGCACATCAGAACATGAGGACCCACCTGAAAGAGCCCTGGGAATAAAGTAAAATCAACGGCTGGTGTATGATTGCATGGGCTCAGAATATTCCATGCGCTCATAAGAAAACCGTTAGATCTTAGGGAAGACAACTCTGTTGACTTGGTGGTCAGCACCTCCTTGGAGATTCATGACATGGCTTAACTGCCTCTCGTGGATCAGGTTAAATCTGACATTTGTATCGAGCATTGATAGTTCGAGCTTTTGGTGCAACGACAAATGATTCCAACAATTGGTATCAAAGTCTTGGGTCATGGGTTCGAGTCTCCCTTCAGTGGGTGCTGAAGGCTCAATCCGTGTTGAGGGGGAGATTATTGACTTGGTGGTCAGCACCTCCTTGGAGATTCGTGACATGGCTTAACCGCCTCTCATGGATCGGGTTAAATCTGACATTTGTATCGGGCATTGATAGTTTCAGCTTTTGGTGCAACGACAAATGATTCCAACAAGCTCACTGGGCCTCCTCTGACAAGATTCCACATCATAATCCTTCGACCAATCAGAAGCAAACACCTCGGACTATGACTGACAGCGGACCCACTGTAACAAAAGCGATGCATTGTAAGGAAGATCACCGGTCATCGCATGATCGCAAGGCACGAGATTAAGTCTTACGAACATGCGACAACCATTCGATTAAGGAGATTAACCTTCTTAATCAGAAACACTTAGGACTTTAATAAACTGGGCACAGCTGACAAGTGTCACTCTTTCATTCGTTGTTTCTGCCTCCTCAACACTGAGACCACCAAATAAAACTTTAACCACTCGCCAGATCACAGGATGCTAAGGATTTAACCGCCAGGAATAGGAGATCTTGCGAACATATAGTCGCTCAATCGTTGAAAGGATTGGTAACTTCGGGTTATATTAAGCGATTACTCGACTGAAGGGACCATTGCCAAGTCGCGGAATGAAAATGGAATATGCCTTCTGACTAGGAGATCTCACGAACAAAGGGTAGTCGCGGGATTGGGAGATATAAAAGAATATTCCACCGGGTTTCAGAGATCTTGCGACTGTATACACCTAAAAATGGTCACCTAAACTATTAGTCCTTTTTTCTAAATCATAAATTGCTTATTCTTGATCAAATCCTAGCTCTATCATTTATTCGATTATTTTCTATGGGCTAACCATCTTATCCTAAGTCTTTATTTATTTAAAAGGAATATTTCCTCCCTTTTTAATAAATAAAAAGCCCCCACTTTTCCTCTTATCCTAAGTTGCACAAATAAAACATTATTCTTATTTTATAAAAAGGGAAAAAAGTACTTTTTGTCTCATATGGACACAAAAGTCAACTCTTATTTTCTCATTGGAGGATACTTATGCACATGGATTGCTCCTCTTTCAAGCTCCACCATTGATTAAATCTTTTGCCTCTTAATCTCCATGGTGTATTTCTCCTCATTTCCTATAAAAGAAGAGCTCTCTTCTTCATTCTAGATCCCCAACTTTTTATGCTAACTTTATGCTGCAGGATTTCTAGGTCACTTTGGAGCTTTTGAAAATTTGGAGCATTCTTAGCATCTACATCTCATTCTTGCATTCTACATCTCATTCTTGCATTCTTAGCTTAGCTTCATATTTATGCTTTCTTAGATTAGCTTCATTTCTATGCTCTAGATTAGCTCACATAGATTAATTAGCTTGGGTTGTAACACTTGCATATTTCTTTTCATAGCTTAGCTTGCATTTCGATTTCTAGTATAGTTGCATTGCATTTTCATTCTTGATTCTTGAGGATATTGGCATTCTTGCCTTTGTCTTCATTGAATCTCCCATTGCATGGTTTACTAGCAAGGTTATAGGCTAAATAGCTCTATTTGAGAGCATTCTTAAAAACCCTTGCACTCCATGCCTAGGGAGCTATGGATCGATTTGTGAGGGCTCATTCTTGAGTTTCCTTGCATGTAATGATCCATAGAAGTGTGACACATTTATAGCACACATTTTTGGCGCCCACCGTGGGGCAGAGTAGACTAGCTTTGTCCCTTCTTTTTTTGCATTTCTGTCATTTTTCATCAATTTTTCGGCAAGTTTTCAGCTTAATTTTTCATCTCTATTTTTTTGTCTTAGATTGTCGTGCGATACTTTCCAGAAGTATCGCGCAATATACCTTTGTATGCGCGCATGATACTTCACCTGTCAGAAGTATCGCCTGGCTATAGTAGAGAATATCGCCTGGTCTCGGGCGAAGTATCACCTGGTGTCGGGCAAAATATCGCGCGGACTGATAAGTATCGCCCCAGTATAATGCGAAGTATCGCGTGATACTGGTGTCTGTACCTAGTAGTGAGCTACTTTTGGGCTATTTTATCTATCTTGCAAGTTTCAGGTTCTCTGCTATCTTTTTGAAATTTTTTAAAATTTCCAGCGTTTTCAAATCCATGCCCATTTTTTTGAAATTTTGCAAATGGTATCAAAAGTTTAAGTGTGATATATCATTGGAAAGGTCTTTCCGAGCCTAATCCAACCATGATGGTTTCATTTTCAGATTTTATCATTTGATCAGTTATTTTTGCAGATTATCTAATTTTTCATGTACTAATCATTGTTAGATTTTGGATTTTGATTCTCCTAACTCTTGTTGGTCTAACAAGTTGTGTTTGTAGGTGCTTCTTGCTTGAAATTTGCTAAAATCGCATGTCAAAGAGGGCTACTAATGGTTTTTGCAGGGCTGCCCTAAGAATAAAAACCAAATCAAGTGCTTGTTTAATTGCTTTCTTTATTAAGTGTGGCATATACTAGTTGTTTCCTTTCATAGGCACTTAATACCTTGTTGTAGAAATTTTGAGGTGGTAGGAGAGTATGCTCTTCACCCTTGTGGTGAAACAGAAATCTTGACCCATCTTGAGATTTTGAAAGCAAGGGGGTAATTGAATCTTTGCTTGGTGTGTTTGGGAGAGATTCTTGAGATAGGGGAGTATGCTCTTCACCCTTGTGGTGAACTAAAAACCTTGAACCTCAAGAATAAATTCACTCTTTGTTTAGCTTAGGATCCTTTAGCGGGCCTGCTCTTGAGCAATCAAGAGGAACGACCCAAGTGGGGACAACCTTGTCATCATTTTCCTTGGTGGCGAGTGATTTCGACTCACTATAATCTCAAGGCTATCGAGGACACAAAACCTTGGTAGACATAGTACTTATCTTCGCTTGATTTGAGTAACTTGTGGGATTGTGACCATGAGAAAAGCATTAAGCAAGAATGCTTAAGGTACTCTTGAGGCCGCGAGGTCCTAGTCCTTTATGAGGAGCAAGAGGGGTGCTATGAACGGAAACCCTTACTATGAACCATTAGATAGAGGCCACCCTATTTTAGTCGCTTAGCTTCTTGGTGCAAGGATTGATCCAAGTGGACTTACCCGGATCACCCCAAGACACTCACCATATGTGTTCTTTTGGTTGTGTTTTTGACACTTCCATGACAATGCCAATATCTCTTGTGGGCAACCACTTGGTGTGAGGCAAGGGAGCATCAAGTTGTGGGCCACATTGCTAAGTAATGAGCCTTGTCCTTCTAGGTAGTAATTGCTTGAATTATCTTCGATTGTGCTATGCCCGTGTAAACGTTCTCAACATTCAAACACACGGTAGCGTTCATAAGGTTTTCTATTTTGATATCACAAGTGCTTGTCTTGGCAAGGTTGCTTTTGCCCTTGTTTCAAATGTTCTATGACATGTTTGATCACCTACCATTTGCAAACCTGTCTTTTATCTACTATTACTACTTGTCAAACTGAGAAATTGCACTATCCAACCTTTGAACTTGATCAAAATGCTTTAAAACTGAGAATTTTATGTTCACTAGTCAAAAAGTCATATGAATCTGCAACAGTATCGCATGCCTTACTGAGAAATATCACGCGATAGTTCGCGCCCTGCTATTTTATCGCGCGCTTTGCTGAGGTATATCGTGCGATAGTTCGTGCCTTCTAGACTATCGCCCCGCTAGCCTGGAGTCTATCGCCCAACCATACTGTAGTCTATTGCCTGGCTTAAGGCGAAGTATCGCCCGAATTGAGAAGTATCGCCCTGTCTACCTAGAAAGTATCGCCCAGAATCTTTTTGCTGTGCTGTCATTGCTGCAATTCGGAGTGGCTAAAATTGCACTTTAACCTATCGTAGAGTGTCTTTTTCTGTTCTTACCTGAAACTGGTTTGTTACCTACATGCTTAGATTTGTTCTAGACTGAAATAAATGAGCTAAAACTGTTGGGTTTGAGTTTAACGAATGCTACTCTTGATCACTTGTCGCATCACGGTTACCTCTCTAGCTACTTGCTTATTGAGCTTCTTGCTCGTTGCTCGGCTTTAGTCAATTGATTGCTGTAAGTGCTTGAGCACTTTTGACGAGCCATCTCTCTATTGTTCTACTTTGACAAGTGATCTTTATTATCTTTTCTTATCTCAAATCTAAGAAACTTTATCTCATTCTATTAGTCAACCAACATCTCTTTTCATGCCGGTTACAACTCGGTCTCAATTTGAGCAGGAGAGTCATCCTTCGTTCAATTATACACAGTTACCTTCTCCAACTAGATGTTCAAAAGCACCCATTAGCAACAACAGTTCTAGTTCTGACCAATCTGAGAATTCTAAGGCTACACCATGGTATAAAGGAGGTTTCCTCTTTTCCGCATTCAAGACCCCCAAAAACACAGACAATGTCTCACTCACTTTGACTGAACAAGAAAAGTTTCAACTCTTGCAAGAACACTTTGAGCGTAAGGATAATCAAGCGCGCTTAGACAAAGAAGACAATCAACAAAGGATGGATGCTACTAGGCGCATGGCTTATAGAGGGACATTTCATGAGCAACCTGAGACTAGTAATCATGAGCATAGACCTCTTTTTAACAATGGCAATAATGACAACAACACGCCACCAAGATCTCCTCCAAGGCCAACTTTTGCTATGCCTTCTTCACCACCTAGACCTCCTCCCTCTCAACATGAGGCAGAGGCTAATGATGAGATTTCTAGTGAGGATCTTATGAGATGTGAACAAGATGTGGATTTCCAATGAATGATGCATAAGCTTTTAGAGCATAATGGCAATTAATATTTTCAATATATGACTTCTAGAGGATACAAGCTTCCTCCCGGCTATGATGTCAGACAAATTGTCCAACAAAGAGTACCAACTAAATTGGAAGTCCTTCAAGAAGAATTACATCGGACAAATCAACGCCTTACCCAAATGGCATTAGAAAGAGAGCCTCCAAAGGTCTCTTTTGTAGAATCAATTTGTGCTCTTCCTTTTGATAAAGATCTATACATGGTCCCGTTTCCTAAGGATATTGAGGTTCCTAAATATGACAAGTATGATGGAAATGGTGACCCTCATGACCATGTGCGTCATTTTTATGCTCTTAGTATGGACTTTCTTCATGAAGACACATATCTCCTATGCTTATTCCCTCGAAGCTTAAGAGGCCAAGCTTTGGAATGGTTTGCGAAATTGACACCACCGCTTAAGACTTTTGATGAGTTAGCTCAGTGATTTACCCAGCAGTACTCTTACAACATCCAACAACCTGTCACTGTGATAGATCTCGGTAATCTAAGACAACATCAAGGTGAGCCATTTGCAACTTACTTACAACGTTGGAGGTCATTGTATTCTCAATATCCTCGTCAGCTACCCGAAAGAGAAAAGATTGACATTTTCGTCAACACACTTGTGCCTGAGCTATTTTATGATCTAAGGAAGCAACTGTTCTCCTCTTTCAATGACATGGTTCAAAGTGCATATCAAATTGAGGATGTAGCTATAAGAAAAGGGGATATTGTTATTAATAAAGATGCTAAAGGCAATGGAAAAGACAAAAACAAACCTTGGAATAAAAACAAGTATGTTGTTAATGATGGGGTTGTTGATGCTCCTAAAGTTAAAGAGCCCGCTTTCAATCTCTCCAATGCTATCTATGCAGCAAAACAACAAGAAGCTGCCAACGCTCACAGTGCTCCTAAACCTCAATATGCAGATAAGCCTAAGAAGTCATTTCGAAAGCGAGTCTATACCAAGTTGGCAGAACCTTACGATGTAATCCTCAAGACTTTGGTTGACAATGGATATCTTATGCTTCCTGATAAACCTGGTAACTGGGATCTGATAAATAAGCCTGATTGGTGGAGAGAGGATCATTACTGCCATTATCACAGAAACAAGGGACATCCAATAGACAATTGGTTTAGGCTTAAGGATGATATTCAGGATCTTATTGAGAACGACACAATCTCCACTGATGGCTTAACTAAAAATTATGATCACACAGCTTTCACAGATCCTCTACCTAAGCATGATAAGGGGGAAACCTCTCAAACACATAAGAAGAATCATGATGCAAAGATCAATTACACGTATCCTTCTAATACGCTTGTGATTAACATGGTAGAGCCCGTTGAGAGTGTTCTAATGATGAGGTCTCAAGATGATAATAACACCAATCATGGTAAGCCAAAGTTAGTCTTGCAAACACGTGGTAGTTCATCTTCCTGAAGTGAGACACTGAATGCTGTTACTAGGGGGCAAGCCAAGATTGTCCTTAAAACTGCGCAAGATCCCAAGCAAGCTTTGCCTTCCAAACAAGCGGCTCCTTTAGCCACCCCTAGCTATGATCTTGTCCAACATTTGCAAAAGACACCAACACAAATATCTATCCTTGAGTTGCTTCGGTTATCCTCTTCACATAGAGAGATTCTTGATGAGGCTCTACGTACAACACGTGTTCCCAATGACATTGATCCAGATCAATTTCAGGCTATGGTCAACCACATTTCATCTCTGCTATCTCTCTCCTTTTCTGCAGAAGATGACATATCTATTGCTCACCCACATAATCTAGCTTTACACATTGAAGTTCTAGTCTACAATACCCGAGTCCACCGAGTCCTGATAGACAATGGTGCAGGGTTAAATATTGTTTCTTTCAATGTCATACAACAATTGGGTTTGTCAGAATTGGTTGTGGATTCCAAGAACAAGATTACTATAAAAGCTTATGATGAAGTGGAAAGATCTTCCAAAGGTCTTGTCACATTGCCTGTCCGAGTGGGCCTTGTCATGAAAGATATTAGCTTCCAAGTATTGGACATCCCACTCGCATATAACATTCTTTTGGGTTGTCCTTGGATCCATGACATGCAGGCTATTCCTTCCACTTATCATCAGTGCGTCAAGTTTCCGTACAATGGCACTGAAGTTGTGATTCCTGGAGACCATACTATTGCTATCAATGCTCTTGCTGCTACTGAAAAATTTGTTCCTCACAATGAACCTACTGTTGATCCTAGTACATCTCTAGTTGCTGCTGAGAAATCACTTAAGATGATGAGCCTTGGTATGGGTGAATATACACTGGATTCCTTTACTTCTATACCTGTTTCTCCTAGGTCATATGGGAAACCTTCTGATAACATGAAGCCTTCCACTTCTGCTATGGTGATCTTTGATACTTTTGTTCCTTCATCCATTCCTTTAGAAGCAGAAAGAGAAGAACAAGCTATTCAAGAGTGGATCTATAGAGAGGATTCTAGAAATACTCCCATGCTCATTAATTCAGACATAGATACAGATGAGTCACCACTGCACACTATGGTTCAAATGGGAGATGATCTTCCTTCTACTTCACTTCTTTGGGGAGAAGAATGTATATCTACTGATGATATAGCTGAGGCCTCTATGTCTAGAACCTATGTGCCTAAAGAATCATTGCACTATGATAGACAACGTCGCAACATTGCACGACTGCTACAAAGAGGTGATCTCTCACATAATGACATGAGTATCTCTACTTCTCGGCATTTTAAGCCTCTTCCAGAAGATCCTCCCATGACAGATATGGATGTTGATGTGGTTCATACCTCTCGTAACCCACCTGACATGGTTGATGGGTCTTGTGTGGGGTCTGATGAGTTTGTTCCTCGTATTGCCTTAGTGGACCACGCTGGTTCTTCTATGACAAGTCTAGATCTAGCTACTTTTGGAGCTTACCCTATAGGCTCAACCTCTCGTGTCACCAGAGATGACATCCTTCACATAAATACTATTGAACCAGTCACTTCATTTCATCTCACATCAACACCTGTTACTTCTTCCACCAAAGAACTAGCAACAAAAAAGATTGAATCAACAATCAAACATCATGGTCATCAAGTCAAAAGAAAAGAGCAATGGTCGGATGGCGAAAACCACATTGTGGCGGTATCCGCACCTAAGAAAAGTAAAAATAAAAATGTGCTCAAAAATAATGATTCTCAAATAAAAGATGACAAGCTGATTCTCTACAAAAAAATGATGCACTACCTCAAGCATGATCTCATATCTATTATACTTCAGCCCATTCCTAGAGCTAAGAACAAAGTTGGTAATGCCTTGGTTACTTCAACATCCATCTTACAAATGAAAAAGCATAAATTTCACTTCAAGTTCTGGTGGATGAATTACGCTATCCGACTCACAAATCTTACAATCCTACCATCTTTTCATATCTTCCACCTCATATTCCTCTTGCAAATCCACCACGCCATTCCTTCCGCCATCCTTTACACTTTGCCTTTGTCTCTGGTGACTTGTATAGGAAGGGTCTAGATGGAACTCTCCTTAAGTGTCTAGAAATAGAGGAGTCAGAAAAAGTGCTAGCTGAAATCCACTATGGCATATGTGGATCACATTCTAACAATCCTCCGCTAGCTCAGACATTGCTTAGGGCTAGTTATTATTGGTCGAACTGGCTGAGACCTCCTATTGTCACAGTTGCAGCATTTGGGCCTGGGGCCTATCAGTTCTCTACATCAGAGGAAGCAGATTCTTGATGCCCATTTCTGTCTGGGGCATCCTTTGTAGATATTTTATGATCCTGAAAAAATTCCAAAAAATTCATATATGATGCTGAAAAAATCCTAAAAAACATAAAAAGTACTTTAAAAATGAGCATCCTAGTGAAAACCTAGCAATAGGCACTTTGATGTCTCACTAAAAAAATCAAAAAAATTTAAAAAATAAAAATAAAAAATAGAAAAAGTGTCTTGGTGAAAACTTGGAAACAGGCGCCTTGGTAGAAAAAATACAAAAAAATTATAAAAAGTTTTGAAAAAATTGCAATAAATCTATCAAGTGGTGAAAACCTAGAAATAGGCGCTATTTGAGACCCTCTGCACCTATGTCTATTAGTCTTGCGTGGCACTCATTCACTCCACTTCTTGCTTTGCCTCTCCTAGCCTAGAATTGACTCTTGTCTTAGTCTAGGGGGCATCTGTTGTTTTAAGTTTATCTTGGGTCTCTTTGTGCATCTGGGTTTCTTAGGCACCTCACAAATGGTGTTTTTCAACACCACCCCAACTGTGTTTTTCAACACTACCCTAGCGTTGAGTGTTTCTCAACACTTATCAGATATCCTACCCTACAGTCTAGTATGATATGATATTTCTCATTTGTAGATGCGATACTCAAAGTTTGACTTTATGACCTACACACACGCACTTGACTCGCTAAGACTTGCTTGGCTTTATTTTTTTTGTGTGTTGTCTATGATGATTTCTTTGCTGAGTGTTCTCCCCCTATGATTGTTTTCGATGATGCATAGCTAGAAGACTGAGGGAATGAGAACATGTTTTATTGCTTTTTCTGCTTGTGGATATATTTTGTTGGTCCTACTTGTCAATAGCATTTATGCTAGTTCCACTTGACATTGGGATCTACAAGGTATTATCCTTGATGGTTTTGCGAGTGCATGCTTATAGTCATCTTGACTTTCTTGTGTCTCGATGCGAGCATAATCTTGCTATATCAAACTTAGGGAACCTCACTACACTAGTCATCTTGACCTACATGTCTTTGATGTCTAGGTGAGATTTCCACATTTCTATCTGATATAGATCATATTCAGATCCACATAGTTATGCTAGTGTGTATTGTATGATCTTGCGATGCTACCAATAACGCTCGATGATGAATATTAGATGTCTATTGGCTTCGTAACCTTGCAAGTAAACCACTTTTCATGTCGCTTGCATTCTTAGGTTCATGTTAGTTAGTTTTGCATCTTGCATATGGAGAGAGCTCTCCTTTCATCTTTCATGGACTTGTTAATCAACTGCGCTCACCTTTCGTTTCTTCCTAATCATGTCTTTCACTTCTTGTCTTTCATATCCCATCATTTTCTATTCATTTCGGGATCAAAACCGAAATTCGAGTTCCCCTTGATTATTCCTGTCGCCTTTCTCCTTCTTCCGCATAGTTGGCTAACCTTTTGAGGCCTGATCCTTCGATCTTCACTAGGGCATTCTTCACCTCTTCATCTCCATCTCTTTCAAACTTCTAGTCTTTCATTCACTTTCACATCCCAAGTTCAACTCCTCTCCCCATGGTGTTTACGGGTTGAGGGACCGATAGGTTCATGCCCCGTGTCCCATGTGTGGGGCATATCTTCACTGCTTGATGGTTATTCTATTCTCTCTCTTCGATTATGATTTCTAGTGATTTGATCATGTTGCTCTTGCTTCTGCTTTCCCTCTATTTGGATTTCACTTTCGATCCTGAGGGGGCAGACACATCATATCTTATTGGCTATCTCTTTCCTAAGTGTTCAGTACTGTCGCTACCAGGCTGACCATGCAGGATTTGCTATCTCTTTGCACTTCATTCTTTGGAGTCAGATCGCTATTTGCTTGCCTTCTTGGCTATCTCTTGCCTTCTTGGCTGATCTATTCTTTGACTGCATGTGTTCCCAGATCAATCACACATTAGTCAAAGAGGGGCAAATGTATACACCTAAAAATGGTCACCTAGACTATTAGTCCCTTTTGCTAAATCATAAATTGCTTATTCTTGATCAAATCCTAGCTCTATCATTTATTCAATTATTTTCTATGGGCTAACCATCTTATCCTAAGTCTTTATTTATTTAAAAGGAATATTTCCTCCCTTTTTAATAAATAAAAAGCCCCCACTTTTCCTCTTATCCTAAGTTGCACAAATAAAACATTATTCTTATTTTATAAAAAAGGAAAAAAGTACTCTTTGTCTCATATGGACACAAAAGTCAACTCTTATTTTCTCATTGGAGGATACTTGTGCACATGGATTGCTCCTCTTTCAAGCTCCATCATTGATTAAATCTTTTGCCTCTTAATATCCATGGTCCATTTCTCCTCATTTCCTATAAAAGAAGAGCTCTCTTCTTCATTCTAGATCCCCAACTTTTTATGCTAACTTTATGCTGCAGGATTTCTAGGTCACTTTGGAGCTTTTGAAGATTTGGAGCATTCTTAGCATCTACATCTCATTCTTGCATTCTTAGCTTAGCTTCATATTAATGCTTTCTTAGATTAGCTTCATTTCTATGCTCTAGATTAGCTCACATAGATTAATTAGCTTGGGTTGTAACACTTGCATATTTCCTTTCATAGCTTAGCTTGCATTTTCATTTCTAGTATAGTTGCATTGCATTTTCATTCTTGATTCTTGAGGATATTGGCATTCTTGCCTTTGTCTTCATTGAATCTCCCATTGCATGGTTTACTAACAAGGTTATAGGCTAAATAGCTCTATTTGAGAGCATTCTTAAAAACCCTTGCACTTCATGCCTAGGGAGCTATGGATCGATTTGGGAGGGCTCATTCTTGAGTTTCCTTGCATGTAATGATCCATAGAAGTGTGACACATTTATAGCACATAGCGACTAGCCTGAGTTTATAAAGTGCACATGGGAAATGAACCCTTAAGTGATCGAAAAAGGTAACGATGAAATAGAATAGGCCAAAGGGTTTTTAGGGTATCTTCTTTCTATAACGGTCACTTTTTCAAATAAAACCCTGTAGACCAAGGAGCTAAATAATTGCAAAGACTAGAAGACAGGACACAAGGCCATAAGAATTTCTCAAGGTGTTCAATAGGATTCGAATGCAAACCCTTGGATAGAATCCAGCCTAACCAAATTTGTATGGAACAAGAAAAATTGGGTAACATTTTGGCGATTTCTGCTAGATGTCAGCCTGCTAGACATTGATCAGTGGCCTTAATGCAAATCATTGGGCATAGGAGTCATCATTTGAGCACAAACACCTCCTTGATAGAGAGAAAGACCTGGAACCAGAGGGACAAAACTGTGCACGAGCACTTCTTGAAATGCAGGGAAAACTAACCTAGAAAGTAGGGAAAGAAAGCAAGAAACATATTTACAGAGATTTACAAGGAAGGATTAGCCTCAAAGCAAGGCTTCAGGTGGAATCCATTAACTAATATGGACAAGGCATCTCCTCCAAGAGTTGATAGCTGGAAAGCATTAGGCCCCTTGCATTCTGTAATAACAAATGGTCCACCCCAAAAGGAATCAAACTTTGTATGTCTGCTAGGTTTTGATCTGAATTCATCCCATTTGAGAACTACATCTCCAACTTTGAAGTCTCTGGCCCTGGCTCTTCTATCAAAACTTTTCTTTGTTTGAATCTGATGGAACTCCATATCCTTCATGGATTTATCTCTGAGTTCTTCCAACTCTATGAGCTGAGCATACCTGATTTGTAAGGGATCTCCTTCTTCAAACAGGACATATTGAGTAGCCAAGTCCAAAGCTGGCAATTCAGTTGAAATTGACAACTTAGCCTCTCTGCCATATACTAACATATAAGGAGAATTCCCAATGATCTTCTTTGGGGTGATCCTATCTAATCATAAGGCAGACTTCAATTTAGTATGCCAATCCCTTTGATTATCCTGCAGAGTCTTCTTGATTATCCTAATCAAGTTCTTATTAGTTGATTCTGCCAAACCATTGCCCTGAGGGTAGTAATTTGAACTTGTATTCAGATAGATACCATTTCTGATTGCCCATTCTGAGACTTTAAGGCCTATGAATGCCAATGCATTATCTGATATTATGGAGTTTGGAGTGCCGAATCTATGAATTATATCATCATAAAAACTCAAGACAACACTCTCATTTGATTCTTTCAAGGCAACTGCCTCTGTCCATCTGGTGAAATAATCAGTTGCAGTGATTATCCACTTGTGCCCTGCACTAGGAGGATTAATCATGCCAATAAAGTCTATGCCCCATCTCATGAATGGTTTCTCTATTCTGATTGGTTGAAGGGGCAGAGCTGCAAGGCTTTCCTTTCCTGCAAACATAGCACATTTGATGCATTTTCTCACATAATCATGACTATCTTTGAAGATAGATGACCAATAATATCTAGCCCTCATGATTTTAAAAGTAGTAGTCCTAGGACAAAAGTGACCTCTAGAAGGTCCAACATGAAATTCAAATAGGACATCAACTACCTTTTCTGAATCAATTCATCTCAAAAGGACACCATTGTGATCCTTTCTAAAAAAAACTTCATCTATCAACACAAAAGGAACAGATTGTAACCTATAATATCTTCTTTTTGCTGAATCTAGGCCTGCAGAACATTGTCCTGTCTTCAAGTAATGAATCATGTTAGACAACCAACCGGCTGCCTTGGCATGTTCCTCTATATAATGCACAACCAGAGATGCATCTATTTGCTCTGATTTCTTTGAACTTTCATCTCCTACCAAATGCTCACAAAGACCTCTTCCTCTAACTAGCTTGGTGGTTTGGATATCAATGTCATATTCCATCACTTTGGTAATCCAACCAGCTCTTTTCTCATTTAGGTCTTTGGAAAGAAAAAATTCTTTGACACTTGGATGAGTAACCTTCAAGTGTACCTTGTTAGGGGTCAATAGATATCTGAACTTTTTAAGACTTTTTACCATAGCAAGTACATGTTTCTCCACAAAAGAGTACCTGTGTTCATACTCTTCTAAACCTTTGTTGAAGAAAGCAATACGCTGCTCCAATCCATCTGAATTTTCTTGAGTCAACATAGCAAATATAGCTTCATGACCTCCATAAGCATAAAGGATAAAATCCTTACTAAAATTTGGGTTTAACAGAGCAAGGGCTTCTATCAAGGCCTCTTTGATAGCTTGGAAATTAGCTTTTCCTTCTTTAGTCCAACTAAAAGTTGAGCTCTTCTTTAAAATGGCTATCAAAGGCTTCAGTAAATCTGCAATATTAGGCAAGAAACGCCTAACAAAATTAATCTTTCCTATGAAAGATTGGAGACTCTTCTTATGATGTGGCAATGGTAGCTCTAGGATGGCTGTAATCCTCTCAAGGTCTACTATAGTTCCTTTCTTGGATACTATATATCCTAGCAATTTTCCTTCATGAACTGCAAACACACATTTCTTGGGATTAAGAGATATCCCAAACTCTACATCTTTCAAAGATTTTCCTCAAATGTTTGATATGATCTGTTGCATGTTTAGAATAAACAATTATGTCATCTAAGTAGACCAGTACAAACTTGTACATGAGGCTTTTAAAGGCCATATCCATTGCCATTTGAAAAGTAGCACTTGCATTTGACAAACCAAATGGCATCTTTTGATAAGTCGTGTTCCCCACTTGGTTGTAAATGCAGTCTTATATTGATCCTCCTCATTAACTAGGATCTGATTATATCCTGAATAGCCATCCAATAATGAAAATCTCTCAGATCCAAAGACACATTGTAAGATTTGTTCCATAGAGGGTAATGGATGGTGGTCTTTTAAAGAGGCCCTGTTAAGATCCTTGAAGTCAACACATAACCTCAACTCCCCATTCTTCTACCTTACAGGAACAAGGTTGGAAACCCGACTAGTGTGCTTGATCGGGTAGATGATACCACTTTCTATTAATTTGAGCACTTCTTTATGCATAAGTGGCTCAAGCTTGGGATTAACAAGCCTTTGCTTTTTCCTTACTGGTTTGGCATTAGGTTCTAATTCAATAGTATGCTGAGCAAGGGCTGGATTAAAACCTTTGAGGTCTTCATATTGCCATGCAAATACATCACTAAATTCCTTGAATAATTGGGTGTAAGCCTGCTTTTCCAAATTAGTGTTTACTTTTCCAAATTGTAAACTTTTACCTAGTTCCAATTCTAATTCAACACAGTGTTCTTGTTGAACCACCAGGCCAGCTTTGTTTTTCTTAACTTGATCATCCTTGTTGAAGACAGCTTCTAAGGTGACAAGACCTCTAGCCATCTTATTAGACTTAAGTTGTATTACTTGGTCACCATAATTTTGCAATAGCCTATCTTGGTTATGCTCTAAGAAGACATCTTCTTCAAACAAGAATTGCAGAATTTGTTCATCATTGTCAAACACTTGCCAATTAGTATCATTATCAGGGATAGAAGGTCTGACAATCACTTTGATAAGTTGTTGGGTCTCCTCCTTTGAAATACTATTAGGGATGTCATATTGAGATCCAACAACAACTAATCTATCTGCATTTTGATTTAGCTTTCTAGGGATGGCAACAATATTGAAAGTACAAAAGTCTTCAATTGCATCCCAGACTCTATGTTTGTATGCTTTCAAGGTGTCATTTTTGGTTGCACTTATCCCTCTCACTTGGCTGACTACTAACTCATTGTCACCATAGATTTTTAAGGCTTTGAGCCCTCTTTTTCTAGCCCACTCCAGTTCATTCACCAAACTTTCATATTCTACAGTGTTGCTAGTGCAGGAGAAACTGAATCTGAAAGTTGTATAGTATCTTTCTCCCCTTGGGGACACGAGCATAGCACCACCACCAAAACCATGCCTACTTCTAGCTCCATCAAAAAATATTTCCCAAACCTGATTGCTCTGATCCTCTGAATCAATGTCCTCTTTGAGAAGGTTTGGCTCTATAGATCCACTTTCTTGTATCAAATAGCTTCCCAAACTAGCATCCCAAATGACATTTTCTTGTGCTTCAAAAACCTTTTTTGATTCTAGTTCATCTAATAAAATATCAAGGATATTTTCTGTCTTAGTGCTCCCTTCTCTGATAGTTGGGAAATCACTGTCATCAAATATAGGGCAGTTTGTATTGATGGTATTGGACATATATGGCTCTATATGGTGTGCTGCCAATGATTCAGATTTAATGGTGACCTTGGTACCATATCTTGTGTGAAAGAGCATGTGAGACTAGTCAGAAGAAAGGTAGCCTCCTATATTAGTTGTAAACTCCCTTGACAAACATATGGAAAATAAAGCAGGGAGATCTATGATATAAATATCAAGTAGGATAGAGAAATTAGGACTAGCATGAAGGATTAGACTGGTATCCTTAGCCACACCTATAGTATTAACTGAGGATCCATCAAGTTGTGTAACCTTCTTTTGGAGGGGTTCATATTTAAGTCCTAATTGGTCAGCCACCGTTTTGGGCATTACAGTACTAGTAGCTCCGCTATCTACCATACAATTATGTACTAAAGATTTTCCAATAATTAAAGATACATAAAAGGGAGGTGGTTTTGAGTTCCTACCTTGCATGGTATTGGCTTTGGAGTTGCAACTTGGAGCCTCCTTTTCTTGATCAGTGTTCACCAACATTGGCTTTACAGCCTCTTTTGTAGGCTGAGGAGTTGTCATTTTGGTCATAGCTTTCTTCAAAATCTTAGGTTGCCCTAGAATAGCCAAAGAGTCCCACATAGGCATGGTAATGTTCACCTTCTTCATGTTGTCTACAATGTTGAAAGGTGTCACAGTGTGTACTCTTTGTTGTGCGTTTGCTATGATGGGCTCCACCTCTTTGAGAGTTTGGCCTTCTTTGCTTGTAATGACAAGAGCCTTCTTAAATATGATAGGAGTAGCTAGCTGCAGTGGTTCTACAGATGTAGTGGCCTTAGTCCCAGAGTCTTCTCACTCCATGTCTTGAGCTCTTCTCTTTGACCTTGTGTTGGCAGCAATGGATCTTGTTGCTCCCAATTGAAAAGAGCAGTCTCATTATCTTGTGGTTCTTGTTGAGGAACTGATCCACTAGAAGAAGCTTCTGATTGAGTTTGTGAGGCATTCTGAACCATTGGAGCTTGGTTCATCCATCCATTTGTACATGTAGCCTGATTATGAGGCTGATTACAAAGGAAACACCATTCATTGTCCATAACCATATTATTTTGACTAGGGACCATGTCCCTAATTGGATTCACAGAATTGAGAGGTGTAGGGTTGTATGGTTGGAATGGTCTTTGATTAAAATTTTGCCTTTATCCTTGATAACCTCCTTGGTATGGTGGCCTATTTTGTTGATAAGGTTGTCCCTGATTCTGATGTTGTTGATTAAGACTTTGGCCTTGTGGCTAAAAAGGTGGTCTGATTCTTTGCCCTTGCCTCTTTAGGTTTGTGACCTCTTTAGTCAAGGTCTGCAGCAAATTTGTCATTTCTTGCTTACTAGTTTGTTGACTATTCTTCATCTCTTGTAGCTCTTGAGAGAAACTTGTTTTTATCTCCTGACCACTAGTACTAGCTTGAGGTGCTAATATAGTGGGAATAGGGGTAAATGGGGGTACTTGTGCAGGTGCAATGGGCTAAAGGCTAGGAAAGATGGGCATGGGTGGCCTTCTAGCTATCATGCCTGCTTGGATTAAACAATTTTCAGCCCTGACAGTTATGTCAAAAGCTTGGGGTAAAGAGGTACCACCCATAGATTGGATCATGAAAGAGATTTGACCATTCAAACTTTGCAAGAAGTATAAGAAAGCATGATCAGCTGATGGCCTCACTGAGACGAGAATTCTATTCCATGTCTTAAAAAATTTATTGTTATAATTTGTCATTTGTTCTTGAGGGTCTCTTTTAATGGTTGTCAATTGCTCGACCAAAGACAAGTTGTCTGATTTATCCTCAAAATGCTTACTCAATGCATCCCCTAATTCATCCCATGAAGTAATGGAACCAATAGTTAATGTTCTAAACCATTCAAGAGCCTTACCTTTGAGAGAGGTTGCTAATAACTTGGTGGCCACATCCTCTTGAGTTATATTATGTATCCTGCAGATAGTGGTCACATCTCTTATATGCTCAAAAGTTGTAGTTTGTCCTTCACGTGTGAAATCAGGTAGACTCTTTAATGCCACCAAGGGCACATCATGATGTTGAGCAAAGTTCAATGGACTCCCTTGGTTGAAAGGTGCAAAAGCAAACTGTCTAGCCATTGTA
Source organism: Chamaecyparis obtusa (assembly GCA_027943335.1). NCBI lineage: Eukaryota > Viridiplantae > Streptophyta > Pinopsida > Cupressales > Cupressaceae > Chamaecyparis > Chamaecyparis obtusa. The sequence goes on from BSBK01003892.1 coordinate 736,175, forward strand.
GGAGCTGAAATTTGTTGAGTAGCAATTGTGTGAGTTGTATTTGGTGTTGGATTTGAATCTTCTTCTAGATCTCTGGTTAGAGATCTTCCTCTTCTTCTGAGATGAAAGTGAAAAGGTCTCCTTTCTGAAGTATCAGGTGGTGTAGACTGTACTCTCCGTGTAGGGGATGTTCTCTGGGTTGATCTACCTTTGTAGCCTCTTTTTGAGGGCAACTCTGAAAATTCAGTAGGCTTTGAGCTCCTAGTCTCAATCTTTCTCATAAACTTTGAACAAGTTTAGCTTGGATCTGTGAAATTAGTGGAGTCGCTAGATATACTTGATAGAAAAACTTCTAAAAGTCTGTATTATGCAATCAGTATATCAGAGATGAGATAATCTTCAAACATAAACTTCTTATGATGTCCCACCACGCGTGCCAGAATTGTTATACACTAAGTTAGCACCCTTGTTTCAAGCTCTCTTGGTCTTGATAACCTAGTATAACATGGGAATCATCTCCAAGTTGTGGGACCTATGCTAACTGAGATGAGACCTCCAGGTTCTAGGCTAGTTCCTCTTGGATAATCACCTTAATTTGCTTCCTGACAAGAAAGTAAAACTTGAGGGGAAAAGGGATAGAAGGAATGCTAAAAGGGAAATAACTGAAAGCAAACTACCTACTAGGTGATACACCGAAATGAAATGAACATGATACACTAACCAAATCAGCATGAAAGCTCTCAGCTCTAATAGAACATAATTTTTCTAAATGGGCTTGCATAAGTGTTTCACAAAGGGGTCTAAGCAAAAGACATAGACTGTGACCTGCAAGCAAATGTTCTCTTTAGCAAAAGGGCACAGGAATGAGACAGAATGACAGGGGGCTGAAGTATACCCACAAACCCATTCAAATCAAATCAAACACAATAGTACACATATAAGTTGAAAGAAAGAAGGGCCCTGGAACTCCAAGATTTCTCTAACAAAGCCAGTATATTATATTCAATAAGAGAAATATAGACAAGGGAAAGACCAGAGAGCAGAACAAATGCCACAGATAGTCTCTATTGAGTCTGAGATTTCAATGAAAGATCACAAACTGTAAAAGTCAGAGGGCAGAAAGAATGCCACAGATAACTCCTAGAAAGAGAAAACTCTTTTTTTTAAAATGTAAACTCTGAGCTTAAAAGCTCCAAAATACTAATATATACATCTCCTTAATTGCACACAGGTAGGAGCAAAACCTAATTAGGGTTACAGATTATCATAAAATAATAGCCAACCCTAATTATGTCAATTCTGATCATAAATACCCATGAAAATATCCCAACCGATCAGATATCATTTTGCATGTCCATCCCTGTATTGTATTTGCCTGCAGATAAGCCACCTTGATCTATCTACCTCTCTGCAACTCGGGCTCGCCATAACTGTTCAAATCTGGTACTCTTAGATATTTGAATTTTAAAATTGATTAAACGGTCACAGGTGGCACCACGCTTTCTTCATCTACAGCTGATATTCAAACCTGATCTGTGTTTTAAAACATGGTCATCATATCTTCTATTTTACCCAAGTACCGCTTCTACTTTTAACCCTAACTCATCTGGTGAATATGCGACTAAGACCTTCATTTCAGGTTCTCCTTTCCCTTTAGTCGCTAAATTGCTCGATCATTTCACTAACTCTGGCTTATTTTGGCGATCACGCGATGAGCACTGATCTCACTTGATAGTCGTTGAATCGCTTGAAGTCTTCATGATATTCTTTCTGATTGAGCGATTGCCCGACTAAGCCCACAAACTTGGGCCCATCCTACCACTTGTCATGATATTATTGCTTTCCTTACAGACACCTCGGATTATCTGGCATAGGACCCACCTTCTTTCCTTCATGACCTGATACCGAATCGATGGTTGTCGCATGATCTCATGGCTTAGAAGATTCCTTAAGATCATGCGCCAGCCGTAGATCTCATTTCACTGCCACCTCACTTAATAAATCTGGACCCATTGACAGATGCCAACTATATTACTAGCAACCAATAAGAATTTAGCATGTCAGACGGACCCACCTGACATCGGCCTAAACACCTGGAAGATCGAACGACCATCTCATAATCACAAAAGCTCAGAAGATTCCATGCGATTATAAGACAACCGTAGATCTTCATTAAGTTGGTGCCCCTACAGATTCTCTGACAATGGTCCCACTGACAAATCCCTGTCATCATCCGGCCAGCCAATGAAATGCGAGCAAGTCAAAACACGAGGACCCACCTGACAAAGGCCCTGGAATAAAGTAAAATCAACGGCTGGCGTATGATCGCATGGGCTGAGAATATTCCATGCACTCATAAGATAGCCGTTAGATCTTAGGGAAGACAACTCACTGAACCCGCTTTGACAAGCTTGCACATCACAATCCTTCGACCAATCAGAAGCAAACACCTCGGACTATGACTCACAGTGGACCCACTGTAACAGAAGCGATGCGTTGTAAGGAAGATCAACGGTCGTCGCATGATCGTAAGGCACAAGATTAAGTCTTATGAACATGCGACAACCATTCAATTAAGGAGATTAACCTTCTTAATAAAAAATGCTTAGGACTTTAATAAATTGGGCCCAGCTGACAAGTGTCACTCTTTCATTCGTTGTTTTTGCCTCCTCAGCACTGAGACCGCCAAACAAAACTTTAACCGCTCGCTAAATCGTAGGATGCTAAGGATTTAACCGCCAGGAATAGGAGATCTTGCGAACATATAGTCACTCAGTTGTTGAAAGGATTGGTAACTTCAGGTTATATTAAGCGATTACTTGACTGAAGGTACCATCACCAAGTCACATAATGAAAATGGAATATGCCTTCCGACTGGGAGATCTCACAAACAAAGGGTAGTTGCGGGATCGGGAGATATAAAAGAATATTCCACTGGGTTTCAGAGATCTTGCGACTAGCCTGAGCTTATAAAGCGCACATGGGAAATGAACCCTTAAGTGACGGAAAAAGGTAATGGTGAAATAGAACAGGCCAAAGGGTTTTTAAGGTATCTTTTTTCTATAATGATCATTTTTTCAAATAAAAACCTGCAAACCAGGGAGCTAAATAATTGCAGAGACCAGAGGATAGGACAGAAGGCCATAAGAATTTCTCAAGGTGTTCAACAAGATTTGAATGCAGACCCTTGGATAGAATCCAGCCTAACCAAATTTGTATGGAACAGGAAAAATTGGGTAACAGGTAACAAAATAGCCATTTGTTAATTATGATTTCTATAAACAGTGGTAATGATATGATCCTAATATGATCTATTAGTGTATTAACTAATATTTATGTTAGGGTCAAGAATGTCACAAGTGCTTATCCTTATTATATTTAGGAATATATCCGATTAGGATCATAACACGTAAAACATCCAATCATCCTATTTTGGGACAATTAGAAATCATTTATAGCTTTGCAACCTACAACTTTCAAACTTGGGTAAATAGTGACATTTAGATTCGTGGATTTCTCATGTACCTACTTTCAAAATAGAATTGACATCTCATTCATTTTCACATGGTTCTATTTTTTAGAAAGGCATGTAGCATAGTATTTTGTTTGTTGGCATTCCTACAATGTAATTTTCTTTTTGCATGAGGTGCTTAAATTCTTTTGCAGCTTAATCTTAATGTAAAGAACCAAAGATATTGTTAGCATTTTTTATTTTCCTCAACATGTGAAAAAACACCATTAATTCCATACTTGGTTTTCTTTAGTTCTAAACAAGGGCACTACCCACTCCACAAATATGAGTCCTGCTATTCCAAGTGTTTTTTATTAAAAAGAAGCCAAAAACAAGGGGGCTGACCCATTACAAACATACGACCCAACAGATTGTCCGACCACCATCAAGACTAATCATCACAACCTATACTAAACCTCTTCGACAATAGCCTGCAATTCCTCAGAAGAGGATTCTAAAAGGGTGAATCATTTGCAAAAGGTTGAGGTAACATTTTCAAATGCTAACATAACTAAAGACCTACTTGAAATCAAAGGAGCATTCACTATGGATCTATATGGAATCAAATGAACAACTATAAAAATCTTTGGCATTAAAGAAACAATGGTTATTCATCGAAGCAAAGTGATAATTACAATGTACGTGACTCAAATCAAAGTGGCAAAAAAAAATATGGGACAAGGTTTAAAAATATGTAGAATTAAGAAAAACTACCTAAGAAGTGCATATATGAATGGTTGTATGATTGATCATGGTATTAGGTGTAATGGCTTATGGAAGAAAGACCTATTTAGTTTCTTCTCATACTTAGTGGATAAAACATGTCTAAGGAATGTAATGTTATTTTCCTAGGCATATGATATCACAAGGTGATTCATGTGTTCCTATATTAGGACCACTTGTTAGAATCAACATATATAATAATATAAATATATGAGAATAATAACAATTGTATGAAGAAACTTATTTTGAAAATGAAGTGTGTGCACGTGGGTGAGGATCCAATGACTGCACCAACAACATCTACTCCTGCATTGACAGCTCCCTCTTCTCAGGGAGCAGCTCCCTCGCCCAATAAATTCACTATGTCTCTCCTTCGTGCAATGGAGGCTAGAATCCTTGTGGCCACACCTAGTTTACAGATCGTTGGTTCTACTCTCCCTACCTCAAGGCTTCCTAGGTCGGGTGTTGTGGGTTCTTCCCCACCTTTGGTGGGGTGTATTCCAGACATTGCTAGGGGGGAGGGCTTCTATTAGAATGGTGTCTACTAGGAACCCCCCTCAAGAACCTAGTTCTAGGATTATTGTTGTTGGTGGAAGGAGTTTTGCTCATGTTGCCAAATATGCACATCTAAAGGACAAATATCAACCTATTCCATGTGCCAAGACATCCCCTATGGTGATTTGTTCTCCAGATGTGGTGAAAAATGTGGATTTCTACCAACGATGTGGGTTGGTTTGTAGATTCCCTAGTTTTTGGCCTTCTACTATAGATCTTCATCGTAGGGTGACGAATTCATGGAGACCCTTGGTTCTTGGTAATATTGATCTTTTCCCCTACATTAAGGAGTTTTTTGTTGCTCTTTTTACTTCTTCTAAAGAACAAGATTTGGTGCTAAGAAAGTTATAGATTTGGGGGAATCACTCTCTATCGGCCAAACCATGGACAATTTCCTTTAATCCTCTTACTGAAACACTTAGTGTGTGTCTAGTGTGGGTTCAGCTCCCCAATCTTCCACTTCATTTTTGGGAGAACTCTTATTTTCAGGCCATTGGCAACTCTATCAATCGTTTCGTAAAGGTGGATGAGACTATGTCTATTATGGGTCTCTCTACTTTTGCACATGTGTTGGTGGACATTGACATCTCCACACCTCTCCATGGTGATGTGGTTCTAATGGTGGGGGATAGGACATGGACTCTAGTGGTGGATTGTGAGGGTATCCCATTTTGATGTCTTCGATGTTTCTCTATTAGTCACTTGGCAATTGATTGTTCTCTCCAGCAGGGTAAAGGCATGGCCACTTAGTGAAATGATGTTTGTGAATAGCATTTGACTATTCCACCTAGTTTTTCCTCTAACGATAAATTGCATGTGAACAATGAGGATGAAGCTCCTGCTAAAAATCAGGGTGATGCTCCTATTGTAAACCATGTGAATAACACTCCTACTACTAGTGTAGCTCCCTCTGGTTGTGAGAAAACTTCTTAACTTATTTCTCTTGCTCTGCTCCAATCTCCAACTAACAATGTACAATTTTCTCAGCACTTTGGCCCTTGTGTTGATAGTTGCCCAAATGGAGTTACATTAGCTTCCCCCACTTGTGGGCATCCCAAGGGCAGCATCGTATGGAAAATTGTATGATAGCATAGGAAAAATTATTCTTCAAACTCACATTCTTCTCCACAAGGGGTTAGTGTACTAGTTATATTTTGTATTTTATTTTTTCCATCACTTTTACGATTGGTGTGATGTTAGTAAGTTGTTAATGGCCTCTACATGTAAAATTTGTTCTCCTCTTTCACACCTTCAAGTTGTGGTTATGTAAGGATCAGCCTCAGTATTAGACTGTTGAATTGAATCAAAAACAATAATATGAAGAATATGTTAGTGATTGTATTGTATAAGATATATGTGTGGACCAAGATGTCTTACTATTAGATATACTAAATAACACATTAAATCTATAATGTCAAAAATTGCATACCCCTTTTACAATTTTACCTACACTTTTGTAGCCACTTTAGTGTCCATTCCCCTAGCATTTATGTATGCCCATTTTAGGCCTTGCATCAGCCTTTTCCCTCTCAAGATGACCAAGATATTTTTCAACAACTATCTTCCAACATTGCCTTTGCATTAACCATGTGTCTCATGTTTCTTATAGTTCTTGAGCATGATTTTCTTGGGTCAAACAAGCACACTATGTGGACATTTGTGTGTTGCACATGCATTTTACAACATCTTAACATTGAAACGTTGGTTTTAAGCATTTTGACGCTTGTCACCTATGCAGGTTGGTAGAAATAACTTGGAATCTTCTAAAACAGCTTGGAAGCCTCTTTTTCCCTCCTCTTCTCTTTTAAATTCATCTTTTTACTCCATTTAGGCAATCTTGATCTTTCTTGGCTCTTGCTAGCAATATCATTCATTCTCTTGTTCTCTCTCACTCGCTATAGCAGTTTCTAATTTACTATAGCAATCTCTCACAAAAATATCAATAGCTCTCTTGGCTTTCTCAAGCCTATCCAGTAAAATCTCTCTATCTATCTCAATACTTTGAGCATCTTGGGGATTTATCACATCCCTTATCTAGTAAATCATTTTGTTTATTTGTCTTTTGATCTATATCTATCCATTTATCTATATGGTTGTTGTGGAGGTGGAAACACCAAATCAAGGACTTGATTGAGGCAACTCTACAAATAGCCCCAAACATTTTCCCACCATTGTAGGTGTGGAGATTTACTGGAATCTTCTAGAATAGCTCAAAAGCTCCCTTCTTAGGAGTATCATCATCAAGAGAGTCGTTCTATCTATCTCAATCCTTTGAGCATCTTGGGGACTTATCACATCCCTAATAGTAAATCATCATTTTGCCTATTTGTCTTTTGATCTATTTATCTATCTATAAGGATGTTGTGGAGGTGGAAACACCAAAATGGGGACTTGACTTAGGCAAGTCTTCAACCAGCCCCAAACAATTTTTCTCCCTTGTATGTTTGAAATTTATCGAGAGCATTCAAATGTATGAGGGTTTTCTTATGATCTATTTATTCCATTTATGTTCATCTCTATTATTTAATACCTTCTATTATGTTTCTAACTTTCAGGTTTTGCAAGTTTTCTTAAGTGTGGATTTGGGTTTTTGTCAGATTTTGAGTATTTTTTTCACAATCCATACAGGGCTACAACACATTACGCAGACAGCTCCATGCCACACTAGCATCCTTGCCCGAGACACTCAAATTTGGACCAAGAACTCTCTGTCGTCTCTTCTTTCCACTTTTGTAATCAAAACCTCTTTTTCTATTTTCCATAATTAGATATCTGCACTAGTTTAGCTAGTTGTAGATATGTATGTGTTGACATTGATCCTCAAATGAACATAGTTTCCTTTCTATAGGGACATATTTACCCCACTACAAAAGGAAACACAATAGAATACCCATCGTAAAAGCCATTCCACAACATATCTCCAACATGAGATCCCAAACTGTTAGATAACTGCGAGGGGGGTGAATCAGTTATGTTCAGTTATCCTACAGCCCCAAATTCTTCTCAGATGTATAATACCAACTTCAAAAACAAACTAAACAGCTCGGTAAATACTTGATTGTGCCTTACTAATTAATTAATTGATTTCCAGATAATGTAACATAAACTGATCTAACCCGTTATTGTAATGTGTAAAGTAATATATCAAAACATCACATGCTTGCACATTTAACACTTGATTTTTAATGTGGAAACCCTATTAAGGGAAAAACCACCTAGGACCAGTACCCAAAATATTTTCACTCTTTTGAAGCCAACCCAGTTAAAGGTTACAAAACACACTATAAGGTGTGACCTTGTTAGAGGATTTATCTCTAACAGTTCTCCATGACCATACATTCACTTGGGTCAACAAGAAAACAAGTAACATTCATAGAATGCCAATAAAGAAAGAAAGATGGTTAAGTATCACTCGGTTAAGATATTTTGTCTGTAGAAATGGTTAGAAAGCAACAGTATATGACCTGATTCAAGTGCAACTTCCTTTGCTCATTTTCAAATCTATGCTAAGCTCAATATAACTCTGATAATCATAATCTCTTCAATCTCCTTCTTCCTCTAACTTTGTTATGCTTGGTTAACTCTTTCTGACACTCGGTGTTGTCTACAGAATCACTCAGTTCTTACTTCAACCTGTCTGACCAACTTCGCATGTATGCAATCTTTTCTCTCACGTGCGATTTTCTCTTTGAATTTCTTGTCTCCTTATATAGACATGATAAACCGTTCTCTTTTCAGCCATAGATTTTGCCTCTTAATCTCCATCGTTGATTTTGCCTCTTTAACCTTCCTCGGAACTTGTGCCTTGAAATGTTTTCGATTTTCATCATCCAATCATCCTTGAATTTTTCCAGTCGTAGATCTTCATAAAAAACTTTATCTTTATCCTTGGAATCTTCTAGATTCGTCCAGCTCATCATCTCATGTTGGTAATCACATGTTCCTCCTTATTTCTCCTGCAAGGTCAATACCGTGATAAGTTGATTTCTTCCTACTTGGTTAATACCGCACTCGGTATACACTACATCTGCTGGGTGTATATTAATTTCTTCATATACCGACCAAATTAACTTGTACATTCTTGATCTTCAACACTTAACCTAATCATGTAAGCCAATCAAATTACTATCATAATGTCATAGACTCATCAATAAGTTTCACAATGAATACCTTAATCATAACTTACTCATACATCGCATCTTCATGCTAATATCTTCTTTCCTTCACCAATATCACCTCCTTCAGATGTTTGCAACTATCATGATAAGTAAAGTCAAAACTAGTTGACATCAATGACAATATAACAACTGATACAATGTCTCACATATACCTTAGTAGCTCGGTGATCATCATCACATTCTCCCATTCTGTTCTCCAAGTAGTTCATCAATTGTAGTTCTTAACAATCTCTCCCTTTGTCATTGATGGCAACAGAATATGAAATATACCATCTCATTATTTTAGCTCTCCCTTAGCTTATGCTTAGTATGTTTAATCACTATACATACTCTCCCATTCGGTTAGCTTCCATGCATAATCATCTCACATATTTCATGTGCAATAATCTCTCCCTTTGACAACAATTCCAAAAATAAGCTCTCTAGTAGCCACATCAGTATCGTTGCAGTTCCTTTTCAGATTCTTATACCTTGCATGTACATATATTCTCGGTTTCAGCGTATGTTCTCATCTTTCTTCACAACCTTAGGAATCTCAAAGTGTGAACATCTTGCATCAACATAATTAGATTTTTTGATAAAGTATAGGTTGATGCAACCCCATATCACCTTAGTGACTGTAAGATAGGAGACGGACACCTAGTCTACTTCTCAAGTACTCAAATGTATCCTTCAGTAAGGGTTTTGTGAATAAATCTGCAAGTTGTTCTTGCGACTTCACATATTCCAATTTGACCTGTTTCTCTTCAACTTGCTCCCTTAAGTAGTGATGTTTGATAGATATGTGTTTTGTCTTTGCATGCACCATTGGATTCTTTGAAATGTTTATAGCAATTGTGTTGTCACAATAGATTGTCTCCAAATCTATTATTTCTTTATTCATACCTTCCAACAATTATTTTATCCATGCAATATTAGAACAGTTAACAGCAACAGCTACATATTCAGCTTCAGCAGTGGACTAAGAAATACATTCTTGTTTCTTGCTTATCCATGTTACTAGTCTTTCTCCTAAAAAGAAAGCTCCTCCATTAGTGCTTTTTTTATCATTAATATTTCTTGCCCATTCAGCATCTGTATAAACTTTAAGTTTAAAATTGTCTTCTTTCTTATACCATAGTCCATAGTTCTCGGTGTTTTTCAGATATCTCAAGATTCTTTTCACAGCAATCATACGTGTCTCTTTAAGATTAGCAAAAAATCTAGCTACAATGCCAACAATGTGTGTAATATCTGGTTTACTATGTACAACATACATTAGTTTGTTAATCATAGATCTATGTAAGGTTTGATTTACCTCGATTGACTTGTCATCATTGGTTAGCTTGCATCTGGTTACCATAGGTGTACCAACTGGTTTTGAGTCTTCCATACCAAATGTTTTCAAGATTTCTTTAATGTATTTTGTCTGTATGATGTAGATTCCTTCCTTCAGTTGTTGTATTTGCAAACCAAAAAAAAATTGATCTCTCCAAACATTGACATTTCAAACTCCTTTCTCATCTCATCAACAAAAGATTTACATAAAGTATCATGACCTCCAAATATGATATCATCAACAAATATTTCAGCAATAAGGATCTTATCATTAGATTCACCTTTCAAATATAGATTGTTGTTATCATGTGTTCTAACAAATCCAATTCTTATCAAATAAGAGTGCAATCTTTCATACCATGCTCTTGGTGCCTGTTTCAGTCCATAAAGTGTCTTGTGCAGCTTACAAACCATGTTCTTCTGAGTTGGATCTATAAAACTTTCAGGTTGTTCAATGCATACTTCTTCTTCAAGTATCCTATTAAGAAATGCAGATTTCACATCCATCTGATATACCTTGAAACCTTTGTAAGTGGCATATGCAAGTAGAATTCTCACTCCTAGTCTAGCAATAGGTGCAAAAGTTTCTCCATAGTCAATTCCTTCTTGTTGTGCATAACTTTTGCAGACTAATCTTGCCTTATTTCTTATAACATCTCCATTCTCATTCAATTTGTTTTTGAAAATCCATTTGGTGCCAATCATATTTTTGTCTTTAGGTCTCGGTACTAATGTCCATGTCTTGTTTTTCTATATTTTCTCAATCTATTCATTCATTGTTTTAATCTAATCATCATTTGTCAATGCATCCTTAACACTTCTAGGTTCAAATTCACAAACCAAACATGTATTGTTCCTCAACTTACTTCTTGGCAGCATTCATGTTCCTTTCTCACCAATTATCTGATCCTGTGGATGGTGCCTTCTCACATATTTTGCTAGTACAGGCTCAGATCTTTGTTCTTCAATATTTGTTCCACTCAGTGCATGATCATCATTTTCCTCGGCATTTGTTTCTTGTTGCTCAGTCTGTAAAGATTGTTGCTCGGGAGCAGTATTCTATTGCTCGATGATACCAAGCTATTGCTTAGATAAAGTGTCAGGATCTTCAATGTAGAAAGTTCTTCCATAGTCTTTTGGTTCTTTCTTGCTTTCTTCATAATTTTTCTCAGCATACTCATCAACTCTCACATTTGCACTTTCAATCATTTTGTTAGTAGTCTTGTTCAAACATTTATATGCCTTCTAGTAGAGTATCCAATAAATATTCCCTCATCACCTTTTGAATCAAACTTTTCATTTTTATCATCTTTCAGAATGTAACATCTACTACCAAATATCTTAAAATAGCTCACATTGGGTGTATAACCATACCATAGCTCATAAGGTGTCTTGTTTGACTCTTTTTTCAGTTGTACTCGGTTCAATGTATAGACAGCAGTATTGATAGATTATCTCCAGTAAATTTGTGCAACCCCTTTTTCAATTAACAATGTTATAGCACAATCAACAATTGATCTATTACTTCTTTTAGTTATTCCATTATGTTGTGGAGTCCTCAGTGCAGATATATGTCTCTTGATTCCATGCTCATTACAAAATTTATTAAATTCATTAGAAATGAATTCACCTCCTCAGTCAGATCTCAAGCATTTTAGTTGCTTACTAGATTTTTTCTCTACTTTTGCTTTGTACCACTTAAACATTTGAAAATCTTGAGATTTTTCTTTCAAAAACATCACTGACATCATTCCAAAGAAATCATCAACAAATAAGATAAAACATCTATCTCCATAATAGCTCTGAATTATCATTGGACCACATAAGTCAGTATGAGCTAAATCCAAAATTTCTTTAGATGAATATTGTTTTCTCTTAAAACTAGACTTTGTCATTTTACCCATTTGACATTGTTTGCACATTACATGGTCAGGCTTAGATATACTCGGTAAACCTCTAACTTTCCTTTCCTTACTGATCTTTACCATGTTGTCAAAATTCACATGACATAACCTCTTGTGTCATAACCAAACATCATCATTCTTAGCCATTAAACATGAAGTTTCAGCATTATCCAAATAGAATAGGTTACCTTTTAATTGTTCACCAGTATTGATCAGTCTTCCAACATCATCATAGATCTTTACTCTTCTTTTCTCAAATGCAACTCGGTGACCTATTTTATTCAACTGTGCTACACTCAACAAATTATAGTTAAGTCCTTTCACCCAATAAGCATTTTCACATTTGATCTTGTTATTCAGCACTATTGATCATTTACCTTTCACTTGACAGGGTGTGTCATTTCCCATTTTTACAAATCCTCCATTATATGCTCAAGATATTAAAATTTCTCTTCATCACTAGTCATATGATATGTGCAGCCACCATGAATAATCCAAGTATCATTTTTGCTTACTTTAGAAATAAGTGCATTTTCTACATACCTTTCTTCTTTAGAATCTTCCTTCAATGCAACAAACACCACTTCTACATCTTCATCAGATTCAGACTCGGTATCATCATCATCATCGTCATCAACTAGGTAGCATGCATTTTTTCCTTTATCTCTATAGTCTCGATTTTCTATGTTTCCATGTTGTCGGTTACCTCGGTGATCTCGGTAATCTCTTCTATCATTCTTTCTTTCATTTGATCTTTCACTCGTCCTCTCATTATCATTCATGTCAGGACATTTTGCAACAATATGACCAATCTCTTTACATTTGAAACATATCAAGGGAAGTTTACCTTAGTATTTTCCTTTGCCCTTCGATAGCCTTCTAGCCATTAATGTTTCAAGTTCTTCAAGCTCATCTTCTTCAACTTCATAATCACTTTAATTTCTTATCCGATATCTATTACTTGATCTTCTAATATTTAAAGATGACACAAAAGAAGATTCTACCTTAGGTACAATACTGTTATCAAAGTTGTTAAGCTCAAATGCAATCAATCTATCAATTAGACTATCAAGGGAAACATCATTACCAAGAACTACTCTCATTTCATGTATTGCAAAGACTCTAATAGCACAAGTAGACAATAGTGTTATGAGAATTTTACTTACCACAGTTTCTTCTTCAATAATTCCACCTTCTCCTTGGATAGCATTCACCACTTCCTCGACTTGGTTGTTGTACTGAGTAATGTTTTCACCTTCTCTCATCTTCATATCATCAAACTTTCCTCTTAAGCTTTTTGCTTTTTCCCTAAGCATATTTTGATCTTCAACATGAACTAGTGTCAGTTTATCCCACATTTCTTTTGCAATTGTACAGTTTTTAATGTCTTCAAATTCAGCATCTGATAAAGAAGAAGAAATCTCAATCATCATTGCATTATGCTCATCTTTCTTTCATCTGTGTGACAGTCAAAGGACTAGTAGGTGCTATGAATTCATTTGCCAAATAGTATAGTGCATAATCCCCAATGTCTAATAGATACAACTTCATCATGCTTTGTCATGTTGAGAAATTATCTTTGTTCAGCTTTGGTACCTCTCTCTTATACATTTTTAGATCTTTAACTTAAGTCCTACAAACTTTTTGCTTCAACTAATCTTGCTCTGATACCAATTGTTAGATAACTGAGAGGGGGGTGAATCAGTTATGTTTAGTTATCCTACAATCCCAAATTTCTTTCAGATGTATAATACCAATTTCAAAAACAAACTAAATAGCTTGGTAAATACTTGACTGTGCCTTACTGATTAATTAACCGACTATCAAATAATGTAACATACACTGATCTAACCAGTTATTGTAATGTGTAAAGTAATATATCAAAACATCACATGCATACACATTTAACACTTGATTTTTAACGTGGAAACCATGTTAAGGGAAAAACCGCCTAGGACCAATACCCAAAATATTTTCACTCTTCTGAAGTGAGCTCAGTTAAGAGTCAACCCTGTTAAAGGTTAAAAATACACTATAAGGTGTGACCTTGTTAGAGGATTTATCACTAACAATTCTCTATGACCATACATTCACTTGGGTCAACAAGAATATAAGTAACATTCATAGGATTCCAATAAAGAAATAAAGACAGTTAAGTCTCACTCGGTTAATAGATTTTGTCTGTAGAAATGGTTAGAAAGCAACAATATATGAGCTGATTCAAATGCAACTTCCTTTTCTCATTTTCAGATCTATGCTAAGCTCAATATAACTCTGGTCATCATAATCTCTTCAATTTCCTTCCTCTAACTTTGTTCTGCTCGGTTAACTCTTTCTGACACTCGGTGTTGTCTACAGAATCACTCGGTTCTTACTTCAACTTGTCTGACCAACTTTGCATATATGCAATCTTTTCTCTCATGTGCGATTTTCTTTTTGAATTTCATGTCTCCTTATATAGACATGATAACCTATTTTCTTTTCAGCCATAGATTTTGCCTCTTAATCTCCATCGTTGATTTTGCCTTTTTAACCTTCCTCGAAACTTGTGCCTTGAAACATTTTCAATCTTCATCATCCGACCATCCTTGAATTTTTAAAGTCCTAGATCTTCATAAAAAACTTTATCTTTATCCTTGGAATCTTCTAGATTCGTCCAGCTCATCATCTCATGTCGGCAATCACACGTTCCTCCTTATTTCTCCTGCTCGGTCAATACCATGATAAGTCGGTTTCTTCCTGCTTGGTCAATACCGCACTTAGTATACACTACATCTACTTAGTGTATACTAAGTTCTTCTTATACCAACCAAATTAACTTGTGCATTCTTGATCTTCAACACTTAACAGAATCATGTAAGCCAATCAAATTATTATCATAATGTCATAGACTCATCAATAAGTTGCCCAATTAATACCTTAATCATAAATTACTCATACATCTTATCTTCATGCTAATATCTTCTTTCCTTCACCAATATCACCTCCTTCAGATGTTTGCAACTATCATGATAAGGAAAGGAAAAACTAGTTGACATCAATGACAATATAACAATCGATCCAATATCTCGCATATACCTTAGTAGCTCGGTGATCATCATCACATTCTCCCATTCTATTCTCCAAGTAGTTCATCAATTGTAGTACTTAACACAAACACGTAGAATACTCCAAATATCATTACAATAGCATTCACCTAATATTGATAAACCTTTTCCTAATGGAAGGGTAAACTACTAAGCATGACACAAATTGGCTCATTACCCACATAATTAATTACACAAATATTCATGCTATTCATTATAGGGGACAGGGCCTTATAGTGGAGCACTCTAACTTCTCCCTCTCAAAATCTTATGTATATATTTCAAATCACTCTCCATTTTGTATAGTTGATTACTTATCAGTCCCCTACTAAAATAATTTGGTCGTGAGTCCACATGGTCAAATATGATGCCAAATCAACATACTTTTTTCCTTTTATGTCCAAAATGTTTCAAAAGAAAATGTAAGACATGGAGTTTTGCACTATCATGTTTATTGGTGCGCAAGTGTGGCATCACATAATTGATTTTTTTTTAGATTTACTGAAATCTTCTAGGGAATAAGCATTGAGATGATACGTTTTGTGTTCCATTAAAGGACTAATTGTGCCCAACTGCAACCCACATTATTGGATCCCACTCCACTATGGGCTTCTCTCCGCTAAACTAAAGAAATGTGTGCCACATTTCAGTTGTCTCCATCACCTCATAATATCATATATCTAGGTACATAACATCTCTCTCACTATCCCATTTCTTTTTACAATCATTATAGTCTGAGTTGGCCTAGTGGTCGAGAACTTGTGCTCTTGAAATAGAGGTCACAAGTTCAAAACCGACAAGGGGTAAGGTATGTACACCTCATTTGTAGCACACTTCGGTGCCTCTTGTAAGAAGTACAGGTCATTTCTATATTATTGTCACAATATGTAGACTCAATAACAGATAGCTAGTATCATGGACCATAAAAGCTTCATTCCATTCCTTTCCTTACCTCCATTATTTCTTACTATCATAAGCTTCTTCATCTCCTTCTCGACATAGCTTTGGAGCTCTTGCAGATGCCCAAAGCTTCCAATTTTGTTAATTGTAAAGAACACCCCAATAATAAAGAC